>CATIUR010000003.1:91402500-92085000 GCA_949592205.1 Helichrysum umbraculigerum | reverse complement strand
TGACAGACTTGGTATCAGAGCCATTGGTTATAGCGAACTAGAAGTCTTTAGTTGACTGAAAACCTTAGAGACCTAGACTATAGCCTTGGCTAGAAACATTTATGCATTCACGCATACATACTTTGCATACAACTAACATACAACTAACATACGACTGATACATCGCATACGATTTCTTTTGTCTCAACATGTCGAGACAAGCGCCTATCTACATCTCCGACTCGGAGGAGGAGCCGATGGAGGACTCCTATCAGAGCCTTGCGAGTTCGGGAGTCGAGAGCCCGACTGTACATGCTAGGGCCACTTCAGATGACACCTATGTTCCACCACCCACATTTCCTGACACTACACCTGTTGCCCCACACCCCACTACTAGGTCTCAGTATCATATCGGAGAGACCTCTAGTAGACCTGCCATGAGGAGGACTGCTAGGATTGTGATCCGAGACTTCCCTACCGGACCACTAGTGTCGAGGGACAGGGCGCCCATGACTGATGCTGAGGAGCCACCACAGAGGCGGTTCCCACACCTAGACTGGATGCCCGATATGCTCAGGCGTTGGAGAGCACTTGAGGATGTTCCCTCTACTTTGGAGATTGGGGAGTCTTCACGTCCACTACCTATCACTGGTGAGCCTCTGGAGCTCACATCTGTCACTCTAGTTGCTGTGGTACGTGCCCTATTCGGGTTACACTATGGCACGCGCAACTATATCAGAGAGTTGCGCAGTGACACTTCCAGTTTGGATGGGGATGTGACGTCTATCTATGGACGTCTCAGTACTATGGAGACACATGTAGATGTGGACAGGGATTCTGCAGATATTACTCACGCACGTGTGGCTGCGCTGGAGAGACATGTTAGGATAGCTGGGTTGGTGATTGGAGCTTGCGTGCTGATGGCTGTGCTGAGGACAGCTGTGGGATTGTTTTTACCTTATTTCTATTAGACTTGTGTATGGCCGACTGTATATATAGGATGAATCCCCGGGATGGGTAGAAATCTAAAGCGATTTTCAATGCTTTGCTTATGTACAACTGCAAAGTAAGAAACATTCTAATTGGATTAGGTAGATAATTTTTCAGTCATTCATTGAATGATAAATCACTACAAGTGACGGAGATACGCGATTTAAATAACGGAAAATCCAATATTTTAAAATTGTATCTAGAATGACTGGAAAAGTGGAAACAAGGCCAGATATAATTTGATCATTATGAACAAATCCAAAATCCTTGTAGACAAAGCCAATCAGCAGTTCCCAACCATGGGGCGAATGAAATCCGATACATAAATCAGTTAATAAAAGAAGAGAAAAAGCTTTTATGGTTGAAAACTAATGTTAGAATGGGTGTTTGTACAGGAAAACCCATTACCCTTTTGTATAACGCTAACCGCTGATGGGCATATTAGTGATCCCATCTTGTTTTGTATGAAACGACTGTATCAGCGTTATGACTTTTGATATAATATAACTTATGTTGGTTTGTATTTCGTACTCATTACAGCTGCCAACAACTATAGTATGATATCTACATCTATATGCGTGTGATTGAACGATAACAAAACGATAGCTCATGTAATCATTTCTTACAAACTTTGAAACATACCACACATTGACTATTGATTCTTATCTTGAATTCTCTCGAACCTGATCTTGTTAAATGTTGATGAAAAGAAATATGTATTTGGTATTATATAATGACGCCTGGCCAACGTGATTATATTGTACTAAGTACATATGGGAGTTTCAAAGATGTGTGACACAAAATGCGAACTTTTGTTCTTCATCCTTCACTCTGTTCCTTTGATTAAGCAATGTGAAATCTTGTTCTTTTCACATTCACTATCTTGGCATTGAATTCTGCATTTTCTTAACCGCAGAACGGAATCATGCCGCCAAAACAACGAACAACTAAGAACAGTCGATGGATGACCACACCTCCAGACACTGAAACTATTCCACCACCCAACACTGGGGAAACCACTAAACAAATGATCGCACGGCGAATAGCTGAAGGCATTGCCGAGCATGAGGCAAGCCGAAACCGCGAGAATGGAATAAATAATAGCGGATCTACCCCTGTTAACACTGAGACACTTGTGAATACCCGCCGAGGGTGTTCATACAAAACCTTTCTGGCTTGTAAGCCAACTACTTTCCGCGGCACAGAGGGTGCTATTGGTATCATTCACTGGATAGAAAAGATGGAGTCAGTGTTGGATATCAGTGACTGTTTACCCGACTTTATGGTGAAGTATGCCACCTGCACCTTGGCTGACAAGGCATTAACATGGTGGAACAGTCAACTCCAATCCATGGAAAGGGACGCTGCCCATTCCATGTCTTGGGGAGTGCTGAAAAACATGATGCTGGAAGAATTCTGTCCCCGTAGTGAAATGCAGAATGTTGAAACTGAATTATGGGACATTAAGATGGTTGGTGCTGATATCACTGGGTACACCACTAAGTTTCAGGAACTTGCACGATTAGTGCCACACATGGTAACACTCGAGTTTAAACGCATTGAGCGTTACATCTGGGGGTTGGCACCTCAGATCCGTAGTTTGGTTACTTCATCAGAACCTGCCACATTCAGGAGTGCTGTTACTCTAGCTCAGAGGTTGACCGAAGAGGCGGTCAGAATGGGAACCTTAACCAAAAAGGTTGGGACTGGAAAAGTTGAGCCAAGCAGCACTGAAGCGGGAAGTTCTGGGGGTTCGAAGCGTAAATGGAACGGCAGAGGAAGTGACCGTCAGGGTCAAACAAGTAAGAAAGGATCTGGAAACCCAAAGTCCTATGCTGCCACCACTGTGGAACCAAAGCCATACTTGGGTAACAAACCTAAGTGTGATAAGTGTAACAAACACCATGAGGGTGAATGTTGGTTTTGCAATAGTTGTAGAGGTTGGGGTCATAAAACTCAAAACTGTAAGGTTAACCCTACACCTAAGGAAAACATAGAACGCCAAAATCAAGGGTGTTTTGAATGTGGTGACACGAGGCATTATCGGAACCGTTGCCCTCGACTCAACAACCAAAACCATAACAACAACAACAACCGAAATAACCAGAACCGCAATGCCAACAACCCCAATAACCGCAACAACAATGATAACAACTGCGGTAACACCAACAACAATCAGCCAGCTCGTGGACGTGCGTTTGTAGTAGCAGCAGCAGAAGCACGTCAGGATCCTAAAACAGTTACTGGTACGTTTCTAGTAAACAACCACTTTGCATCTGTGCTATTTGATTCTGGTGCTGATTTAAGCTTTGTGTCCATTGAGTATAGACCAATGTTAGAGATCGAATCCCTTAAGCTAGATAATAAATACACTGTAGAGCTAGCCGATGGTAAGTTGATTGAATCAGGAGAAATAGTACCAGGATGTACCTTAACTTTGGAAGGACATTCTTTCAAAATAGACTTACTACCGGTAGAACTAGGGAGTTTCGATATAGTGGTTGGCATGGACTGGTTGTCGAAAAACCGAGCAGAAATTGTATGTTATGAGAAGTTGGTACGCTTACCACTACCAACAGGAGAAACTCTTGTGGTTCAAGGAGATAAACGAAAGAGTGCCACAAAAATGATTTCATGCTTGAAAGCCAGTAAGTATCTCCAAAAGGGATACCAAGCATTTTTAGCACACGTTGTAGAAAAGAAACCCGAGGAGCGACGTATAGACGATGTACCCATTGTGCGTGACTACCCAGGGATATTTCCAGACAAGTTACCAGGATTACCACCCCCGCGACAGGTTGAATTCCATATCGACCTAGTGCCTGGAGCAGCACCAATTGCTCGTGCACCTTATCGTCTAGCTCCATCGGAGATACAGGAATTGTCTGCACAGTTGCAAGAACTTTTGGATCTAGGATTCATCCGACCGAGCTATTCACCTTGGGGAGCTCCGGTTTTGTTCGTCAAGAAGAACGATGGATCAATGCGGATGTGTATCGATTATCAGGAACTGAACAAAGTGACTATCAAAAACCGATACCCATTACCACGCATCGATGACTTGTTTGACCAGCTGCAAGGGTCAAGTTACTACTCGAAGATCGACTTGCGATTTGGTTACCACCAACTGAAGGTGCGGCATGAGGATATCCCTAAGACTGCGTTTAGGACTCGATACGGTCATTATGAGTTCATAGTCATGCCGTTTGGATTGACAAACGCGCCAGCAGTGTTCATGGATCTCATGAATCGAGTATGTAAACCTTATCTCGATAAATTCGTCATTGTGTTTATCGACGACATATTGATATACTCACGAACGAAGGAAGATCACGAACAACATCTGAGAATGATTCTTGAATTACTGGAGAAAGAGAAGCTTTATGCAAAGTTCTCTAAATGTGAATTTTGGATGCGTGAGGTTTATTTCCTTGGTCATGTGATCAATAACAAAGGAATTCATGTGGACCCATCCAAAAATTGAGGCGATTAAAAACTGGGAAGCCCCGAAAAAGCCATCTGAAATACGACAATTTCTTGGGCTAGCCGGCTATTACTGACGGTTCATTGAGAATTTTTCAAAAATAGCTCAACCACTTACCGTCCTAACGCAAAAAGACAAGAAATTTGATTGGGGCGAGAGGCAAGAGAATGCTTTTCAATTGTTGAAACATAAACTGAGTACCGTGCCCATTCTATCATTGCCCGAAGGAGTAGAAAACTTTGTTGTCTACTGTGATGCTTCACATCAGGGATTAGGTTGCGTGTTAATGCAAAATGACAATGTCATTGCCTATGCGTTTCGCCAGTTGAAAGTTCATGAGAAGAACTATACGACGCATGACTTACAATTGGGAGCAGTTGTCTTTGCTCTTAAGATTTGGAGACACTACCTGTACGGTACAAAGTGTACTATTTTCACTGATCACAAAAGTCTCCAACATATATTTGATCAAAAGGAACTCAACATGAGACAAAGACGTTGGGTTGAACTATTAAATGATTACGACTGTGAAATCAAGTACCATCCAGGCAAAGCTAATGTAGTAGCGGATGCCTTGAGTCATAAGGAACGAGTAAAACCTCGAAGAGTTCGAGCATTGGGACTAACAATCCATTTGGATCTTATTACCCAAATTCGTGACGCACAACAAATGGCTTTCGTTCCCGAACACTTTAAGGAAGAATCCTTGAAGGGAATGGACAAACAACTCGAAATGAAAGACAACGGAGTGTTGTATTTTATGAACCGAATTTGGATTCCTTGTGTTGATGAATTACGTAGCCTGATATTGGACGAAGCACATAAGTCCAACTATTCGATACATCCTGGTGCAGATAAGATGTATCACATTTTGAAAGGTTTTTACTGGTGGCCTGGCATGAAACGAGATATTGACACCTACGTTAGTAGATGCCTGACTTGTGCAAAAGTCAAGACTGAATATCAAAAGCCGTCTGGGCTTTTACAACAACCTGAGATGCCCAAATGGAAATGGGAACACATCACGATGGACTTCATCACGAAGCTACCAAAAACATCATCTGGAATGGATACCATATGGGTGATTGTGGATCGATTGACAAAGTTAGCTCACTTTCTTGCCATCAAGGAAATAGATAAGATGGAAAAGTTGACCAGAATTTACATAAAAGAGGTTGTCTCCTGACATGGAGTACCACTATCGATTATCTCTGATAGAGATGCACGTTTCATCTCTGGCTTCTGGCAAACACTGCAACAAGCATTGGGTACTAGACTCGACATGAGTATTGCCTACCACCCACAAACCGACGGCCAAAGCGAGCGAACGATTCAAACGCTCGAAGATTTGTTACGAGCCTGTGCGATTGACTTTGGAGGAAACTGGGATGTTCATCTCCCCTTAGCCGAATTCTCGTACAACAATAGTTATCATACGAGTATACAAATGGCACCTTTTGAGGCGTTGTACGGACGCAAGTGCCGATCGCCACTCTGTTGGGCAGAGTTGGACGACAGACAGTTATCAGGTCCTGAGATAGTCCAAGAAACTACGGACACGATATCTCAAGTGCTTAATCGACTGAAAACGGCACGAGATCGACAAAAGAGTTATGCAGACAATAGACGGAAACCTTTGGAGTTTCAAGTAGGTGACAAAGTCCTACTCAAAGTATCTCCCTGGAAAGGAGTTGTACGATTTGGGAAACGCAGTAAACTGAACCCACGATACGTTGGACCTTTTGAAATCCTAGCAAGGATTGGTCCTGTAGTTTATAAGCTTAAACTTCCACAGGAACTCAGTAATATTCACGATACATTCCATGTGAGTAATCTTAGGAAGTGTCTATCTGACGAAGCGTTAATCATACCTCCCGACGAAATCGATATAGACGCAAAACTCAACTTTGTGGAGGAACCGCTTGAAGTAATGGACACGAAAACGCAGAAACTCCGAAACAGTCGGATCAAACTTGTCAAAGTTCGATGGAACTCAAAACGAGGCCCAGAGTTCACCTGGGAACGCGAGGACAAAATGCGAAAGAAGTACCCTCAACTATTTGAAACCGTGACCGCGACTCACGACACAACTTAAATCTCGGGACGAGATTTCCCTAACGTGGGGAGAATGTGACAACTCTCCAAATTAGGTATTAACTAAACATTAAGCATGTGCATTCTTACGCTACTTTCCTGGTTAAGTTTAAACAGAACTTTTTGATGTGATTTAAGCCTAGCAAGCCCAGCACTTTTAAACCAAAAAGTATTACTTAATACGTAGTTATGTATAATTACGTACAAATGTATCGGAACGAACCCGACAAAAATACATAACAAAAGTGGGTTACACAAAAATAATTAATAATTCAATTATTAATTTCGAGCATTATTATATCTATATCATACAGATAAAACGACTTAGATATACGTTTTATATAAAACATATTATAAAACGAACAGAAATAATTGAAAAACGTACCCAGAGATCTCAAATCATAAAAGTTCTATTTTTCTCATCCATTTGAAAGTATTTAGAACATTACCTCAAAATATGAATTCGTAATTTAACTGAAATTTGGCGCCCAATTGAATGCGCGTAGTAAAATGTACAAATTTGTACAACAGTCAAAAATAGTGAAAACATCATTATTCTAAATTTAAATAACGAACTAGGAGAACATCTACAAAATAAAAATATAAAATGTTATTGCTCGAATTATACCCGCACTCGAAATTAACGGGCCAAAAATACTCACCAAACCTCAATTATTTAAGGAACCGGCTCTTGTACAACACCATATCGCTCGTAAAACACATTCCGTATATCACTCCCTCTCATTCTCTTCTTTGATCATTCCAACACACACTAATCATCACCTTCAAGCTTCATTTTTCTCTCTGTGAAGAACCCAGCAAGCAGTAGCATAAGCAATTTAAACTTCATCTCCTTCATATCATCATCATCAACCGTGAGCATTACCACCATCTTCATATCATTGTAACGAAACTCCATAATCTTTATTCCCTTATTAATTTTTGTTGTATATATTGTAACATAATATAATCCATGCATATGAACTATCAACTTGGATAGTTGATGATTCTGATGATAAATGAAGCCATGAAAAACAACCCCTGTACCCAAAATACATACATATAAATGTGTATAAAATGTGAAATCGGAAGTGGAAATGTAACACCCCCAAATTTAATGATTTGCGGAAGCATACTTGGGTGTTACTAATCAATATACAAAGCACAAGATATACAGTAAACGACCTCTAAATGAGACGTTGTAAAACGATTTCATAGAAATATATGTTTGAAAACTTAATGTTTTCGTATACAAAAATAGTTCCCTAGAGTCCACGCGTATGGCGGGAGATTCTATTACATAATCAACATGTACAAAAGATAATGCTAAGAATCTCCGTTAATGCAGTTTAGTTGAAATCATGCGACTCTGGCTATGTCCTGGAGAAATCCTACTCCATATGAGTACCTGAGAATACATGCTAAAAAGTCAACACGAATGTTGGTGAATCTCACAGGTTTGTAAGTAATATCAGTTTTGAACACAAGATTTCATCAGTAGTGCCCGCAGGCGTAAATCAAGTATTTGCAAATCCAGCAAATGTAAAGTAAATAAGTTATACCGTTGCCATGAGGCTCATAATCGAAGCTTAACCCGTAAGTAATAAGTTGCTCCCGTGACATGCTCGTAACTGAGCAAGCATAAGTAACGAAATAATAGTCGCCCGTTTATACAGAACGGTTCATGGTAGCGCTACTACCCCGGGCGGGGAGGGTCATTTCCCTAATGGATCCATTAACTAGTGTTCACGCTTAAGTCCATAACTAACGATATATGATGGAGAGACTTCTGTAAATAGCAAATAACTCATGCAATTCCGTTTGGTATAGTAAGCAGTTTTAGTACTTGTGTTCAAGAAAAGTAAGCAATGTATCTCACCCCGTATGTAAAACAGTAAAAGTGGGGCTGTAAGACTCACCTGAGTCTCTGCAAGTTACGTTTATACAAATAAACGAGTAAATGATATTAGTCCGTAGGTTCTCCGAACCCGTAACCTTCAAATGCCTAAACATATAAAGTTAAGTAAGTAGATGTCCCGTAAGATCATCTAGGCTAGTTGTTCATACAACCCGTTGTGTCCAAATGTTGGTTCGTTATCGTTTGTTCGCAAGTTTGTATTTTAACGTGGCCCGTTGGTGAACGATAGTAATAAAATCTTAAGGGTGTGGATATGAATAGTGAAATTCTCCAATTTGCTACAGTGTTGCTACAGTAAATTTGACTTTTCTACAGTAACTTTGACTTTCCTATTTTGGTTTATGTTTGATAAATTCATATTGTTTAAGTATTTGAAGTTGTACAAGTTTAACACTTGGTGTAAAAATAATTTGACAACCTTCTGTTTTTGGCGACACTTCGCTAGTGTCGCTATAGGCGACACTAGTTAGGCGACACTTGATGAGTGTCGCTACAAATGGCACTGGTTAGGCGACACTTGGTGAGTGTCGCTAAATTTCCGATTTTCAATTAATTGGCGACACTTGGTTAATGTCGCTATAGGCGACACTTACGAATTTGGCGTCACTAAAGGAGTGTCGCTAAGATAAATCTGGTTAAGTAGTTCAGCGACACTTGGGTAGTGTCGCTATAGGGGCGACACTTAGGCATAGCGACACTTAGCTAGTGTCGCTAGTACTGTTTTTGGCACACTAGCGACACTTCAGACTGTTCGCCGGAAAATGGACCGAAAACGAGTTTTCCGGCCACCGTTCGATCTAATACTTTTACCCAACCCATATATGGACATTACAAGTGTAAATAAACAACCATAAGTCAAAAATAAGTAAAACCGAGAGGTTTCGAGAATTTGTCGGAACTTACAAAATGCCGAAATGAAATTCCGGAAAGATAGGAATGTAGATCGTGATGCCGTGGTTCTTTTATTCCAAAGTGGTGGTATGATTCGAGTGCGTCTTGGTGTGTTATTTTGCGTTTTTGTGAGGTTGGTAGTGATGGTGATTTTTGGAGAGAAAAGGAGGAAGAAAGAAAGAGAGTGAGAGAAAGAATGAGAAAGAAAATGGAGGGGAGGTGGGGTGTTGGTGAAAGCCTCACCTCACCCAGTCTCCGTTCCGTGCTCCGTGTGGTATTCGTTTTCCCCCGGTATTTAATCGTTTAAATATTTGTTTTTCGCGTTAGTTATTTATTTTAAAATACGAGTATTTATTAAGTGTTTACATTTGAATTATTTTACCAAAAGCTTAAAAGTGGACTTTAAAACGTAATTTAAATTAGTTTGCGCGTTTGTTGTTTTTAAGTCGTGCGACGTTAATTAATTATTAAATATTACAAGATACTTTTTGGGAAATATTTGCTTTATTTACTAACATTGTCTTATTTTATAAATTTGTTCACCAACGTCCGTATTAGTTTGAATCGAATTCCATTCGATTTAAAGTGTGTACGATTTAATCAAATCGCAAAACCGTATATATTCATCAATATATAAATCCGATACATTAATTAGCCTAACATGGAACTAATTACATGTATTGACAGAGAATTAGGCACTAATTACTAGTCCCTATTTGGCGGTTGTTACAGGAAACTTGTGTGAAACATTGATATAAACTTAAGGAAACGAGTATAACTTGAAATATAACAAAAACATAGGTTGATTTCGGATTTGCACTGAACTACGAACTGAACCCAGAACGTGAACAAACGACACCCGACTGGGTGAAGAATCATACCCGATCGGGTAACCCATGCGACCCGAACGGGTGAGTACACCTACCCGGACGGGTAAGCTCACACACCCGAAGGTGTGAACTCTTTTTTTGGGCTAACGCAGATGAAACACAAACATGTTAACGGACTAGCTACCTGGGCCGTATATATGGACTTGGGCTGAAGCAAACCGAAGCAGATAGACTGGGCTGAGCCCAACCCGAACGGGTGGCTCACCCAACCCGGACGGGTGGCTAGCCCACACCCGAACGGGTCACGCCAAGTAACCGGCCCAACAGGCCCAAAACCCAGGCCCAAATCCGATACGGTATAATAACGATTAAGCGACATTTTCGTAACGGGTTAAACCTAAAATATAACAAATGACTGATATGAGTTTAACAAAATTTCGAACAAATATTTTCGAAAACACCTATTTATTATATAAACGAAATATATTTTTGGACGAGCTAAAGTTTTGTAAACTTTAATTAAGAATGAATACATATTGTTAGATGATGACAAACAATATATATATAGATTCGAGCGATAAACCATGTATATATGTATTTATCTATATATATGACGATTTATTGAAACCAAAAGCGACAACTATGTGTACGACCTTGGATACAACTATACTAGCGTAACTATTAGTCTCAAAACACATTAACGATGATGTTCATTTTATAAAAACGACGAGAAGTTTTATGACCAATAAAGCTCATATATATATACATAGTTTATGCGTGAACAACGTGTTAGGACTTATATATAAAAAAATATATATATACGGACATATATACATATATATACATATATACATACGACGACCTCACATTATATATCCTTATATACAAATAAGGACACGTTTAACAAACATACGACTTCAATAATATACGACTAGTATACTTATATACATATATATATATATATATATATATATATATATATATATATATAGAACGCGTATGCATATGTACGACGAAGCAAAACAATGCTTATATATATATATAGAACGCGTATGCATATGTACGACGAAGCAAAACAATGCTTATATATATATATATATATATATATATATATATGTATGCTGTCATATGTATATATATATATATATATATATATACATATGACAGCATACATATATATATATATATATATATATATATATATATATATATATATATATATATATATACGTAACGAGATAATGACTTGAGAAATAATAACAATATTTCAGAGTAACGTCACCAACAAAATCAACAACATATATGATTAAGAACTTAACAAATTCTTCAAACAAACAAACTGTTAACATAAGTTGATTAAACAAATCAACCGTACTTATGTTAATACATTTATTGTATATAGGTTAACACACCTTGGACAATTATCTGTCGGCTGCTAGCATTCATACCGAGCAAACTACCGTGAGTTCACAGCCCCTACTTTGCAATGTTTTATGCTTTTAAACATAGGGGTGTAAACATAGAAACTGCATGCGAATACATGCAGCAAACTATATAAATGCTTTATTGCTTTATACAAACTGTTTGATATGAAATTACCTTTTCACAACTGTTTTGGGAATTAGACAACGAATCCTAGTACGGACCCAGACTCGCAATGTATTCATGAAAAGTCCTTATGTCATGCAACCTATAACCATTAGCTAGGTGACTCTAGCCACTGAGTATATGAATAGTACTATTACCGTGACGACCCTCCTATGGATAGGAGCGTATACTTACATGTCCTGTAGGCAAACAACATACTGATTGGTCGTGGTTAGGTTATAGGGTTAGGTCGCATTACTTTAACCTGCGAGGTTTAGCTCACCTTTCAGGGGATCATAATCTAAGTATTTCCCACATACTGTATAGGATGAACATATCCTACAACTGTTTTATACCGGAAAACATACTGGTTATCTTTATATACTGGTGAACAACCAGACATACATTTTGGGTAACAACCCACATAAAACTGTGTCTTAGGGCAACAAACCTACAAACTGGTATTTTGCAAAACCTGCAAACATATAATTATTGAATAACATATCAATAATACAAACTTAATTGGTTTAACGTACCACATATTCATATAAAACCTGTGAATTCACTCAACATATTTGTTGACTACTTTCTTTCTATGTTTTACAGGAAATTAGCTACGTAAGTAAGAATCGCATGCATTGAGGATGGACAACCCTAGACTACATAAGATGCCACATACTTTTGGGACAGCTTTTGGGGATTTCCCTAGTATAACTGCAGTCATTGCAGCCATACTTGTGAAATCTTATTTTAAAACTTATGGATTGTAAAACTTAAATGTTTTAAACTCTACTACTACTGTTACGACTTACATAGTCGTATTACTTTTGTAACAACTGTTTAAACTGGCATCTTAATCTATTATGTTGCGCAATAGCCATATGCTCTGAGTATGTATGTACTGTTTGGTTGATTTAACTGCTCTCGCCCCGCCACATCACCAAAGCTTCCGCATGATTAATTAGCAATGATTGTAATTACCGTTTGGCGGGGTGTGACAATTATCATAAAGAGTGATCGGTCTGATCAAATAAAAAGAAAGGAAGAAGATGTACTACATATTCAATTTATATGTGTGTGGTAATGTTAATGTGTGATGTTTTTTTTTCCCTTTTGGATAATACATATATACTAAAACTGGGAATGATACGATATGACATTAATGTCCTTTTGGTAATCTTAACGTGTAGCTATATCTAATTGAAAACAAATCACAACTAAACCCTAAACCCTAAATTATTTTTCGCATAAAAAGTAACCCCTAAACCATATGCCCTAATTAGAGCCCGGCGTTTTAACCATAAAACCCGTTTGTTAGAAGGTTATAATATATTGAATTATATTTTCCACACACACACACATATATATATATATATATATATATATATATATATATATATATATATATATTTATATATATACCCTATAAGAAAAACCTAAACTTTAATTAAACAACATACGCCTAAATCACAAATTAAACATGTTTATTAAATACCATATTATATTTTCCATAAACACTAAACATTAAACACTAATTAGACGACCAACATTAAACCAAAAACTTGTTTATTAAATGTAATATTATTTTTTCCATTAACCCGAAACTAAACTCTAAAGTGAGTTAAACAACATATGCATGCCGCCTAGGTAAACCGGCCATAAAACTATTAATTAATTAATTAATTAAGTACCATATTATTTTTTCCATAAACAGTAAACGATAAACTCTAAACAACATGGTGCTTCAACCATAAACCTCTTTATTAATTAAATGAAATAATATTATTACTTCCGATAAATCTTAAACCAGAAACGCTAAACCCGGCCTTGGGCATATCCCACATATCGACCGTACGTGGCCATGCATGATCAAAGGTTGTCAATATAAGTAGTATATATATATATATATATATATATATATATATATATATATATATATATATATATATAAAATTAAGTGCGATATATCATATACACTATAACTAACGCACCGGATCCCATCAGAGCTCCACAGAGTTAATTAACTAAGCATGCATGCATACTGGCCATACAGTTAATTAACTAACGCACTGGATCCCATCAGAGCTCCACACAGTTAGATTAGTTGAATATATATCACATATTTTTCTTCATATATATATATATATATATATATATATATATATATATATATGATTCAATTTGTGATTTGGCCGGTTAGTTTTAGCAAGTAAATTAATATACATTTCTTATGATAACTTTAAAATTTATTTTTATAATATGTATTTCTTATATATACTATCTAATATGATGTATGCGAGCTGAAAAATACAATTAATGAGTAAGGTTGAAATAATATGTAAAATTACTTTTACATACTAAAAAGGTATTTATAGGATGACAAAATTCATAAATTAAACGAAATAATATGGTTATTTTAATTTTATAAATAAATATTAATTGTATCTATTTAATCTATTTATATCTATGTCTTTTAATGTCTTATGTCTTATTGAAAGCCATAAGGGCTCTCTTTATCATTTTCCGTTATTATATATATATGATAATATAATATATGATATATGTCTATGTCTATATGAAGAAACGAAATATATTACTCATAATATTTAAGTTTTTTCATACCCCGCCAAAAGGAACATATGCGCCAATAATTTTTGAGAAAATTTTCGTTGACTTGTTTTGAACGGTGGTCAAATAAAATAAGGCGGTGATTGGTCAACTTTATATAAGCGGATGGACAATCCACTGCTTTATACAAACATAAGTACGGCGGTTATTAATGGACCACCTTATTTATTTTTAATTCAATTTTTTTTACTTGTTTGGATTAATTAGACTGTCTTCTCATTATCACTCTCAATTTTTCAGCTGGAAATTACAGTGGACGACTTTGGCGATAAAAAAACAACACACAAAATCATCATAGTTAGGGTTAAGAGTGTGACTGCTTGTAAATCTTTGGAGGGTTTTTTATTTTGACACGTATAGGAGATTGTTTAGGGTTTCGAGAGCTGTGCATTGTGGAATTCTTATCCGTTTTTTTCCGTTGTTTCAAGAAAGGCGATTATCATATCATCGTTTGAAGGTTTTGATATTTACCTTTAAATCTAGGTTAAATATAAAGCGGTTTGATAAAGTTGATTTTTTTTTCTGCTTTTAAATTAAGTTGATGTTTGTCGTTTGGCTCTTTAATATTAGTAATTGCTATATGAATATCCGATAGATATTGTACATTTTATGCAAATGTTGCTGAGATATATTATTATTTAAAGTATCTCTTTATGGAAAGTGATGTATGTCCGTATGTTTATTGATTCTATTATTGTTCTCGTGTTTAGAAAGTGATTCATGTGTGGTCCATATGTGCAATAATTGATGAAATATATGAACTCAACTGAACATGTGTCTTGTTGATATATAATCGGTGTGTGCATCAATATATATACATTAAATGATATACCTTTTATTAAATATACTAGGTGTTAATTAGAATTTGTGATTTTAATTGTCATTTACTAATTTTCTGATATATATTCTGTATATTATTAATCTTGGGATTGCAATTTGCATGTGTACTGTAGTATATATATAGTTGAATAATTATATATTAGTAATTGTATCACTACACTTGTAGAATATATGGGTTTAATTAGGGAATGTTAGGTTGTAATATTAACATGTCTGGTAGCGGAAATCAGTATTGGACCTGTGATCATAGACTGATATAGATAAATTAGGTGACACACGTGTTAAATTGATATATAAGTTGGTTGATCATAGACGACTGATATATTTTATATATTTTGTAGGGTAAATTAATATATATATATATATGGAAGCAGGAGCTCAAGGAGAAGGAGGTGGATCAGGTTGTCGAGGTAGAGGTACTAGAGGTAGAGGTAGAAGAGGGGTGGAAAGAGCAAATGATGTCAACATTTATGATCCTCACCGTCGCATCCAATTCACACCACAAGGTGAACCATTTGGACCAAACCGGGCATATTTTAGTACTTGGTTTGGTAATGCGATTAAAGTTTGTATACCTTACCATTTATAATGGAATACAAAGCCGGTTGCTGATTCGAATGACCATACCCTAGTAACTCCAGAAATGTTAGATACGCTATGGTAGCGTACTAAAGCTCACTAGAATATTACGGATGATGCAGCCAAAGATACCATTATGAGAAAGGTCAATAAATTATGGAGGGGGTTTAAGAGTGAGCTTACTACCAAGTTCATAAGGAAATAGATATCCCCATTTGAAACATACACCTTTATGCCCTGAGAGCCTTGAGATAGATTCGTTTTATCGCGAAACTCAACTGGGTTTTTGGTTTGTCACATATATCTCAATAACTTTAAACTGTTAACGTTTGTGGTTAGATTTGATTATTCGACAGCATTTACTAATTAATTACTTTGATCTTTTCCTCTTTATTTGTGAAGGCAACAAGTGCTAAAGCCAAGGAAAGCGCCGCTAAGAATACGGACCCTGCCAGAGTTGGACGATCGGGATATGCTGGTTTGCTGGAGTATTATCGGAGAGAGATAGCCAATTTGGAGAAGAGATACCCTATATTTAACGATATGCAGTATGAGCGCTCGATTTTGTATATTTTGGCGAGACTACGGAAAACAAGGAAACTGGAGTGAAGGACTTTACGGATGTCCTAGAGAAGGCAACAAACGATTTGGTTAAATATTATTGGATATATATATATATATATAAATATATATATATATATATATATATATATATATATATATATATATATATATATATATATATATATAATATGTGATGTTTTAATAATTTTATAAATTTCCCGTTAACTGATATAACATGCTCATGCATGTATAGTTGTATACATATATATATATATATATATATATATATATATATATATATATATATATATATATCTTTATATCTCATGATTAACAGATGAACTACGAGAAGGAGATGATAGATGATGGTACATTCTATTTGGCGGGGCATGAACCCCTTGAGAAGTTGAAAGGAAAGGAGCACGGGGGGCGAACTTGGGGAGTCTATAGTGTTGTTGGGGTCAAAACGGCCCTTGGCCATAAAATATGCTAAAAGAGAAAAGTGGTCGTTGTTGAAGACTTAGATGCTCTTAAGAAGCAGCTGGTTGGAGATCAACAACGCATACTAGAAGAAGTGCAATCCATCAACAAAAATCAGGCTTCAAAACTCGAAGAACAGAGACGCCAACCACGAGAAATTATGGCCTCTAACCAGTGTCTCTTCGTTAGGTAGTTACGAAGCCGTGGACGCAAGAATAGCTCAAGACGGATAAACGACGAAGAAGTTACGCTCAAACGAAGAACCGAAATACGGCTGAACCAGACCGTATATGGATGGACACAGACCGTATACTGCCTACACAGACTGTATACAGCCTGTGCCAACCGTATACGGTGCAGTTCACCCGTATTTGCTCCAGTTAAGCCGTATACGGCCAAACTCAACCGTATGGGTGTGTTCAGGCGTACAAGATAAGATTTTGATACGGCTGTGCAATACGGTTTTGCATTTGGAGGTTCGAATACGGTCTACGGATACGGCTGTGCAACTAGTATATATATTGGGCTAAATCATCCATTTTGAACACACTTCATCATCCATTCTCACGTTTCTATATTTTAGTTTCTCTCTCTAGGTTCTCTCTCTAGTCTCTCTCTTTCTCTAATTTTTCTCTCTAGAAATTAGTGGGAAGATTAGAGGGAGAATCCGTCTCTTTTAGAGTAGTTATGTAATTTAGTTTGTAGAAGCTAGCATTTGTAATACTTTGGATATTATTTTGGAGAAATACAAGTGTTATTCTGCTCGCAATTATCACGGGTAATATCTATCATTTCTTATATTAATTTGTCATAATGTTCTTGTTTGATGTTTGTGATTTATTGATGTTTGAAATGTTTATTGCCATGCTTTGTGAGTAGTTGCTTATATGTTTGCCATGATTTAGATAGTTGTAATTAGGGATGATGTTAAATTAATCTTTCATCCTTATAAATGGGAATTGTTAAACTTTGTATCTGTCTAAACTTATAATGCATCTATAGCTAGTTTACGGATCACCCTTTCTAGTTATTCACGTGACTATCACCTTAGTTGTAGGATTTTTCGAAACCCTAAGTTACGGTAGATAGTTATCTATGTTTCTGTATGAAGCTATGAGATCGTCGTCAAATGGCCCAGTACTTAGTATAGCGTTGGAAACACCACTGGAGTAGTACAAATATGTGGAAGCTAAGGAAGTGTCGAAGGTCTATCTCATCGTGGAATACCCTTCTAGAACATGGTCTAGGAATCAGAAAGTTGTGGAAATACTTAAATGTACTGTAGACAGCAAGCTACCTAGGGATGAATGACAGATCGCAAAGGAGGGTCTAGATCATGACATAAGTATTTGTGCTATTGAAACCTATTATAATGAGTCTAGATATGAAAGTCAAGCCCAACAGTGGTTCAAGATTCTTAAAACCTTAGACTCTACATAACTGATAGTTTAGAATACTAAGTTAATAATCAGTACAAGACTAGATAATTATATTTAGACTTAGGTGTTAAGAAAGGTCAGAATATCCTGAATGGCAGTCTGCTACCTGATTCCAGCACCCAGGATTCTAAAATCCAGAAAGACTCATTGTGCCGTACAGGACAACCTAAGAGTCGTTGTGCCATAACAGGACAGTTTAAAGGGTCACTGTGCCGTAACAGGACAGTGTTGGGGGGGGGGGGGGGGGGTTGAGCAGCCTTATCTGATCAGAATCACGATAACCTATATTTCAGTGACATGCCAATTAAAAACCGGACTAAATTGGCTGGACTCTAGTATTTACACCAAGGTTCATCTGTTATTTTATAAGAGTGTCCCCATATATCTTTATAATGAACATCATCCTAGCAATGCACTATCCATAAATCATGGTGAACCACGTCTCTGATATCCTTAAGTGTTACATAAATGCTAGCTTCCCTTTTATTTTTATGTTTTAGTAGTTTAAATATATTAGAAAACCAAACAAAAAATCACTCCAGCTATCTAACTATCCAAAATCCCAGCTTATTCACCGAGTTATCCAAACGAACTTTGTTTCAATTCTACCGTCATGAGGAACAACCCTGGATCATCCTTACCACTTACTAGTATTAGGTACTCGTACCTAGTACAAGTAGGTTGTTCGGAAGGTTTAGGCCCCGACAATTGTAAATTTAAAATTACCACCGGTGCCGCCGCAAGATGCCGGTCCGCAACGACATAACGCAATTCCTGACCAACAGTTTGGGGCGCATCAAGTTTTTAGCGCCGTTCCCGAGGACGGTAGAACGATTTGGAGCCTGTTTAGATAAATTAGTTTTTAAGCGATTATTTTGACTGGGACTCACTATCCTTGTCATAAGTTACATTCTGCCCGTAGATTAGCGTAGGTTAGCGTAGATTAATTTAGCTTAGCTTAGCTTAGTTTAGATTAGAATCCCTTCTCACCTTAAATTGAATTCTGAAACCTTCTTCAAATGTCGTCTTTACTAAATACTTGGGTAGAGGCACTAATAGATCAAGTGCAAAGTCTTTATCAATCATTCCATATTGGGTGTAGGATATGTGGTGTTCCTTACTATGATGGAGAATGTCAGGAAGATACAATGTTAGGCATAGGACATTTAGAATCTCAGTCCAACCCCTATAGCCCTAATCAACATACTGAATCATTCAAAATCAACCCACACTCATCTTACCCTGTATCTGAACCACAATCATACGAGAGTTCTGACTTAAGAGATACGCCCTTAGCCTTTCTCAGTAGTGATTTTACTTTCTCTCCTCCCTTTAACCCATGCAAACTAAACAACAAGCACACTTCCCGGTGGATATTGAAGGAACTAGGAATCAAGTTAGACCCAACTCTAGGCTACCGGAAGATGAGAGGAACACACGCACCATGTCTAATTCACTTAACACAGACTTGCACTCTCATGAGTTTGGTCACAACATTCTTTCAACTCCTTCACCTACACAACCTTATGAATCCTTACTTCCACCCATTCTTAACCAATCATCATCTGAGACCGACGAAGAGTTCATTCTAGAGGAACTTTCCGAACCATTGCAGCTCGAAACTACTGGCTAGGGTGACGAGTACAACTTGGTGGATGAGGAGATAGAAATGGAGAGCCCAGAAGTGGAGATTTATATAGAAGACTCAACTTTAGAAGGACAGGAGGAATGCTCACCGTCTCTCAGAAATGATCTCATCCCAACTCAAATCGACGTGGTTGATACTATCCCACAACTAGTTGTGGTTGATGATATCCCACATATCTTTCCAGATGAATCACCCTTTGATCTACTTGAACCCTCTAATGCCTTAGAAAAACCAATTACCCAAGTAGTTGATGTGAATGTTGCTTCAAGATTGGAGACAAAAACGGACATTGTCCCACCTCCATGCCCAAACTACAACATTTTCATCAACTAAAAGACCATAGGAAGTAAGGTGGGTTCTTCGTTAAGGTTGCCCTACAAACCATCTCTCCACTACATAATGACAAATACGTCATGGAGTGATGAGGACCTCTTTGACCAACCCATTCTGCCCATCCAAGCTAAAAAGGTAGAAGAAGTTGAGAGATTTATTATACCTCAAGTAAAACAGATCACTCACTTCGACGCACCTTCTCATCTGATTGGACATACCTTAGGAATGACTTGCTTTAACTATGTAGGTATGTGCCAATACTACCACTTGTGTCTACTGATGGATGCAAGCCGCTAGGATCTCCTGATAAATAGCGTTAGAGTCAAGCTAGTGACTCGAACAAAAATAAGCACTTCTCGGGAGGCAACCCGTGTCTAACGTAGTATGAGTAATAGTAGAGCCAATCTAGCATAAGTAGTAAACTAACCCTAATAAATAGAAAATAAAACCTTAAAAAGCATGTTTAAAGTTTTCTTCAATTTAAGTGAACAAAAAGGAATGATATTCGAAAATGACTGGGAACTTAAATTTCATATTGATTGAAGTCATGGTTTTTGAAAATCAAAGTCAAATCTTTTGCTAAAAACCTGAAACTTTCCTTCTCCCACTTGTTTGGACTTCATCGCAATATCTATTTCACCTGTATCTAAAGCTCTCAACATCCTTTCACTCGCAAACATGGAACCCTATGTGAAAACCCGATAACGATCTAGCTCTAGACTTTTTAGGTCTTGATCTAGAATTAACAATCAATGATAACAATGATAAATTATGCAGCGGAATAATAATAAGAACATCAATGTTATCACAAGCCAAATCCCTAATCTTATTAATTAATCAACAAGACATATACTCTTTTAGTATCGGGATCTAGCTCTAGACTTTTTAGGTCTTGATCTAGAATTAACAATCAATGATAACAATGATAAATTATGCAGCGGAATAATAATAAGAACATCAATGTTATCACAAGCCAAATCCCTAATCTTATTAATTAATCAACAAGACGGATACTCTTTTAGTATCGGGGTTTTACAACCTTAGGGATAACGGAGTACTTTAGATGTCTACATATTTTCTGTGCACACAATTTCCTACGCCCCTATGTCTCTTTATATACTAGAGATCATTAGGGTTACAATAAAACCTAACTTGCATAGGAATTAAACTAATATTACACATTAAGTCCTTCTAATTTCATCATTCTTACTTTGTGCATATTTTGTTTTGTAATCATCAAATCTAAAATCCTTGCAATCTTCCCCTATTTGATATTACAAAACAATCTCGATAAATGAAACCATCTTCTATGCTTCCCCTTGACTTAATATCTTCTTGAATATGTCACCACTTATTATAAGCTGCAAAATCAATATCTTTCTTCCCCTATTTGTAATAATCAAATATGAATCTTTTGCAACTTGTAAACACTTCCCTCAAGTGGTACATGTAGATGATGAAACATTAAACAATAAGCTTCCCCTCAAAAATATATTCACCATCTCTTGAATCTCGAATTCTGTAGGCTCTAGGTAATGATTACTGGTTGGTGAATAAAATAAAGTATAACAAACTTGATGAAGAAGTTATATTTTCCAAACTTGTACCTTATATCTTGTACTATCCACGACGTCGAACTTATATTCCATGTATAAGTAGATCACAATCTCTCCTTAAGATCTCTTTGACAAAAATCCTTATTCTTCATAATAAGTCACAGAGCAACCCAAACTCTTTCAAGTGATAGCAAATGTGAGCATTGAGCATCCTAAGTTTAATCTCACACGTTTGCTAGATTTGTCAAGTCTTCGTCGTCACCATATAAACCAAACAAGTTATCTTCAAAGCTCTTCATCCACCACTTTGAGATATGATAAGATACATAGCTGTAAAACTCAACTACAATATCAAATAATCTATAATCAATCTTCTTCGTAATCACATCTTCAAGAACGAGCCATAAAATCAATAAAAATAAATTGTTATGAAAAACAATTTCATTCGAGATCCAAAACCATCAGTTGAAGTAATAGTTGTAACCAATTAGTACTAACAGTGTTAACTGTTTTGTACTAACAGTGGTTATACGCTCAAAAATCTTCAAACAGTGATAACTTCAATAAACAGTGATAAAAACTCCAAAAACAGTGGTAGTAATACCCACTAACAGTGGTAACCAATTTCGAACAGTGATAATCATCATGAAGTCCGCTTTATTCTTCAATACCTTCTCAACTTCAACTTTTCTGCATCAGAATTCAACAATTATGTATCCCCTCTTACACAGCTCTGATCATGCTCAAATTTTTACACATTGTACATCTATGTGTCGTGAACCATATATCCAAAAATCAAGTCGATCCAACGGTTAACGAACACAGAACAATTAATTTACAGCAGCTGCGCAAACAGAAACCAAAAACTTACTGCATTAACTTCGAATTTTAATATCTCTTTGTAGAAACATCCGATCACTATGAAATTTTTACAATATGTAGATATATATGTCTTCTATAACATATCCAAAAATCATCAATTTTCGTTGGATAACGAAGACACAGTGACCGTTTAACTTCTGCCGTTCTGAAAAACCCTAAACTTTCAGCAACCAATTTCGACAATGAATATCTCTCAATAAAAAGCTCATATCAAAAATTCCTTTAGTAGGAATGTGCGCCTATATGTTAAGAACCTACAGTTCAAATTTCACGACAATCTAACGGTTAACGTAGGAGATCCGAATTTTTTACCATGGCAGTGTAGAAAGTGACGAATTACGAATTTTTCTTGCAATCTTCTAGGGTTTCTTCAATACGGCTTCTCCTGCTTGTAAAACTTGTATATCCTAGATCACGAGCCACCTTGCTTTGATACCAATTGTGAAAACCCGATAACGATCTAGCTCTAGACTTTTTAGGTCTTGATCTAGAATTAACAATCAATGATAACAATGATAAATTATGCAGCGGAATAATAATAAGAACATCAATGTTATCACAAGCCAAATCCCTAATCTTATTAATTAATCAACAAGATGGATACTCTTTTAGTATCGGGGTTTTACAACCTTAGGGATAACGGAGTACTTTAGATGTCTACATATTTTCTGTGCACACAATTTCCTACGCCCCTATGTCTCTTTATATACTAGAGATCATTAGGGTTGCAATAAAACCTAACTTGCATAGGAATTAAACTAATATTACACATTAAGTCCTTCTAGTTTCATCATTCTTACTTTGTGCATATTTTGTTTTGTAATCATCAAATCTAAAATCCTTACACCCTACTAGAAGCTTTGGTATCTAGGTGCCTTAGTCATCCCACATCCCCATTCATATATTTTGAGCATTTGAGGTAGTTGCATATATTTCTGTGAACGTACATAAGATCTTTCAATGCCTTATAACAAATTTGTATGTCAATATGTGTATTATGCTCGAACTCGTTTAAAAATATGTGCTTTGGAAATCTTTATACTTGGATGCCTAATTTAACCGAATCTTCTAGTATTTCCGTATCTGTTGTTTGTGCTAAAATGAAATTTTAGCGGCCGACGCTTTTAAGCGTGTGATTAGACTCGAAGTCATACACTGCTTTGTTTTTCAAAAACCTTCACTTTTAAAAATCTTTCGAAAACCAATGAGTCTATGACCTAGGGAATAATCACATGTCTATTAGATCACATTCGTCTGCTCTATCGTTTTTACAAATGCCTAACAGACAGGGACCGACGCCTATGGATGGAGAATCTTTGATTATAATGGAGAAATGACAAAGGGAACATTATCACTTATTAGATTTGGAAACTTTGGAGCATTGCTTAGTAAGGGAAATGATATATCTTTAGGAGACAAAATATGATCACATTCTAGTTCCCTCGGAATTGTTCATCGAGCAAATGACCCTGACATTAACCATATGTTCCCAATATTCCATAATCCAACCATACCTTACCACATCCTTGGTTGCTAGATGGGCGTTTCATGGAACCCAGGACCACCATCACCATCCACCATCACCATAACCACATCCACCCATTCACGCTTATCATTACCACCATTGGGGACCATGAATCACCACACCACAAGTAGTATTTTCCTGCTTATAAGTATTCAGTGCTAAAATATAAGCTGATCAAGGAGTGGACATTAAGAGATTAAAGACGGAATGGAAATGGAAGACGGAGATCTAACCCGGCAAGAACAACATTACATTCATCCCATCAGTTCGTTGAAGAAGATCGTGGGTGATAGAAGTTATGGTCATCGGATTCAGCACTTTCAGATCATCATGAGCCATTAAGTTACATCAGTGGCTCACAATGATTAGGATCCTTTTCCGTTTTCTCTATCTGACATTTGGTGTATCTTGGTTGATTATGCCTGCATCCTGACGATGTTGTCACTTCATTTTCTACAATCTATCCTTTCAGACTTTGTTACGTTTGTGAGAAATTGGTGGATGGTTTGAATGAAGATTACCCCACATGAGCTTGAGTGCACTTCACGAAGATGGAGTCTAAGCCAGCCTACACACTAGTGCCGACGCAGTCTACCTTTCAGATCCTCAGCTCACAGCAATAGCCATATAGGGGAGTTTCTTCGTTCTTATCCTTGTTTTGATATGATCATTTGTTATATTCTTACCATTTAATAATAAAAGTATTCTATTCCATATCCTAAGCTTATCACCAAGTGTGGGATATATTCCAACCCAAATTAAACACTTGAGAAACATTTTCTTATATGTTCAAAATCTAAGTGTGGAATTTCACTTTCAGTTAAATCTCAACTTAAGAGAACATTAGAGACAATGTTCCTCTAAGTGTGGGATAGCTGTATAGAATACCATAGTTTAAATTCTTATTTCCAAAAGCAAACTCGAAAAATGTTCCCCAATTTTTTTTTTAAAAATAACTCAATTTTGCTTAAAATTTTTCAAAATTTTTGAATTATAATGTTTTGAAAAGATTCATTTTTAGATACGAGTAAGTTATTTTGGAAAATAGGATAAGTTAGGAATTTCTTAAACTGAAATGACAATCTAAGAGGGGCATCACATGACTAGGCACATACAACCTATACTTGCAGTAAGGTTTCTTGAGCCCAATGAAAAGCATTCATTTTAAATGCTTCACTATTCGATTATTGTGTGTGCCGATGCATGCATCCGAAATTAGAACTTGCTCCTGGTATGCACTTCGAGACCACTTTGGTATAGTACCGTACGCATTATAAGTGCAATCAGAGGACCTTGACATTCCTTAGGATTAAACCTCCATTTTTAGCCTTCTTTTCAAGCCCAAAACCCTTCCAACACTTATCTTTAGTGTTGATGATCCGCTTAGTTAACCCTGTTGAGCTTTAGCCTATTTTCTTCATAAACACACATTTTAAACCCACTCACTCCCATACTTCCCAAAAACATATCTTAGAATTTTTAAAATTTTTGAAAAATGCTATTTAGATATCCTTTTTGTCTTCACTTTAAATCACAAATTTCGTGTTTACCCAAAGTTCTCATGTGCCTTTCCATGATTAATACTCAAAAATCGAGAGTCTTGTGGTGCGAAAAATTGGCATCAAGTATATTCGAAGTTGTCAAAAGATCGAAGAATGAAAAGTAAGGAAGGATTTCTAAGGGCAATAAAAAAATCCCTTAGAAATTCCTTGGAAAAGAAGTTCTAAGCCAAAAATAGAAATAAAAGAAAGAAATAGAAAACGGAGAAGAAAAGAAAAAAAGAATATGTTGTGTGAAAAATTAAACTAAGTGCTTCGAATCTTCCGAATACTCCGATCCTTAAAAGGTATAAAAATCCTCCGTGTGTTTTCGAAAGATAGAAGTCAAAATAGCTATCTTTATCCCTTATCGTTATCCGTTTCCATTTTCATTAAAAAAGTATCTCTGGATATAAAATTTCATAAGTTTAAAAGTTCTAAGATAAGCAAAACCCTTAAACCCAAAATTTCCCATTTATCCATACCATTTAACCCTCACCAACCATTACAACCCATTTGAATGTCCTGTGATAATTAGCACCGTCCTCACCTAAGTGGTGGAGATATGATTCTCGAGCAAGCCTATGACGATGGATGTTGCATGACTGGCTTATGAGCGATTTCGTTTGATTAGAATGATAGGTAACCCGAAACACTTCTGAGTGAATTGAGTGACCACCTAGTGAGATCGCCTAAAAATGTATATTCCAAGATCGCTAGAATTGAAAATATGCCTAAGAGTGTCATTTCATGTTTCTGAAACAAATACCTTATTTCATCTTAGTTTCTGGAATATGTTACTTATATATAGGAATGATTGCTCTTGATATGTTTTAATTCCCCAAATTGCATTGACACTTTCAAATATTTTCATTAGGAAGCAAGTGAGAATTTCGAGTTTTGCTTAAGGACAAGCGAAGTCTAAGTGTGGGATATTTGATAACACGTAAAAAGTTAAGTTTTTATGTGCGATTATCTCACCTTTTTAGCCTGATTATTGATGAAAACATTTGAAATATGCAATTATCTACTAAATTTCATCATGAAGGCTAAAATATAAACGATGCTCCAAGAATCAACTAAAACAACCTAAAACGAGTAAAATAGAGCATAAACGATCAACACATCTCTCGTTTACTCCTTTCAATTATTTTAAGCTATACTTGGAATTATGGCCTCTAACCAGTGTCATTTTCTTTGTTAGGAAATTACGAAGCCGTGGACGTAAGAATCGCTTAAAACGGATAAACGACGAAGAAGTTACGCTCGAACGAAGAAACGAAGAACCGAAATATGGCTGAACCAGATCGTATACGATTGGATACAGACTGTATACGGCCTATGCCAACCATATACGGTCCAGTTCACCCATATACGGTTGGTGTTCACCCATATTTGCTCCAGTTCAGCCGTATACGGCCTAACTCAACCGTATGGGTGTGTTCAGGCATACAAGATCAGATTTTGATACGGCTGTGCAATACGGTTGTGCATTTGGAGGTTCGAATACGGTCTACGGATACGGCTGTGCAACTAGTATATATGTTGGGCTAAATCATACATTTTCATCACACTTCAACACACTTCATCATCCATTCTCACCAACACTTCACCAACAACTACTCTCTCTCTCATTTCTTAATTTTAGTTTCTCTCTAGGTTCTCTCGATAGTCTCTCTCTTTCTCTAGTTTCCTCTCTAGAAATTAGTGGGAAGATTATGGGGAGAATCCGTCTCTTTTCTAGAGAAGTTATGTAATTTAGTTCGTAGATGCTAGCATTTTTAATACTTGGGATATTATTTTGGAGAAATACAAGTGTTATTCTGCTCGCAATTATAACGGGTAATATCTATCTTTTCTTATATTAATTTGTCATAAGGTTCTTGTTTGATGTTTGTGATTTATTAATGTTTGAAATGTTTATTGCCATGCTTTGTGAGTAGTTGCTTGTATGTTTGCCATGATTTAGATAGTTGTAATTAGGGATGATGTAGAGTCTAATCTGTTTGGGTTGAAATTATCACAGAAGATTATAACCGATTGTACAAGTTATTATGACTGCCAGCACAAAGTGAGTTATGACTGCCGGTGAAGATGTTGTGACTGGTTGAAGAATGAAGACAAGTTATTATGACTGCTTGAAGGTTTTATTACTGTTAGTTATATTTGAGTCAAGTAGTTATTGCTGTTTGTATAGTTATGACTGTCTTTGTAATCTTCAAGTTATAACTGTCTAACCGTTTGTGGTTATTGCTGTTAGTGTAAATAAGTCGTTATGACTGTTTATGGTATTAAGGCGGTTATATGTATTTGAGTTGTATATGGAATAGATTTGTTTCCATAATCGTAGGATGACTTGTACAGGACTCTATATGATATAAATAGAGATCCTTAGAACCAAGTTAAGTAGTATCTTCAAGGTTTTAACCCTAATACATCTATGTATTCGTCTTTTTAATTTAATAAGATTGGAGCTTTAAGTTTATTACGTGTTATTCAAGTTATTATTGTGTTCTTGTTCTTTACATAATATTAAACAATTATTCCGCAGTTGTTTAATATATTGTCAAACTTTACAGAAAAGATTGTTAAGGGATTAACAGATGATGTTAAATTAATATTTCAACCTTGTAAATGGGAATTGTTAAACTTTGTATCTGTCTAAACTTATCGTGCATCTATACCTAGTTTACGGATCACCCTTTCCAGTTATTCACGTGACTATCACCTTAGTTGTAGGATTTGTCGAAACCCTAAGTTATGGTAGATAGTTATCTATGTTTCTGTATGAAGCTATGAGATCGTCGTCAAATGGCCCAGTACTTAGTATAGCGTTGGAAACACCACTGGTGTAGTACAAACACGTGGAAGCTAAGGAAGTGTCGAAGGTCTATCTCATCGTGGAATACCCTTCTAGAATATGGTCTAGGAATCAGAAAGTTGTGGAAATACTTAAATGTACTGTAGATAGCAACCTACCTAGGGATGAATGACAGATCACAAAGGAGGGTCTAGATCATGACATAAATATTTGTGCTATTGAAACCTATTATAATGAGTCTAGATATGAAAGTCAAGCCCAACAGTGGTTCAAGATTCTTAAACGCCTAGACTCTACATAACTGATCGTTTAGAATACTAAGTTAGAATACTAAGTTAATAATCAGTTTACAACTAGATAATGATATTTAGACTTAGGTGTTAAGAAAGGCAGAATCTTCTAAATGGCAGTCTGCTACCTTATTCCAACACCTAGGATTCTAAAATCCAGAAAGACTCATTGTACCGTACGGGACAACCTTAGAGTCGTTGTGCCATAACAGGACAGTTTAAAGGGTCACTGCTCCGTAACAGGACAGTGGGGGGGGGGGGGGGGGGGGGGTTGAGCAGCCTTATCTAATCAGAATCACGATAACCTAGTTTTCAGTGACATGCCAATTAAGAACCAGACTAAATTGGTAGGGCTCTAGTGTTTACACCAAGGTTCATCTGTTATTAACTAACAGTGTCCCCATCTATCTTTATAGTGAACATCATCCCAACAATGCACTATCCCTAAATCATGGTGAACCACGTCTCTGATATCCTTAAGTGTTACATAAATGCTAGCTTCCCTTTTATTTTAATGTTTTAGTAGTTTAAATATATTAGAAAACCAAACATAAAATCATTCCAACTATCCAACTATCCAAAATCCCAGCTTAATCACCGAGTTATCCAAACAAGCTCTGTTTCAATTCTACCGTCGTGAGGAACGACCCTGGATTATCCTTACCACTTACTAGTATTAGGTACTCATACCTAGTATAAGTAGGTTGTTCAGAAGGTTTAGGCCCCGACAATTGTAAATTTAAAACTACCACCAGTGCCACCGCAAGCTGCCGGTCCACAACGACAGGACGCGATTCCTGACTGATCGTTTGGGGCGCATCAAGTTTTTAGTGCCGTTGCCGGGGCCGGTAGAACGATTTGGATCCTGTTTAGATAAATTAGTTTTTAAGCGATCCTTTTGACCGGGACTCACTATCCTTGTCATAAGTTACATTCTGCCCGTAGATTAGCGTAGATTAATTTAGCTTAGCTTAGCTTAGTTTAGCTTAGAATCCCTTCTCACCTCAAATTAAATTCTGAAACCTTCTTCAAATGTCGTCTTTGCTAACTTGGGTAGAGGCAATAATAGATCAAGTGCAAAGTCTTTTTCTATCATTCCAAATCGGATGTAGGATATTTGGTCTTCCCCACTATGATGGAGAATGTCAGGAATATACAATGTTAGGCATAGGACATTTAGAATCTTAGTCCAACCCCTATAGCCCCAATCAACATACCGAATCATTCAAATCAACCCACACTCATCTTATGAAACGCCCCGATTTTTTTTTATACTCAAAAACTCTTTTATAAATGTCCCATTGACCATTCATAACTTTATAAACTTTAAAACATGCTTGTAGTCAACACCGGACTCTACACCACACACCCGAAAGTTGTGAAATAAAAGAGGTCTCTAAAGTTGTAAAGTTAGAATAGTTTGGGTTGTAATTGTTTCTGATGTACAAGTTATTATTTCTGCTAGTATTTGATGTTATTGCTATGCATTGAAGTTGTATAGCTGCTAGTAGAGATTATGACTGCCGTTGAAGTTGTTGCTGCTTGAAGAATGAAGATAAGTCATTATAACTACTTGAAGGTTTTATTACTGCTATTTATATTAAGGTCAAGTAGTTATAGCTGTTTATATAGTTATGATTGTCTTTGTATTATAAAGGTTATAACTGTTTATCAGTTTGTGGTTATTACTGTTAGTATAAATGAGTCGTTATGACTGTTTATATTAGTGAGGCGGTTATAAGTATTTGAGTTGTATATGGAATAGATTTGTTTCCATAATTATAGGATGACTTGTATAGGACTCTATACAATATAAATGGAGATCCTTAGAACCTATATTAGGTTACGTAGCTTCAAGGTTTTAACCCTAATACATCTGTGTATTTGTCTTGTTAACTTAATAAGATTGAAGCTTTAGATTATTACGTGTTGATAAAGTTATTATTGTGTTCTTGTTCTTTATAAACTGTAAAACAATTATTCTGCAATTGTTCAACATATTGTAAAAGCTTTACAGTATCGATTAAGGGATTAACAAAGTGGTATCAGAGCTAAGGAAAGCTTTGAATCTGTGAAGATCAAGAAACACAATTCTATTAAGGTTTTAGTTCATAATTAAGCTTGGATTTCAATGGCGTCAAAAAACAATGAAGGAACTCTGGTTACTAAGATACCTATGCTTAGGCCAGATGAGTTTGATCTATGGAAGAATAGGATCAAGCAATATATGCTTCTCACAGACTATCAGATGTGGGATGTGGTTGTTAATGGTCCTCCTTATCCAGTAGATGGTGATGGAGCAAGACAAGAAAGACCACCGCCTACAACTGATGCTGAACGAAAAGTCAGATCAACAGAGTACAAGGCACTAAGTACATTGTTGTTATCTATTCCCAATGAATATCAAAGTAAGTTTGTAAACTGTGAAGATGCTAAAGTTATAATGGAGGCAATTCAAAAGAGGTTTGGTGGGAATGATAACACAAAGAAGAACAAGAGATCATTGTTAAAGCAACAGTTTGAAAATTTTAACCATGTGAAGACTGAAACTCTAACTCAAACCTTTGACAGGTTTACAAAATTAGTTGGAGAATTGAAAAATCACAAGGTTAAAATTGATAAGGATGATCTGAATAGAAAATTCTTAAGATCATTGGGTGAAGAATGGACAATCTACACTGTGGGATTGAGACAAAGTACAGATATAGAGGTCAAAGAGTTGGAGGACATCTATAATGATCTGAGGAATTTTGAACCTAAAGTTGAGAACAGAAAGCAATCATCTGGGCATACTCATAATGCTGCTTTTATGTCTGTAGGTGGATCCAAGGGTAATCTAAAACAAGGATCTACTTATTTTTCTGGAGGGTCTAGTTCATCACAAACTAGATCTAATGATGAGATGTTAGAGTCCTTCTTTGCTAGTAATGTGAATTCATCACTTACTAATGAAGATCTGGAACAGATCAATACTGATGATCTGGAAGAGATGGACATTAAGTGGCAGATAGCTTTGATTACACTGAGAGCTAAAAGGTTTATGAATAGAACTGGAAGGAACAACTTTTCAAATCAAAGGAATGATGCCACCTGGTTTGATAAGAGTAAAGTAGAGTGCTTCAACTGTCATAAGATGGGGCACTTTGCTAGAGAATGTAGAAGTCCAAGATAAGATCAGAATGGGCAGAAAGCAGGCAATGGGAATGTGATACAAAGAAGGAATTTACCAATTCAGGGTGGTACATCAATTGCATTAGTATCTCAATGTGACACCTGGTCAAAAAGGGCAATTTTCGCGCCCAATTTAAACCTTCATTTCACGTATTATATACGCATTATTACCCAAGTATTCAAAAATATATATATATATATATATATATATATATATATATATATATATATATATATATATATCACAAATGTTAGTTCAGAATCACGTATAAATAAATCTGAAAGCGCGCAGAAATACAAAAACAGATGTTGGTGCAAAACTTTTCTAAATAAAGTATTATTGTTAAAAATAATATTTATCTACTTGGATAAAATTTAAACATATTTCGTTTCCTTTAAAAGTGTGTTTTACTAAACTGAAACCGCGCGAAACAAAGCTATAGAGTTTTAACACCAATATTGTATTTTTATAAAATACTTCGACTCAAAAACATTTCGAAAATATATAAATGAATTTTATAATTTAAAAATATTATTTTATTTTACGATCGGGTACACAAACACGGGTATTTTATACCACGATTGGAGACAACCGGCCCAACCATTTCCACATTTTGTGGATCTGGTCTACTTCTTTTTTTCACAAAAGCCGATCCAACACACCCAACTTTTTCATCTTCATCTTTATCTACCTATCTCTTTCTTTTTCCTCACACAATAACAAAACAATAACAATAACGATAACAATAACACAACAGCAACATCAGATCGGGAAGCAGCAGCAACCACAGCACTCGATAATCATCATTATTCTTCTTCTTCATCATTGATCATCATCATCCTCCACTTCATCTCATCTCTCTCTCGGGTATCACCACCAACCGACCACCATCATCATCTTGTTCGGAAACATCAAAGAGGAAGGAACGACAGGGAGTAACATTATCATTACCATCATCATCGTTACCCTTTTCTTTTAAATTTCGAGTTTGTAATGCTTATATAATCATGTATTAGTGTTATGATCGGTTATTGTGTCCAAAATTTTGAAACAAAAACTAGTTATCTTGATTTGCATTTGATTGAAGCTGAAAAACACATGAACCCGGCGGGTTCTGTGTTGACCCGGCGAGTTGAGCCCAAGCCCAAGAACAACCCGGCTGATTGATCCTTGAACCCGGCTGATTGTCCAGCGTCACTAGCCCACTGCGACACTTGACTAAGTGTCGCTAAAAACTCCTGCGTCACTTGTTTAAGTGTCGCTAATAATGCTGAAAATTCATATTTTTTTTCGAATTAAACTATTGTGTCGCAACCCGAAATGAGTGTCTCATCGAGTGACGCCAATAATACACATTTTATAAATACTTTTCATAAAATATCAAATTTATACAACGCGAATATTTTTATACGATACGATACGAAAACATACAAAGTATATTCATACGAAAACAAACATAATTATATTTTAGAATATAATTTCAAATCGTCACCAACGGCGGCCCATACCCGTTTTACAAACTTTAAACAGAAATACAAATTGAACACTCGGACATAATTAAATCGGATAAACACTAATATGGATGGTTTGTTTAAAACATCCATTTACTCACTATAATCTCGCGTGTTTAGGACAGTAGGAGATTACGACTTGGATCATAAGCTTACTTTAGGATCGCTAACTCCTCAGGTGAGTTCATAGCCCCACCCTTTTCAATTGTTTTACTGTTTTTGGGATGAGAATGCATACACAATGTTTTTATAAACTATTGTTTATTAAAAACTATCATTGTTATCACATTAACGGGTTATTACTTGAACATTAGAGTTATATTTCGGTAACTCCTATGAGTTGTGTATCTGATATGGTTTCGCAATGTTTGAATCCGTGATATGTATGTGATCTAGTCCACTATTGTGTGATCTCTTTGATGTGTATTTGTTATAGCCTTTCTATGTGTAAATCTTGGATGTGTACAAATTATGTGTTATTTAGCTTTTCATTGTTTGACTCTTGTGTGTATAGGAATTGCTGCGAATACTTGTATTGGATTTCAAGAAAACTAAAATACTTCAAGAATACAAGAAACCGGTAGATTACAATCTAAGTATACAAGCATATTTGGAGTTGAAATGCGAGAATAATTAAGAATAGAGTATAAGATTTACTACGGTTTAGAATAACAAGAACACAATAGCTAAACATACAAGAATAATACAAGATTACTACAGAAATAGAACTCAACAATTCTAGAAACAAGAATCAAGAACTACAAGAGACTTAGAATTCAAGAATCAAAAGTAGTATATACTTTTATGTGCAAGAACTTATTATTTGCAAGAAATGTCAAGAAATGACAAGAAATTTATGTGCAAGAAATGTCAAGAACCCTATGTGCAAGAATATCAAAAATGTGCAAGAACATAAGAACTTTCAAGAACTAGAATCTAGAATATCAAGAAAACTAGTTGACTTGTACTTTTACTCAAGAAATCAAGAATATAGATTTTCAAGAAACTTAGACTTAAGACTGTCAAGAAAATAGAAGCTAGATTAACAAGAATAGGGGATAAGAAGTTCAAGAAAATATTTTGGTTTATATTTCTAAACAAGACTTCATAAACTCTACCCCTGGTTTTACTAAAGTATAGATTTTTTACTTCATGAAATGAATTATCAATCATATTACTGCTTTCTGATAAAACCTGTGAACTCACCAGCTTTATAGCTGATCATTCTGATGTGCATTCTCAGGTACACTGCTATAGTAGGATTGGCCCATCAGGATCCTAGCTCGAGTCGCATGCATACACTTAGCTGGAGATTTTCTTACATTATTTTTGTATTACTAGTTATGTAGTAAAATCTCTAGTATCATTTTGCGAACTCCAGTTATTTTGTAAAACTTATTACTTTATGTTATGTATTTTCAAACGTCTCATTTAGAGTTGTTCATTATGTACCTTTGTGCTGTTGATATTTGTTTAGTCGTGCCCCGACCCGACCACTTCCGCAAGCCATGAATTTGGGGGTGCGACACTCAAGATGGACTTGGATTTGACTGGAGTGATCAGGAAGAGCATGAGGTTCAGAATCACTCATTGATGGCCATTGCTAAATCTGACAAAAAGTCAGAAGTTCCATATGAGGTACAAGTTAAATTATGTTCTTCAGTGTGTAAACAAACTGTTAAACATTACAGGGATCATAATCTTAAAGTATGTGAGGAACTAAAACAATGGGATATTAGAAGTAAGCACACTACAGTAGCCATAGAGAATCTGTAAAAACAGATAAAAGCATATGAGGTCATTGAAACTCAATTTAAATATGACATTCAATATGCTAACTGGGAAAGAGATAATCTAAAAGGTAAAATAGAATCATTAACTAAGAAGCTTGATGAGGTCACATGTGAAAGAGGTAGCATTAAACTTAAGGTAGGTGACTTAGAAAATGCATCTAAAAGTGTTCAAAAGCTTATCAATTTACAAATTCATGATAAACTTAAAACTGGATTAGGTTACAGCAATGTACCTCCACCTTATAACAACACCTACTTTCCTCCTAAAACTGATATTGATATCAATTCACTTAAAGAAGGAATGAGTAATGATGTTAAAAAGGCTGATCCAGTTAAAAGCTTAGAAGAATGTGTAAATTTTGATAAAGTTGAGGTTAGTGATTGGACTGAGGAAGATGATCAGAGTGATAGTACATCTGAGAGTGAAAAGAGTGTAAAATCTGAATCATCCATGTCTATGTCATCATGTGAGGATGAGAAAAGAGTAATTACTAGTCTGATTTTTGAGTTTAAAACTGATAAATTAGAAGAAGGTAAGAAACTATTTAGGGAAAAGGCTAAATAGGCCTTAGAAAATGTGAGCTTAAGCACTAACAAATCTAAGAATGGCTTAGGGTATGTTAGTAATGCAATTAAATCAGTTAATAAATCTGTTGATAAATCTGTTGTGAATAACTGTACCAATTGCAACTGTAAAGCGAGTACTTCCTTTTTCACAAAATTTCAAAAGCAGAAACCCAGAGGTAATCAAAGAAATTGGAATCAAATGATTTCACAGAAACTGGGTAACAATGTCACTGTGATAAAAGAAAAGGCTTGCTTTATCTGTGGTAAAATGTGTCATCTTCAATATGACTGTTACTATAATTCCGAGAATGTTCAAAGGATTAGAAATCAGCCATGGAAAAAGGCAAATATGATTAATAAACAAAATTTTCAATCGAAAGTTAATCATATTGCCAAAGTTCAAAAGATACACTCAAAGGCTAATCAAGTTAAAACTGCTGCAGCTAAACTACTGAAGCAATTATAACTGGAAATAAAGCCAACAGTTAAAAGCCTCAAGCAGCTAAAACTGTTATGACTGGTAGACATATTAAAGTTATTGCTGCTAGGCATTCTAACGGTTATAACAATTTTATGACTGGTAGACATATTAAAGTTATTGCTGCTAGGCATTCTAACAGTTATAACAATTTTATGACTGCCAAGCATAGTTTACCAGTTAAAACTGCTAAGTCTAAAATTAGTTGGATTTGGACACCATTTAAATCTGATAAATCTACAGGTCCAAATACCAACACTGCTTCACAATCAATGATCTATAAGAAAGTTGATTTTGTGAATGCACATGGGAAACCCAAAGCCAAATTGGTTTGGGTTCCCAAGAGTAACTAATTTTCTCTTTTTGAATGTATGTGCAGAACAAACCAAGGAACTTATGACATGTGGATAGTGGTTGTTCAAGACACATGACTGGAGATAAAGGAAAGCTATAGAACTTCAAAGCATTTGATGGTGGGTATGTAGCATTCGGAAGTAATCTAAAAGGAGGAAAGATCACGGGAAAAGGCACAATCAATAGTAATAAGATAAGTTTTGATAATGTTTATTTTGTGGAACAATTGAGGTACAATTTGCTAAGTGTGAGTCAGATCATGGATAAAAAAAAATCAAGTTCATTTTACTGACACTGAATGCCTTGTCTTGTCAAAGGAATTTAAAATACCAGAACACATGATTTTAATGAGAATTCCAAGACAAGATAATGTATATAAGTGTGACTTAGCAAATATGGCACCTCAACCTGAATTAAACTGTCTTATTTCTAAAGCAAGTGTGAATGAATCTGAATAGTGGCATCGAAGGATGTGTCATATGAATTACAAAACCATTAATAAACTTGTCAAAAACCAGCTTGTTAGAGGTTTACCTGAAAAGGTATATTCATGTGTTGATCATTGTGTTGCCTGTCAAAAAGGTAAGCAACACAAGTCTTCTTTTAAGTCCAAAACTGTGAATACCAATTGCTCACCATTATATTTACTTCACATGGATTTGTTTGGACTAACTAATGTGAGTAGTATAGAGAAAAAGTCTTATTGCTTAGTGGGCATTGATGATTACACAAGGTTTAGTTGGGTATTCTTTCTTAGAACAAAGGATGAAACAGGTGAAATACTTAGATAATTCATAACTAAGATTGAAAATTAAATGGATCAAAAAGTTAAAATCATCAGAAGTGATAATGAAACAGAGTTTAAAAATCATGAGATGGACAAATTCTGTGACATTAAAGGTATTAAGAGAGAGTTTAGTGCACCTAGGACTCCACAACAAAATGGAGTGGCTGAAAGGAGAAATAGGACACTAATTGAGGCTGCTAGAACCATGTTAGCTGATGCTAAGTGTAACACCTGCATAATTAGGATAATTAATTATGCCTAATTGTTTGTAACTAGTTGTAATTAGTATGTAATAGGACTAATTACAGGCTCTATTTGTATATATATATAAGGTGATTTATATATATGTGTGTGTACTTACGCGATTTGGATAAATCGTACGAATTAACTGGACGGAGTCCGACACAGTTTACTTGGATGTTGGTGACAAAAATTTACTTAAATAATGAGAACGTATTTTGTTATATAAAATACGCAACCGAACGAGCATTATTTATATATCATCGCGACGACATTTTAACTAACGCAACAAAACGTAATTAACGCGACTTAATAATTAAAATATTGCGACAAATGTTTTTATTATTAATTTCAATGTATTTTTATTTAAATACTCCAGTTACATTTTAAAAATATAACTGTTTGGTTAAATACTCAAAAACAAACGATTAATCGATTAGGACACGGAGTAAATACCGTGTTTTGAGGGATGTTTTCCCCTCCCTTGTCTCTTGGATCAGCCAACACCCTTCCCACTCCTCATTTCTTCTTTCATTTTTATTACTTCCAAAATACACACACACATAAACTCTCTCAACCTCAAAATACTACCAAATTTTCGGAATCAAAACTCGACCACAAAAATTACATATTCGGAATCACCATCACGAGTGGAGCAAGAATATCAAGACCGTTTTCATCATCTCATCCTCCATCTAGCTCGATTTGCAAAAGTAAGAATTTTCTAAAATCTTAGATCTATTCAATTTGGTGTAATGTTTTGATATTTTGATGTGTACACAACATAGTTATAACCTAATACAAGAAGAAAACACGATTTTATAGCTCAAAAATGGATTAGATTTGCGTTTTTGGTCAGAAAATCACGAAACCCGAAAGTTTCTGGGCTGATGTTCATCTTTGCGACACAACGTTTGTGTCGCATGCTATGTCGCATAAACCCGTTTATGTCGCACCTTGTGTCGTACTGATCCTTTAGTGTCGTAATCTTTGCGACACAATATTGTGTCGCACTCTATGTCGCATACTATGTCGTATTTTATACGACACAACCCTTATGTCGCTATTAAATTAGCATCGCAAGCTTTTGCGACACAACCACTGTGTCGCAGAGCTCTTGTGTCGCACTTTATGCGACACAACCACTGTGTCGCATACCAAACTTTAGTGTCGCAAATTGTGTCGCAAAAACACAGAAAACCAGAATTTTAAAGTCAAAGTTACTGTACAAAAAAGTCAAATTTTACTGTAGCAGTACTGTAGCAAATCTACTGTAGCAAAGTCAACATTTTAGAATTTTTGCTACAAACCGTCACCAACGGGCCAAACATGTCTTCCAACAAACAAACAATTACAAACATACGGACAAACACTGGATATACTAGTTGTGTACATCTAAACGATACGTCTCGTGAGACGCATACTTACATAACTTCATATGATTAGGCATTTGAAGGTTACGGGTTCAGAGAACCTACTTGCTTTACTTACTACTTGCTAATTGCAACTGATTACTACAAGACTCAGGTGAGTCTTACGGCCCCACTTTTAATGTTTTATCTTATTGGGGGAGATACATGCTACTACTATTTTCCTTGAACACAAGTACTAAACTGTTTACTATACCAAACGGAATTGCATGAGTTTACTTACAAACAGAAGTCTCTCCATCATATATCGTTAGTTATGGACTTAAGCGCGAACACTAGTTAATGGATCCATTAGGGAAATGACCCTCCCCACCCGGGGTAGTAGCGCTGCCACGTACTGATTTACACGTAGAAACGGGTGACTAATTATTCGTTACTGATGCTTGCTCAATTACGAGCATGTCACGGGAGCAAACTTATTACTTACGGGTTAAGCTTCGATTATGAGCCTCATGGCAACGGTATAAACTTACTTGCTTACATTTGCGGGATTGCAAATATTGGTTTACGATTTCTGGACTGAAATTGCTGATTTTACGCCTGCGGGCATTACTGATGAAATCTCGTGTTCAAAGCTGATATTACATACAAACCTGTGAGATTCACCAACCTTTTGGTTGACACTTTTTAGCATGTTTTCTCAGGTACCCGGATGGAGTAGGATTACTCCAGGATTTTAGCTAGAGTCGCATGATTTCAATACAACTGCATTAACGGAGATTCTTAGCATTATCTTTTGTATATTACGATTATGTAATAGAATCTCCCGCTATACGTGTGGACTCTAGGGGAAACTACATTTTGTATACGAAAACACCAAGTTTTCAAACATTATATCTATGGAATGTAACTAATTTACAAACGTTGCATATAGATGTCGTTTGCTTTATCTTTGTGCTGTGATATTTGATTAGTAACACCCCAAACTATGCTTCCGCAAAACAGTGAATTTCGGGGGTGTTACACTAAGTTACCTATAACTTTCTGGGCAGAAGCAGTTAGCACTGCTTGCTATGTTCAGAACAGGGTATTAGTTGTTAAGCCTCATAACAAGACACCATATGAACTGTTCTTTAAGAGAAAATCATTGTTTAGTTTCTTAAAACCTTTTAGGTGTCCTTGTACCATCTTAAATACCAAAGATCACTTAGGCAAGTTTCAGATCAAGGTAGATGAAGGACTGTTTGTTGGTTATTCTGTACAAAGTAAGGCTTACAGAGTGTTTAACCAAAGGACTAGGATAATTGAGGAGTCTGTGAATGTAACCTTTAATGAACATACAACAAATCCTATGGGAAAAGGTTCTGATTCTTTGTTTGATATTGATACACTAACCCATGATTTTAGATATACAAATGTGCAATCTAGTGTAGGTACAAGTGCAGGAACAGATGATTCAAGTACTGGACTAAATGAAGTAAGGAAGAGCTATCCAACTGAATATGCTCAATTTCCTGTGTGGTCACCTGATCCACCAGAGGTGTTTGGTTCTACTTCACAACAACCTTCACAAAGTATAGATCAAGGCATGTCAGGTCAAAGGAGTAAAGATGGTGATAAAACACCAGTTGATTTGCCTCATGATCTAAATATGCCTTCATTGGAAGACAGTGCTGATTTAGAAGAAACAGGAAGTGAAGATGAAAGTGAATTAAGTCCAGAACAACAATTTGAAAGATATATGGGGGACTTTTCTGAAAATACTAGGCCTTTAGTTGATAGGATTACAAGGGATGTTGAGAGTATTTTGTTTAATTGGAATTACACTAATCTGGAATCAGAGATACCTGAGTCTTCAACATCACAATACATTACTCATAGAGATCATCCTCTTGAGGATGTAATTGGAAATATTGGTTCTCCTGTTCAAACCAAAAAGCAGACACAAGTAGATGAAGAGGAACTTTATACCTCTTTGTATGCTTGTTTTCTATCTCAGATGGAACCAAAGAAAGTAACAGAAGCTTTAAAGGATCCAAGTTGGGTTGAAGCTATGTAGGAGGAGTTGCTTCAATTTAAGATTCAGGAGGTTTGGACATTGATGGATTTGCCCAAGGGAAAAAGGGCAATTGGTACTAGATGGGTATTCAGGAACAAGAAGGATGAAAGAGGCATTGTTATCAAGAACAAATCCAGATTGGTAGCACAGGGGTATACACAAGAGGAAGGAATTGATTATGATGATGTGTTTGCTCCCGTTGCTATAATTGAGGCCATCAGGTTATTCTTAGCTTTTGCTACATTTAAAGGCTTCAAAGTGTATCAAATGGATGTTAAGAGTGCCTTTCTACATGGCAAACTTGATGAAGAGGTATATGTATGTCAACCACCAGGTTTTGAAGATCCCACATATCCTGAGAAAGTGTTAAGACTGGATAAAGCTCTTTATGGCTTACATCAAGCACCTAGAGCCTGGTATGACACTTTATCAGTCTATTTACTTGAAAGTGGATTCAAGAGAGGTACAATAGACAAAACCTTGTTCACTAAAAGAGTTAAGAATGATATCCTACTAGTTCAAGTCTATGTAGATGATATTATTTTTGGTTCTACAAGAGATAGTTTATGTAAGGAATTTGAGTCTATTATGCATAAGAGATTTAGTATGAGTTCAATGGGAGAGTTAACCTTCTTTCTGAGATTACAAGTGCAACAGAAATCTGATGGGATCTTCATCTGTCAAGAAAAATATGTTAAGGACATACTAGATAAATTTGGGTATAAGGATGCAAAAGTGGCAAGCACACCTATTGAAGCACATAAGTCATTAACAGCTGATCCTGAAGGAGAAGAAGTTGATGTACATCTGTACAGATCAATGATAGGATCACTCATATATCTGACCTCTTCTATGCCTGATATCATGTTTGCTGTATGCATTTATGCTAGATTTCAATCATGTCCAAAGCAATCATATCTGTTTGCAGTCAAAAGGATCTTTATATATTTAAAGGGTCAACCAAAATTGGGCCTTTGGTATCCAAAGAGTAATTCTTTTAATCTTGTTGCATATACAGATAGTGATTATGGTGGTGCAAACATGGACAGAAAGTCAACATCAGGATGTTGTCAATTTTTATGAGATAGACTGGTGTCTTGGCAATGCAAGAAACAAACCACTGTATCAACATCAACAGCAGAAGCTGAGTATGTAGCTGCTGCAAGCTGCTGTGCTCAGGTTCTATGGATTCAAAATCAAATGCTTGATTATGGTTTGACTTTTCTCAATACTCCTATTTTAATTGATAATACTTCTGCTATCAGTATTATAAATAACCCAGTTAAACATTCCAAAACTAAGCATATAGAGATCAAATATCATTTTATAAGAGACTGTAATGAAAAATGACTCATTCAGATTGAAAAAGTTCATACTGATAATCAATTTGTAGATTTGTTTACTAAAGCTTTTGATGTAGGCAGATTTACATTTTTGGTCACTAGTATTGGAATGATCAATTCTTCTTAAGTCTTTTTCATTTACAAATATTTTCTGTAAATATCTCTTTATTGCTTATGGGTTATTACAGATAGAATAGTTAATGAAGTTATATTGTGATTATAACTGTTCTTTGTTATTACTATCAGTTATATCTTTATAACTGTTAGTTTTAAGGATCAATGGTTATGGTTATGACTGTCTTCATTAATTATAACTGTGTATATGTCTTTATCTTTTATCTTTTATTACTGTTTTTTGTTTTTAAGCTAACATTGCAGGTTATTACTCCCATCTATTAGAAGTTTAACTTTTTAATGTTTTGTCTTTTATTAAATTTTTACACCACACAGTTATCATATTTTAATAAAGATTCTTCTCATCTTTTCATGTAAATAGTGTTTTCAGGGTCATGTTTTTCACTCCATCTTTTTCAAAATTATTTTCATAGTTTCTTTATACATTTTGTGCTTTCAACTTTCTGCATTACTATCTTGATTTTACTCTTAAATATTTTCATACTCTAAGCAAATCATGGATCCTTATTCATCTGGATACACTACGGATGACATTCGAGAAGATCCAGAACAGGAGTTTGTTAACTTAGATCAGTATGGAAATATAGATTTGTATAATCAAGCTGCAGGTCTTGTTGAGCAAAATGCTGCACATGTTTTTGAAAACCTGCAAGATCAGTTTGTTCAACTGAACCAACAAAACTGGGAGTTGAAGCATCGATGTAAAAGTATTGAAACGAGGAGAAGGATTGCTAACCGCAATATTCCTACTCGCATCAGAGATAGGGTGATTCATTGGAAAAAGAAAGTAAAGCTGGTAAAACAAAAGGCAAAAGCATGGATCAAACGCAAGTGTGGTTCATTTGGTGATGTGCCTATTGTGTCTTCCACAAACTCCAGCTTTAGAGCAACTCTTGAGGAATGCTATTATCCTCAACACATGTCTTTTGAAGATGATTGATTATTCTTGTTATCTTTGCTTTAGATTTAAAAAAATAAATAAAAAATAAATAATTATGTTGTATTATTTCACTAAGTTAGTTATAACTGCTACTTTTATTTCCATTTTGGTTATAACTGTTAGTAGTTTTATGACTGCTTAGTATAACTAATTTGGCTAAGTTTTATTGCTGCTTATGTTAAGTTGATAATGCCTTGGTCGGTTATTACTGCTTAAACAAGTTGGTGATGTTAGCTTTATTAGTTATGACTGTGAGTTATTGCTGCTACTCTTGTTTCAGTTTTAACTGTTAGTTTTACCTTCGTTATCACTGCTTATGTTAACTTAGTTATTACTGATTGTAGTGCTTCAGTTATGACTGTTTGTTTAAATTCAGTTAGAACTGCTAGTATTGTTTGGTTATTACTGTCTGTGTTATTCACTTAGGGATTTTATTGCTGCTATATATTTGGCAGTCATAAATGTAACAACCGGCAAATTAGGACTAGAATTAGTGCCTAATTCTTTGTTAATACATGTAATTAGTTCTGTGTTAGGCTAATTTATGTATCGGATTATATATTGGTAAATATAGACAACTTTGCGATTTGACTTAAATCGTACGCAATTTAAATAGAATGAAATTCTATTCGATTAATACGGACGTTGGTGAACAAATGTTTATAAACTAAAATAACGCAATTATGACCCAAAATGCTATTTTTCAATAATTAGAAATTATCTCGTATCACTTGGTTAAAGTTTACACGATTTAAAAACAAAAGTATTCAAACGTATTTAAACTAAATTATATTTCAAATAATTAAAGATTTAAAGAAATAATTTAAGTAAATTATTTAATAACCTTCGTATTTTAAAAAGGATAATTCACGGGTAGAAATAAATAGTTAAGGTAAAAGACGGAGAAAACGAACACCGCACGGAGCACAGCGCGTGTACTGAAAAATGGGGGCTTTCATCAAAACCCCCAACTTTCCCCTCTTCTTTCTCATTCCACTAACTCCCTCTCTCTCTCTTCTTTCACTTTCTTTCTTTTCTCTCTCAAATTAAACACCACCACACCTCATTAAATTCACAAAATACTACCTCAAAACGCACTCGGTTTTACTCGGTCATTTGGAAGAAAAGCACCACCACTTCACGATCTACAACTCCATCTTTCCGGATTTTCATTTCGACACTTTGTAAGTTTCCGACAAATCCCGACATCTCTCGTTTTTGATCATTTTTACTAAATTATGGGTTCTATAGGCTTATTATGTTCATATAAGGGTTGGGTAAAAGATTTGGACCCAACGGAAACCGGGAAACTCGTTTTCGACTAAATTTCCGGCCATCAGACCGCAACGTCGCACCTGGCCAGGGGCCTCTGCGACGTCGCGACCTACGTCGCACAAAAATCTCAACGTCGCACTAGCGACGCAGCCCCTTACGTCGCATTAATTTGCGGATGTCATACATGGCGACGTAGACTTTAACGTCGCAAACCGAACTAACGTCGCATTAGCGACGCCACCCCCTACGTCGCATTGATTTGCGAAGGTCGCATCATGCGACGTACATGCCCACGTCGCACCTTACGTCGCTTGCAACGTCGCATGCGACGTCGCACAAACCAGAACCCTGAAAACTCACATTTTTACTAAGTGTCGGAACCAAGATTCTACCACCTAATTTTACTCCAAATCCAGATTTCAGATGCGTTTTCACTAAAGGAAAGTAGTAGGAATAAAAATTTCCCAAGCTGACCTGGCAGCTCGACCCCAGCCAGGGGCTCTGCCCCTTGGAACCCGCTACCAGGGGCGCTGCCCCCGGACCCCCGTCATTAGATGTCGTAAATACTTTTCACACTAAATGTCAAACACTTACGAATAATGAAATCTGATTCAACGATACATATAACGATAACACCTTGGATTATTAATACAAACCGTCACCAACGGTCCAACCTTGTTTTCTAAGAACAAACGATAACGAACCAACATTCGGACACAATGGGTTGTATGAACAACTAGCCTAGATGATCTTGCGAGACATCTACTTACTTGACATTACCTGTTTAGGCATTTGGAGGTTACGGGTTCGGAGAACCAACTGTTGACATTACTTAATCGTTTATTGATATAAACGCACTTGCAACGACTCAGGTGAGTCTTACGGCCCCACTTTTACTGTTTTATCTTATTGGGGGAGATACATGCTACTTATTTTTCCTGAACACAAGTACTAAACTGATTTCTATACCAAACGGAATTGCATGAGTTAATTACTAATTACTGAAGTCTCTCCATCATATATCGTTAGTTATGGACTTAAGCGCGAACAGTAGTTAATGGATCCATTAGGGAAATGACCCTCCCTGCCCGGGGTAGTAGCGCTACCACGTACTGATTTACACGTAGAAACGGGTGACTATTATTTCGTTACTTATGCTTGCTCAATTTCGAGCATGTCACGGGAGCAACTGATTATTTACGGGTTAAGCTTCGATTATGAGCCTCATGGCAACGGTATAACTTGATTACTTTACTTTTGCGAGATTTGCAAATACTTGATATACGCCTACGGGCACTACTGATGAAATCTTGTGTTCAAACTGATTATTTACTGATAAAACCTGTGAGATTCACCAACCTTTTGGTTGACCCTTTTTAGCATGTATTCTCAGGTACACTTACGGAGTAGGATCACTCCAGGATTACTAGCTAGAGTCGCATGATTTCCAAACTGCATTTAACGGAGATTCTTTGGCATTATCTTTTGTAACTATGGTTATGTAATAGAATCTCCCGCCACATACGCGGACTCTAGGCTTACATATTTTTGTAAAGAAAACTATATGTTTTCAAACGATTTAATTATGAAATGTAATTATTTTACAAAATGTCTCATTTAGAGGTCGTTTGCTGTATATCTTGTGCTTTGTATATTGATTAGTAACACCCAAGTATGCTTCCGCAAATCACTAAATTTGGGGGTGTTACAATAAACCCTAAAAACACTTTACGTTTTCACAGAGCAGTAAATACTCTCAATCAACTCATCCCTGCGCGCCTAATTTTCATTCAAATCAATCGATTTCTTGTTTGATTCATTCTCTTTCTATTCAAATGGCACAACAATTACCGTTCGCTGTACTTCATAATCAAGTTGCTTACTTGATGAAACCGAATGACGCCAAGGATTTTTGGAAATTTGTTGATTTCTTGAGGAATAGCCATATCTTTTATGCGCTTACTGTCAATCCGAAGGTGTACAAAGACTATGAGGATTGTGTCTACCGTAGCAGAGACACAACTTGTTGTATTTGAAGCATCTATTTGTCAATTACTTCAATTTGATGATGCTGCAGGTATAATTGAACTTGATGGGCATCTGAGGCTGCTGCTGCTAAGATGTCTCAGCCACAGGAATCACCACACTAGATGGTCAATGAAGAGGAAAGTGACCATTCTGGAAGGGCTGCTTCTACTCCTGCTAGCCCACTGGCAGAGGAGGACAGAAGTAACATCAATAAGACCCAACCAGAGGCAACATCAGAACACGATCCTTTGCAAAAAGGTGATTCTGATGGTCCCAGTACCGAGAAAAAGGGGTCATTTGATGATCAAGCTAGGCATGAGTTAGGTGATAATTTTTCCAATGATTTACCAAGGAAGTCACATTCTGAAGGTGATGAGGATAGTTTTAACCCGGAATTGATTCTAGAGATGTTTGAATTTATGTGGCAAGAGATAGTGAAGGATAGAGCCTTAATAAGAAAAAATGAAAAGGCATTGATGGCACAAGCTGTAACCATAATGAAATAGCAGAACGAGATTGGTAGATTGAGAAGGTTGATGACAGGGTATGGTATTGATGATGAAGAGATTGACATGAGAACTGTTAAACCTGAAAGGTACAAGAAGGTTTTAACATCTAGTTCTGATGAAGATGATGATATGGTTAAGGGGGAGAGATTTCATGAAAGAGCACATGATTTTGAAGCTGGAGGTAGTGGAGCTGATCACATTGATGATATTGATGATGATGATGAATTTGTGCATAGTCCTCCAACTCCAATGGATACTACTGAAGATCCATTAATTTCAGAGATTGATAAGGAGTTTAGATTAAATGAAAAAGATGGTGATATTCAGGAAAAGGAAAAGTCTCAGGGGGATAAGATTGAAGAGTCTGAAGTGCATGAGGAAGTTAATGAGAATGTGGAGAAGATTGTTGATAGGTTTGCTAACAAGTTTAATAGAAAGAAGAGCATTCCAATATCAAAGATCAAGAAAGCTGAAGCAGAAAAGAAAAAATCAGTGATATCTTTGCCTCCTGTTGGAATTCAAGAGCCAATTGAAACTATGGAAAAGCTTAAGTCTGATTTACCAAAGATTGATCCTAAGGATAAGGGCAAAGGCATATTGGAGGAAGAACCAAAGAAGAAAAGGCAATCAAAGCCAATACCTGTTGAGGTAACTACTAATGATGACGAGGTTGCTGCAAGGTTACAAGCAGAACTGGATGCTGCTGCATTGAAAGAAGGATTGATAAAGGTTGAGGTTGCACCTGGTGAATGGGTGATGATGACAAAAGAACAAGTAGCCAAGTGGGATGAAGATCAGTTGAAAGAAACAAAAGATGATGATCTTGAAACTTTGGTTAGCATGTTTAAAAGAAAGAAAACTAAGGATGCTAGATTGAAAAGAGCTGCAAAGCCACCAACCAAAGCTCAGTTGAAAAAGAATTTGATTGTAAAGATGAAGGGTGGATATATTCCTTTGCAAAGTTTAAAGCAAATGAGTCTTGAGAATTTGCAAAGGATATGGGACAAAGATGGATTTTTGAATCCTGATGCAAAAGAAAGGAAAAAAAAGCAGAAGAGGAAAAAGAATGGGCAGAAGCTGAACAGAAAAGGCAAGAGGAAGAAAGAATGAAAACAGATGAGGAACAGAGGTTGAAGGAGATAAATGAAAAGTTAAGAAAAGAGATGGATGAGGTGAATGATTTGGAAAGAAATAAATCTCAATTGAATGAACTGATTGTTGTAGAAAAACAAGTTTCTTCTGCAGAGGCATTAAATGTTGATTTGCCTGAGATTATAGATTGGTCACTAGTTTGGATTTTGCTACCTGCAAAGCTTGAAAAGATCAAGATTGATAGAGCAGATGGAAGTACAAAGTTATGGAGATCATCCAAGGAAGTGGCTAAGAATATAAGCAGAGCAGATTTGGTTAAAATGTATGAGATTGGGATTGCAAAAGGATGGATGCAGAAAAAGTTTGAAAGTGCAAATGAAAAGTTGATATGGGACTGGATTTTGATGATGTTTGAACCTGAAATATATTCTTATTTGTGGGATTATTTCAAGAAGGTTAAACAGTGGGAATATTTTGCACGAACATGTATTCATTGTATTATATTTGAAGATTTGAGCTATGTGTGGATGCTGACAGAGAAAGAGTATAATATGAATGTTGGATTGCTGAGAAGCTTGAAGCATGCAAGACTATTTGCATCTATTAATAATGAAGTTGCTCAGAATTTGGTGTACATGATTTTGAATCAGTTGCATAAGAAAGAGGTGATTGAAAAGATAAGGGATGGAAAGAAGATGAAGGATTGAGCTCATAATGGAGAACATTTGGAAACTTAAATCTGTAGATGACAGATTAAGTTTAGGGGGAGATTGTAAATGTAACACCCGCCAAATTAGGACTAGTGATTAGCGCCTAATCAACTATTAATACATGTAATTAGTTCTGTGTTAGGCTAATTAATGTATCAAAATATATATTGATGAATATATACAAAAATGCGATTTGATTAAATCGTACGCTTCTCGAATCGAATGTAATTCGAATCAATTAAATACGGACGTTGGTGAACAATTTTATTAAATAATATAACATTATTTAATAACACTATTATTATATCCAAAATATTATGTTGATAATATTTCGTATTTATTCCGTATCGTGCAACAACGCACAAACAGTTAAAAATAAAGTTAAGAATTATTTTATAACTCAAATATTAAATACTTGATGAAATATTTCAACTGTAATATCAGATAAATATTTGTATTTTAAAACATATAATTAAACGTGTATAAAATTATTTAATGTTTAAACGAACGGGAAAACGAACACCGCACGGAGCGCGGAGCGGAGACTGAAAATTTGGGGCTTTCATCAAAACTCCTTCCACCTCCTTTTCTCCTCCTCATTTCATCTCTTTCTTTCTCTCTCTTTCCTTCTTTTTCTCTCAAAAATCTCCATCACCACCATCTCACAAATCATCAAAATAATATCATAAAACGCACTCGGATCTTACCACTCCTTTGGAAGAAAAGCATCACCGCTTCACGATCTACCTTTCTACCTTTTTGGAATTTCCATCCGACATATTGTAAGTTTCCGAAAAATCCCGCAAGACTTCGATTTTAAGTGTTTTAGACTTGTGGTTGATTATAATAACTTAAAATGTCCAAATATGGGTTGGGTAAAAGATTTGGACCAAACGGAAGTCGTTCGGCCGATTTTCCGGCCACCGTAACCAGATCAGTTGCCGACGTCGCATTTGTCTTGGCCCGATTGCGATGTCATCCTCAATGTCGCAAAAACCCATCACAACGTCGCATATAGCGACGTCACCCTTAACGTCGCATTAAGTTGCTAATGTCGCACATAGCGACATCGACCCCTACGTCGTGAGAATTAACAAAGTCGCATATAGCGACGCCACCCACAACGCCGCATTAAATTGCGAAAGTCGCACATAGCGACGCCATGCTCAACGTCGCAGTCAGGACCTGCGACGTCGCACCCAACGTCGCACAAAACAGAAACTAGAAAACACAGATTTTTACTAAGTGTCGAGACCCGAAATTTATCACTTGATTTTACCTAAATTCAAACCCCAGATGCGTTTTTCACCAAAGCAATATAGTAGAAATAAAAATTTTCCCCAACCAGGGGCTCTGCCCCTTGGACCCCCCTTACCAGGGGCGCTGCCCCCGGACCCCCGTCACCTAAAGTCGGTAAATACTTTATAAGTATAATACTCAAACACCAAGACAATAATACTTTGAAATTGTATTACCAAACGTCACCAACAGGCCGTACATTTTTTCAAAACGCAAACAAACAAACAATCAAACCAAAGGTAATTTGGACATCATTAGTTGTATGAACAACTAACCTAGGTGATCTTTTGAGATACCTACACGTATTAACCATCGCGTATCGTGGACACCCTCAGGTTACAAGTCTTCGGACACCACTACTCGGCTAATCAACTTCAGTTTATTAAGTTAAACTCTCTAGACTCAGGTGAGTTTCATAGCCCATCTTTTTACTGTTTTACTCAGGGGTGTGATACAATGCTCGTTTTTTAACATGTGAACGCAAGTACAACTTTTTCATATACTTCATGAGTTACTCATGACTAATCATTTAAAGTCCTCCGTCATCATAGTTGTTAATACGTTGTAGCGTGAATATTAGTATATGGTACCATATAGGATTGACCCTCCTCGTCCGGGTTAGCAAGCACTAACCGGGTAAACGGACGTACTAATATTTGGGAAGACGAGTGTGGATTAGGCACTCGTGGAGGCAAAAACGCTCAGGCTGTGACCCTGACCCACGAGTTAAGCTCAACTATGTGCTCATGGCTGTATACACTTACATTATCAATTGTTGGATGCAATTCAATTACTTAAAACTTGCGGTTCATACGACATTATCTGATTTCAAACCTATGAGCTCACCAACTTTTAGCTGACCCATTTTAGCATGTATCGCAGGTACCCAGCAGTAGGTTTGGACTGCATCAGGGAATCAATAGCTCGAGTCAGTATGCAAACATTTGAGATTTTCTTGCATTAGTATATTTTTGTACAAGTACTTATGTACTGAAATCTCTCATTTAATTGAACATGAGCTATGTATGGGCTGTAAATGTTGTAAACATTTTAATATCAATATATTTTGTTAAAACGACGCATATAGAGTCGTTTACTATATATCTTGTGCTTTGTTTATTGATTAGTAACACCCAAAGTATGCTTCCGCAAATCATTAAATTTGGGGGTGTTACAGATTGGTATCAGAGCCTAAGGTTATAGTGAACTAGGTTGCATTTAGTGGGCCTAGACTATGACCGTTAGGCAGTATTTTCTTATTAGGCATGACTGGTTCAGGAATTACAGCATACGACTTTAATTTAACATAGCCTGATCAACTATGTACAGTTAAGGAAAGATGATGTAAGGTCTGAAACGGTTATGTTGAAAAGGAATACACTAGTTGACTCTGACCTTGAGAGAACCGAGACTTAAACTTGTCTGTGCTAGACACTCAATAGGCTATATTATATACGTATCATATGAATATAGGCCTCACTCCTACTAACGCTTTGTCTCAGAAATGGCAAACACACCGCCCAATTCATCGCGCTCTCAATCTGGGTCGCAGAACCCAAGGGTAGCTAGGAGGAATGCCAGGTTACCTCGAGCTGGCCCGTACCCTACCCACTTCACCTTGCCGACCTTAGCCGCTAGGGTGAACCAACACGAGCAACGACTTCGTACCATGGATGTCGTGTTGCAAGAAACGAACAAAAACTGGAGACTTACATCCCTCGAGCGCATCGAACAAGTCTCCGATGATCACGAAACTACCGTTAACAACATGGATGTCCTTCGCAACAGGGTGGTGGAGATAAGTGTAGAGACCGCCCTTCTGCAACAAAGGCTAGAAGAATGTGAGCAACGCTCACGGGAAGCGGAGGAATATGTTCTCGGATTAGTACAACGACTGGCCCTGGCAGAAGATAACGCCCGACAAGCCAGCAGACTTAAAAAACACTGTGGATCACCTCGTTGCGATGATGGAACAAATTAATCTACATCAATACTAGTGTAGTCCTTGTCTTGTAATCTATCTTGTAATCTAATAACTATCTAAGCGCTACTTTATAATTTGGTCGGATGTAACAATTCCCAACACCCTTTGTAATACATCCGTGGGATGTAACCTTTGAACTCGTACTATCTATCAAATATTCCTACTGTTCCGATTTACATAAATTGACATTTTTCATATTGATGTTGTGTATTACCGCTTTTATACATGAGCATCTATGACAAATACAACTCTCACAAAATCTCATGTATCTTCATTTCTTTTATTGAAGAATCATGCCGCCGAAGACAAGACCATACTCCGATGCTCAGCTTACATCACTCATAGCCCAGGCTGTGACTGAAGCCTTGGCCCGGAATTCATCACAGAACTCCGGAAGAAACAGCGACACCGCTGAAACCGCTGCTGCCAAGCCTTGTTCCTACAAGGACTTCCAGAACTACAAACCCTCAAGCTTCAAGGGTACTGAAGGAGCCATCGGACTGATCAGATGGTTCGCGAAAATGGAAGCCGTTTTCCGCATCAGCAAATGTGCGGAGGACGACAAGGTCAAATTTTCCACATGTACTCTCGAGGATGATACCCTCTCCTGGTGGAACTCGTATGCCCAGTCCGTGGGTATCGACACTGCCTTCCTACTCCCTAGGGAGGAGCTGAAAAACATGCTCACTGCCAAGTATTGCCCGATCGAACAACTCCAAAAGCTGGAGGAAGAATTTTGGAACCTAAAGGTGCAGGGAACTGACATCGACAGATACACCACGATGTTCAACCAGCTTGCCATCCTTCGCCCCGCAATGGTAAGCACCGAGCCTGATAAAATCAGAAGGTACATCCGCGGCCTTCCGGAACCTGTCCGGGGGAATGTCGCCTATTCAAATCAAACCACCATTGATGGTGCTATCCGATTGACCCATGAACTCATGGCCATGAACGAGGATCCAGAACCACCCACTTCATCCTCAACTCAACACAAACGAAAGTGGTCCGACAACCACAACAACCACCCAAACAAGAAACCCGACACCATCAAAGCCTACAACACCACCACTGACAACAAACGGGGTTACATTAGGAACAAACCTTACTGTTCCAAGTGCAGCCGCCACCATGAAGGTTCTTGTGGTCCCTTTTGCAACAATTGCAAGAGGTACGGCCACCTTACCAAAGATTTTTGATCCCCTACCAACAATTCCAACAACAACGCTGGATCGCCCAAAGTGTGCTTTGAATGTGGGAACCCTGGGCACTTCAGGGATGGGTGCCCAAAACTGAAGAATAAGGGCAACAACAACAACCGCAACAACAACAACAGCAACAACAACAACAACGCAAGAGGTAGAGCCTTCGTACTCAACTCTGGGGACGCCCGTCAAGACCCGAATGTCGCCTCGGGTATGTTCATCCTCAACAACTTATCTGCTTCTGTTCTGTTTGATACTGGTGCCGATAGAAGCTTTATTTCTGATGAGTTATATCCCTTACTTGGCATCACCCCTATTGCCTTAGATGTTAAGTACACCGTGGAGCTAGCAAATGGTAAACTCATAGAAACCGATAGTGTAATACCTAATTGCACTTTAAACCTAGCCGACGAAACCTTTTCAATCGATCTCATGCCTGTTAAAATTGGAAGTTTCGACGTCATCGTGGGTATGGATTGGTTGTCCAAGCATCGAACCGAAATCATCTGTTATGACAAAATCGTCCGCATCCCTCTCACCGTCGATAGAACCTTGATCATACAGGGGGAGACCGGTGGGACGAGACTCAACATCATCTCTTGTCTGAAAACCCGAAAATTTCTGAGAAAGGGTTATCCTGCAATTCTCGCACATATCAAGGAGAAAAAGTCGGAGGAGAAACGACTTTAGGATGTGCCTATTGTTAGAGACTTTCCTGAAGTCTTTCCAAGAGAACTACCTGGTCTACCTCCACCTAGACAGGTTGAGTTCTCAATTGATCTCGTACCGGGTGCAGCACCGGTAGCCCGAGCACCATACCGCCTAGCCCCATCTGAACTTCAGGAGCTGTCCACCCAGTTACAGGAACTCCTGGATAGAGGATTCATCAGACCGAGTTCTTCGCCTTGGGGAGCTCCGGTCTTATTCGTTAAAAAGAAGGACGGTTCTTTCAGAATGTGTATCGACTACCGAGAGTTGAACAAATTGACCGTCAAAAACCGTTATCCACTTCCTCGAATAGATGACCTGTTTGATCAACTTCAAGGGTCGAGTTTTTATTCAAAGATCGATCTTCGGTCAGGTTATCATCAACTACGTGTTCGCAACACCGACATCCCGAAAACTGCTTTCAGAACCCGTTATGGGCATTATGAATTCCAAGTGATGCCCTTTGGCCTAACCAACGCACCGGCTGTATTCATGGACCTTATGAATCGGGTGTGCAAACCTTACCTCGACAAGTTTGTCATTGTTTTTATCGATGACATCCTCATCTATTCGCCCAACGAGCAAGAACACGCACAACATCTCAAAACTATTCTAGAACTACTTAGACACGAGGAGCTTTACGCCAAATTCTCTAAGTGTGAGTTCTGGATACAAACCGTTCAATACCTTGGACATGTTATCGATAGTCAAGGAATTCATGTTGATCCATCAAAAATCGAAGCTATAAAGTGATGGCAAGCACCTACCACCCCAACCGAAGTACGGCAGTTTCTAGGACTTGCCGGGTACTATCGGCGATTCATTGAGAATTTCTCTAAAATAGCTCAACCACTCACGGTACTGACTCAGAAGGAAAAGAAGTTCGATTGGACTGATAAACAAGAGTCAGCTTTCCAACACCTCAAACAAAAGCTTTGCAGTGCTCCAATCTTATCTCTACCCAAAGGCACCGATGACTTCGTGGTATACTGCGATGCTTCTCACCAAGGTCTCGGGGGCGTGCTGATGCAACGAGACAAAGTCATTGCCTACGCCTCTCAACAGCTAAAGATCTACGAAAAGAACTACACCACTCATGATCTCGAACTTGGAGCTGTCGTTTTTGCTCTCAAAATCTGGAGACATTATCTATACGGCACTAAGTGCACAATATTTTCCGATCACAAAAGTCTCCAACACATATTCGACCAGAAGGATCTCAATATGAGGCAACGTCGATGGGTCGAGTTGCTTACCGATTATGATTGTGAAATCAAGTACCATCCGGGCAAGGCAAATGTTGTTGCCGATGCTCTCAGCCGAAAGGAACGACCGAAACCACTTCGAGTCCTAGCCCTCAGTATGACCATTCACAACGATCTTACCATTCAGATTCACACCGCTCAGCTCGAAGCCCTGAAACTTAAAAACGTCAAAAGCGAAGCCTTGCAGGGCATTGACAAACAATTCGAAATCAAACCTAACGGAATCAGGCACTTCTCAAATCGAATCTGGTTGCCTAGCTTTGGGAACCTTCGGGACTTGGTGATGGACGAAGCTCACAAGTCCAAATACTCTATCCATCCAGGATCCGATAAAATGTATCACGGCATTTAGGAGTTTTATTGGTGGCCGAACATGAAAGCCGAAATCACCACTTACGTCAGCAAGTGTCTTACTTGCTCAAAAGTCAAAACCGAACATCAAAAGCCTTCCGGCTTACTCCAACAACCCGAGATTCCCGAATGAAAATGGGAACAAATCGCAATGGATTTCATAACCAAACTACCCAAGTCATCGAGCGGTTGCGATACCATTTGGGTGATCGTTGATCGTCTCACCAAATCTGCTCACTTCCTGGCAATCAAGGAAACCGATAAAATGGAACGCCTCGCACAAATCTACATCAAGGAAATTGTTTCTCGACACGGTGTTCCAACCTCGATTATCTCCGATAGAGATGCCCGCTTCACCTCTCACTTTTGGCAATCACTTCAAAAATCATTGGGTACCCGTCTCGATATGAGTACCGCATACCACCCTCAAACCGATGGCCAATGTGAACGAACTATTCAGACACAGGAAGACATGCTACGAGCTTGTGTAGTTGACTTCGGTGCTGTGACAACCGTAAAAATTAGGACTAGTTTTTAGTTCCTAATCATTTAGAAATACGTGTAATTAGTTCTATGTATTAGGCTAATTGTATGTATCAATATATATTGTTGAATATATTGTTGAATATATATCAGTACGCGATTATATTTAATCGTGCATTTTTAATCGACCGAATTCCGATTTATCTATACGGCGTTGGTGAAAACAAGTATTAAGTAATATAGAATTTTTATTTAATACAACTCATTATTTATTACACATTATTTCGATAATATTTCAAAAGTATTTCATATCGTATAAATAACGTCTACGCGACCAAAAATACGTGAAACGCATGCAACAATCGAAATAAACTAAAGTTATATTTTATAACACATTAATAAGTATTTTGATAAAATACTTCAACTCAAAATATCTAAAGTTCATTCGTTATTTAAAAACATACGTATGATATATAACGTCTAAATTATACGTTTAAACGATCGGGTAAACAAATACGGGTATAACATCAATAATTGGAGACAAAATGTAACAAAAATCCACCTCCTTTGACCTTAAGAAAAATCAGGCCAAACATGATCCACATTTTGTGGATCATGCTTTTGACTAACACATACCTACATACATTATTGCATCAATTTGTTCCTTCACTCTTTCACCACCTCTCTCTCTCCCTAACTCGTCTCTCTCTCTCTCTCTCTAAAACAACCAAAACCGCCACCTTAAATCACCAAGAACTACCATCAAAACACCTCCATTTGCAAAACGGCTAGGAGCTAAACGAGCACCACGCGATCCTCTACGACTCTATCTTTTCGGTTTTCAAAACCGACACTTGTAAGTTAACGACACCTTAAAACTACTTTAATACATTTATTTACTTGTTTAGTAGCTCATCAAACTATGTGCTCATGGCTGTATAACTTTTATTTTGCTTAATTGCATTTTAAATTCAATTATCATTAAATCTTGCGGTTCATACAAATATGTGTTGACATACAAACCTGTGAGCTCACCAGCGTTTTCGCTGACCCAATTTAGCATGTATCACAGGTACTCAGCAGCAGTAGGTCTGCCATTCAGGATGCCCATTAGCTCGAGTCGCATTCAGACATCAAGAGATTGTCATGCATTACTATATTTTGTATAATTTAGTTATGACATAGAATCTCTATCATTCTGAACTCAGGAGCTTTTTTAAACTATTTTATAACGGTGTAAAACCTTTATAATTTCAATGTATTTGTAAACGACGCATGTAGTGGTCGTTCATTATGTAATCTGGTGCTTTGTGTATTGATTAGTCGCGCCCCAAACCGACCCGCTTCCGCATCATAATTTGGGGGTGCGACAGATTGGTATCAGAGCCTAAGGTTATAGTGAACTAGGTTGCATTTAGTGGGCCTAGACTATGACCGTTAGGCAGTATTTCTCATTAGGTATAACTGGTTCAGTGATCATGTCTTACGAGTTTAATTTAACATAGCGTAGCTAACTATGTACAATTAAATGAAGATGAGGTGAAATCTGAAAGGGGTTATGTTGAACAGGAATGCATTAGTTGACTCTGACCACGAGAGAAACCGTGACTAATACTTGATTAGTGTTAGACACACATTAGGCTATTATGTGATATAGGCGTATATACATACATAGGCCTCATTTAGGTGCTACCTTATAGGCTATTATATATTGAAGATATATGATTAAGCCCCACTCACGTATTGTCTTCTAAGTTATTATATATATCGAATATATATAGATCACACATGATAATACACTCGTTAACACTCTCGCTACCAAAGACGATGCGTATGAATTACTATCGTCTATCCCTTTATACGCACATAACATCTCACAACACAATTCCGCTGTACAATCACATGTTCGCGAGGAATATATCATTCGTATTTCCTCCATCATTCTATTTCCTTAGAATCACAAATGGAACTTATTGTTTGAAGGACTATAGGCTCCATACGTAAAACCATACCCCATCTACTCGCAAACTCGCATCTAGTATGCAACTCTGTTGTTTGTCAAATATGATTATCACTTGTGTCATTGTATATTACCTCATAAATATATATATGCATATGTGATGTATCATGTTTTGGTGCAAACAACTCATCCACTCTCTTTCCTTTTGTCAGAATCATGCCGCCAAAGAGGAATGGTTTCAGTCAAGCTGAACTCAATGCTGCGGTTACCCGAGCTGTAGCCGAAGCCATGGCTGCTCGAGACGCTCTAAGGAATGAAGAGACAGTCAATGCCACTCGTACTCCTGTTATCAAACCTTGTTCCTACAAGGACTTTCTCAGCTGTAAGCCACTCTACTTTAAGGGCACGGAAGGTGCTATTGGCTTAATCCGATGGATTGAAAGAATAGAATCTGTCTTCAATCTCTGTAACTGTACTGAAGATAGTAAAGTCAAGTTTGCTGCTTATACCTTTCAAGAAGGTGCACTAACGTGGTGGAACACCCACGCAAACTCCATTGGCATCGAGATCGCAAACCGACTTCCTTGGCCCGAATTGAAGAGAAAGCTAAGGGAGAAGTACTGTCGCGAGGAAGAACTACACCAACTGGAAGTGGAGTTCTGGCATCTGGAAGTACAAGGGAACGATATTGCTGGGTACACCACCAAGTTCCAGCAATTTGCTCTGTTGTGTCCAGGTCTGGTTGATACAGAAGGAAAAAGTATCAAGAAGTACATCCGAGGACTCCCGGAGAATATCCAGGGGAATGTCGCCTCAGCTCAACCAACCACCCTTGATAGAGCTATCGAAATTGCTCATGTACTCATGGCCATGGTTGTCAGCCGTGAGACATCTGCTCCATCTTCTGGTAACAGCAACAAGAGAAAGTGGTCTGGGAACACCACTCAAAACCAATCATCATCAAAGAGGTCTGAGTCTGATAAGACCCTCAACACTGGTTCTGGTTTCAACAAGGGTTACACTGGAAATAAACCCTACTGTTCAAAGTGCCGCCGTCATCATGATGGTCCTTGCAGCACACCTTCTGGAAAATGTCAAAGGTATGGACATTTGACCAAAGACTGTAGGTCTACTACCGTCAACACCAACACCACCACCAGCCAACCAAAGTCCTGCTATGAGTGTGGAGAAACTGGGCACTTTAGGAATGATTGCCCAAAGCTGAAGAACAAGGGTAACAACACCGCGAAGGGAAGAGCTTTCGTTCTGAACTCAGGAGAGGCCCGTCAAGACCCGAATGTGGTCTCGGGTACGTTTCTTCTCAACAATTTTACTGCTTCTGTTCTGTTTGATTCTGGTGCTGATAGGAGCTTCATATCTGATGAGTTTAGTCAATCGCTTAACATTGCCCCTATTGCCTTAGATGCTAAGTACATTGTAGAATTAGCTAATGGCAAGTTAATTGAGGCTGACAGTGTAATACCAAATTGCACTTTAAATCTATCTGATGAAATCTTCTCTATTGACCTTATACCTGTTGAAATTGGAAGTTTCGATGTCATTATTGGAATGGATTGGTTATCCAAGCACCGAGCTGAAATTGTCTGCTATGACAAAATCGTCCGTATTCCTCTTGTCACCGGTAGTACTCTAATCATACAAGGGGAGACCGGTAGGACGAGACTGAATATCATATCCTGCATGAAAACTCGCAAGTACCTTAGGAAAGGGTACCAGGCGATTCTCGCACATGTCTTGGAGAAAAAGTCGGAAGAGAAACGACTTGAGGATGTGCCCATTGTTAGAAATTATCCAGAAGTTTTTCCCGAAGACTTACCTGGCCTTCCACCACCGAGACAAGTTGAGTTCTCGATCGATCTCGTGCCGGGGGCAGCACCTGTTGCACGAGCACCATATCGTTTAGCCCCTTCAGAACTTCAGGAGTTGTCTACTCAGTTGCAGGAACTCCTGGATAAGGGATTCATTAGACCGAGTTCTTCACCATGGGGAGCTCCGGTCCTGTTTGTGAAAAAGAAGGACGGTTCATTCAGAATGTGTATCGATTATAGAGAGTTGAACAAATTGACCGTCAAGAACCGTTACCCACTACCTCGAATTGATGACCTATTCGACCAGCTCCAAGGGTCAAGTATCTATTCGAAGATAGATCTAAGATCAGGTTATCATCAGTTACGAGTTCGTGACATCGACATCCCAAAGACTGCCTTCCGAACTCGCTATGGTCATTACGAATTTCAGGTTATGGCCTTTGGTTTGACTAACGCACCGGCAGTATTCATGGATCTTATGAACCGAGTGTGCAAACCATATCTCGACAAGTTTGTCATTGTCTTCATTGATGACATTCTCATTTACTCGCGCAATGAGCAAGAGCACGCGCAACATCTCAAAGTCATTCTAGAACTTCTTAGACACGAAGAGTTATATGCTAAATTCTCCAAGTGTGAGTTCTGGATGCAAACCGTTCAGTTCCTTGGTCATGTGATTGATAGTCAAGGAATTCACGTAGATCCATCAAAGATTGAGGCTATCAAGTGCTGGCAAGCACCGACGACACCGACCGAAGTACGCCAATTCTTAGGACTGGCTGGTTATTATCGGCGCTTCATTGAGAATTTCTCCAAAATAGCTCAACCTCTCACAATACTGACTCAGAAGGAAAAGAAGTTCGATTGGACTGATAAACAAGAGTCAGCATTTCAGCTATTGAAGCAAAAGCTTTGCAGTGCACCTATTCTATCATTACCCGAAGGCAATGAAGACTTCGTGGTATACTGCGATGCCTCACACCAAGGTCTTGGTTGCGTGTTGATGCAACGAGACAAGGTTATTGCCTACGCCTCCCGACAACTCAAAGTTCACGAGAAGAACTACACAACTCATGATCTCGAATTAGGAGCCGTAGTGTTCGCACTCAAGATCTGGAGACACTATCTGTATGGCACAAAATGTACCATCTTCACCGATCACAAAAGCCTCCAGCATATATTCGATCAGAAGGATCTTAATATGAGACAACGTCGCTGGGTCGAGTTACTCACCGACTATGACTGCGAGATCAAGTATCATCCGGGCAAAGCAAATGTAGTTGCCGATGCCCTAAGTCGCAAAGAGCGCACCAAACCACTTCGAGTCCGAGCTCTTAGTATGATCATCCATAATGATCTAATCATTCAAATCCTTGCTGCTCAACTCGAAGCATTGAAACCTGAAAACCTCAAAGATGAGGCCTTGCGAAACATGGAGAGTCAATTCGAAATCAAACCCAATGGGGTTAAGTACTTCGCAAATCGAATCTGGTTACCCAAGTTTGGGAATCTTCGAGACTTGGTGATGGATGAAGCTCACAAGTCCAAATATTCTATACATCCTGGATCTGACAAGATGTATCATGGCATCAAGGGATCATACTGGTGGCCAAACATGAAAGCAGAGATTGCCATGTATGTCAGCAAGTGCCTCACATGTTCAAAAGTCAAAGCTGAATATCAGAAGCCCACCGGCTTACTTCAACAACCGGACATTCCAGAATGGAAATGGGAGCAAATCGCTATGGATTTTATCACTAAACTCCCGAAAACATCAAGTGGTTGTGATACTATATGGGTAATAGTTGATCGTTTAAACAAATCTGCTCACTTCCTTGCCATGAAGGAAACCGACAAAATGGAACGTCTCACGCGAATCTATTTGAAGGAGATCGTATCCCGACACGGCGTTCCAATCTCAATTATCTCTGATAAAGACAGCCGATTCACCTCTAACTTTTGGCAATCATTGCAAAAGTCATTGGGTACTCGTTTAGATATGAGTACAGCCTACCATCCACAAACCGATGGCCAAAGTGAAAGGACTATTCAAACACTGGAAGATATGTTACGCGCCTGCGTAATTGACTTCGGTGCAAATTGGGAGCATCATTTGCCTTTGTGCGAATTCTCATACAACAACAGTTACCACACCAGCATCAAGGCTGCACCTTTCGAGGCACTGTACGGTCGTAAGTGCCGGTCGCCTATCTGTTGGACCGAAGTTGGACATAGCCAACTCACTGGTCCGGAAATCATTCATGAAACCACCGAGAAGATCGTTAATATCCAACAACGGCTGAAGGCCGCACGTGATCGTCAGAAGAGTTATGCTGACGTGAGACGCAAGCATCTCGAGTTCCAGGTTGGGGATCGAGTATTGCTCAAAGTATCACCTTGGAAAGGTGTCATCCGATTCGGCAAACGTGGAAAGTTAAACCCTAGATACATCGGACCTTTTGAGATCCTTGAAAGGATTGGTCCAGTCGCTTATCGATTGCAGCTACCTCCAGAGCTTAGTAGCGTGCATCCCACATTTCACGTTTCTAACCTAAAGAAATGCCTGTCCGACGAGACACTCATTATCCCGCTTGAAGAAATTCAAATCGACGACAAACTTCATTTTGTCGAGACACCAGTGGAGGTCATGGACCGTGAGGTCAAACAGCTTAAGCAAAGTCGTGTCCCAATCGTCAAGGTTCGGTGGAATTCGCGGCGTGGTCCGGAATTCACCTGGGAACGGGAAGATCAGATGCGACTTAAATATCCACATCTATTTTCAGACTCCTCTCACACATCAACTTCAAACTGAATTTCGGGACGAAATTCTCTTAACAATGGGAGAATGTGACAACCGTAAAAATTAGGACTAGTTTTTAGTTCCTAATCATTTAGAAATACGTGTAATTAGTTCTATGTATTAGGCTAATTGTATGTATCAATATATATTGTTGAATATATTGTTGAATATATATCAGTACGCGATTATATTTAATCGTGCATTTTTAATCGACCGAATTCCGATTTATCTATACGGCGTTGGTGAAAACAAGTATTAAGTAATATAGAATTTTTATTTAATACAACTCATTATTTATTACACATTATTTCGATAATATTTCAAAAGTATTTCATATCGTATAAATAACGTCTACGCGACCAAAAATACGTGAAACGCATGCAACAATCGAAATAAACTAAAGTTATATTTTATAACACATTAATAAGTATTTTGATAAAATACTTCAACTCAAAATATCTAAAGTTCATTCGTTATTTAAAAACATACGTATGATATATAACGTCTAAATTATACGTTTAAACGATCGGGTAAACAAATACGGGTATAACATCAATAATTGGAGACAAAATGTAACAAAAATCCACCTCCTTTGACCTTAAGAAAAATCAGGCCAAACATGATCCACATTTTGTGGATCATGCTTTTGACTAACACATACCTACATACATTATTGCATCAATTTGTTCCTTCACTCTTTCACCACCTCTCTCTCTCCCTAACTCGTCTCTCTCTCTCTCTCTCTAAAACAACCAAAACCGCCACCTTAAATCACCAAGAACTACCATCAAAACACCTCCATTTGCAAAACGGCTAGGAGCTAAACGAGCACCACGCGATCCTCTACGACTCTATCTTTTCGGTTTTCAAAACCGACACTTGTAAGTTAACGACACCTTAAAACTACTTTAATACATTTATTTACTTGTTTAGTAGCTCATCAAACTATGTGCTCATGGCTGTATAACTTTTATTTTGCTTAATTGCATTTTAAATTCAATTATCATTAAATCTTGCGGTTCATACAAATATGTGTTGACATACAAACCTGTGAGCTCACCAGCGTTTTCGCTGACCCAATTTAGCATGTATCACAGGTACTCAGCAGCAGTAGGTCTGCCATTCAGGATGCCCATTAGCTCGAGTCGCATTCAGACATCAAGAGATTGTCATGCATTACTATATTTTGTATAATTTAGTTATGCCATAGAATCTCTATCATTCTGAACTCAGGAGCTTTTGTAAACTATTTTATAACGGTGTAAAACCTTTATAATTTCAATGTATTTGTAAACGACGCATGTAGTGGTCGTTCATTATGTAATCTGGTGCTTTGTGTATTGATTAGTCGCGCCCCAAACCGACCCGCTTCCGCATCATAATTTGGGGGTGCGACAGGTGCAAACTGGGAAAGACACCTACCATTGTGCGAGTTTTCCTACAATAACAATTATCACGCCAGCATTAAGGCTGCACCTTTTGAGGCACTGTACGGTCGTAAGTGCTGATCACCGATCTGTTGGACCGAAGTGGGAGATAGTCAGCTCACTGGTCCTGAACTCATACACGAAACCACCGAGAAAATTGTTGAAATCCAAAACTTAACTCAAAGCCGCACGTGATCGTCAGAAAAGTTACGCTGACGTGAGACGCAAACCACTCGAGTTCCAAGTTGGGGATCGAGTACTCCTGAAATTATCGCCTTGGAAAGGCGTAATCCGATTCGATAAACGCGGGAAGTTAAATCTCAGGTACATCGGGCCTTTCGAGATACTCGAAAGGATTGGCCCCGTAGCATATCGGTTGCTGTTGCCATCCGAACTCAGCAGCGTGCACCCCACTTTTCACATTTCAAATTTGAAGAAGTGTCTATCTGATGAGACACTTATCATACCACTTGACGAGATTCGCGTCGATAACACACTTCATTTTGTTGAGGAACCTGCTGAAATCATGGACCGTGAGGTCAAACAACTCAAACAAAGTCGTATTCCCATTGTTAAGGTCAGGTGGAATTCGCGGCGTGGTTCGGAATTCACTTGGGAACGGGAAGACCAAATGCGACTCAAGTATCCTCAGTTATTCACTGATTCTACATCAAACGCGACCTCGAGCTAAATTTCGGGACGAAATTCTCCTAACTGGGGGAGAATGTAACACCCGCCAAATTAGGACTAGTGATTAGAGCCTAATCAACTATTAATACATGTAATTAGTTCTGTGTTAGGCTAATTAATATATCAATATATATATTGATGAATATATACAAAAATGCGATTTGATTAAATCGTACGCTTCTCGAATCGAATGTAATTCGAATCAATTAAATACGGACGTTGGTGAATAATTTTATTAAATAATATAACATTATTTAATAACACTATTATTATATCCAAAATATTATGTTGATAATATTTCGTATTTATTCCGTATCGTGCAACAACGCGCAAACAGTTAAAAATAAAGTTAAGAATTATTTTATAACTCAAATATTAAATACTTGATGAAATATTTCAACTGTAATATCAGATAAATATTTATATTTTAAAACATATAATTAAACGTGTATAAAACTATTTAATGTTTAAACGAACGGGAAAACGAACACCGCACGGAGCGCGGAGCGGAGACTGAAAATTTGGGGCTTTCATCAAAACCCCTTCCACCTCCGTTTCACCTCCTCTTTCATCTCTTTCTTTCTCTCTCTTTCCTTCTTTTTCTCTCAAAAATCTCCATCACCACCATCTCACAAATCATCGAAATAATATCATAAAACGCACTTGGATCTTACCACTCCTTTGGAAGAAAAGCATCACCGCTTCACGATCTACCTTTCTACCATTTCGGAATTTTCATCCGACATATTGTAAGTTTCCGACAAATCCCGCAACTCTTCGATTTTAAGTGTTTTAGACTTGCGGTTGTTTATAATAACTTAAAATGTCCAAATATGGGTTGGGTAAAAGATTTGGACCAAACGGAAGTCGTTCGGCCAATTTTCAGGCCACCGGAACCAGATCAGTCGCCGACGTCGCATTTGGCTTGGCCCGACTGCGACGTCATCCTCAATGTCGCAAAAACCCATCACAACGTCGCATATAGCGACGTCACCCTTAACGTCGCATTAAGTTGCTAATGTCGCACATAGCGACATCGACCCCTACGTCGCGAGAATTAACAAAGTCGCATATAGCGACGCCACCCACAACGCCGCATTAAATTGCGAAAGTCGCACATAGCGACGCCATGCTCAACGTCGCAGTCAGGACCTGCGACGTCGCACCCAATGTCGCACAAAACAGAAACTAGAAAACACAGATTTTTACTAAGTGTCGAGACCCGAAATTTATCACTTGATTTTACCTAAATTCAAACCCCAGATGCGTTTTTCACCAAAGCAATATAGTAGAAATAAAAAATTTTCCCCTACGAGGGGCTCTGCCCCTTGGACCCCGCTTACCAGGGGCGCTGCCCCCGGACCCCCGTCACCTAAAGTCGGTAAATACTTTATAAGTATAATACTCAAACACCAAGACAATAATACTTTGAAATTGTATTACCAACCGTCACCAACGGGCCGTATATGTTTTCAAAACGCAAACAAACAAACAATCAAACCAAAGGTAATTTGGACATCATTAGTTGTATGAACAACTAACCTAGGTGATCTTTTGAGATACCTACACGTATTAACCATCGCGTGTCGTGGACACCCTCAGGTTACAAGTCTTCGGACACCACTACTCGGCTAATCAACTTCAGTTTATTAAGTTAAACTCTCTAGACTTAGGTGAGTTTCATAGCCCCTCTTTTTACTGTTTTACTCAGGGGTGTGATACAATGCTCATTTTTTAACATGTGAACGCAAGTACAACTTTTTCATATACTACATGAGTTACTCACGACTAATCATTTAAAGTCCTCCGTCAGCATAGTTGTTAATATGTTGTAGCGTGAATATTAGTATATGGTACCATATAGGATTGACCCTCCTCGTCCGGGTTAGCAAGCACTAACCGGGTAAACGGACCTACTAATATTTGGGAAGACGAGTGTGGATTAGGCACTCGTGGAGGCAAAAACGCTCAGGCTGTGACCCTGACCCATGAGTTAAGCTCAACTATGTGCTCATGGCTGTATACACTTACATTATCAATTGCTGGATGCAATTCAATTACTTAAAACTTGCGGTTCATACGACATTATCTGATTTCAAACCTGTGAGCTCACCAGCTTTTAGCTGACCCATTTTAGCATGTATCGCAGGTACCCAGTAGTAGGTTTGGACTGCATCAGGGAATCAATAGCTCGAGTCAGCATGCAAACATTTGAGATTTTCTTGCATTAGTATATTTTTGTACAAGTACTCGTATACTGAAATCTCTCATTTAATCGAACACGAGCTATGTATGGGCTGTAAATGTTGTAAACATTTTAATATCAATATATATTGTTAAAACGACGCATATAGAGTCATTTACTATATATCTTGTGCTTTTTTTATTGATTAGTAACACCCAAAGTATGCTTTCGCAAATCATTAAATTTGGGGGTGTTACAGTAAAGTCAGAATAGTTTGGGTTGAAATTGTTTCTGATGTACAAGTTATTATTGCTGCTAGTAGTTGATGTTATTGCTGTGCATTGAAGTTGTTATAGCTGCTAGTAGAGATTATGACTGCCGTTGAAGTTGTTGTTGCTTGAAGAATGAAGATAAGTCATTATAACTGCTTGAAACTTTTATTACTGCTAATTCTATTAAGGTCAAGTAGTTATAGTTGTTTATATAGTTATGACTGTCTTTGTATTATAAAGGTTATAACTGTTTATCAGTTTGTGGTTATTACTGTTAGTATAAATGAGTCGTTATGACTGTTTATATTAGTGAGGCGGTTATAAGTATTTGAGTTGTATATGGAATAGATTTATTTCCATAATTATAGGATGACTTGTACAAGACTCTATACAATATAAATAGAGATCCTTAGAACCTAGATTAGGTTACGTAGCTTCAAGGTTTTAACCCTAATACATCTGTGTATTCTTCTTGTTAACTTAATAAAATTGATGCTTTAGATTATTACGTGTTGATAAAGTTATTATTGTGTTCTTGTTCTTTATAAACTGTTAAACAATTATTCCGCAATTGTTCAACATATTGTCAAAGCTTTACAGTATTGATGAAGGGATTAATAAAAGTACCAAAAACTGTGAAATAAAAGAGGTCTCTAAAGTACTACTAAACACTTATGCATTTTCAGATTTTGTACATAAAATACGCGATCATACCTCACATATACGTGATCCTGGACCTAATACGCGATCGCGTATTAAGGCTGACATACGCGATCTTGAGAAAACCATGGAATCGCGTATTGACTCTATGAACTCGACTGTGACCATTTTACTCCTGGATACGCGATCCGGAATCTAACTGGGATCGCGTATGCAGACCTGGAACCAAAATTTTCTGCACACAACATCACTTTTGACCCAAACTCAATTTTTAACTCAATTTCAAATGTGCCTATCTTTTTACTCAATATAAGGTTTAGAACCTGAGATTTTGCAATCATATCACATATCACAAAATAAAACTTTCCCTTTTTAACACTTTTCCTAATTTCTCATTTACGCAGGATTTTAACCCGAATCCAAATTAATGCCATTTCGACACTCTTTGAAGTGTAGACTCACACCATTTGTGTTAACCATTCTTTCAATTTTTCCAGCAACTCCAAAACACTTATTTCACTTAATAACTCATGACCACAACATTTAAACATTAATTCGACTCTTTTTGGGAATACGGCCCATTTGGACACTTTCAAAATCTCATACTCTTTTAAACATCAAACTCATTTACGCGTACCAATAATATTACTCAAGTTCAACAATCTCTTCACAACAAACAAAGCCAAACGTATGAAATTCTCAATTAAACACCAATTTCTCAAAAACACGTGATTATACATAACTAATCAATTTACTCAAATGGGACTTTAAATATCTAGAGCATGATTTAATAATAGGGATTAACTTACTAACGCAATAGCAAGTCCCACCAAAAGTCTATCTTGGTTCCTCGCCCAAATAACCTCTTTGACCCGTTTGCATTACCTATAAAACAACCACAATAATGGGGTAAGCTTTACGTTTAGTAAGTAAGGGTAAATAATAAACTCATAAATAAACTCGTAGGTAAACTTATCACACCCCGTCTAAAGCGGAAACAACGGAATGCAACGCACGACTAGATCATAACACATTGATATAAAAGAAGTTCACTAAATGAAATTCAACAAAATGTTATGATACCGCTTCACAACGTTACAAATATAATCGTTTACATAATCAAATTTTGAAATGCACTCTAACAGTCTTGCTAAGCCACATTAGTTTCAGGTCTTGAAGTACTAGCATCACCTGAAAAGAAATGCTCAAAAACGTCAACACATGGTTGGTGAGTTCGTAGGTTTTTAAATAAACACTTTATCAATCCATATTCATTTCGTTTAAACACATGAGTGCAATGTATACAATGTATAATAATACAATGTTCAAGAAATCATACGTTATCCACGTTACAACTAAGTTACACGTTCAACGTTTCGAATAATCACAACAACATTCCGTTACCCCATACGTTCCTACGTTTCTACGTTCCATCGTTCCTACATTTCTACCTTCCATCGTTAATACGTTTCTACGTTTCAAGATAATCTTACCTCAGCGGTGGAAACATCCACATGTGTAAGATTACAGCGTTTAATCGTTCCACACAAAATAACAACATACAAAAGCTATGCTCTATTCACGTTATCGTTCCACACAAACAAACAATACACATTAAACTATACAAGTATTTCATTGCAACTCATGTTTAAAAGCCAGTTCAAAGATTGTCTTCACAGCAATAAAACAATTTAAAATATCTGAGCATTCTTCTCCCCCAAAATGTTAATAATATAAATGAAAAAGGGGCCACGAAACTCACCTTGATTAGCAGTTTAAAGCAAAGCACGTATCACCCCAAAAGTCGCAGGTGACTATGAACGTCCTATAGTATATAATGTTTATTAGTTATGCGTTAACATGTTTGTCTACACGAGACAAAACTAGGGTCCCTATACTTTTGCTTCTAACTCAACTTTACATCCATAACTGAAAATACGTTTGCTGTCCAGAATTTTAATATCATTTCACCAACCTTAAATCATAACTAAACAAATAAATTAGACTCCCTATTTTTTACCACAGACTCTTTAATATATCTAAAACTTAAAATAATTTTATTAAAATTTATCTCAGTGTCTAACTATTTTTTTAAAATTCCCCAAAATGCTTATACATTGAAAACATGTCTTGTGTCAGGTTAAAAGTTTAATAAAAGTTAAAATACCTAAAGACATCCAAAAATTTCAATATTTTTACAAGGATCATTCAACATACTCAAAAGGTTCCAGAAAATTTTTTATGACCTAACTCAAAGTCTAACATACGAATTCCACGACATTACCACAATTATAACTCAAAAACTCAGAATATATCCCCTTAACTTAACTAATACATCCATTTAGATTAAATAAATAAATTCAACGTAAGTTTATAAAATTATAAGTTTATACAGAAAAGTTCAAGTCTTAACCTAAAGCAATTTGAAAGTAATTAAATCAATTCATTTAACTTAGCGAAAGTTTTCAGAAAATTCAGAATACACTGCAGCAGTTCACGAAATAATTTTTATAAAATAATCTTCTTCGTTTCAGAGGCCGAAACCTCTCAATACTATGTAACATCAAGATCTACAACTTTTTAGTTTTGGCTTAAGCCTGAAAACGACTCTAAGTTGGGTGAAATGACCTCTGTTCGTGACTAAAAATTCGGGACAGAATCTGAGATCAACGGGTATATAATCTTTCGGATTTCAAAACACACAAAACTCAACATATCCATTTCCCAAACATATAAATCGACCCAAATAGTATATATATCTCAGTGAAAGAAAAAAAATATATAAAAGAACTCTATTGATTAAGGTTTATGAATATACCTATACGAACACGCGAACAAGAAACACACTTAATCAAGCCTTGAATTCGATTTAGTAGGGTTTTCTTCTTCTTCTTCTTTTTTTCCATCGGTCAACAGCAGCAAAAACCACAGAGACGTATATATTTTTTATTAAAAAGAGTTAGGGTTTAATTTAGATTAATATTTATATGTATGGACCTTCTTGGAATGGGTTTGGGCTTGTTTTGTGTGTTGGCCGAATGGGCTCACAAGGGAGGGATTTGGGTCATTTTTTAGGGCCAAACAAAAGAAGAAACACAGAATAAACTGAGGTTCCACGGTCCAAATCGGCCCAGTCCAAAACTGTTTGTTTGTTTTACGTTTTACTTCGTATCTCCTTCGTTACACGTCCGTTTGTGATGATTCTTTTTGCGTTGGATTCGTTTTTCAAAAATGAAGAATTTGATGTAAAGAAATCCCTGAAATGAGTCTTAGCACTCAAACGAGTTTTTACGGTTTGAATTACGATTACGGTTTGGTGACGGTTGTCACAGTATCCCCCGTTTAGGGAATTTCTTCCCGAAATTCGATCGAAATCATTATTGAAAACGTTACTATGGAGTATGTAACATCCTCGATTTGGGCCTAGTAGAAATACGGTATTTCCCTTATTTTATTTGTATTTAAATTGTATTTAGAAACAATTTGGTTTTATTGAGAAATTGGAAATTAATAAGTTAAATGATCAAAAGACTTATTGTGATAAATAAATTATTATTTGTTTTAAATTAATTTAGTTGTAGGTATAATAAAACTTATTTTCTCGCAAATTTGTTTTAGGTTCCAGACAATAGATTTGGAAGGGGAATAATTTTATACTGCTTATGACTTGAATAAAATGTGTAGGTCGACCTAACTTGATCTCATTCCCATTTCCCTTTCATACCCCAAGAACACACACTACACTTAGAAATCAAAAAGGAAAACCCAAACGAATCATCTTGAAGCTGTGATTTAGTGCAACAATCTGAGTTATAACATCTACTTCTTGTTATCATCTACCTTACAAGTGATTTTTACCCATTTTCATGTGTATGTTTGAATTGGTAGAATTAGGTTAGATTAATGATGTATGCATAGAAATTGGAACTTGATGATGTTTATTTGTTATTATAACATGTTTGTAGTTGAAGTTTGTGGTTAATTTATGATTAAAATCGAGTATTTCAACTGATTTGGGTAAATTTGGGGTTTGGATTCGAGCTGTAAGTGTTTGCAGATCTGGTTGTTGTTGCTGAAAAAGTGAGAAACGCGATCCAGCTCAAATCAACCCGGATCGCGTTGCTAAGTGTTATTTTGTGTCAGTGCGTTTTGTTCTTTGAAACGCGATCTTGTAACCTTTGTCCGGATCGCGTTAGTCTGTAGAAATTTGAGTTCAAGCGGATTTGTTCTCGGGAACGCGATCCAGCCACTTTTTGCCCGGATCGCGTTTGCAAGTGTAAAATGGTAACAGAACGTTTTGTGTATTGGAACGCGATCCAGCCACCACTTACCCGGATCGCGTTTGCCTGTTTTAAATTGATGAATTTGATGACTCGTGACTTGTGCATTCATGTTAATTACATTTCATTAAAAGTATATTAGGTGCCCTTATGTGACGTTATATACATGATTAGAGTGTGACAAACTTGATATGAGAATCTAACTCGGGTTTTGATCATATTCTCAGATAAAGCAAAGACTCAGAAAGATTAGATCTCTGAGTGGAGACGGTGACAGTAAGGGTGAGTGGATCATTGGCCTTCAGTCTAAGTTGGTTGTAACAATCTGGTTACAACGGGTAACTTGGTTTTACTTGTGTATTGTTTAATTAACATATTGCCATGATGATTATGGATTATGTGAATCTTTCAGAGGTCAATTGCGATTGGGTTTGGTACTATTACTTGGATAACATTAGTACTATGTACATGTGTTGCTCATTGGAATAATGTTGGAAGTAGTAATAGTACCAAACCATCGGTTAGATCACTGAATTGGCCTTTAGTGGTTGTAAGTGTTGCTTGGGGGCCACCGCGGCAGTAGGGTGTCTCAAGGACCACCGATCCTCTTCGAAGTTATTTGTTTATGATGCTTAGCTATAAACAATTGTGAATCTGGGTTAGGTTGATAGTTAAAGATCTATTCACTTAGTTTTGTGCTAATCCCTCTCCTCACTTCTTGCAGATTACTTTTGTTGTGGGTGGGCAAGAAATTGGCTTTGAAGAATGTTTGACTGCCTACTCTGAAATATATATAAACATGTTATCGTTTCCGTACTTATGTTTTGAAATTATATAACACCTAACTTAATGTTTGTAGTTAAAGTGATCATTGTACCAACTTATCATGCATGCATAGATTGTGCTTTTGAAAATATGATATATGCAATCTATAATGCATGATTTGTATTACTCGCTTCCAAATGAAAAAAAAAATGTTCATGAATTTCTGTGGTGTTATAAATTGGTATCAGAGCATAGGTTTGGGTGAATTGAGCATTGGTTAAGTGTTCAATCCCAAACCTATTTGTGTTAGTCAAACATTCCAAGGTGTGGGATTTAGCTAGGATAGGAGAATTGGTTAGTATGTAGGTACTAACGATTAACGAATGGTGAGATGTGTTTTAATACAGGGAATGGCAGATAATGAGAACCAGACCGTTACCCCCAACAACAACAACAATATCTCAGGAACGAATGACACTTCTCCCGAAAATCAAAGTGTTAGTCAGGGTCAGACTGGTACTTCTTTCTCGGTAGGGTAATTAAGTCAAGAGGATTATATATTGCACCTAGAAGGGGAAGTGGTTAGGCTTAAGGCGGTTGAACAACAGTTTATAATAGATCAACAAGCTCGAACATCTCAGCAGATTCATCAGACTTTACCACCGTTTATTAGCACTGTATCACCTTCATTGTTGACATCACAGATTCCCACATCTCTGCCTCATTATCATCAACAACAGTATGATAGTAATTATCCAACATCGGCCCCGTTCTCTTCTGGGCCTTCAGGTTATCAATTTCCGGTATTTCCTCCACCATATCAACATAAGTTGTGCTCATTCAAGACTCTTAAATCTAGCGGCCCATCCGATTACCATGGTAGCACAAATCCCTCTGTTACTTTGGATTGGTTGAGGGATATGGAAAGTAAATTTGAGGTTTGTAGATGTGAAGACGAGGTAAAGGTTCCTTATGCGGTGCAACTACTTAAGGGCCCGGCAATGGGTTGGTGGGATTCTATCACCTCACATCTGACACCACAACAAAGGGCCTCTATAAGATGGTCTGACTTCTACAATGAGGTTTGCAAGAAGTACTGTTCTGGATTTGATATGTCCCGTATTCGACGTGAGTTTATGGATTTGCAATTGACTGATAGGATGACAATGGATGATCTCATTTCTCAATTTACCGAAAAACTAAGGTTTGTGCACCAATGGATACCGAATGAACGTACCCAGATTGACCACTTTGTAGGAACGTTGCCCCATGATTATCTGACGACAGTGAGACTAGCGGGTTCCCTTACCCAAGCTTTTGAGTTGGCCCGTTCTGTGGATGGTGATATTCGGGCACAAGGTTTGGAGGTTAAAAAAAATCTGCATTGAAACCTAAGGGTGATTCTTCGGGGAGTCCGGGAAAGAAGAAATGGCATGGGTCATCTCAGGGTAAGAAACTAAGTTCTGGTAGTGGTGTTAACATGGATAGAACTAATTGGTGCCAAAGTTGTAAGTCCAAGCACACTGGACCATGTACTCCTCAGACTCGTAGATGTATTAAGTGTGGGCAGCTTGGTCATGATTTCAAGGATTGCACTTTTCCTAATAATGTTTGTTGGAACTGCCATAAAGAGGGTCATCAAGCAGGGCAGTGTACTATGGCTGGTAGACAGAGAGTGGGTACAGTCGGTGGGTCTTCATCATCTGGCCAGAAAAGAAAGAATCCACCAACGGCAACTGGCAGAGCGTTCCAGATGACAGCTAATGAAGCTGTCAGAACGGAGGATGTCATAACCGGTTCTTTTCTTATCAATTCTGTACCGGCAAGTGTTTTGTTCGATTCGGGAGCCAATTGCTCTTTTGTATCTATGCATTTCTATGATAGACTGAAATTGACTCCCACAATTATTACAAATCCTATTGAAGTTGAGGTAGCTAATGGCAAATTAGTTCTCGTTACCACATCGGTGACTGGAGCTAGTATTTATATTGAAGGACATAGTTTTCATGTTTCCTTTCTTTTGATGCCTATCCCCGGTTTTGATGTGATTTTAGGCATGGATTGGTTAAGTCAGAATAGAGCCAACATTGATTGCCTTAGAAAGTTAATAAAAATCCCAATTTCGGATGAGTCGCATGTCGTGGCTCAAGGGGAACGGGAGAGGGGTAGCATACCTTTGATTTCCTTGTTGAAAGCTAGAAAATTTCTAGCTAAAGGGTGTGAATCATACATGGCCTATGTTATTGACGCTAAGTTAGAAAAGAAAAAGGTCTTCGATGTTCGAGTGGGTTCTGAATACTCGGATGTCTTTATTGATGAGTTGCCTAGCCTACCTCCCATTAGAGAGGTGGAGTATAAGATTGATTTGATTCCTGGTTCTTCTCCCGTAGCTAAGGCTCCTTCGGAAATTCGAGAAATGATGAGTCAAATCCAGGAGTTGTTAGATAAGGGTTTTGTAAAGCCTAGTTCTTCTCCTTGGGGTATACCTGTGTTATTTGTTAAAAAGAAGGATGGCACCTTTCGTATGTTTATTGACTATAGGGAGTTGAATAAGAGAACCATAAAGAATAAGTAACCTGATGTAACTCAAAAAGTCATGTTTTTAAGTACTTATTTCCGTATTTTTTGGACTATTCTCTGGTGAAAATATTCCAATATAATCATTTATCATCAAAAATCACCAAGGTAGTCTAAATACGGGCGTTGCTACAAAAATCAGTTAAAACATCCATTTTGCACGCAAACCGAGGCAAAAACAATCACCTTAAATATTCCATTCTTGGTTATACTATCAAATTAGATCTTAATGCATATTTTATGATTCAATAGGAAAATCCAAGATCGGAGGTGAAAGAATCAAGAGAAACGGGTGAAGAACGAAGAAGATGTGCAGTCTGGAAACCCACCGATCGTCATCCGGAACACTCAAAAGTCAAACACCTCCAAATTTGGCAAACTCAGTGTCATTAGAAGCGTAACGGAAAAACAAATCCAACGGCGCAAGAATCAAGCAAATCGGAGCCCGAACGAAGAAGATACGAACGAACCAAGCAACCGAGAAACAAACGGAGGCCAAACGGAGCACCAACCCCCCCTGGGCATCTAGGTACCGTATAGGGTACCTTAGGTGCCTTATACGGCCCTTAGGGTGCCGTATACGGGGGGTTTTGCCTTGTAGGGTGCCGTTTGCCCCCCCTTGGTCCGCTTGCCCCGTATGATGCTTTGATGCTTGTATCTTATGCTTCAAGACTTGTACAAAGGCTACCAGCCTTCTCCTATAAATAGTGGTTCCATTTTCACATTTCAAACACACCATTCTTCACATACTTCTCTTTCTCTCTCTAGAATTCTCTCTCCAGCACTACTCTTAGGAGTTAGAGGAGAACTAGAGAGATATAAGTTAGCGGTTAGAGCTAGAGGAAAGTTGTAATTGAGTAATCAAGCTGTAGGAAGGTTATTCAAGTCAGACTGTTGTAATCCTCAGTAGTACTCTTCTAATCCGGTGATATTATCTTACTTTCTTACTGTTGTAATGTTTACTGTGCATATTATTTCAGTACGATCTATGATTGTTGCCATGCTGATTAGCTAGATTAATATGTGATTTTTGAAACGTAGATGTTAGGATTAGGGATGATGTTTAATTAATATATCTTATATATGATCGGTAGTTGTTATGCTACATACATGTTTAGACTTATCCTGGATGTAGACTTAATTAATCACCCTTTCTGGTCTCTCACGTGACTGTTGCCTTAGGATAGGATCTGATCAACCCTAACTATGAATACACAGTTATCTCCTGTTTGTATGAAACTGTGGGATCGCCGTAATATGGTAGAATACTTGGTATAGTGTTGGAAATACCACTGGTATAGTACAAATACGTAGAAGCCAAGGAAATGCCGATGGTCTGTCTCACCGTGGATTACCTGGAAGCAACCCTTCCTGACACGGGTCTAGGTCTTGTTAAGCCGTGAAAATTCTATAGTACACCGTTAAACTACCTCTGGTTATAAAGCTGTGTAAAGATACATTAGGTCTTTAAAACACCGTAGATATACCTAGGGTTATAGTACTATGGAAAATAAGGTCATTATACACTGTACACATGCCTAGGGATGAACGACCGATGGCAAAGGAGGGTCTAATCCATGACGGAAGTATTAGAACTTAAACAGATAAAACATGAGTTAGGAAATGAAAGCAAGGATACCGGCTGTGTTCCCAGATGCTTAAAACCCTAAACTCTACTTAACCGATAGTTTAACTTATTCAGCATACAACCAGTATTACTCTGTTAAAATTGGATAGACATATGTGTTAAGAAAAGTCAGTGTTGTGGACTGTCGCCTTATTCCTTAACCCCATTCAGAGGGTCGCTTGGTCTCCGAAAGAGACGGTGAGGTGGGTCTGAAGATAGTCCCATCTGACCAGAATCAGGATAGCCTAGGATTCAGTGACATATGCTTTAGGGTTACACCTAGGCGTAGGGTCCTAGTGTTTACACCGACCGTTTAGAAGATTCTTAACTAGAATAATCACCTATCATCAATATAATGGATATCATCCTGAAACCCTAATCGTCAAAGTTTCAGCAATCACTCTCTACCTGCTGCTTATATTCTCGTTTACTTTTCTGTATTTTAATTTCTGTCTTTAGATTAGATTAGATAAAACCAAAACCATACCTACCTTGTTCTAAAACCATCCTATTGTCAAGTTATCTTTGGTAGGTTCTAATTCAATTCAATTCGTTCCGATTTTGGACGACACTCGAGTTATACTTGCCGCCTTACCTACAAGGTAGGTAGCTTGCATAGTTTGAGCCCAGCAAATATAAAATTTTAAAACTTTCAACCGCTAGCGCATCTTGGTGGCCGTCGGAGCAACGATTCGGGATAAAACCCGACCGACCGCTGGGATCGCGACAAGTTTTTGGCGCCGCTGCCGGGGATCGGTTTCCTCAAGAATTGAATTCTGCCTTAGATAATTAACTTTAGGAGATCCTTCCTTAAGATTATCATTACTTAGGAAGTTAATTGCTTTATTAGTTAGAAAACTTAGTTCTTAAACCCTAGAAAATACATAAAAATTTAAAAAAATGAAAAACCCTAATTCTCCTTCAAACCCCATCTCTCCTCTCAATAAAATGATGACGGATGAGATGACGGCCTTGGTAGATGTGTTGGAATATAGTTTGTGACAACAGATCTAGCTTGAAATAGGACTGGTGTAATTATTATCATGTTTGTACATTGGTTTAGATTTGTAAATGAATGTTTGTTTTGTTAATAATATTCGTTAAATATATTAGCATGTTAAAGTGTTAGACGAATATAGTAAACGAAATAAATCATTATACGTTTGCTGCGAGTCGAGTTTTCAAGTCGCTGCAAGTTGAGCAACGAGATGAGAACTGAACTCGTGGACATTGATAGGCATAACGAGCTGAAGCCATACTGGGCTTGGGCTTGCGGAACGAGTCGAGTCAACTCGCAGGCCCAGCGGCTGCGAGTTGAGACGAAATATATAAGGTTTTTCATCCGGTGAAAAACATAAGAATTGATACACTTTTTGCTATTCTGATTTTGAAACCTGCGAATTCAGTATATCCAGAGAAAATAACCTAACGGCTAGGCTTTGACGTTTATACGTTTAAGCATAGTATTAGTAAACCTAAAATGCGAACTTATTCGTTGTTAGTAAGATAACACCGTATTGAGGGATTCCGCACCTTAATACTACAGAAAACGAAGTTATCGATCCTAAGAACTAGGGACTTACATCTGGTATCAGAGCTTTCGGGCAAAATACGAGTAAATTTTGAAGTTTTAGGGATAATCGTGTTTGATTCGGATTGTTTTTGTGTGCATAAGTACATATTAACGATCAAAATCACTCTCTGGACGATTTGGGGTTAGTTTACGGTCGAAATTTCCAGTTTCAATCGTAAAAATATTAAATTTTCGTTTACGGGTTTTTCAGCCGTTTCGCGAGTCGAGATTAGGGTTTCAGCGTAGCCTGCGAACCGAATTGAACTTGCGAGTCGAACCAAGATCTCTTGCGAATCGAAATCGCTTGCGAATCGACATCACTGCAATCCGAACTGAGACTTGCGAGTCGAGCTAAGATTGCGAGTTGAACTGAGTCTTGCGAATCGAGATTTTTCTGAATTTGTGAAACAGTTTAACTTTACGTTTTTAAGATGTTTGATTTAAGTAGAATGATCGAGATGGAACACGAGGTGGGAAAATCAAACGTTCCACCTAAGTTGTTGAAAATCGAAGATTACTATGACTGGAAGGACAGATTTGAATCTTACTATAGATTCCATGATTTGTCGATCTGGATGTGTATGAAGAATGGATACACAGCACCTACTCAAACGGTTAATAATGCAATTGTTACTCTTGCTTATAACCGGATGAGTGATCAACAAAAGGAGGACTATAAATTGGAGAATAAATCTCATTCTGCAATTAAGATGAGTTTACCAAAGGAGATAAACCATCAACTCAAGTCTTTTCAAACTGCTAGAACGCTCTGGGAAGCGTTAGAGAAAAGATGTGAGGGAAGTCCTCAAGTGAAGGCAAGCAGGAAGAATCTTCTCAAGAAACAGTTTACTGTTATAAAAGCTTTAAAGGGAGAAGATCTTGATGCTTATATCACTAGATTCTTTCACTTGTTAAGTGAGCTTGACAACCATGAGATTGTTACTACTGAGACTGAAAGAACCGACAAATTTATTGAGGGTTTGCCGTCTAAGTGGGAAATGTATGGTGTAATGCTCAAAGACAACGATGAAAGGTATGCAACCATGACCTTAGAGCAAGTCATTGACAAGCTAAAAGGTTATGATTTCACTAAGAAATCGAGAGAAACTGATTCTGATCAGGTTCAGAATCCTGGGCTATATCATGGGAAGACAAATCTCTCAACTTCTTCATCTAGTTCGACCACTGCACTTTTAGTTGGTAATACTGATGAAAATGGTGAAATGATAACGGATGACGTGTGCCTTCTTACCTCATCAGGTAATGAAACTAAAGGTACATCTGCTGAGAAGTCAATTCAAGGACATCAAAAGATGCCAATGAGTGTGAAATCTGCTGAGCAACAGTTATCTGTTCTTGCATCCTTTGTTGCTTCTTATGAAAACTACATTCAGGGTAAAATCAATGATCCGATTATGTTTGATGAAGACTATGATCAGATAGACCCTGATTATCTTGAGGAAATAGATCTACAGGATCAACTTGCAATGTTATCAAGGAGAGTTAAAAATTTCTTGAAGAGAACTGGTAGAAAAGTGGTAGGAAATTGATCAGGGTTTGATAATACCAAGATCAAGTGTTTCAACTGTCAAGGTTATGGACACTTTGCTCATGAGTGTCAAAGGCCTAAGGTTGAAGCTGGCAATAGTTGTGAAATAGTTGGATGGATCTTATGATTGGCAAGCTCAGTCTGAGGAAGCTCTCATGGCTGAGATTGAAGATCAAGAGATAGCTGCTGAGTCCAATAGCTATATGCCTACTGATGTTGAAGTAAAGGTGCCGGAGATTCATGAGAAAGCAAGTGATGATGACGTGCTGTATATGGATTCAACTGCTGATATGAGTCCAGATGACTATGTGGCACGCATGGCTGAAGTACAAACTGACAAGAAAAGGGTATGTTTGGATATTCTTACTCTTGCTGATGTTTGTTACCTAGATACTGATTTACAAGCTCAATTAAGTGTCTTAACTGTGTCGAATCAGAATTTGTCATCCCAGGTTAGCACTTTTAATGATTCTAATAAGACTATAATATCTGAACTTGAACAAGCTAAAAGTGATGTCCTTAGGTTAAGTACAGATGAGATAGATCTTAAGAATAAGATTAAGTCTGATAGTTCTGATAAGGTTGCACTTAGAGATACCATAAATGAAAAGGCAATAATCATAGATGGTCTCTATATGAACATTGATGACTTAAATCAAACAATAGCTAATAGGGATAGGGAGTTAGCTGAGCTTAAGCATAAGTTGGTTGAACAAAATCGTAAGATTGAGTCCTACAAAACTTTAGAAATGGATAAAATGCTAGATGCTCAACGTAGTGTAAAGGACAAGACTGGGATAGGATACAATGATGTACCTCATCCTTTTAATGCCAATTACACTAGTACTCCTGAAGATTCTGAAATGACAGATGCTAATCCTGAGAGAGTAGTAACTAATAAACTTGAACAGTCAGAGACACAGAAGGTTTCTGTTAAGAATCTATCATCTGATAATAGTAAGATATCACATCACACCAAAATACAGTTCGTATCGGGTGGAGTGATTAATGATACTAAGACTGATGATAAGGTTAATAAGGAGAAAACATCTGATCCTTTAGTGCCTAAGACTCCAAATGAGAAAGCAAAAGTTGGTAAGTCACATAAACAGAGGTCTTGCTTCAAATGTCACCAGAAGGGACATGTGGCTTCTTGTTGTCCTAATAAGAAGTTGGAAGCATCATCTAAGTTAGTGATAAATGAATAGACACATACCAATTCTAGTTCAGTTATGGACATGTTAGGTATCAAACCTGGATTAGGTAGTAAACCTGTAAATATTCTGAAAAGAAATGGTAATCATAGTGTCTCTCCACCTAAACCTAAACGGCCTTATTCTCAATCTGAAATTGTTTTAAATAAATCTAGAGATAAGACACCGTCGAGATTTAGGACCCCTAGTAGAGACCACATTCAGTTTGAGAGTGGTTCTACTTCACGTGCACAAGGACAAAGTTATGTGCCTAGGAGGTTTTCTACTCACTCTCCTCATAGGCAAAAGACTTCAGATCATCAACAACCTCAAATTCCTGTGAAAGTAACCAAGACTCCTGATGAAAATAGTTATGGTTATTTCAAGGAAGTTCAGATTGTTGATGATAAGGGACAAACCAAGACCGTAATGGCTTGGGTCCCTCTTGAAAACTAATTATGTACAACTTGTTATATGCAGGAGCAGACTGTGAACAAGGACATCTGGTGGTATGTAGACAGTGGATGCTCAAGACACATGACAGGAGAACGAAGTCTATTGACAGACTTCAAGGAAGGTCTCAAGCAAAAAGTCAATATTGCAGGAGATAAAGGAGGAGTGATTACGGGAAAAGGAAAGGTTTCAAATGGAACTTTGACTCTTGAGGATGTGAATTATGTTGAAGAACTAACTCACAACCTAGTGAGTGTTTCCCAAGTCTGTGATAAAGGTCATCCAGTTTACTTTAATGAAAAGGAGGCCTTAGTCCTGAAGCCAGGATTTGCAATTCCTGATGAATGGATATTGATGAGGGCATCAAGGAAGAAGGACATCTATGCTATCAACATGGGTGTTCCTAACTCTTCAATGGTGTCTACATGTCTATTATCCAAGGCTTCGGAAGCAGATGCTTTGTTATGGCATAGGAGAATGACACACCTGAACTGGAGGAAAATGAACTACATAACCAAAAATGGGTTGATTCTAGGTGTACCACGAAAACGTTTCGAGTCTGAAGATAAGTGTGTTCCTTGCATGAAAGGAAAGCAGCACAAAAAACCACACAGATCTAAGACTGAAAACTCTATCTCCTCACCATTTGAATTGCTACACATGGACCTCTTTGGCCCTATAAGCAAGAGAAGTCTAGGTGGCAAATGGTACTGTTTGGTTGTCACAGATGATTATTCTAGATTCTCGTGGGTATTCTTTTTGGGATCTAAGGATGAAACTCCAGGATTTCTAATTGAGTTCTTTGATCTGGTAGAGAATGTCTATAAAAAGATAGTGAAGCGTATTCGTAGTGACAACGGAACAGAATTTAAGAATTCAACGTTGAATATCTATTGCTTAAGCAAAGGGATATTACATCAATTCAGTGCACCGTATGAACCTCAACAAAATGGTGTTGCTGAAAGGAAAAACAGGATGTTGATTGAAGCTGCTAGAACAATGCTTGCTGATTCAAAGTTTCCGGTCATCTTTTGGGCAGAAGCAGTGAATACAGCATGTTATGTTCTTAACAGAGTTCTTACGGTTAAAAGACATAACAAAACTTGTTATGAGCTTTTGAACAATAAGAAACCTAACTTAAAAGGGTTTGAACCCTTTGGAGTATCATGCACCATATTAAAGACTGGACATCAAGCTAAATTTGGTGAAAAGGCCGACGAAGGATTTTTCCTTGGTTATATGCCCAATTCGCCAAACAAGAGAGTCTTTAACAAAGTCACAGGACGTTTGGAAGTAGTTTATGACATTGAAGTTACTAGCTATTCACCAGATGTTCATAAGGGATTAGATTGGCAATTTAATTATTCTGATCTTTTTGCCTCATTTAAAGTTCCTATTAGTGACTATGTCAGTGATTCAGAGATAGCTGAACATTTATTGTTTGAAGATTGGAATATTGGTCCTGCTTCAACATCGAGTGTTCAAAATTATGGAATTAAGACGAATGTTGACTCAGATAAAGCTTCTACAAGTGAGTAACAACAACCTTCAGAGGATAAGTCTCAAGAAACAGAAGATCCTGATGATCTTCCTACAAAGTTTGATGATATACTTACTCCTTTGAAACATTTAAGGATATCTTCTGCTCGTACGGAAGATGTACCTTCATTGGAAGAGATTGGTACTAACTTAGGAGATGAGATTCCAGTTGAGCCTGTTGCTTCAACTAGAACGAGTAAGAATCATCCCGTTGAAAACATCATCGGTGATATTAATACTCCGGTTCAAACAAGAACTCAATCAAAAGCTAGTAAGTCTGAAGATTTAGAATACCAAAGCTTGTATACTGCATTGAAAGAGACAGGGATTCCTAATCAATGTCTTCATTCATGCTTTATCTCACAAGTTGAGCCGAAAAATGTTCAAATGGCTTTAAAAGAAAGCTCGTGGGTAGAAGCAATGCAAGAGGAACTATCACAGTTCACAAAATTACAAGTATCTGAGTTGGTTGACCTACCAAAGGGAGAATATCCAATTGGAACTAGATGGGTATTTAAGTGCAAGAGAGATGATAAAGGAATCATTACTCGCAATAAAGCTCATCTAGTGGTTCAAGGTTTTAATCAACAAGAAGGTATAGATTAATGAAGTGTTTGCACCAGTTGCTAGGCTAGAAGCAATTAGAGTGTTCTTAGCATTCGCATCATATTATGGTATAAAGGTTTATCAGTTGGATGTTAAGAGTGCCTTTTTGTATAGCAAAGTGGAAGAATTGGTGTATGTTTCACAACCGCCAGGGTTTGCTGATCCTGAGTATCCAGATAGAGTATATCGTTTGAATAAGGCTCTATATGGATTACATCAAGCACCTAGGGCATGGTATGGAACACTATCAACGTATCTACTTGAGAATGGATTTACAAGAGGATCGATTGATAGTACATTGTTTGTGAAGTGGAAGAAGAAAGACTTTCTTCTCGTGCAAGTTTATGTTGATGACATTATCTTTGGATCGTCTGATGAAAAGATGTGTCAAGAATTTGAAAAAGTCATGAGAAAAAGATTTGAAATGTCTGCAATGGGAGAGTTGAATTTCTTCTTAGGATTACAAGTTGATCAAAATAAGGATGGATTCTTTATTCATCAATCTAAATATACATATGAGCTATTAGAACGCTTTAAGATGGATGAAAGTAAGGTCTACAATACTCCAATTCCATTCAATCATGGACTAGGTCCAGATACATCGAGTGATAGCGATGTGGATCCAACTCTTTATAGAGCCATGATTGGATCACTAATGTATCTAACAGCCTCTAGGCCTGACATAATGTTCGCTGTTTGTTAATGCGCAAGATATCAGGCTAATCAGAAAGAGTCACATATGCAAGCTGTTAAAGGAATCTTTCTTTACCTCAAAGGGAAACCTAAGCTGGGTCTTTGGTATCCGATTAATGGAGACTTAGATCTCGTAGCTTATACTGATTCGGATTATGGAGGATGCAATCAGAATAGGAAATCTACGACTGGAGGATGTCAATTCCTTGGAGGTAGACTAGTATCCTGGCAGTCCAAGAAGCAAACCTCGGTAGCCATTTCTACATGTGAAGCTGAGTATGTTGCAGCTGGCAGCTGTTGCTCTCAAGTTCTTTGGATTCAACAGCAACTGCGGGATTACGGGTTAAATATAACCAATACTCCTATGATGATTGGTAATGAATCAACCATGTCGATCACCAATAATCCGGTGAAGCACAGTAAAACTAAGCATATTGATATTCGACATCCTTTTATTAGAGATTGTGCTGAGAAGAAGTTGATAAAGTTAGTTAAGGTTCCATCATTGGATAACTTAGCAGACTTATACACAAAGGCGTTCGACAGAGCAAGATTTGAGACGTTGGTTCAACTGAATGGAATGAGAAATCCAGAGTGATTAGTCTTCCAAGGGTATTTATGTAATAGTTTGTATTTCTATGTGTTAAAAAAGGGGGGGGGGGGGGGATGAGGCGTATGGCATTCATTTGCTTGTTACCCAAGGGGAATCGCCTTCATTAAAGAATATAAATATAATATTCTTTAAAAGGTTTAAGTTTTTATCTGCAAAAACTAAGGGAAATGATAGTACATTAGGAGAATAAGCTTCACAATTATAAGCTTAAGTTCTAAGTATGATATGGTAGTAGGTTCAAATAAAGTTGCTTTAGAACTACAGCGGTTCTATCAGGTATGTGTTTATATTTATTTGATTATACACCTATATCCACAAGTTAAAATTTGTCTATTTTTAGTGAAAACTTTAGATGGCTTCATCATATGATGTACTGGTAGGCAAATTATATGAAATTTTCTAAGCCTTAAGAAGTTAATTAACTACTTGTTTATTATCTTGTATTACTATTCTATGATGTATGACATTAGTCTTAATTGTTGAATGATGGTATTGCCATACACTGTTATCATGCATTTTAATTTTAATTGGCAAATAGTAGCAGTATGGGTATTAACTTAATTACTGGTAACTTTGCTGTACTGAATACAGATCTGAAACCTTTAATTAAATAAATATTCTCAAATATATTTTGAATTATGCTAGAAGGGATTCTCTGTTGTACTAAGTACAGACTTGGATAACATAGCATATTTAAGGTATGTCTGATATTTGTCTAACTTTAAAATTCAAGTGTATGTTATATGTTTCGAAAAGATACATCATTTAGTAACCACTACCTTGAAATTAAATGATGCAGTGTTATGAGTATTACTTGAAATTCTTCAGTATGTCATATAATAGGAAGCATTTGATAATATTCATACTAACAATAAAGTGTTTGCTTAGAAAATTGAGTATAATTTATTTATGTGGATCATAATACCGGTAATCGTCTTGAACTGTCTATAATTAAAATATTCACTTTATGTGAGTATTGCATTTATTAATTATGCTATGTGGATAAAGGTACCTAAGATATAGTTTTATAAATATAAATGTATAAATGATAAATTTAGTTGTAATTTTATTGTAATTTACTTGAATTTCATGAGGTATGTATACTACCAATCTGCTTAGACTTTTAAATATATAATTAATTGCTTATTTTTACTAATATAATCCCTAGGCAGATAAATTCTTATTCATTTTGTTTAGGTATTTTGTTTTGCTCAAGTGATTAATAAAATGGTACTTGATACTAATGTTTATATAATTGTGTTTTTATCTTATTTTATTTTATTTTTATCTTTATGTTTAATTAAAGTTTTTGTATTTATTAGAATTTACCCTTTGGAATTAAATTATACTGAATATTTTATATTTTGAGTTGAACAATCGTAACAAATACAAGTGAAAAATCATTTTATTTTAGACTTGTACAAATGAGGGTTATTAATTTATACTTAGCATTTAATTCTCGTTTTTATTTAATCCTGCGAGTTGACTTAGTCAACATGCGGATCGAGTTCCACTCTCGCGAATCGAATACAGAGTATAAAGGGGAGGTCAAACGAGTCAACAGACCACCGAATCCACAATATCTCGCGAGTTCACTTAAGCTCTGCGAATCCGCTTTTTGGCGAAACGAGGCGAAACGAGACGAAAACGTTATTTTTGTTTGATTTCGATTCTTTGCGACCGGGAACGAGTTTTTGAATCCGTAGGTTTTATACACCACTTCATTGCGAACATTTCGAGGTATATAACAACGGATTTCACCGTATAATTAACGAGAAATCGAAGTTTTTATAAACTTAGGGTTTCGGTTTAATGTTTGATCGATTCACGTAGATTAACGGCTTGTTAGAACACGAATCCTTAGGATTAATGTTAAACGAACCTTAATAAACATAAATATATCGATTGATTGGGTTAAAACTTACAAAATCATAGATTTTAAGTTTAACCTCGCGACGGGAGTTCATCGAATGAGTTGAGTTTTTGATTCAACTCGCAGCGAGTTGACTAGCGGATTGAGTTGACCTGCGGATCGACTTGATTAGTGAGTTCAATTGGCTGCGAATTCAATTGCGAGTTGAGATGCGAATTGAGTTGAACTCAATTTGCATAGGTGTCTTATGCGAGTCCAGAACTTAGATAAATTTTTTTTAAAAAAAGGGTTTTTATAAGAGTTAAGACTTTTTAAGTAATAACTAGTATATTTTGGATTCCTATATATATATATATATATATATATATATATATATATCGAAAGTCTACCGATTCAAAACGTAATCGAGTGGCGTGTCCTAATTTTAAATTAGCGGTATAATATATATTGGTTTAATAAAACATTAACGACTTGAGAATCTTAAATTTACAAGTAATTAATAGAAATTACATATTGGACTTACGACTTATGAGTTATAAGTTATATATGTTACATATTTATGTATACGACTTGAGACAATTATGTAACAAGTTATATATTACAAATTTAGAACTACGATGTTTGATGAATTTTAATTCATATATACATAATAGTTTAAAATTTATTTATTGTAATTAACGTGCATTAATTGTTTGTGTTTTGTGTGTTATTATGCAGATATGGCTAGACAGTTTGATAAAGGTCACAATGTTCTTGTGGATCTAGATCTTACAGTCAAGGGAGCTAGACAAGTAGCTCAAGTCCTTACATTTTTCGCACGTTCACGAATTAGATATGCGATTACAGAGTGCCCACCGATCTCTCTGTCAATACTGAACGATTTTTGGAGGGATATTCAGTATGACGAGACGGTCAATCCACCGGTCATCCGAGCAACAGTTAACCAACAACCGATTGCGTTTACAGCTTCTGACATTCGTCAGATTTTGCATCTGGGTACAGTAGACCAAGAAGATGGTCCTACAGAGTACTCAAGTGATTTTATCGAGGGTGCACTTAGTCGTATGGGCTATACTGGTGAGCGTAGAGGACGACAGTTCCTAAAGGCTCTAGTTATCGGCCAGTGGAGATTCATGTGGCACGTTATTGTCACTGTTTTTGGACCGAAGAAGGGCGGTTTTAATGAGCTTAGTCCTGCTCTTGTATCGGCGGTACTGTCCCTGGTTTACAATAAACCATACAGTTTTTATTGATTACATTTTTGGCGAGTTAGCTAGGCAGATTTCGGGTTCTGTCAGATCACGTTTTATGATCTACCCGTGATTCTGTATGATGATTATTTGTGCTCGTCTTCCGGATATTGTTATCCCTGAGCCGCACTTACGTGTTGATACTATCGCGCTCAGAGGATACAATGCGATGTTTCAGCAGACTATTCGACAGGAAGAATATGTCAAGCCGGAGATCCGTGATCTTTTTGGCTATCTTATTGATCCCGCTTACATTACACCACCGAACAATGGATGGCTAGATGTTGCTGCTGCTGCTATTGTACCTGAGCCTGCTGCTGCTGCTGTGGTTCCACAACCTGAGCCACAGGCACTGCTTGAGGATGTGTTGATACAGGCTGATCAACCAGGTCAACAGGTTGATGCTGAGGTTGCTGCACAAGTGGTGCAGGAGGTGCTAGGGCAAAATGATGAGGCTCAAAATCCCGAGATGAGGGAAATCGATCAGTACTTTGCTATTGCACCTGGACAGGTATTATAACAAATATATAATAATATAAATATTTAGGTAATCGATGTAATTATTAATTATTAAAGTATAATATTATTATATAAAGATAATGCTATAGATATTTAGTTAATTGGTTAATATTTCTGATTATATAATATAAATATCATTATATGAACAGGTAGCTGAAGCTGAGGCTGCAAACCCAGAGGTTGCAATACCTGAGGGGGAGTAGATACAGCAAGATTCATCAGTTGTTGTACCGGTTAAGGTATTATATCTGATTAATCTTAAATATATAAGACTTGTATGATAGAGCTTTATGCTAATCATAAATGTTTAATATATTTACTATTAGGATCCTGTTGGATCATCTGGAGGTCGTGATGGTGAAAAGCTTCAAATGAGGATTCTGAGAATACACCTTCTCCTCCTCCGTCTATTTCTGAAAAGAAGATGAAAGGTAAGGGTATTCTGGAGGAAGGTCCTGAGGAAATTGAAATTCCTTTAAGGAAGCGGTCTAGGACTTTGACCATTAGAGAAGGTTAGTATTATATAAAATTAGCTAATCTTAACTTGTTGTTTATCAGGAGTTAAACTGAGACAGTTAATTCTGTGACAGTTGCTCAAGATACACCGCAGGTCGAGACATTGATATTGGTAGAGCCTGAACCGATGTCTGTACCTGCTAAGGTAAGAGACATATGTTTGGTACTACAAGTATTACAAAATTAATTAGAGATTGAGACAGGGTAATCTGTAACAATTACTTATTTAATTTTTGTCTAATGTTTTTAGGAGATTGTTGACTTAGTACGTTCGGAGCCGATTCCGACTACTACAGCAAGCACATTTACAGCTGATCTTCTGACGACAGCTTTGACTCAGTCACTTCCACCGCGTACTTTTGAGTCACATGTTGCTTCGCTGACACCACCTGGACCGACGACCATTCCTATCACTCCTGTGACTGATGCTGAAAGGATTACATCCTTGGAGTCGAAAGTGAAGGAGTTACAGAAGGTTTTTGCGAGGGTTCCAGAGTTGGTTGGGAACAATCTTACTCTTGGCCAGCAAGTGCTTCAGAAGAGTCAAGCTTATAAGACCCTACTGCAGACTCACAATACACTTCTTGATGATTTTACTGCCCAGCGACTGAAGCTTGATAACTTAGAACATTTAGTGTTGAGAGTTAATTAAGGACAGTCTGCTCAGGGGGAGGTATTGGTATATCTGGAGTCATGCAAGCAGGTTGAGCTGAGAAGGAAAAGAGACTCTGACAGAGACGATGATCCCAATGCACCGAGTGGTGAGCAGACCGGTCCTTCAAAGACTGGTGAGCAAGCTACAATTCAGGGGGAGTCTAGTGCTGAAGCTAGTGGTGCTGGAGCAGGGACAAGTGCAGATAAGACCGTACCGGGTGATACTGAAGCTGGTAAGATAGCTTAGTATTATCATAGTACAGTAATATTTGTAATAGTTTGTAGTGAACAAATGTAAACTTAATTTTATTGTGTAAATATATTCGGCTTAAGGTTATTATTATTTTAAGTAAAATATGTTTTATGTAATTTAAGTTTATATAATTATATGTTAAGATAAAATAGTAATCGAAAGACTTCCGTCTCATTGAGTAGTCGAGCGGCGTGTTCCGATTAATATCGGCGGTCAAAATTTTTATATAACATATGCATTTTAGACTTGAGAGTTTATATAACTGACAAGTTAAAAATTTGATAACTAGGTAAATGATATATAATTTAAAGATATTATTGAAAGTTAAGTTTTTGGAAAATATAACAGTTCAATTAAGTCTTGAAAATTTTATAAGTTAATTAATGGTAAACTTGAATGTTTGGTGATTGTTCACAAGACATTAGAGTTAAAGTTAATTAAATATTTACTAAGTGTTTGACATAAAACTTTAGAAATCTTAGTTTGATTCAGGGTAATCAATAAAAGATTTAAAGAGTTATATGGAATGCGTTTATATTAGGTTTAATGATACAAAAGGATTAATAAAGAAATTCTTAGATTGGTTCAGGGAAATCAATGAAGAATTTGAATTATTAATATATTTGTACTTATGATTTTCTCTAGGAATGGAAATGCTAGATCTATCAGATTCAGAAGATGATATTTTGGATGAGATAGATGAAGATATTGATTATGATATTGAAGAAGGAGAGTTCAAACTTCCTGAAGATTGGACTGCGGTATTTGAATCTGTGATAGATGAAGGTGTTGATCTGGATGCAAATATAGATGAACATGTTGTGAATCCATCAACGACTAAATTTGTTTTTGTGAATGAACAAGGAGAATCAGTTATTGATTTAGAGGCTTTTGAGAATGCTTCTGAAGATTCAGATACTGAAGTTGAAGAAATAGAGGATAAATACAAACATATGGTTGGTAATCCTATGTTTATCCAAGAAATGCTTAAGAAGAAAAAGGAAAATAAGCCACGTATTTTGAAAGAAGTTGATATTACTGGAAAGCGTGTACTTAAAACTGGCATTATTGGATGGTATTATGACTCTGTCCTGAAGCTCTTCGCAATCAAAAGGTTTGATGGGGTTCAATATTTTGAGAAGAAGCTTGCAGTGTTTAGTTCGTTGCCTCGATATGAGATTCGAGACTTGGCTAGATTAGATATGATAAATCCAAGTGATGATGATTATGCTAAGTATGTTGAGCGTATCATTAGGACTGAGGGATTATCTATGAAGTTTTCAAAGATTAAGCCAAGGAAAGGAAAAACGATAAAGCTGAACGAACTCAGTCAGAGGACAGGAAGAAGAAGAAGGAAGAAGGTTTATCCAGCGGTCAAATGCATTAAGCAAATACCTATGAAGACTATGCCTCAGAATATTTTGGGAAAGTTGAAATATTGGGGGGTAGATGCTGGAACAGGGGAAGCCTTTATGATTGAAGCTGATGATGATTATCCTGATGGCGAAAAAGAGATTCTTCGTGTTTATGATCACAGACATCTGATGAACTTGTCAAAGGAAGATCTGATCATGTTATACAAGAACAAGATCATTTCTACTTTCGAATAGGGTGATTTAGCACGAGATTATAATAGGATGGTTAAAACATGCATCAAGCTTAAATTTTTTGCAGGTAGTAAGATTTACTCTTGAAAATCAAAGACAGCGTGAAGATAAAGACGCTAGAGCTATTGTCAAGGGGGAGTCTGTTGGAACATAGTTTGTGACAACAGATCTAGCTTGAAATAGGACTGGTGTAATTATTATCATGTTTGTACATTGGTTTAGATTTGTAAATGAATGTTTGTTTTGTTAATAATATTCGTTAAATATATTAGCATGTTAAAGTGTTAGACGAATATAGTAAACGAAATAAATCATTATACGTTTGCTGCGAGTCGAGTTTTCAAGTGGCTGCGAGTTGAGCAGCGAGATGAGAACTGAACTTGTGGACATCGATAGGCATAACGAGCTGAAGCCATACTGGGCTTGGGCTTACGGAACGAGTCAAGTCAACTCGCAGGCCCAGCGGCTGCGAGTTAAGACGAAATATATAAGGTTTTTCATCCCGTGAAAAACATAAGAATTGATACACTTTTTTCTATTCTGATTTTGAAACCTGCGAATTCAGTATATCCAGAGAAAATAACCTAACGGCTAGGCTTTGACGTTTATACGTTTAAGCAAAGTATTAGTAAACCTAAAACGCGAACTTATTCGTTGTTAGTAAGATAACACCGTATTAAGTGTGACAACCGTCAATTTGGGACTAGAATTTAGTGCCTAATCGAGTTTTAATACATGTAATTAGTTCTGTGTTAGGCTAATTAATGTATCAATTATTATATATATTGTTGAATATATATCTACACAATTATGCGGTTTGTTTAAATCGTACGAGTTTCAAATCGGATGAATTTCGATACAATTTATACGGACGTTGGTGGACGATTTTTATTTGGTAAATGCAAATATTAATTAATACCATTGACATATTTCGAATATTATATCAATACCATTAATTAATACCATTGACATAAACGCGATTAAAAATGTAAGTGCGCAAACAAAACGAAACAGATTACCTTTTATAACGTAATTTCTAAGTAAACTAGTAAAATACTTCAACAAAATAATTGAATAATTGTTCGTAATTTAAAATGTAGAACTTAACCTATAAAATAAATATTTAACGTTAAACAATCGGGAAAACGAACACCACACGGAACTCTATGACGTAGACTGAAAATGGGTATTTAAACCCTATTTCCACCTCCATCTTTCTCATTTCATTCTTTCTTCTCTCCCTCTTCCATCTTTTCTCTCAAAAATTTCAAAACCACCACCACCCTCAAATCGCCAAAAACTAGCATCAAACGACTTCGGATCTTCAAGATTTTTAGAGATTCACGACCACCACGCAACGATCTATCTTTCTATCTTTCCGAAATTTCATTTCAGCGATTTGTAAGTTTCCGACACAACTCCGAAAACTCTCGTTTCTAAGTATTATCACTTGCTAGTTGTTTGTATAACCTTGTAATGTCCTAAAATGGGTTGGGTAAAAATATTAGGCTGATCGATGGCCGGAAAATGCGTTTTTGAAGTTGAAACTCCGATCAGATCCCGTACGTCACATTTGGCCTGGAGCAAATGCGACGCAGCGACTTACGTCGCACGAATCCTCGACGTCGCATATAGCGACGCAGCCTATTACGTCGCATTGACTTGCGAATGTCGCACATAGCGACGCAGACCTTAACGTCGCCAACTTAACCAACGTCGCATTAGCGCCGCAGCACCCTACGTCGCATTAAATTGCGAACGTCGCAAAATGCGACGGAAACACTCACGTCGCACCCAACGTCGCACCCAACGTCGCACAAACCAGAAAACACAGATTTTCACTAAGTGTTGAGACCCTAAATTTTATCACTCGATTTCACCCAATTTTATCACTCTGCCCCTTGGACCCCGCCAGGGGCTGCCGCCCCTTGGACCCCGCTACCAGGGGCGTTGCCCCCGGACCCCCGCACTTAGATTCCGTAACGGCTTCTAAAACACAATCAAAACACATTTTTCAAGTAAAACGCTACGAAATCAAAATAATAATAGTTGAGATTATTATAACAAATCCGTCACCAACGGGCCGTACACGTTTTCAAATACTAAAATCAATCAACCAAATCTTAGTAATTTGGACAAGGCAATCAACCAAATCGGGGTAATTTGGACAAACAACTACAAAGGTAGTCTTTCGAGATACCTAATCAATTAATAACCATCGCGTGTCATGGACACCTTCAGGTTACAAGTCTTCGGACAACACATCACAGCTAATCAGTTCAAGTTTATTCCAATAAACACTCAAGGCTCAGGTGAGTTTCATGGCCCCATTTTCACTACTTTTACCAGGGGTGTGATATTACTACTTCATTTTGTTTTACAAGTAGAACGCAAGTGCCAACCTTCAAATACTACATGAGTTTCAAGCTAATCAATTAAAGTCCTCTATAGCATAGTCTCTAATATTTTAGCGTGAATGTTAGTATATGATATCATATGGGATTGACAATCCTCATCCGGGTTAGCACGCACTAACCGGTCAAACGGATGTATTAGCATTTGGGAAGACGAGTGTGGATTAGACACTCGTAGGAGGCAAATCAGTTAGGTTTCCTTAATTAGACCTAGCGCTCAAGTTAAGCTCAGACTATGTGCTCATGGATTGTATAACTTTTGTTTTGCTTAATTGCATTTTAAATTCAATATAAATCTTGCGGTTCTGACAACTATACATTGACATACAAACCTGTGAGCTCACCAGCGTTTTTGCTGGCCCATTTTAGTATTTATCACAGGTACCCAGCAGTAGGTTGGCTGCACAAGCAGGGATTATTAGCTCGAGTCAGCATACATACAACTAGAGATTTGATTGCATTATTATATTTTGTAAAAGTAATTATGCCATTAAATCTCTCAATTTCAGGAACCGAGCTAATGTAACATTGTTTTGATGTAAACGTTTTCTTTATTTATACAAGTTTAAAACGACGCATATAGTGGTCGTTCATTATTATCTTATGTGCTTTGTATATTGATTAGTGACACCCAAATCGAGCTTCCGCAAATCAATCAAATTTGGGGTGTCACATTAAGGGATTCCGCACCTTAATACTACAGATAACGAAGTTATCGATCCTAAGAACTAGGGACTTACAAGATGCGGAATTCTTGACTGTCCAGAGTATCAGTCAAACTCCTCTGACGTTAGAGAGGTCTGTGTTAACCATGAAGTTGAGAACCCAAAAATATCGAGCATAGACTTAGGTTTTGATGAATCTCAGCAGAAGATTCCAGCTTCTGTTACTGTTGCTTTAAGTGGTCAACCCACACTTGACCCTGAGATTCTATCAATCTTGTCTAGGTATCCACATTATATCAGACCTGCTACTTTACCTGATGATGAACCCTTTGGAATTGAAGTATTCTTCTATCCACCCATGCCCTGGATGGATTTGAATGAACGTCTTCATTGCCTAGATGATTATTTTGAATACGATCTCCCCGATATTTTGCGAGCCCACCCCACTACTCTTTATTCAAGTGTAGTTGAGGAAGAGCGTCTCCAATATCATGTCGAGACTAAGCCTAGGACAGAAACACCAAGCCCTAATAGCATTGAATTTAGGAACAATCAACCGGAATCTGAGATAGGCCATCACCTAGGAATTTCTCAAAACCCTGATAGGAGAATGGATATATGTGCTGACTTTCTTAGAAATCTTAAGATATCCGACTTCCCCTTTTCGTACGAACAGAGAAAAAACTTTGTGGAAATTGATAGGATGTTAAGATCTCTCCGTAGTAATTATAACAGAACAAACGAGTTGTCATTAAAATCAGAGATAGATCTTTTAATGGATTTATTAGCCAGCACCGATTATTCGCATGTTTCACAAACAAAGATAAATCGTTATGTTGCGGCCCTGATTGATGAACTCGAATATTGGATAGAGAGAAACCCTATTAAACCTGCCTCAATTTCTGTGGATATTCCATTCTTTGCTGATCTTGCTTCTTATTTAACTAACGAATTGAGAGTTATTTTTCCTGAATCGACTGAGGAAGCTATTGAATCTGCTTTCTTTGCAAATTATATTGTTACTAAGTGATTTCCAATTCTCGCCTAACGTTAAATCGTATCATACTACAGTGATCGCGTAACGTTCCCACTACTTGACTCCTCGTTCCCATAGGTTTTATTAGTTCTATAACAAAGTGTAGCTTTGTACTTCAACTCGATCTCATCTAGCAATACTTCACAACATTGTCGTTCGTGTAACATCTTAAGAGTCTCGTTACTCCCAAAAATATATTGAGATCTCTATTTGCTCCGTCCATCTCTTCAATTGGTAGGTCATCGAACCTATTCGTTAGACGTTTAATACAAATTCGTTCGGTTATTTAAAAGATAAATATTGATGGGTGTATACAATGTACATCTATTAAACATCTAAAAGCTCCTCCTCAAGTCCGATACCATTTTTACCGCAGGCATACTAGTTAGGTCGACAGGCACAACCACATCGACTCCCAACGCCATCTTGGGTATATCCTCCTTGTGATTCTTCACTCATTTTCATCGCCTAGTCGAAACCAGTCTTCTATTTACCAATGCGAACCCTTGAAATTGACCCAATAAGTCATCGTCTCCAAAGATAAGACATTAATCCTTGTCTTCACACATATAATGGGAAATTAACCTCTAATGTTCCTTCCCAAAAGAAAATCAATATGTGTTTCTATGTGTCACGGAGTGGGTAGTTCGGTTATATTTTTCGGATTGTCTCAAGGATAATTCCTTGACAATTCGAATATCTTTGTATTTACCCTCTTTGATGTTTCGCCCACCAACATCCGTGTTCGTTCTCCCTCTGGTTATTCTCCATGGTCCTAGAGCATCTCACTTCTTCAAAGTGAAATGCAGTTTACATCCTATTGACACGCCATCCCAATCCACCTCTCTATTACCAAGTCGAGACTCTCAACACGATAAGTGATTAAGACCCCTAAAGTGGCCTTCTACCACCATGAGACATCCTCAAATAATCTGACTTATTTATTCATCTTTATTTTATTGATCTATTTATTTATTTAATTATTGTTTATTTATCATTCATTTTTTATTTTTAAAAACGTTTAAAGTACTAGGTTTCTCATTAAGCAAACACAGAAATTTAACATAGACAAGTCTACAATCGAATTTCAACGTTGAACAATATAGTGCTAAAGTGATCGTTTTGCGAATACTCACCCGTTGCAATATACTAGGTTGGATGTGTTTCGTTTGTATTCCTGCCAGATGATCGTCCTTGAGTTGTGTCAACATTAGTTCCTTGATTTTGATTCCTTTCCATGACCAATGCTTGATTTGAATTATTCCCTCCTTGCGTCAAAGTCCTCACCAGTCTAGGAGATGCATTACGATAATGATTTGGACTTCCGCACTCATAACATGTCTTCGGATTTCCTGCCACGTTGAATGCATTCACCGGTGGCGCTTGCCTAGCCACCAACAGACAATCCCTTGCAAAGTGTCCCATTTGATTACAATTAAAACATGTGTGACATGAAGTTGACGCTTGATGATGAAAATTGCATCTACCACATCTTGGGTAAGAACCCTCGTACTCTTTCCTTCTCATGCTAACCGTTACAAATCCACTAGCTACCTTGGATTTCTTATTATCGGTCTTTTCATCCACAATATCGATAACGTCGTCTGATTCTTTCTTTTTATCGTTATCCCTCTTTAGTATGCCACTTCTAACCATTTGGTCAGTCAACGCCCCAGCTCCTAATATAGCACTTTGAATAGAAGCCAGCTCAGTGATCTCTACCATACCCCGAATCTTCGGTACTAGTCCCTCTATATACTTATCAATTCTCTTAGACTCAAGTGTCACCAAGTGAGGAACCAATTTTGCTAGCTCGTGAAAATGGTCAGTATAAGCAGCATGATTGGCCCCCACCATTGAGTAGTTCTAAAACTCCTTTTTCCAATTTCTTCATCTCGTTATTGGAACAATATTCTAACTTTAATAATGCCTTAAAGTCGTCCCACGTCATCCCCATAGCAGACTCTCTACCTCTAGCTTGTAGTTGAGTGTTCTACCATGTCAACGATTTTCCCGAAAACAGGCTCGATGCATACTTCACCCTTTGGTTGACCGCAAGATTACTAATGTCGATTATAGCCTCCATTTTCTCCACCCAACGTGCATAAGCTATTGCACCCCATGTTCCATCAGATTACTTCGGTTTGCAGGCCATGAATTCTTCGTATGAACATCCTCTGGTAGTGCCATCCTCTCCAGTTCCATTCACATTGACATCCTCTTCATCCCCGATTTCCTCTTCACCACCACCATGATTTAGGATACCCTCTGTTACTAGTGTGAATTGCAGGCAGTAGGGCTTGCAACTGTTGCGCTATAATTGCCGTAACATCGGGATTCCCGCCTCCATTAACATCACTCCCTCCAGTTCGACCACCCGTTCGACCACCACCTCTACCCGAGTGTCCACCTATTCTTCCACCACCTCTACTAGGAGTTTCTCCTCCACGGTTAACATTACGAGCATAGCGTCTTGGCGGCATGTTCACTACGATTTCAAAGGCTTATGAGTTCAAAACAGATAAACAGTTTGGATGGTGTAAGACGTATACGCCAAACCAACGAACAAATATTCAAGATTTTTAAAACAAAAAGATTCGAATGTTTATGATGTCATGCGACTTTGAAGGTGACACATTGGACACTCGAATATGGTCGTATTAACACATATATGTCGTGATACCTTTGCAATTATGTCGGCCGCCATAATTATTAGGATATCCTTTCATATATGTACTTATTACCAAATCCTATATCACAATATTCAACCTCATTCCTACATAGTCAAATCTAGGAGTGGCACAAGTTTTAAGAGAATGATACTATGAGTGATATAATATCAATAGACAACATTAATGATTCCGCGCCGTTAAGCCTATATGACCCTTTCAGGTACACGGGCACGTGCAGAATCACCAACGGAGCATATATTGCTCAAGAACCGAAACGTGAATGAGTTCATATTGTTCCTTGCAACAAACAAATGTAGCTCCTAACAGGATAAAACACCTCATGGCATAGTAGTTACAGTTCATTGCAATTAAGGGCACATCGTTTCAAAAAAGTATGCATTGTGTCAAGTAAGCACATCTCGTTTCAATTACACATCGTTTCACATAAACACACATCGTTCAAATAAATCCGTATCGTTTCACGTAAACATACATCGTTTCAAATAAATTCATATCGTTTCAAGTAAACATACATCGTTTCAAATAAGTACATCACGTTTCATGCACAGATAGTTCCTAGCATAGCTACTATATGAAGGGTCCTAGGTTATATTCTAGGTTAATCCACCTAATTCTCTATAACCAATGGCTCTGATACCAATCTGTCACACCCCGTCTAAAGCGGAAAAACGGAATGCAACGCACGACTAGATCATAACACATTGATATAAAAGAAGTTCACTAAATGAAATTCAACAAAATGTTATGATACCGCTTCACAACGTTACAGATATAATCGTTTACATAACCAAATTTTGAAATGCACTCTAACAGTCTCGCTAAACCACATTAGTTTCAAGTCTTGAAGTATTAGCATCACCTGGAAAAAAAATGCTCAAAAACGTCAACACATGGTTGGTGAGTTCGTAGGTACTTAAATAAACACTTTATCAATCCATATTCATTTCGTTTAAACACATGAGTGCAATGTATACAAGGTATAATAATAGAATGTTCAAGAAATCACATGTTATCCACGTTACAACTAAGTTACACGTTCAATGTTTCGAATAATCACAACAACGTTCCGTTACCCCATACGTTTCTACGATCCTACGTTTCTACGTTTCTACGTTCCATCGTTCCTCCGTTTCTACGTTCCATCGTTCCTACGTTTCTACGTTTCAAGATAATCTTACCTCAGCAGTGGAAGCAACCACATGTGTAAGATTACAGCGTTTCATCGTTCCACACAAAATAACAACACACAAAAGCTATGCTCTATTCACGTTATCATTCCACACAAACAAATAATACACATTAAACCATACAAGTATTTCATAGCAACTCATGTTTAAAATCCAGTTCAAAGATTGTTTCCACAACAATAAAACAGTTTAAAATATCTGAGCATTCTTCTCCCCCAAAATATTAAAAATATAAATGAAAAAGGGGCCACGAAACTCATCTTGATTAGCAGTTTAAAGCAAAGCACGTATCACCCCAAAAGTCGCAGGTGACTATGAACGTCCTATAGTATATAATGTTTATTAGTTATGCGTTAACATGTTTGTCTACACGAGACAAAACAAGGGTCCCTATACTTTTGCTTCTAACTCAACTTTACATCCATAACTGAAAATACGTTTGCTGTCCAGAATTTTAATATCATTTCACCAACCTTAAATCATAACTAAACAAATAAATTAGACTCCCTAATTTTTACCACAGACTCTTTAATATATCTAAAACTTAAAATAATTTTATCAAAATTTATCTCATTGTCTAACTATTTTTTTTAAAATTCCCCAAAACGCTTATACACTGAAAACATGTCTTGTGTCACGTTAAAAGTTTAATAAAAGTTAAAATACCTAAAGACATCCAAAAATTTCAATATTTTTACAAGGATCATTCAACATACTCAAAAGGTTCCAGAAAAAATTTTATTACCTAATCCAAAGTCTAACATACGAATTTCACGACATTACCACAATTATAACTCGAAAACTCAGAATATATCCCCTTAACTTAACTAATACATCCATTTAGATTAAATAAATAAATTCAACGTAAGTTTATACAGAAAATTTCAAGTCTTAACCTAATTTTAAAAATCCCAAAGCAATTTGAAAGTAATTAAATCAATTCATTTAACTTAGCCAAAGTTTTCAGAAAATTCAGAATACACTGCAGCAATTCATGAAATAATTTTTATAAAATATTGTTTCGTTTCAGAGGCCGAAACCTCACGGGTTCTTGTAAAACATCAATATCTACAACTTTTTAGTTTTGGCCGAAGCCTGAAAACGACTCTAAGTGGGTCGAAATGACCTCTGTTCGTGACTAATAATTCGGGACAGCATCTGAGATCAACGGGTATATAATCTTTCAGCTTTCAAAACACACTAAACTCAACATATCCATTTCCCAAACATATAAATCGACTCAAATAGTATATATATCTCAGAGAAATAAAAATTATATATAAAAGAACTCTATTGATTAAGGTTTATGAATATACCTATACGAACACGCGAACAAGAAACACACTTAATCAAGCCTTGAATTCGATTTAGTAGGGTTTTCTTCTTCTTCTTTTTTCCATCGGTCAACAGCAGCAAAAACCACAGAGACGTATATATTTTTTATTAAAAAGAGTTAGGGTTTAATTTAGATTAATATTTATATGTATGGACCTTCTTGGAATGGGTTTGAGCTTGTTTTGTGGGTTGGCCGAATGGGCTCACAATGGATGGATTTGGGTCATTTTTTAGGGCCAAACAAAAGAAGACACACAGAATAAACTCAGGTCACACGGTCCAAATCAGCCCAGTCCAGAACTGTTTGTTTGTTTTATGTTTTACTTCGTATATCCTTCGTTACACGTCCGTTTGCGATGATTCTTTTTGCGTTGGATTCGTTTTTCAAAAACGAAGAATTTGATGTAAAGAAATCCCTAAAAATGAGTCTTAGCACTCAAACGAGTTTTTACGGTTTGAATTACGGTTTGGTGACGGTTGTCACAGTATCCTCCTTTTAGGGAATTTCGTCCCGAAATCCGATCGAAATCATTATTGAAAATGTTACTATGGAATTGACATGGGACTCGAGTTTCTTATGATCCTCTTGTTACTAAGTGATTTCCAATTCTCGCCTAACGTTAAATCGTATCATACTATAGTGATCGCGTAACGTTCCCGCTACTTGAATCCTCGTTCCCATAGTTTTTATTAGTTCTATAACAAAGTGTAGCTTTGTACTTCAACTCGATCTCATCTAGCAATACTTCACAACATTGTCATTCGTGTAACATCTTAAGAGGCTCGTCACTCCCAAAAATATATTGCGATCTCTATTTGCTCCGTCCATCTCTTCAATTGGTAGGTCATCGAACCTATTCGTTAGACGTTTAATACAAATTCGTTCGGTTATTTAAAAGATAAATATTGATGGGTGTATACAGTTTACATCTATTAAATATCTAAAAGCTCCTCCTCAAGTCCGATACCATTTTTACCGCAGGCGTACTAGTTAGGTCGAGAGGCACAACCACATCAACTCCCAACGCCATCTTTGGTATATCCTCCTTGTGATTCTTCACTCATTTTCATCGCCTAGTCGAAGCCAATCTTCTATTAAGGATCGTTCTCATGTTAGTTTCCTACTCAAAGGAAACTACTCATCAAGTGTATTATAATACTCGTAACTCATTATCAACTCATAAGTGAACTCAATCACCAAAACTCATTTATACACTTGATTCTCATTTACTCAATTATAGTGACAACTCAATGTCACTAAGCTAAAACTCAATAATACCTCTTTTCCCCCTCCCCATTACTTACCTCGAATATGATGATTGTGTGTTCGTAGCTAACTCAAAATCTCCACACTTAGCTCTTTAATTCACCTATTCACAATATCAATTTAACACACTAAAAATCTTACATATAATTAAATTCTCAACTCAATATCAATTCATACATCTCTATCTAAATTTCTCATTTACTCATGAACTAGTTTTCTCATAACAACTAGTTAGCTCATACAATTGATTAATCATCCCGTTAACACTTTTCTCAAGTTATTAATCATTATTTAACATCATCTAACTCAAAATTCTCTAACTAAAAATTTAACCAATTTCTCATAAATTCTCATATATTCTCATATTAGTGATGTTTGAACAACAAAACATAACAATATCGTATAATCATCCTCATCATCACCATCACTAACATCCCCCAAATTCTCAAGAATTCATCAAACTCTAAAATTATATAAAACTCATGTAATACAAATTAACCTCTCTTTTATAAACTCATATATCATTATCTAACACATAGAAATCATCAATTTAAGACTTCTCATATTATATTAACATCTAGAAATCATCAATTTTATCAATACCCTACTTATGGTTCATCATATTCTCATAATTAAAGATATTAGAGAATGAGTTATACCTTCAAGATTGTTTATATGCAGTTGTTAGCCTCAATCACACTGACAATTAGCTCTAATTTGATGGTTTCTTGCTTCTCTCTCTCTTTTCTCGCTCAATCTCTCTCGCTCTCTGTTTTCTGTTTGTTCGACCGCCCCCCAAGCCCAGAACCAACTTCTGGAATAAATTTCCAGATATTCCTAATTAAAGGATTTAATTATAATAATTTACATTCTTTACCCACAACTTTCATTTCTCATACATTGGCCACATCTTAATTATACAAGTTTAATAACTCTTATTTTAGCTACTAAATATTTTCTCAAAAAAAATCACATAATCAATTAATTTACTCAATTAAATTTAAAATAAAAGAATTACGAAAATTGGGGTGTTACATCTTACCCTGTGTCTGAACCACAATCATACGAGAGTTCTGACTTGAGAGATACGCCCTTAGCCTTTCTCAGTAGTGATACTACTTTCTCTCCTCCCTTTAACCCACGTGGACAAATGCTTAGACACGACACTAATATGCAAACTAAACAACAAGCACACTTCCCAGTGGATATTGAAGGAACTAGGAATCAAATTAGACCCAACTCTAGGCTACAGGAAGATGAGAGGAACACACACACCACGTCTAATTCACTTAACACAAACTTGCACTCTCATGAGTTTGGTCACAACATTCATTCAACTCCTTCACCTACACAACCTTCTGAATCCTCACTTCCACCCAATCTAAACCTATCAACGTCCTAGATCGACGAAGAGTTCATTGTAGAGGAACTTTCCGAACCATTGCAGCTCGAAACTAATGGACAAGGTGATGAGTACGACTTGGTGGACGAGGAGATAGAAATGGAGAGCCCAGAAGTAGAGATTTACACAGAAGACTCAGCTTTAAAAGGATAGGAGGAATGCTCACTGACTCTGAGAAGTGATCTCATCCCAACTCAAATCGACGTGGTTGATACTATCCCACAACTAGTTGTGGTTGATGATATCCCACATATCTTTCCGGATGAATCACCCTCTGATCTACTTGAACCCACTAATGCCTTAGAAAAACCAATTACGCAAGTAGTTGATGTGAATGTTGCTACAATATTGGAGACAAAAACGAACATTGTACCAGCTCCATGCCCAAAATACAACATTTTCATCAACCAAAAGACCATAGGAAGTAAGGTGGGTTCTGCATCAAGGTTGCCCTACAAACCATCTTTCCACTACATAATGACGTATATGTCATGGAGTGGTGAGGACCTCTTTGACCAACCCATTCTGCCCATCCAAACTAAGAAGGTAGAAGAAGTTGAGATATTTATTATACCTCAAGTAAAACAGATCACTCACTTCGACGCACATTCTCATCTGATTGGACATACCCTATGAATGACCTGCTTTAACTATGTAGGTATGTGCCAATACTACCACTTGTGTCTACTGATGGTTTAGACCCCGAAAATTATAAATTTAAAACTACACCGGTGCTGCAGCAAGCTGCCTGATAACGCGTAAAAAGTCAAGTTTTTACGTGCGATTATCTCACCTTTTAGCCCAATTATTGACGAAAACATTTGAAAAAAGCAATTATTTAATAAATTTCATCATGAAGGCTAAAATATAGACGATGCTTCAAAAATAAACTATAACGGCCTAAAAATGAGTAAAATAGAGCACAAACGATCTACGAATCTCTCATTCACTCTGTTTAATGCATTTTGAGCTATTCTTAGAATCATGAAGGATAAACGAAGAACCGAAGAACCAAAATACGGCTGAACCAAGCTGTATACGGCTAAACCAGACCGTATACGGCTGGACACAGACCCTATACGGCCTATGCAAACCGTATACGGTTGTGTTCAGCCGTATATGGACCAGTTCAGCCGTATACGGTTGGTGTTCACCCGTATTAGCCCTAGTGCAGCTGTATACATCCAAAACTGACCGTGTGGGTGTGTTCAGGCATACAAGATCAAATTTTGATACGGGTGAGCAATACGGCTATGCATTTGGGGGTTCAAATACGGTTGACGGATACGGCTGAACGTTCTATATAAATATAACTCCCTCCTCACCATTTTAATCGAATCTCATCCTACACAACTCACTTATCTTCACATTTTCAACTTCTATTTACGTTTTTGCTTTTTAGTTTTAGTTTCTCTCTCTAGGTTCTCTCTCTAGGTTCTCTCTAGTCTCTCTCTAGTTTCTTTCTCTAGAAACTAATGGGAAGATTAGGGGGAGAATCCGTCTCTTTTAGAATAGTTATGTAATTTAGTTCGTGGAAACTAGCATTTGTAAAACTTGGGATATTATTCGGCAAAATACAAGTGTTATTCTGCTCGCAATTATTTACGGGTAATATCTATCCGTTCTTATATTAATTTGTCATAATGTTCTTGTTTGATGTTGGTGATTTATTAATGTTGGAAATATTTATTGCCATTCTTTGTGAGTAGTTACTTGTATGTTTGCCATGATTTAGATAGTTGTAATTGGGTACTGTAACACCCCTAAATTTCGGGTTGCGGAAGCGATCGGATCGGATGTTACCAAATCAAATATCACAAGCACAAAGGTACATAATGAACGAATATAAATGAGATGTTTGAAAATAGTTATACATTTCCAAAATAAAGAGTTTACAATGATACGAATTCGCAAAATAATTTCAATACATAATTTGAAATACAAAGGTTAAGCAAGGAAATCCAGATCTTTGAAAACATGCGACTAGAGCTAGCATAGATTGTAGTAGTCCTAATCCTGCTGGCACCTGAGAACACATGCTAAAACGAGTCAGCTATAAAGCTGGTGAGTTCATAGGTTAGTCAAGCAAAACATAAAGTATAAACCGTGTGTATTTTAATAGTAGTTTGTAAACTCTGTTTGAAAACTGTAATGTATTATAATCGTGTCCCTTTTTGTGAAATTGATATGAAAGTTGCCATAACCTCGTAACCTAATCCAATAGGTTTAGTTTCTAATGTGTTCTCCAAGCGTTTCTGTGTACGTACTACCTTTCGGAGTAGCACACTACCAGACCCTATGGTCGTAACTCATGGTGGTTTCTAGAGGCAGTACTACGTACTCAAGGACCTATCAGGTTGTCATGCACGTGTAAGTGTATCGAGTGTAGCACCACGTGCTCAGTCAGGTCACCTGGTGTGCATACAAAGGGTATGTTTATCTATAATAGGTGTACATGTAAACAGTAATTGGTTGCGGCACATCGTGCCCATTAGAGTAATCGTGTATGCATATAAGTGTACAGGTGCCTTTAGAAAGTGTACATATGTAAGATAAATCAAGTGTGGCACTCTATGCCCAGTAGTGTAATCAAGTATGCATATAAAGTGTACATGTAACTATAACAAGTATACATGCATAAAGTAATCGAGTCTGGCACCTCGTGCCCAGTAGAATAGTCGTATATGCATATAGGGTGTACACATAACTATACAAGTATACCTGCATAGTAGTAATCAGGTATGGCACCTCGTGCCCAGTAGAGTAAGTGTATATGCATATAAAGTGTACATGTAACTCTAAGAAGTCTACATGTATATTGGAAGTAGAACCTAGTGCCCTGAAGTAGCTCATCGAGCCCGGAAGTTGCACAGCGTGCCCGGAAGTAGCACAACGTGCCCGGAAGTAGCACAACGTGCCCGGAAGTAGCTCAACGAGCCCGGAAGTAGCACAGCATGCCCGGAAGTAGCACAACGTGCCAATCAGTATATGCATATAAGTGTACATGTACCTATCTATAGCGTACATGCAGTAGTATCGTGTGTGATACCTCGTGTCAAGTGGTAGCATCAAGTATGCATATAAATGTACGTGTACCTATATCTAGCGTACATGCAGTAGTAATCGTGTTTGGCACCACGTGCCCAAAAGTGTATGCATATAATCAGTAAGTACGATTATAGCACAATGTTAGACCAGTGGATTACCCTATGGTAATATTGTAAATGTAATTCAAAAGAGTACCTACAGTTGTCAGGTATAGCACAGTGTATCTAAGTTTGTAAGTGTCCCACTTAGATAGTAGTATATAGCATAATGTGCCTAAGTATGTGTAATCATCACTTAGTTGTTTTGGGAAATAGTATAATGTGTTCCACTAATGTACGCTACCAGCGCGTATTCGTAATCTGAAACTTAACAGGTAGTTTGGTGCCCCTAGGCACGGTGTACTCAAAGGCTAGCATGAAACTAGTAATTGTAGATCATAGGTGTAAGGAATCCAATAGTCCTTAGAAAGTCGTACCTGTTCAAGTCTAAGCATTTCCAAACCTTGGGATAATTAATACCCTAAAGTATTTTAGGACAGTTCATCAATGTTAATACATAACATGTTTATCAAGAAAGTCGGTACCCGTTTTGTTTAATCCATAAATAATGAAAGCAAGTAAAACGGAAACATGTGTCTCACCGCAAAATCAATAAAATAGTTTGAAAGGTGGGGCTATGAACTCACCTGTGAGTTGTCAGCGATCCTACGATACGTGTGTTGTCTGAATGATAACCTCCTAGTGTCCTAAACACGTGAGGTTATATAAGTAAGAGACAAATCAGTTTGTCCAAGCGAGTTGTGTAAATATTCATTTGTCGTTCAGGTTTGGAAACCGTGTACGGGGGTCCGGGGGCAGCGCCCCTGGTAGCGGGGTCCAAGGGGTGGCAACCCCTGGCGGGGTCCAAGGGGCAAAGCCCCTGGCTGGGGTCGAGCTGCCAGGTCAGCTTTGAAGAATTTTATTTCTACTACATTGCTTTGGTGAAAAACGCATCTGAAATTTAAATTCGTTCATTACGCGAACCTGACTCGCAGGTCAGTTTGCAAGGTCAGTTCATAGAGTCAGCTCGCAAGACATGGTCGACTCGCAAGTCTTGTCTCGCAGCTCAACTCAGTTTGCGGGTCGAGTCGCTTTGCAACTCGGTTCGCAGACAAGTCGATTCGCAAGTTAAGTATGTTCGCAGGTCAACTCGCAAGTTGCTTCGATTCGCAAATCTGGATAAGGTTTTGCGAATCGAGTTCATCTCGATTCGCACGACGAACTGATGCAATTTGTGAGATGGGTTTTGATTTTTCAAGCATTTTCAGTAGGGTTTCTTACCTAATACAAGTGTTGTAAGTAGGATTTCTTACTTAATTTGGTGAATCTAGAACCAAGTAGGAGATGAGAAGATGATGGTGATGATCTTGATGCTCTTGCTTCTGTGATGATGATGGTGGCCGATTATGATGATAATGATGATGTTGTTGTTTCCACCGATTTTAGAGAGAGAGAGTGCCAAGATAGAGAGAGGGAGATGAGAGAATGTGGTGTTTGGTGGAAGAATGAAATGAAAGTGGAAGTGGGGATGGGTTAATAAGGGGGTCACGGGTCGGTTGGGTTGGATCCGCGGGTCTGGGCCGACCCATCCGGGTCTCGGTTTAGTATTATTTCATTTCCCCCAAACTCATGTTATGTTGAATTTTAAAAATAATCATGTACGTTTATATAATTATATATAAAAGTTTTAAGTGGTTAGCATAAATACGTGACTAAATACGTGTAATTAATGTTTAAATTGGGCGCGAATCTTGCCCTATTTTGACCGGGTGTTACAGGTAAAATTAATGGAATTGTTAAACCTTGTATTTATCTAAACTTATCATGCATCTAGACCTAATTTACGGATCACCATTTCCAGTCCTTCACGTGACTATCACCTTAGCTGTAGGCCTAAGTTACGGTAGATATTTATCTGTGTTAGCGTATGAAGCTACGGGATCGCTGTAAAATGGCTCAGTAATAGCATTGGAAACACCTCTGGTGTAGTACAAACACGTGAAAGCTAAGGAAAAGCCGACTGTCAATCCCCTTGTGGAAACCTAGAGTCACCCCTCTAGAACATGCATGGTCTAGGAATAACTGGTCGTGGAAGTGTTACAGTACTATACAACGTATGTCTATCTCTGGTTATATAGCTGTGGAGATACTAAAGGTATTGTACACCGCGATTATACCTAGGGTTAGCAAGCTGTGGAACTACTACAGTATTTTACACCGTATGTTAATACTTAAAGTATTGTACATCGTGATTATACCTAGGGTTAGCAAGCTGTGAAAATACTAAACGATACAGTACGCTGCCAAACATACCTAGGGATGAATGACTGATCGCAAAGGAGATTCTAGATCATGACAAAATTATTTGTGCTATTATAACCTGCTATAATTAGTCTAGATATGAAAGTCAAGCCCAACAGTGGTTCAAGATTCTTAAACCCCTAGACTCTACAAAACTGATAGTTTAGAATACAAAGTTAATAATCAAAACACGATTAGACAATAACATTTAGACTTAGGTGATAAGAAAGGTCAGAATATCCTTAATGGCGGTCTGTTACCTTATTCATGCACCCTCAATGGGTCACTAGTCCTAATCGGATAGTATGGGGGGGGGGGGGGGGGGTTAAGCAGCCTGATCTGATCAGAATCATGATAGCCTAGGTACTTAGTGACATACTAATTCAGATGCAGTCTAAAGAAGTAGGGTCCTAGTATTTACACCTATAGTTTACTTGTCTGTTAGCTAGATGTGTCCCCCTAATGAACATCATCCCAGTAATGCACTACCCCCAAATTATGGTGAACCACGTCTCCGTCATCCTTTAGTGTTACATATATGCTAGCTTCCCTTTTATTTTATGCATTAGCAGTTTAATAAATTAGAAAACCAAGTACAAAACCTATCCAACTATCTAAAACCATAGCTTAATTACTGAATTATCCGAACGAGCTCTGTTTCAATTCTACCATCGTGAGGAACGACCCTGGATCATCCTTACCACTTACTAGTATCAGGTACTGGTACCTAGTATCAGTACGTTGTTCGGAAGGTTTAGGTCCCGATAATTATAAATTTAAAACTACCACCGGTGCAGCCGTAAGTGGAAGGTCCGCAACTAGGGGTGTTCAATATTTGGTTTGAAACCGTTTAACCCGAAAACCGAACCGAATAAAAATCGGAAAAAAACCGAACCGAATTTTGAAAACGGTTTTTGGATCGATAAAACCGAAAACCGAAAACCGAATTTGAATTCGATTTTCGGTTCGGTTTTCGGTTTTAAAAATTTTGAATTCGGTTAAACCGAAAACCGAATTCAAAACCGAATTCAAAAAAATAATATTATTTTTTCGGTTTTTCGGTTCGGTTTTCGGTTTTTCGGTTCGGTTTTTGGTTTTTCGGTTCGGTTTTCGGGTTTTTTTTGTTAGTTTTTCGGTTTTTATGTTCGGTTTTCGGTTTTTTGTACGGTTTTCAGTTTTTTTTTTTTTAGTTTTTCGGGTTTTTGTTGGAATTCGGTTTTTTCGATTTTAACCGAATCCGAACCGAATTCGAATTCGGTTTTCGGTTTGAATTCGGTGTTCGGTTCAGTTTTCGGTTTTGCCCAAAAAAATTTCAAAACCGAACAACCCGAACCGAATAAACCGAGGAAATCGAAAACCGAACCGATGAACACCCCTATCCGCAACGATAAGACTTGATTCCTGATCGACCGTTTGTGGCGCATCAAGTTTTTGGCGCCGCTGCCGGGGGACGATAGCACAATTTGGAGATTGTTTAGTTAAATTAGTTATTAAGAGATCCTTTTGACTAGGATTCACCATCCCTGTTATAAGTTACTTTCTGCCCGTAGATTAGCGTAGCTTGATTAACTTAGCGTAGTTTAGATTAAATTCCCTTCTCACATTAACTATAATTCTTAAACCTTCTTCGTGTGTTCTCTAAAAACTTGGGTAATGGAAAATTCACAAAAATTAATAGATCAATTTGATAGTCTTGTTCTAGATAGATGTATGAGTGATTCCCACTTAGATAACGAATGTCAAAGGTATAGTAGGACTTATTCGGATAATGTAGGGTACCTTGATCCTCAAATACAATATCAATATGACCCTTATGTTTTCCAACAACATCAATACCAACCTTACTATCTTGAACCATTCGAAGTCTACCCATACTCATCTTACCCTGTATCTGAACCACAACCATATGAGAGTTCTTACTTGAGAGATACGTCTTGGACCTTTCTCAGCATTAATTCTACTTTCTCACCCCCTTACAACTCACTTGAACAAACATTAAAAGAACATGAAAGTTTTCTTAGACATCTCACTGACAAGCTGACTGAATAACAAGAATGTGTCCAAGTGAGTAGTGAAGGAGATAGGAATCATGTTAGGCCCAACTATAAGCTACATGAAGATGATAGGAACACACACACCACATCTACTTCACTTGACATAGACTTTCATTCTCATGAGTCTGGTTGCAAACTACCTTCAACTCCTACACCTACCCAATCTTCTAAATCTTCACTTCCACCCATTCTTAACCTATCAACGTCCGAGACCGACGAAGAGTTCATCTTAGAGGAACTTTTCGAACCACTGCAACTCGAAACTTCTGGCCGGAGTGATGAGCATGATGAGGTAGGCGAAGAGATTGAAATGTTGAATCCGTAGGTGGAGATTTACAAAGAAGACTCAGCTTCAGAGGACGGGAGGAATGTGCACCGACTCTGAGAAGTGATCTCATCCCAACTCAAACAAACGTGGTTGATATTATCCCACGACTTGTTGTGGTTGATGATATCCCACATATCTCTCAGGATGAATCACCCTTTGACCTAGTTAAACCCTCTATTGCCTTAGACATTCCAGTTAAACAAGTAGTTGATGAGAATGTTGTTACAAGATTAGAGAAGTCAATGGACTCTGTCCCACCTCTATACCCAGAGTTCAACATTCTAATCAACGAAAAGACCATAGGAAGCAAGGTAGGTGTTATGTCAAGGTTGTCCTACAAATCATCTCTCCACTACATAATGACATACATTTCATCAAGAGATAAGGACTCCTTTGACCTGCCCATTTTGAAAATCCAAACTGAGAAAGTACAAGAAGTTGAGAGATTTATAATACCTCAAGTAAAACAAATCGCTCACTTCGACGCACCTTCTCATCTGATTGGACATACCCTAGGAATGACCTGCTTTAACTATCTAGGTATGTGCCAATACTATCACTTGTGTCTACTGATGGATGCAAGTAAACTGTTATCTCCTGATAAATAGCGTCAGAGACAACCTAGAGACTCGAACAAAAACAAGCGCTTCTCGGGAGGCAACATGTGTCTAACATAGTATTAGTAATAGTAGTAAACTAACCTCAATAAGTAGAAAATGAAACCCTAAAAAGCATGTTTAAAAGTTTTCTTCAATTTAAGTGGAAAAAAAAAGGAATGATTTTCCAAAAATGACTTGGAACTTAAAATTTCATATACGTTGAAGTCATGATTTTTGAAATTTAAAGTCAATCTTTTGCGAAAAACCTTAAACCTCCCTTCCCCACTTGTTTGGACTTCATTGCAAAATCTATTTCACCATTATCTAAAGTTCTTAACATCCTTTCACTTGCAAACATGGAACCCTGCTAGAAGTTTTGTATCTAGGTGCCTTAGTCATCATACACACACGCTCACGTATTTCGAGCATTTGAGGTACTTACATATATTTATGTGAACATACATAGGATCTTTCAATGTCTTATAACATGATTTGTATGTCAATATGTGTATTATTGTGACACCCAGCATTATAGGTCATCATTATTACGCCTAATTATATCATTAATATGTATATTAGTCAAAATTAGGACTAAGTACATATACTCGTTTCGTATATTTTATATATACACACGAACCCGATTTATTTAAAATCGCGCGACAACAACTCGGATGGAACCCGACTATACAATTGTGGACGTTGGTGACACTTCATTACAAATAACATAAATCTATTTTTGTTGAAAATTAGGCGTTATTCATTTGAACTTATACCACACGAGATTAGAAAATGAGAAACACGCGAGCCCGAGACCCGAATGGGTCGGCCCGTGGGCTACAAACCCAGCCCTCCCCCATTTATAAAACCCCCAAATCTTCATTTCCTCCATTTCATCACAAACACCAAACACACCCTTCCCATCTCCCCCTTTTTCTTCCTCTCGGTTTCTTTCACCAACAACAACAACAAATCGACAGCAGTAGCAGCAGGGAATCATCATCATCATCATCATCATCATCATCATCATCATCATCATCATCATCGCGTTTCATCATCATCTTCATCCCGATCCGTCACTTTTTGGCTGGGTGAAAAACCGTCACTCCCTCTTTAAATTTTCGTGTTAGAAATGTTTAAAACATCATGAATAAGTGTTCCATCAACTGATTATGTCCAAGAAAACTGTTGAAAATGTTTTAAAACTCGAAACCCACCTCAACATTCGCATCAGTTCGTCGTGCGAGCTAAGATGAACTCGGTTCGCAAAACCTTATTCGAACTCAACTCGCAAAACCTTATCCGAAATCTGCGAATTGAACTGGCTTGCGAGCCGAACCATTTGCGAGCCGAACTGAGTTGCGAGTTAACTCGCGAACGGAGCTGCGAGTCGAAACCCGCGAGTTGACTTGCGAACTGAGCTGCGAATTGACCTTTTTTCTGCGAGCTGAGACTTGCGAATTTAAATTTCAGATGCATTTTTCACCAAAGCAATGTGGTAGAAATAAAAATTTTCCGCTCGACCCCTGCCAGGGGCTCTGCCCCTTGGACCCCGCCAGGGGTTGCCACCCCTTGGACCTCGCTACCAGGGGCGCGGCCCCCGGACCCCCGTACACAATTTCATACTTTATAAGTACAATGAAACAAATATAATAATAATATTTTTGGAGATTATTATTACCAACCGTCACCAACGGGCCGTACACTATTTCTAAAACTTAAACAACCAATGAATACTTACAATACTCGTTTAGACAAATTGATTAGTCTCTTACTTATATAACCTCACGTGTTTAGGACACTAGGAGGTTACTATTGGGACGACGCACGTATCTTAGGATCGCTAGCACCCACAGGTGAGTTCATAGCCCCACCTTCCAAACTGTTTTACTGATTTTGGGGTGAGACGCATGCTCTTGTTTTACTCGCTTTTCATTGTTTATTGTATAAACAAAACATTTAACCGACATTACGATAAACATGTTATGTTTTAACATCAACGGGTTTTTCCTAAAATACTTAAAGGTATTAAGTATTCCGAGGTTAGGAAACATATAGACTTGAACAGGTACACCTCTCTAGAGACTATTGGCCTCTTCACATCTATGCTTTACGATTACTAGGTCTATACTAGCATTTGAGTAAACAGTGCCTAGGGGCACCAACGTACCTGCTAAGTTTGAGATTGCAAATTCATGATAGTGGCATACACTAGTTGAACACATTATACTCCTTCCCAACTACTAAGTGATGATTATACATACTTAGGCGCATTATGCTACACCCTATATCTCAAAAAGGACCGTACTTGTTTAGATACACTGTGCTATACCTGACTGTTGTGTGACAACTGTAGGTACTTGGTTGAGTTACATTTACAATATTACCATAGGGTAATACACTGGTTAAACCATATACTATAATAGTACTTGTTGAATTATATGCATACACTAATTGGCACGTTGTGCTACTTCCGGGCATGCAGTTCTACTTCCGGGCACGTTGTGCTACTTCCGGGCACACAGTGCTACTTCCGAGCATGTTGTGCTACTTCCGGGCACGCAGTGCTACTTCCTGGCTCGATGAGCTACTTCCGGGCACGTTGTGCTACTTCCAGGCTCGATGAGCTACTTCCGGGCACTAGGTGCTGCTTCCGTTATACATGTATACTTGTTATAGTTACATGTACACTTTATATGCATATACGATTACTTTACTGGGCACGAGGTGCCACACCTGATTACTATCTACATGTATACTTGTTATAGGTACATGCACACTTTATATGCATACTTGATTTCACTACTGGGCACGAGGTGCCACACCAGATTACTATTTACATGTACACTTGTTATAGGTACATGTACACTTTATATGCATACGTGGATACACTACTGGGCACGAGGTGCTACACTTGATTATTATATGTATACCTGATTACACTAGTGGGCATGAGGTGCCACTCTTGATTTCCTTATACATACACGGTTATATTGCTGGGCACGTGGTGCCACTCCCGACTCTTATACATATACATGATAACCTGATAGGTCATTTGAGTACGTTGTACTGCCACTAGGAATCACCATGAGTTATGAATACCAGAACTGGTATTGTGCCGCTCCGAAAAGTAGTACAAACATGGGAACACTTAGAGAACTCACTAGAACTAAACCTATCGGATTAAGTCATAAGGTTATGACAACCTTCATATCGATTACATATTGGGGACAAAATCAGAATACAATACAAATTTAAAAACATGGTTTATGAAATACGATTGAAATATACTCGATATATATATATACTTCATATTTTACTGACAAACCTATGAACTCACCAGCTTTATAGCTGACTCGTTTTAGCATGTGTTCTCAGGTGCCAGCAGGATTAGGACTACCACAAGCTATGCTAGCTCGATTCGCATATTTTCAAACACCTGGATTTCCTTGCATAACTTTTGTATTTCAAATTATGTAAGGGAATTATTTTGCGAACTCGTATCATTGTAAACTCTTTATTTTGGAAATGTATAACTATTTTCAAACGTCTCATTTAGAGGTCGTTTGCTATGTATCTTGGGCTTTGATTATTGATTAGTCGCGCCCCAACCCGAACCACTTCCGCAACCCGAATTTGGGGGTGCGACAATTATGCTCGAACTCTTTTTACAATATGTGCTTCGGAAATCTTTATACTTGGCTGCCTGATTTAACTGAATCTTTTAGAATTTCCATATCTGTTGTTTGTGCTAAAATGAAATTATAAGCGGCCGACTCTTTTAAGCGTGTGATTAGACTCAAAGTCATATACTGGTTTGTTTTTCAAAAAAAAACCTTCACTTTTAAAAATCTTTCGAAAACCAGTGAATCTATGACCTAGGGAATAATCACATGTCTATTAGATCACATTTGTCTGCTCTATTGTTTGTACAAATGCTTAACAGACACGGACCGATGCCTATGGATGGAGAATCTTAGAGTATAATGGAGAAATGACAAGGGGAGCATTATTGTTCATTAGATTTGGAAACTTTGGAGCATTGCTTAGTAAGGGAAATGATATATCTTTAGGAGGCAAAAGACGATCACATTCTAGTTCTCTCGGAATTGTTCATCGAGAAAATGACCTCGACATTCACCATATTTCCCCAATATTCCATAATCCACATCCTTGGTTGCTATAAGAGCGTTTCATGGAACCCAGGACCACCATCACCATAACCACATCCACCCACCTATACCCATTCACACTTATCATTACCACCATTGGGGATCATGAATCACCACAACGCTAGTAGTATTTTCCAGCTTATAAGTATTCACCGCTAAACCTTAGGAATATAAGCTGATCAAGGGATGGACATTAAGGAATTAATGACGGGATTGAAATGGAAGCCGGAGATCTCATCTGACAAGAACAACATTACATTCATTCCATCAGGTCGTCGGAGAAGATCTTGGGTGATAAATGATTATGGTCATCGAATTTAGCACTTCAGATCATCATGAGCCGTTAAGTTACATCAATGGCTCATGATGATTATGACTGCATCCTGATGATGTTATCACTTTATTTTCTACAATCTATCCTTTTAGTCTGAGTTCTTTTTGAGAGAAGTTGGTGGATGGTTGGAAGGAAGAGTATACCGTACGAGCTTGAGTACACTTCATGAAGACGGAGTCTGAGCCAACATACACTGGTGGAGACGCAGTCTACTTTTCAGATCCTCAGCTTAAAGCCGTAGCTATATATGGGAGTTTCTTCGTTCTTATCCTTGTTTTGAAATGATCATTTTGTTTTATTTTTATCGTTTAATAACAAAAGTAGTCTACACTATATCCTAAGCTTATCACTAAGTGTGGGATTCCAGCCCAAAAAAAAAAACACTTAAGAAACATTTTCCGATATGTTTAAACTCTAAGTGTGGGATTTCACTTTCAGTTAAATCTCGAGTAAAGAGAACATTAGGGATAATGTTCCTCTAAGTGTGGGATAGCGGTATAAAATACCATAGATTTGATTCTTATTTCCTAAATCAAACTCGAAAAAATGTTCCTCAATTTTAAAAACTCACTTTTGCTTAAAATTTTTCAAAATGTTTTTGAATTAAAATGTTTTGAGATGAATCATTTTTATATATGAGTAAGGTATTTTGGAAAATAGGATTAAATAAGCTAGGAATTTCTTAAACTGAAATGACAATCTAAGAGGGGCATGGCATGGCTAGGCACATACAACCCGTACTTGCAGTGAGGTATCTAGAGCCTAAAGTATTCATTTTAAATGCTTCACTATTCGATTGTTGTGTGTGCCGATGCATGCATCCGGAATTAGAACTTTCTCCTGGTATGCACTTCGAGACCACATTGGTAGAGTACCGTACGCATTATAAGTGCAATTAGAGGACCTTGACATTCCTTAGGATTAAACCTCCATTTTTAGCCTTCTTTTCAAGCCCAAAACCCTTCCAACACTTATCTTTAGTGTTGATGATCCGCTTAGTAAACCCTGTTGCACCCTAGCCTATTTTCTTGATAAAACTCACATTTTAAACCCACTCACTTCCATACTTCTCAAAAACTTATCTTAGACTTTTTAAATTTTTGAAAAATGCTATTTATATATCCTTTTGGACTTCACTCCAAATCACAAATTTCGTGTTTACCCAAAGTTCTCGTATGCGTCCCCATGATTAAATTATTCGAAAATCGAGAGTCTTGTTGTGCGAAAATTTTGTACCAAGTAAATTCGAAGTTGTCAAAAGATTGAAGAATGAAAAGTAAGGAAGGATTTCTAAGGGCAATAATAAAAAAAAACCCTTAGAAATTCCTTGGCAAAGAAGTTCTAAGCCAAAAATAGAATTAAAAGAGAAAAAAAATATGTTGTGTCAAATAAAGCTAAGTGCTTCGAATCTCCCGAAAACTACGATCCTTTCAGGGTATAAAAATCCTCCGTGTGTTTCAAAAGATAGAAGTCAAAATAGCTATCTTCTTCCCTTATCATTATCCGTTTCCGTTTTCATTAAAAAGTATGTCCAAATAAATTTTTTTCATAAGTTTAGAAAGTCCTAAGATAAGCAAAACCCTTAAAAAAATTCCCATTCATCCATACCCCTTAACCCTTACCAAACATTACAACCCATTTGAATGTCCTGGGATAATTAGCACCGTCCTCACCTAAGTGGTGGAGATATGATTCTCGAGCAAGCCTATGACGATGGATGTTGTATGACTGGCTTATGAGCGATTTCATTTGATTAGAATGATAGGTAACCCGATACACTTCTGAGTGAATTGAGTGACCACCTGGTGAGATCGCCTAGTCATGTATATTCCAAGATCACGAGAATTGAAAGCATGCCTAAGAGAATCACTTCATATTTCTGAAACGAATACCTTATTTTCTCTTGGTTTCCAGGATATGTTACTCATATATGGGAATGATTGTTCTTGATATGTTTTAATTCCACAAAATGCATTAACACTTTCAAATATTTTAATAGGAAATCAAGTGAGAATTTTGAGTTTTGCTTGAGGACAAGCAAAGTCTAAGTGTGGAATATTTGATAACGCGTAAAAAGTCAAGTTTTTACGTGCGATTATCTCACATTTTTAGCCCAATATTCATGAAAACATTTGAAACAAGCAATTATCTACTAAATTTCATCATGAAAGCTAAAATATAGATGATGCTTCAAGAATCAACTAAAACGGCCTAAAAACGAGTAAAATTGAGCAAAAACGATCAACGAATCTCTCGTTCACTCTTTTCAACGCTTTTTGAGCTATACTTAGAATTATAACCTCTAACTTATGTCATTTTCTTCGTTGGGAAATTACGAAACCATGAACGCAAGAATCGCTCAAAACGGATAAACGACGAAGAAGTTACGCTCGAACGAAGAAAAGAAGAACCGAAATACGACTGAACCAAGCCGTATATGGCTGAACCAGACTGTTTACGGATGGACACAGACCGTATATGGCCTGTGAAAACCGTATATGGTTTTATTCAGCCATATACGGCCCAGACGGTTGGTGTTCACCCGTATTTACCCTAGTTCAGCCGTATACGTCCAAAACCGACTGTATGGGTGTGTTCAGGCATGCAAGATCAAATTTTGATACGGGTGAGCAATACGGCTGTGCATTTGTGGGTTCAAATACGGTTGACAGATATGGATAAACGTTCTATATAAATATAACTCCCTCCTCACCAATTTAATCGAATCTCATCCGACACAACTCATTTCTCTTCACATTTTCAACTTCTATTTACGTTTTTGCTTTTTAGTTTTAGTTTCTCTCTCTAGGTTCTCTCTCTAGTCTCTCTCTCTAGAAACTAGTGGGAAGATTAGGGGGAGAATCCGTCTCTTTTAGAATAGTTATGTAATTTAGATCGTGGAAGCTAGCATTTGTAATACTTGGGATATTATTCGGCGAAATACAAGTGTTATTCTGCTCGAAATTATTTATGGCTAATATCTATCCTTTCTTATATTAATTTGTCATAATGTTCTTGTTTGATGTTTATGATTTATTAATGTTGGAAATATTTATTGCCATGCTTTGTGAGTAGTTACTTGTATGTTTGCCATGATTTAGATAGTTATAATTGGGTATGATTAATGGAATTGTTAAACCTTGTATCTATCTAAACTTATCATGCATCTAGACCTAATTTACGGATCACCCTTTCCAGTCCTTCACGTGACTACCACCTTAGCGGTAGGCCTAAGTTACGGTAGATATTTATCTGTGTTATGTGACACCCATCAAATTAGGACTAGTTATTAGTTCCTAATCATCTAGTAATAATACATGTAATTAGTGCTATGTATTAGGCTAATTGTGTGTATCAATATGTATATTGTTGAATATATATATCAGTACGCGATTAAATTTAATCGTGCATTATCAAAATCGACCAAATTTCCGATTCGTTTATACGGGCGTTGGTGAACTCAAGTATGAAGTAATATGGAACTATTATTTAATACACTCATTATTTATTATATATTATTTTGATAATATATAAAGTAATTCGTATCGTACAAATCAAAACATTCGTGACAAAACATATAAATAATGTATTATTATCGAAAATAATAATTATTATTTACGTGGATAAAAATTATAACATATTACGTTTCATTCAAATTGTACTCAACACGACGAAACCATTCGAACCATATCCGTCATTCAAACTTAAAACAAAGATATATTTTTATATCTCACTAAAAGTATTTTTATAAAATACTTCAATTAAAAGTATATACGATTTCATTTTTAGAAATTTATCATTTGAAAATATTATACTACTTTACTATCGGGTACAAAAATCCGGGTATTTTGTACTGCGCATGGAGCCAACCAACTCCAATAATTGGAGCTAGTCGACCATAACAAACGCACCCTTCTTCTTTCATTTCATTATCATCATAAATCTCAACTCTCTCTCGGTCTCTACCTATCTCAACAACAACAACAACAACAACAACAATTCATCATCAACAACAACAAAGTGTAGCAGCAAAAAGCATCATCATCTTCACCATCTTCATCTCCATCATATTCTTCATCTTCATCACCATCATCATCATCATTCGGTCTTCAAATTAATCGTAAGGAATCACCCACTTTTTCTTCAAATTTTAGTGTTTAAATTACATATATCATCATGCTTTAGTGTGCTATGAACTAATTATGTCCAAAAAATTCGAGCTAGAAGCTGATTTCACTCAAACCTGCACGAACAGACCTGAAACGACCTCATAGCCTATCGGCTATGATCCATCCTATCGGCTATACTTCAGCCGATCGGGTATGATCGAGCCTATCGGCTATACTTCAGCCGATCGGGTATGATCCAGTGATATCGCGTAAAAAGTCACGTTTTTACTACCGATATCTCTCTCATTCTGGAACAATTCATGGCATTTTAACTCAAATACAGTACAAATCAATGAAATTATGCCAAGATGGTCAAAACAAGGTTGCACGATAAAAATCAAGCAAAACGGATGAAAAACGAAGATTCCACGCACCTTTGAAGATTCAAGGCATCAAAACGAGATTTCATGACAAAAGTGCCTATCACCAACATCCATCTCATCCAAGATGTTCATTTTCAAATTACGAATCCAACAGGAGAAGAATCAACAAAAACGGACGAAGAATGAAGATTCTACGTACGCCGGTAGATCCAAATGATTCGTACGACACATCTAAAGTTCAGAGACATATTTTTGGGATTTCTTTTCATCAAAGTCTTCATTTTTGAAAAACGAATCCAACACAAAAAGAATCAACTAAAACGGACGCATAACGAAGAAAATACGCACGAATCAAGAAACGAGAAAAAGAAAGCAAACCGGGCGGCAGGCTGGCGTACCAGGCCGGCCACCATGTGGCCACCGCCGGCCACCAGCCCCAAGGCGCCGGCCACCCACCCCCCGTCCCATTTCCGCTTTTTGGTCCTTGCGTGTACCGGGTGCACCACCTTTACATGCTTTTTGGTACCCGATGCACCACCTTTACGCGCTTTTTGGTACCCGGTGCACCACCTTTTCCACCTTTTGCTACCATGAGCCTCAAGTTGCTAAAATGCACCAACTTTCAACTATAAATAGAGGCCTTCATAGTTCATTTGAAGACACACCTTTCATATCTTTTTTACTTCTCTCTAGGATAAATTTCTCCCAACTTTTATTTTCTTTTTCTCTCTACTTTCTCTCTCTAAGTTAATTTAATTAATTTGGTGAGAGATAAGTAGGAGATTAATTATGTAGTAGTTAGCAGTAGCTAGCTTAGCAATGTAACGCTTTGGAATATTTGGAAGTAATATAAGCATTGTTCTGCTCGCAATAATTACGGGTAATATCTATCCTTTCTTTTATTGATTATTTGTTATGTTCTTGTTTGATGTTTACAATTTATTAACATTAGAAATGTTTATTTCCATGATCTGCGAGTAGTTGCTTATATGTTTGCCATGATTTAGATAGTTATAATGGGATGATATTAAATATTGTGAAGTAATATAACGGCCCCTATTCGACTGTCCTCAGATATAGTGCTGGAAACGCTTTATGCGGAGTACAAACGTACGGAAGTCTGAGAACGACCGAAGGTAGTTACATTACGGATCAATACTATAAAAGTGCTAAATGAATTTCTTTTTATAGTTTAATTATAATATTATGAACGAATGATGGCATGTTTGGCCAACCGCTTATGACCAGACTACCCCAACGTATTCCGGTAGGGTAAAACCTGTTTATGCGACTATTTATTCAATAGACCATGCCATGATACGGACATCTCTGACGACCGAGATTGGGGAATAGGATTCGAGGGTAGTCGTTGGCCGATGTGTTCAGTACATTTGGGAGAACTTCCGGTGTATTGTAATTGTTTGTGTTTACTATCCATGTGACATATCTTCTATCTGATTGCGGACAACTCTACGTTAGTTAGTTGATAGGATCGTAAAAACAACTCATTCCAACATAGTTCAAATTTATAAAGAGAAACTTATATGAACGGGAATTATTATACTTTGTTATTGTTTAAATATATGACACTAGACCTAATTTATGGAGTACCCTTTCCAGTTATCCACGTGACTACAACTTAGATATTAGGGAGTCATGAACCTTAATTGTGGTAAGTAGTTATCTGTGCCCATAGCATGCAATAAGTAAGACACAGTGAAATCACTCGTTGATTAGGTTTACATTTCTACACTGCTTTACATTTAGTTAGTTTAGAGTGTCACTTTCACTGTCAATTACTCTTGACCGCATGTTGGATGTAAGAAGCTATGGAACTACCATGTAAAGTACACTGTCTAATTACTGAAAGGCATGGTCTGCATATGAAACACGTTTTAACAAACTGCGAATAATCCAGGGATGTATAACTGTTTGAAAAGGACGGGTCTAAGTCATAAATCAAAGTAATTAGAGTTTAAGAAAGATATTAACAAGATCTAGGAAAGTAAAGTCCAAGTGACCTAGGATACGTAAACCCCTTGATCTTACATATTTGATTCTTTAAACATAACAAGTTAATAATTAGATACACAGTTAGAAGAACGAGAGATAAGCTTAGGTGTTAAGAACGGTCGGACCTATGAGACGATACGCTGCTTTATTCATGTACCTCGGTTATTCACCAAAATAGGTTGCTTATCTTTCAACTAGGTAAGTATTGGGAGTTTAGCGTATTGCTCCGATCAGAATCACGATAACCTAGTTCCTAGTGACATGCCAACAGGAATTTAATTGGTAGGGTTCTAGTGTTTACACCAAAGTCTGTCAATCTATTAATCTGAAAGTGTCCCCATCATAAACACCATCCCGATATTATACTATCCAAAGTCATGGCAAACCACGTCTTCCTTATCCTTAGTTGTTCCTTATATGCTAGCTAGCTCATTTTAGTTTTATTGCTTTAGTAGTTTAAATTAGATAAAAACCCAAACAAAACCAACTATCTGAACCCCATCTTGAAGACTTAATTATCCAAACAAGTTCTGTTTCAAATTCGACCGTCTGGAGACGACCCTGATCATCCTTACCACATACTAGTATCAGGTACTAGTACTAGTACCTAGTACCAGTAGGTAGTTCGGAAGTTTAGGCCCCGAGCAAAATAAATTATAAAACACCCTGATCCCCCCTCAGTCGTTACAACAACACCGACGACACTGACGGCTGGGAGCGCATCAAGTTTTTGGCGCCGCTGCAGGGGACGGTAGTACGATTCGGAGCCTGTTTAGATAAGTTCATTTTTAATAGATCCTTTTGACTGGGAACCTCCATCCTTATCAGAAGTTACATTTTGCACGTAGTTTAGCGTAGTTAGGATTACCTTAGGTTAGATTAGTTCCCTTCTCACCCAAAAACGTTAATTCTGAAACCTTCTACCTATGCCATCTGTTATGGTCCCTTGGGAAATGTTAAATCAATGGGAACGATTAGATTAGATGCAAAGTCTTGTTAATTCAATCCTAATTAGATGTAGCATGTGCGATAATACCCACGTAGATGGAGAATGCCAAAGCCATAGTATGATGTATTCGGATAACCTAGGTTACTTAGATCCTCAAACACTGTATCAAAATGACCCTAACACTTTCCAACCACATCCATGCCAACCTTTTCATCCTCAACCATTCGAAATCTGCCCACACTCACCTCACCCTGTAAGTGTACCACAACCCTATGAGAACCCTGACTTGAGAGATATGCCCTTAGCCTGTCTCAGCAGTAATGCTGTTTTCTCACCTCCTTCCGAAACACTTGAAGAAATGATTAAAGAACTAGAAGACATACTTAGAAGTTTTACTTATAATATGTCTAAAATCTTTACTGAACTACCAACGCAAGCCCAAGAGAGTAGTGAGGAGAGTAGGAATCGAGCTGGAGCCAACTCTAGGATACAGAAAGTTGAGAGACGCACACATACCACATCTATTACACCCGACACAGACTTACATTCCCATGAGTTTGGTTGCAACATCCCTTCAATTCCCACACCAACCCAATCTTCTAAACCTTCAATTTCACCTATTCCCGACCTATCAACGTCAAAGACCAACGGAGGGTTTGTTCTAGAAGAACTTTCAAAACCACTGCAACTCAAAACTTCCGGCCGGAGTAACGAGGATGACGAAGTAGACGAAGAGATCGAGATGGAAAGCCCGAATTTGGATATTTACATAGAAGACTCAACTTCACATGAACTGAAGGAATACATACTGACTCTGAGTAGTGAACTTATTCAAACTGATATGGTTGAACATGTCCCACAACCAGTTGTGGTTGAATGTATCCCCAAAATCCCTTTGATTGATTCACTTCCTGATCTAATAGACTTCACTAGTACCTTAGAGGAGACAAACACCCAGGTATTCGATGATAATGTTGCTACAAGATTGGAGACACTAATGGACATTGTCCCACCTCCATGTCCAGAGTACAACATTATCATCCAACCAAAGGCTTTAGGAAACAAGGTGGGTTTTGCATCAAGAGCACCTTACAAACCATCTCTCCATTACATAATGACATACACCTCGTGGAGTGATGAGGACCTCTTTGACCAACCCAAACAACACAAAACTCAAGAGGTAGAAAAAGTCGAGAGCTTTGTTTTACCTCAAATAAAACAAATCACTCACTTTACTATGCCTCTTCCACTGATTGGACTTACCCTAACCATAGTCCACTTTAATCCCCTAGGTATGTGTAACACCCCCAAATTCACTATTTGGCGGAAGCAAGTTTTGGGGTGCTACTAATCAAATATCACAGCGCAAAGATAAAGCAAACGACATCTATATGCAACGTTTGTAAATTAGTTACATTCCCATAGATATAATGTTTGAAAACTTAATGTTTTCGTATACAAAAATGTAATTTCCTAGAGTCCACGAGTATGGCGGGAGATTCTATTACATAATCAACATATACAAAAGATAATGCTGAGAATCTCCGTTAATGCAGTTTAGTTGAAATCATGCGACTCTAGCTATGTCCTGGAGTAATCCTACTCCGTCGGTGTACCTGAGAATACATGCTAAAAGGGGTCAACACGAATGTTGGTGAATCTCACAGGTTTGTAAGTAATATCAGTTTTTGAACACAAGATTTCGTCAGTAGTGCCCGTAGGCGTAAATTCAGTATTTGCAGTCCAACAAATGTAAAACCAATATTTGCAATCCAGCAAATGTAAGTAAGTAAATTATACCGTTGCCATGAGGCTCATAATCGAAGCTTAACCCGTAAGTAATAAGTTTGCTCCCGTGACATGCTCGTAAATGAGCAAGCATCAGTAACGAATAATAGTCGCTCGTAAGGCTTCATTTTTCAGGTTTTCATCGCTGAGTGCTTCGAGCTGAGTGGTAAGGATTTGAGCAGGGAGCTCGTTACGAATTGTCATAGAAAGTGCTCGAACTCGAAGGGGTTTCACTCGTTCTTTTCGGCTTAAGGCATCGGCAACTACGTTAGCCTTGCCCGGATGGTATTTGATCTCGCAGTCGTAGTCACTAAGTAACTCAACCCAACGACGTTGCCTCATGTTTAGATCCTTCTGATCAAATATGTGTTGGAGACTTTTGTGATCGGTAAAGATAGTGCTTTTCGTACCGTAGAGATAATGTCTCCAGATTTTCAATGCGAAGACCACGGCACCTTACTCGAGGTCGTGGGTCGTATAGTTTTTCTCGTGGATTTTTTTTTGTCGTGAGGCATAGGCAATGACTTTTTCCCGTTGCATTAACACGCAACCAAGTCCTTAGTGTGAGGCGTCGCAATAAACTACGAAGTCATCGGTGCCCTCAGGTAAGGACAAGATTGGGGCACTGCAAAGTTTGTTTTTCAATAGCTGGAAAGCTGACTCTTGTTTATCAGTCCAATCGAACTTCTTATCTTTCTGAGTCAGTGTTGTTAAGGGAACAGCTATTCTTGAAAAGTTTTCAATGAATCGGCGATAATAACCAGCAAGACCTAAGAATTGTCTCACTTCGGTTGGAGTGGTCGGTGACTCCCAGCCCTTGATTGCTTCAATCTTGGCGGGATCAACATGAATTCCCTGGCTATCAATCACGTGTCCGAGGAATTGAACGGTTCGAATCCAGAACTCACACTTAGAGAATTTGGCATATAACTCTTCGTGTCTAAGGAGTCCTAGAATGGTTTTCAGATGTTGAGCATGTTCCTGTTCATTGCGAGAGTAAATCAGGATATCATCGATGAACACGATGACGAATTTTTCAAGATATGGTTTGTACACCCGATTCATAAGGTCCATGAATGGCATCACTTGGAATTCGTAATGCCCGTAACGAGTTCGGAAAGCTGTCTTTGGGATATCATTGTCGCCGACTCGGAGTTGATGATAACCTGACCATAGATCAATCTTTGAGTAAACACTCGATCCCTGGAGCTGGTCAAATAGGTCATCGATTCTAGGAAGCGGGTACCGATTCTTTATGGTTAGCTTATTCAGCTCTCGGTAGTCGATACACATGCGGAAAGATCCATCTTTCTTTTTCACGAATAAGACCGGAGTTCCCCAAGGCGAGGAACTTAGTCGAATAAATCCTCTGTCCAGGAGTTCCTGTAGTTGGTTAGACAACTCCTGCATTTCGGATGGTGCTAGACGGTATGGGGCTCGAGCCACAGGGGCAGCTCCTGGCACAAGTTCGATTTGAAATTCAATTTGTCTAGGTGGCGGAAGTCCGGGCAAGTCTTCAGGAAAGACTTCCGGGAAATCCCGCACGATTGGAACATCCTCAAGTCGCTTCTCCTCCGACTTCTTCTCCGTTACATGTGCGAGGATGGCTTGATACCCTTTTCGTAGATATTTTCTAGTTTTGAGGCAGGATACAATATTCAGATTCCGTCTGCCGGTCTCCCCTTGTAGGACTAAGGTTCCACCGGAGACAAGAGGTATGCGAACGAGTTTGTCATAACAGACTATTTCAGCTCGGTGCTCGGATCACCAATCCATACCGACAATAATGTCGAAGCTGCCGATCTCGACAGGGATTAAATCAATGGGAAACGTTTTGTTCGTAAGGTTAAGTGTACAGTTGCGTATGATGCTATCAGTCTCAATCAGTTTGCCGTTAGCTAGTTCTACAATGTATTTAGCATCTAAGGCAGTGGGAGTTATATCAAGTAAAGGGCTAAATTTCTCAGAAATGAAACTTCTATCTGCATCAGTATCAAATAATACGGAAGCAGTAAGGTCGTTGAGAAGGAACATACCCGTCACGACATTCGGGTCTTGTCTGGCTTCCCCAGCCTTAATAACAAATACTCTACCGCGAGCAGGGTTGTTGTTGTTTTTCAACTTTGGCCAATCTTTCTTGAAATGCCCTGAATTTCCGCACCCAAAGCAGGCCTTTGGTGCATTAGTGTTGGGGGAAGGAACATTGGCCTGGCAATCCTTGGCTAGATGCCCGAACCGTTTTCAGTTGGACGATTGCATTTGGGACAGTAGGGTTTGTTTCCAATGTACCCCTTCTTTTCGGTAGTCCCCGATGAATAAGCCTTAACAGACTCAGGCTTCTTGTTGGTGAGTTGGTTGGATGAGTTGGGGTTTCCTTCCCATTTGCGTTTGTTGTTTGTAGCTGGGGTTGAAGTTGTGCCACGGCGGACAGAATTTGCCGTTAGCTCATGAGCCATACGAATGGCGCTCTGAATAGTACCCGGTTTGGATGAAGTCACCAGGTCTTGGAGTCTCTCGGGAAGTCCATCAATGTATTTCACGATCCTCTTGTACTCAGGATCGACCATGGTTGGGCACAGAAGTGCCAGTTGGTTGAAACGGTTGGTGTACCCGGTGATATCATCACCTTGCATCTTGTGGTTCCAGAATTCCAACTCCAGTTGTTTCAGTTCAACCCTGGGGCAATACTCACCCCTCAACATTTCCTTCAGCTCCTCCCACGGGAGTTTGTAAGCATTAGAGATACCCACAGTCTGGGCATAGGTGTAAGTACTAACGGAGAACTTAACCTTGTCTCCCTCCGCACAGTTGCAGATAAGAAATACAGATTCAACTTTCTCGATCCAGCGTACTAGACCGATAGCTCCCTCAGTACCTGCAAAGTTCAGAGGTTTGCAGTTCTGGAAGTCTTTGTAAGAACAGGGTTTGGGTTGTGGTCCATTGTTAGCTGTATCTTCGCTACCAGGAGTTGAGGTCCGGGTAGCTAGGGCTTGGGCCACACTACGGGCAATCAGACCCGCAATTTTAGCTTCACTGAGGGTGATCTGTCGACGAGGAGGCATGATGCTGAACAAGAAAAGAACAAGGAAAGAGGAATAAGATATTTGCATGAAATTATGATATGTCAAAAGTGTAAATGATGAGATACACGATAACAGTACGAAGTGACAATCACATTTCATTTAGATAAACAAGTTGAATACAAGATACGGGTTTCCAAAAGATTACAGAGTAATAGTAGTACAAAAGTGCCGGGAATTGTTACATCCGGTTGAATTACATAGGCCCTAATAAAGTAGTTTGCTGGTTACAAGTTACAGACTGATCTAATCTTGATGCAGATTAATCTGTTCCATCAGCGCGACAAGGCGGTCCACGGTTTCTGCTAGTCTGTTGGTTTGCCTGGCGTTGTCTTCAACCAAGGCCAGTCGTTGTACTAGTGCTCGAGAGTGATCCTCAGTCTCCTGTGAACGCTGTTCACATTCCTCTAGTCGGTTTCTTACGAGTTCATCCGCACCTAATTCAGCGGTCATTGAATCCTGAATTATGCTTACAGAGAGGCTGGTATCTTCTTGTTCTCGTTGAAGTTGTGATATGCGGTCAAGAGCTTGGCGAAGCAGATAAGTCATTCGGTGTTGCTCCTGTTCGAGATTCTCGAGCCTTTGCTCCTGACGGCGGAGTTGGGTAGCCAACACTGGCACCGTGAGATGTGCCGAGTTCTGAGAGTTATGAACAGAATAGGGGTTGCTTCGAGGTGACCTAGTGGTCCTCCTGGCTATTCGCGGGTTTCGAGATCCTTGCGGATGAGAGCGTGACGAATTGGGTGGTGTGTTTGCCATTCATGTGGCAGAGTGTAAGTAAGACGAGGCTAATATATGGGTAAGTACATAATATCCAGCCTAGTGTCTAGCACGTATCAAGTAATGGTCTGATTCTCTCCTGGTCAGAGTCAACTAACGCATTCCTGTTCAACGTAACCATTTCAGACCTCATGTCATCTTTCCTTAATTGTACATAGTTGATCAGGCTATGTTAAATTAAAGTCGTATGCTGTAATTCCTGAACCAATCATGCCTAGTAAGGAAATACTGCCTAATGGTCATAGTCTAGGCCCACTAAATGCAACCTAGTTCACTATAACCTTAGGCTCTGATACCAATCTGTAACACCCCCAAATTCACTGTTTGGTGGAAGCAAGTTTTGGGGTGCTACTAATCAAATATCACAGCGCAAAGATAAAGCAAACGACATCTATATGCAACGTTTTTAAATTAGTTACATTCCCATAGATATAATGTTTGAAAACTTAATGTTTTCGTATACAAAAATGTAATTTCCTAGAGTCCACGCGTATGGCGGGAGATTCTATTATATAATCAACATATACAAAAGATAATGCTGAGAATCTCCGTTAATGCAGTTTAGTTGAAATCATGCGACTCTAGCTATGTCCTGGAGTAATCCTACTCCGTCGGTGTACCTGAGAATACATGCTAAAAGGGGTCAACACGAATGTTGGTGAATCTCACAGGTTTGTAAGTAATATCAGTTTTTGAACACAAGATTTCGTCAGCAGTGCCCGTAGGCGTAAATTCAGTATTTGCAGTCCAACAAATGTAAAACCAGTATTTGCAATCCAGCAAATGTAAGTAAGTAAATTATACCGTTGCCATGAGGCTCATAATCGAAGCTTAACCCGTAAGTAATAAGTTTGCTCCCGTGACATGCTCGTAAATGAGCAAGCATCAGTAACGAATAATAGTCGCCCGTTTATACAGAACGGTTCGTGGTAGCGCTACTACCCCGGGCGGGGAGGGTCATTTCCCTAATGGATCCATTAACTAGTGTTCGCGCTTAAGTCCATAACTAACGATATATGATGGAGAGACTTCTGCAAATGGTAAACAACTCATGCAATTCCGTTTGGTATAGTAAACAGCTTTAGTACTTGTGTTCAAGGAAAAGTAGTAGCATGTATCTCCCCCAATAAGATAAAACAGTAAAAGTGGGGCCGTAAGACTCACCTGAGTCTTGTAGTAATCAGTAGCAATTAGCAAGTAGTAAGTAAAGCAAGTAGGTTCCCCGAACCCGTAACCTTCAAGTGCCTAAACATATGAGGTTATGTAAGTATGTGTCTCGCGAGACGTTTCGTTTAGTTGTACACAACTAGTATATCCAATGTTTGTCTGTATGTCTGTAATTGTTTGTTTGTTGGAAAACATGTTTGGCCCGTTGGTGACGGTTTGTATCAATAATTCTAAAATGTTGATTTTTGCTACAGTAACTGTGCTACAGTGAATTGCTACAGTAAAATTTGACTTTGCTACATTAACTTTGACTTTGCTATAGTGAAAATCCTTCAAAATTTCCAAGTTTTCTGTTTTCTGCGACATAATTTGCGACACAAGGATTTGTATGCGACACAAGGGTTGTGTCGCATAGGAATGCGACACAAGAGCTCTGCGACACAGTGGTTGTGTCGCAAAAGCTTGCGATGCTGATTCAACAGCGACATAAGGGTTGTGTCGTATAAGGTTTTCGACACAAGGTACGACATAAGCTACGACACAAAATACGACACAAACGGATTTATGCGACACAAGCGTTGTGTCGCAAAGATGAACACCAGCCCAGAAAGTTTCGGCTGTCGAGATTTTTTGACCAAAAACGCAAATCTAACATATTATTTAAGCTGTAAAATCGTGTTTTCTTCATTGTTTAGGTTATAACTATGTTGTGTACACAATATTTCATCAAAACATTACACCAAAATGAATAGATCTAAGTTTTTAGAAATTTCTTACAAATGCAAATCGAGAGAGATGGAGGCCGAAAATGGTGATGATGTGTTTGTTAATCTTGTTCCTCACTTGATGGTGATTCCGAAAATGTAGTTTTTGTGGTCGGATTTGTGAATTCCGAAAATTTGAGAGAATTTGGTGAGAGTGTTTTTGTGTGTGTGTGTTTTTTAAAAATGAAAATGAAAGGAAGAAGATGGGTGGGAGGTGGGTGTTGGCTGATTCCAAAGAGACAAGGGAGGGGAAACACTCCCTAAAACACAGGGTTTACTCCGTGTCCTAATCGTTTAATCTTTCGTTTTTAATATTTGACCAAGCAGTTATATTCTTAAAATGTGACGGAAGTATTTTAATAAAATACCTTGAAATTAATTATAAAAACATTTGCCGAGTTATTTAAATTATTTGGTTCGCGTTTAATACGTTTTTGTTAATATCCTTATAATGTTGTCGCGCTAATCTAATAGCGTCCGTTCGAATATGTAATTACACAGTAAAATACGTTCTCATTATTTTAGTAAGTTTTGCCACCAGCGTCCAAGTAAAATGTATCGGACTCCGTCCGGTTAATTCCTACGATTTAATCAAATCGCATGCGTACATATATATAAATCACCTTATATATAAAAATAGAGTCTGCAGTTAGTCCTATTACATACTAATTACAACTAGTTACAAATAATTAGGCATAATTAAGTATCCTAATTAGGCAGGTGTTACATTCTCCCCTTGTTAAAGAAATTTCGTCCCGAAATTAGCTCGAGTGCACGGACGGTGCTTTGTCTGGGAAGAGATGTGGGTATTTCTGTCGCATTTGGTCTTCCCGTTCCCAGGTGAAATCAGGGCCACGCCTAGAGTTCCACCTGACTTTTACGATGGGAATACGACTCTATTTCAATCGCTTGACCTCACGGTCCGTGATTTCCATAGGTTTCTCGACAAAATGAAGTTTATCATCCATTTGGATTTCGTCGAACGGTATTATTAGTGTCTCGTCAGACAGACATTTCTTTAGGTTAGAAATGTTAAAGGTGTTGTGAACGCTGCCAAGCTCAGCAGAAAGTTGCAGGTGGTATGCCACTGGACCAATCCTTTCAAGGATTTCGAATGGTCCGATGTATCTAGGGTTTAGTTTGCCTCGCTTTCCGAATCGAATGACACCTTTTCACGGTGCCACTTTGAGAAGTACCTTGTCCCCTACCTGGAACTCAAGGTGTTTGCGTCTCACGTCAGCATAGCTTTTCTGATGATCACGTGCGGCTTTCAGCCGGTTTTGAATACCAATGATTTTCTCAGTAGTTTCGTGAATGATTTCCGGACCCGTGAGTTGGGAATCTCCTAACTCAGTCCAACAGATAGGTGATCGGTACTTACGCCCGTAAAGTGCCTCGAAGGGTGAAGCCTTAATGCTGGTATGGTAACTGTTGTTGTACGAGAACTCGCACAACGGTAAGTGGCTTTCCCAAGAAGTACCGAAGTCCACTACGTAGGCTCGTAGCATATCCTCCAGTGTTTGGATGGTTCGTTCGCTTTGACCATCGGTTTGCGGGTGATAAGCTGTACTCATATCCAGACGAGTACCGAGATATTTCTGTAACAATTGCCAAAAGTTGGAAGTGAAATGGCTGTCTCTATCCGAGATGATCGAGATAGGTACACCGTGTCGCGAAACAATTTCTTTGATGTAGATGCGAGCCAAACGCTCCATCTTGTCAGTTTCCTTGATGGCCAGAAAATGAGCAGATTTTGTGAGACGGTCCACAATCACCCAAATGGTATCGCAACCACTCGAAGTTTTTGGTAGTTTGGTAATGAAGTCCATGGTAATTTGCTCCCATTTCCATTCAGGAATTTCAGGCTGTTGGAGCAATCCCGAGGGTCTTTGGTGTTCGTCCTTGACTTTGGAACAGGTTAAGCATTTACTGACGTACATGGCTATGTCAGCTTTCATGTTAGGCCACCAATACAACCCTTTGACGTCGTGATACATCTTGTCAGATCCAGGATGTATAGAGTATCGAGATTTGTGAGCTTCAGCCATCACCAATTCTCGCAAGTTTCCGAATTTGGGTAACCACACCCGGTTAGAGAAGTATCGAGCCCTATCGGGTTTGATTTCGAATTGTTTATCCAAGCCTCGTAAGGCTTCATTTTTCAGGTTTTCATCGCTGAGTGCTTCGAGCTGAGTGGTAAGAATTTGAGCAGGGAGCTCGTTACGAATTGTCATAGAAAGTGCTCGAACTCGAAGGGGTTTCACTCGTTCTTTTCGGCTTAAGGCATCGGCAACTACGTTAGCCTTGCCCGGATGGTATTTGATCTCGCAATCGTAGTCACTAAGTAACTCAACCCAACGACGTTGCCTCATGTTTAGATCCTTCTGATCAAATATGTGTTGGAGACTTTTGTGATCGGTAAAGATAGTGCTTTTCGTACCGTAGAGATAATGTCTCCAGATTTTCAATGCGAAGACCACAGCACCTAACTCGAGGTCGTGGGTCGTATAGTTTTTCTCGTGGATTTTTAGTTGTCGTGAGGAATAGGCAATGACTTTTTCCCGTTGCATTAACACGCAACCAAGTCCTTGGTGTGAGGCGTCGCAATAAACTACGAAGTCATCGGTGCCCTCGGGTAAGAACAAGATTGGGGCACTGCAAAGTTTGTTTTTCAATAGCTGGAAAGCTGACTCTTGTTTATCAGTACAATCGAACTTCTTATCTTTCTGAGTCAGTGTTGTTAAGGGAACAGGTATTCTTGAAAAGTTTTCAATGAATCGGCGGTAATAACCAGCAAGACCTAAGAATTGTCTCACTTCGGTTGGAGTGGTCGGTGACTCCCAGCCCTTGATTGCTTCAATCTTGGCGGGATCAACATGAATTCCCTGGCTGTCAATCACGTGTCCGAGGAATTGAACGGTTCGAATCCAGAACTCACACTTAGAGAATTTGGCATATAACTCTTCGTGTCTAAGGAGTCCTAGAATGGTTTTCAGATGTTGAGCATGTTCCTGTTCATTGCGAGAGTAAATCAGGATATCATCGATGAACACGATGACGAATTTGTCAAGATATGGTTTGCACACCCGATTCATAAGGTCCATGAATAAAGCCGGTGCATTGGTTAAACCGAATGGCATCACTTGGAATTCGTAATGCCCGTAACGAGTTCGGAAAGCTGTCTTTGGGATATCATTGTCGCGGACTCGGAGTTGATGATAACCTGACCGTAGATCAATCTTTGAGTAAACACTCGATCCCTGGAGCTGGTCAAATAGGTCATCGATTCTAGGAAGCGGGTACCGATTCTTTATGGTTAGCTTATTCAGCTCTCGGTAGTCGATACACATATGGAAAGATCCATCTTTCTTTTTCACGAATAAGACCGGAGCTCCCCAAGGTGAGGAACTTGGTCGAATAAATCCTCTGTCCAGGAGTTCCTGTAGTTGGTTAGACAACTCCTGCATTTCGGATGGTGCTAGACGGTATGGGGCTCGTGCCACAGGTGCAGCTCTTGGCACAAGTTCGATTTGAAATTCAATTTGTCTAGGTGGCGGAAGTCCGGGCAAGTCTTCAGGAAAGACTTCTGGGAAATCCCGCACGATTGGAACATCCTCAAGTCGCTTCTCCTCCGACTTCTTCTCCGTTACATGTGCGAGGATGGCTTGATACCCTTTTCGTAGATATTTTCTAGTTTTGAGGCAGGATACAATATTCAGATTCCGTCTGCCGGTCTCCCCTTGTATGACTAAGGTTCCACTGGAGACAAGAGGTATGCGAACGAGTTTGTCATAACAGACTATTTCAGCTCGGTGCTCGGATAACCAATCCATACCGACAATAATGTCGAAGCTGCCGATCTCGACAGGGATTAAATCAATGGGAAACGTTTTGTTCGTAAGGTTAAGTGTACAGTTGCGTATGATGCTATCAGTCTCAATCAGTTTGCCGTTAGCTAGTTCTACAATGTATTTAGCATCTAAGGCAGTGGGAGTTATATCAAGTAAAGGGCTAAATTTCTCAGAAATGAAACTTCTATCTGCACCAGTATCAAATAATACGGAAGCAGTAAGGTCGTTGAGAAGGAATGTACCCGTCACGACATTCGGGTCTTGTCTGGCTTCCCCAGCCTTGATAACAAATACTCTACCGCGAGCAGGGTTGTTGTTGTTTTTCAACTTTGGGCAATCTTTCTTGAAATGCCCTGAATTTCCGCACCCAAAGCAGGCCTTTGGTGCATTAGTGTTGGGGGTAGGAACATTGGCCCGGCAATCCTTGGCTAGATGCCCGAACCGTTTGCAGTTGGAGCAAGGGCAAGAACCGTCATGATGACGATTGCATTTGGGACAGTAGGGTTTGTTTCCAACGTACCCCTTCTTTTCGGTAGTTCCCGATGAATAAGCCTTAATAGACTCAGGCTTCTTGTTGGTGAGTTGGTTGGATGAGTTGGGGTTTCCTTCCCATTTGCGTTTGTTGTTTGTAGCTGGGGTTGAAGTTGTGCCACGGCGGACAGAATTTGCCGTTAGCTCATGAGCCATACGAATGGCGCTCTGAATAGTACCCGGTTTGGATGAAGTCACCAGGTCTTGGAGTCTCTCGGGAAGTCCATCAACGTATTTCACGATCCTCTTGTACTCAGGATCGACCATGGTTGGGCACAGAAGTGCCAGTTGGTGGAAACGGTTGGTGTACCCGGTGATATCATCACCTTGCATCTTGTGGTTCCGGAATTCCAACTCCAGTTGTTTCAGTTCATCCCTGGGGCAATACTCACCCCTCAACATTTCCTTCAGCTCCTCCCACGGGAGTTTGTAAGCATTAGAGATACCCACAGTCTGGGCATAGGTGTTCCACCAGGTGAGTGCGGTGTCAGTAAAAGTACTAACGGAGAACTTAACCTTGTCTCCCTCCGCACAGTTTCAGATAAGAAATACAGATTCGACTTTCTCGATCCATCGTAATAGACCGATAGCTCCCTCAGTACCTGCAAAGTTCAGAGGTTTGCAGTTCTGGAAGTCTTTGTAAGAACAGGGTTTGGGTTGTGGTCCATTGTTAGCTGTATCTTCGCTACCAGGAGTTGAGGTCCGGGTAGCTAGGGCTTGGGTCACACTACTGGCAATCAGACCCCGCAATTTCAGCTTCACTGAGGGTGATCTGTCGACGAGGAGTGTTGTGCACGCACCGTGTCGTTGTTTTTCAAAAGATGGTGCGAACGCAGCAGGGGTTTTTAAATTTATATTTTGGGGGGCTTAAATTATACGTACTACCTACTCTGGTTAGTAAGCGGTAAGTATGACCTAAGATCGTTCTACGAATCCAAACGTGTGGGTGATTAAAGTTAACACTTTCAGTAGGGAAGTATTTAGGATGGCAGAAAGTAGGTAGGTTTTTTGGGATTTAAAATACAGAAAAGTAAATTGCAGGAAATTAAAATGCAGGAAAACAGATAAAGATTAAGATGTGATTGCTGAGATTTCGATAACTAGTATTTCAAGATGACAGAAAGAATAGGGTTGATACTAATGTGGTCAATAAACTACTAGGTGTAAACTCTAGAACCCTACCAACTCAGTTTCCCATTGGCATGTCACATGGAACTAGGTTATCGTGATTCTGGTCGGAGCAATACGCAAACTTCCAATACTCATCTAGTTGAAAGATGAACAACCCATCTTGGTTTAAACCGAGGCGTATGAATCAGTAGCGTATCGTCTCATAGGTCCGACCGTTCTTGACCCCTAAGGTAGTTTACTACACTATTAGCACGAAGGTTATTAACTTTGCATGTTTAGACCGTCGATTATGTAAAACTTAGGGTTTTAAGGTTTATAGGTCACCAGGGTTTTACTCCTATTCCTAAGTCTTGTTTTCGTTCAATTAAGCTTTAATTACTTCGACTTATGATTTAAGTTCTCCTTTTCAAACAGTTATACATCCCCAGGTTATTCGCAGTTTGTTAAAACATGTTTCATACGAGGACCATGCCTTTCAATAATAGACAGTGTACTTTGCATGAGATTTCCACTGCTTCTTATATCCAACACGCGGTCAAGAGTAATTGACGGTGAAAGTGACACTCTAACTAATTAAATGTAAAGCAGTGCAGGAAAGTAAACCTAATATATACAACGAGTGATTTCACTGTGTCTTACTTATTGCATGTCATGGGCACAGATAACTACTTACCATAATTAAGGTTGATCAGGTCCTAATTACTAGGTTATAGTCACGTGGATAACTGGAAAGGGTACTCCATAAACTAGACTTAAAATTCATAAAGTCTAAACAGTGCAAGGGTTATTATCTCCTATTTTATCTGAACGTATTTAACGAACATTATTTTGTAATGCATTGATTCTCGTAGGATATACCAGTTAGTTGTGAAGTTGTATTATCCTTACGGAATTCCAACTGTTAAACCAGAGCTGATTCCAATGATATAACTACCTTCGGTCGTTTACCTGCTTCCGTACGTTTGTACTTTGCATAACGCATTTCCAGCACTATACCGAGTAACAGTCGAATTGGGGCCGTCATACCACTTTACGATTATCGTACATTAGTTATGTAATGACATCCTTACTTATAATTATCTACATCCACAGCAATCACAATAATAAACTACTCGCAATTCATGGCAACAAATAAATCACATACCAGGCAATAATACATATTCAAATATGAAATTAGACAAGTATAATAATGGTTTAGAAATCACCCGGAATTAAATGCGTAGCAGCGTATTATTATAATTAACAAACTCTTTCACACGTACAAAGATTGATCTCCGAATCTCTAGCGTTCGCCATAGCTTCTATGTTAATCCGTGGACTAATTACAATATTCCTAGAATGAGAAAGACTAAAAGACTGCGAAAGATTATCTAGTGAGAAAGAAAGAGTGAAATATGCTAGAATGTGTGCATATGAGGTGTGTGTTTCAAATGAACCCAAACAACCTATTTATAGGTGAGTCTTGGCTCATTTTAGCATCATGAAGCCTTGAGGTGCATGTTAGAAAGACTAGCTAAAAGTGGTCGTACAACGCGAAAAGTGACCGCATCGGGTACTGTACAACGCGAAAAGTGACCGCACCAGGTACCAAAACTTGCCAAAAACGGAAACCGGGATGGGGGAAGGGTGGCCGGCGGCGCCAGCCCTGTGGCCGGCGGCGGTGGGCTGGTGGCCGGCGGCGGTGGGCTCTGCCCCGCCCCGTTGCGCGATTTGTTGCTTCGTTTCTTGATTCGTGTGTGTTTTCTTCGTTATACGTCCGTTTGAGTTGATTCTTTTTTTGTTGGATTCGTAATTCAAAAACGAAGATTTTGACATAGGATATGCCTGAAAATGATGTCCATAGCTCTAGATATTGCGTACGGATCATTTGGATCTTCCGGCGGGCGCGAAATCTTCATTCTTTGCCCGTTTTGGTTGATTCTTCTTCTGTTAGATTCGTATTTTGAAAATGAACATCTTGAAAATAATGGATACTGATGGAGGGCATTTTGGTCTTGAAATCTCGATTTTGTGCCTTGAATCTTCAAACGTGTGTGGAATCTTCATTTTACATCCGTTTTGCTTGATTTTTCTCGTGCAACCTTGTTTCAATCATCTTGGCATAATGTTACTGATTTGTAATGTTTTTGAGTCAATATGCCAAGAATCGTTCCAGAATGAGATAGATATCGGTGGTAAAAACGTGACTTTTTACGCGATATCAAGTATCCCACACTTAGAACTTTGCTTGTCCTCAAGCAAACTCATTCATAAAAATTTCTGGAAGGATTCTAATCGCATCAGTTGTTAGAAAACACTATTTTTAGAAGATATAAACTATGGTTATGAAAGAGTTTTTACTGGAAACTATGAGTTTATAGAATTTCGATACCTTCTTCGGGCAACTTATATGATGATCATGACTAAGCAATCCTTACAAGTGGGTCACTCAAATCACTCAAAGTGTTTAGGGTTTCCTACTTACTAGTGTCAATCACTCGGATAGCCAGTCATGCAGCATTCTCGTCATAGGCTTGATCGAGAATCAGATCTCCATCACTTTTGATGAGGACGATACTAACCTGTCGAGATAACTTGGAAGGAATCGGGTTTTTGGTTTTAAGAATGTAAGTGGTGATGGTTTTTCCTTGTATTTTCTTGAAGCTTTCATTTGAAATTCCTTAGGTTTTTGGAAGGATTACATAACCTTCCTTCTTTGGATCCTTCCTTTTCCTTGGCCCTTTTCATAGTTGTGTCGGCGTGATTGGTTTGATTTCTTTTCTTCTACTTCACCGATCTTGATAATGTACTTTGCGGCCTGGAAGATTTCTAATGATCTTGAGTTATGTTGGCTTTTATTTGCAAAGGTTTTGGGAATTTGGGAGTGTCTCTAATGGTTTATGAGACTCTTGAGGTTCGAGACAAATGACAGGAAATCTCTAGTGAGTGTGAAGAGTAGGTGTTGAGTGGGTGGATGTTTGATGGTGGAAAGGTGTTTTGGATTCCTTGGAAGCTGTCAAGATAGGTTGTATCTATGCCACGTGTGGCACTCATTGATGTGATCTCGAAATGTATTACAAGAGCAAGTTCTAATTCAAATGCATACATCGGCACACACATGAAACGAAAAGTGAAGCATTAAAGATGAATGCTAATTATGGGCTCAATCCTCACGAATCGAATGTTTTGGTCAGTATGTGCCTAGCCATGTGTTGCCTTTTTCGTCCGTATCTTACTCTAAAATAATTTCGTTTCTTTGTTAAAACTCGTTTCTAGCTATAGTTCATAGTTTTGAAAGATAGGATTTCCCAGAAAACGATGTTTTTGAATCCAAAAATTTTTCCATTTTTAGCCTTTTGATGAAAATATTGTTTGGCTTACGGACAAGAGGTAAAACTTGCGGTTGTAGACCGAATATCCCACACTTAGAGGAACATTGTCCCTAATGTTCGAATCTATTTGTTGAGCACCTCTTGACGAAGTATCCCACACTTAGAGATTCTACTTATCTTTGGATTGTTTCATAAGTGTTATGTGGTATGAGGTATCCCACACTTAGTGTTGGAATATTGGGCGAGATAATCAAAGCTTTAATGGATAAGGGTTTTTGGAACGGTGTACCGCTTTTGCTGTACGCGTTGTTTGCTGTGTGTTAGAAGTTTGCTGGTCCGCGGCTTGTAGCTTACGTCTCTCCGTGTTCTCCATCGTGGGGTCCGTTGCTTCCTTTGATTTGGTCTCCGATAAATAGTCGTTTTGGTTCAACAAACAATCCACTCAATCATTTAAATAATAGCTGCTAATAAGAAAAAGTAAAGTGAAAGCATAATAAAATAGTAAATAGATAAACGTGATGTCGAAGCATCAATCGTACATCAATACAGACAATAATAGTAAAGAGTTTTGGTAGAAAGTAGAAAGAAGTCAGAAAGAGGAGCAATCCATTGCTCTGCTCATGGTCATACTGCTGCTGTAGATGTAGTGGGTCCAGGAGAAGTCTCATCTGATGAGGAGTCATCATACTGATCATTGGTGCCTTCGTTTGATGCATCATGATTAGTTCCTTCGTCTGGCATGCCAATGGTAAAAGCTCCTTGGTCTACTAGCTGATCGATAAGTGGTCCGGATGGTATCTCGAAACTACCGAACGGGAACATGGCTGACCCTTGGTGTGTGTTGTACTGGAAGAGATCTGTTTGCCTGTGAGAGGAGACTGGAATAGGTACAGTAGCTGAAGGGATGGTCTGTCTGCCAGTTCTGGGGCTCTGAACTGTGACAGCCCGTGCTGATACTCTGGATGTCCTACTTCCTCTTGATGTGTGGACTCTGAATGAACCAACAACTGACGGAATGGTTTGTCCAGTGACTGGGATCTGCACTGGGGGTGGCTGAGGTCTAGGAATGATAACCCGTGGTGGCATAACATGCCTACGGCCCGGTGGTGGTCGAGGTGCTGGAGTAGGAACTACAGGTGGATACAGGTGTGGTGGTGCTCGACCCATTCCACATGGTAAGTGTGGCAGTGGGGTCATGGGTATACCAGCTGCCTGCTGTTGCAATGCTGTATAGATCCTAGTCTGCATCTGCATATTCCAGTACCAGTAATCGGGACCTGTAGGCGCCCCGTAGTGATAGGTGAATGAAGGCCCTTTCGGTCTTGGGGCAGGAGTAGAAGGTCCTGCCCTAGTACGTGGTGGTTCTACTCGTGGTGGTGGCTGTATGTCATCATCTTCATCGTCATTCTTGTCATCACTGTCATCCTCATCGGTATCTAACTCACTGGGCCCTTGCTGTCGTTTCCTTTTCTTTGTCTCTCTTGGTAGGACCAAATCTGGTATTAAAATGTCCACACTGTTAGGATCTGATGCCCGTGCTTTGATGTAGACTGTACCATTTGCCGTGATCCGGAGTATACCCATACTCCTAAGAAATTGGTAGTCAAGTGGCTTGGAGCTCCATCCTGCCTTGAATCTTTCAACATCCGCTGTTCGAAGCAATCTCATATTTCGGATCAGGCGAGTAATTACTGCTCCCAGGTATGATCTTCTCTTGCCAAAATCCTTTTCCTGTAGAAGCCTCTGAGCGACTAAATAGGCAACCTGAATGTTTCGCTTTTCGAGAATGCTCGCCATGAGAGTGACATCGAATCCGGAGACTCGTCCGCTGGTGGTGTGTTTCCCGTCAAAGGAACAAGCTATGAGCTTGTGAAGAATCTGGAGAACTGGGTCCTTGAGTCGGGCTGCCTTGATTCCTGAAAAATACGGTGTGGGGGACCATTGGCTCCATATTTCAATGCAACTGGTGGTGACAGAAACAGAGGTGGCTCCTGTGGTGAATAAAGGCGACTGTATCTCCTCAGGTGTGTACAGGCCTATGTGGAGTGAGAACTGGGCGAGTGACAGAGTGTGCGGGTTGCCCAAATACTGAAATGATAATGAACAATCTTCAATCCTCCCTCTTTCCTGAAAACTGAAGGTGGTCATAAATTCCGTAACCATTTCCACATATACGGGCTCATCAATGCTAAATAATCTCTTCAAGGGCTCGAACTGCTGCCCATTCACTGTGTAGCTAAGCAGGTCTTCGAGTCACTGCTTGAGTCCTAAAGCTTGCATAACGTCTCAATCAATGTGCCTGAGACGCCCGAACTTTTTATCCCTCCATATACGGGCCATCTTGTCATAAGCTGGCGTGGCACTCATATATGCTAAAGATCCTGAAAGGGGTCGTGCTGGATTTAATTTCTTCTTGCGTGTCATTGTACCTGAGAACATTTAAAGTAATGGATTCTTTAAGAAAGAGAAATTCAAAGCACGCTTCGGGGAATTTCGAAGTGAGGGCTTTAATTTCTAGACAATCTAAAGATTTCATTGAACGTATAATGCTCCCATGTAACAAACAGTTAATCGTCAAGGTAATATCATTACTCAGGAAAGTATAGTCATGGAATGGCAATCTTTTTACTGTGAAGTGCTTGTCATTTACAAAGTTTGGTGCAGACCAAGTTTGAAATGATGAGAATTCACGAATAACATCATTATTGGTAAGGTTCGACTTTGGAAGTGCAAGTTGAAGTAAGGTTTTTGAATAAAAGATTTTGTCTTAAAATAAATTCAATACTTCAAGTTGACTTTTAGGTCAAAGCTTTTAAATGATATTTTCGAATGCCATAATTTTAACCTATTCATGCATGCATATTCTAATTCATTTTAAGCATTTCCTATTTGATAAGCAAACTAAGTTATGCATAAAAGAGGTTATCATGCCCATGTATTTGGTGTGGTCCAAGTCTTTTTATTCAAGAGTGATGATTCTCTAGTTATTGCCTAATTTGACTAGTCAAAACAAGTACAATATGGTCATTCAATTTTCAACTTATCATATTTTTCATGCAAGCTAGTCACTTTTTTGTTGATTTTCAAAAGCCAAAATTGCTAAACATAACTTGTGCACATAGAGCAACTAACAGAGGGATTATGCAAAGCACCACAATTACTAGGCACTTGGAATACTAACACTTAATTAAGCAAAGTTCTAAGCTAGATCAATTGATCAAGGTTTAGAACGTGGAGGTTTGCATGTATTAGTGGTAGGAACGTGTAGTAATAGAGCATTTAACCAAGGAAAACACTATTTCCTAGCTACTATCCTATATAACTACAAGAAACAAGTTCCTATAAGTTCAAAGTGGGTTTTGTGATCATACCTTGCTTAGAGCGAATGAAATGCAAAAACGAAAGTACAACCGAGAAGTATATGCGACGAGGGGCTCGAAAGGACAAGAGATTAAGTGATTTGATGGAGTTTTGATGGTGGATTCATGGTGGACTCATGGTGGCCGGTTTTTAGAGAGGGAGGAAGATGAAGTTTGTTGAATGATTTGAATTATGGGGAGTTAAGGAGGTTCATAGTGGTCCATTAGGGTACATGTACTCACCTTAAGTACTATGGCATTCACATGGTCCCTAAGATGAATTAAATGTCAAGTATTAATATTTAAAACTAATTTCCAATGTCCACTAATAATGGTGGTGAATCTTAAATATAATTCTTGTAACTAGTTACTTGTTAGTTTCTTGTTACGTCGCAAATATTTTAAGAAACGCGCAAAATTTTGCGGAACACTTAAAATCAACTTTTAAACATTAAACTTAAGCTATTTTTGGTGTTTAAAAATCTTTGTCTGTCGTGGACTTGTTGAATGTATCCGTTTAAGTAGAATACCCAAACGTTTTCACATTCTTTCAGTCACGCACGTGTTTCCAGGCAAACATTTAAAAGCGTTTTTCTTTTAAGGGAAACTTTCAAAAATTTATTATATTATATATTTATACTTAAAACTGGCTCACTTAAGGTTGCGAGCCTCGACCTTTTTCAGAAAGAATTGTTTTATGATCCGTTCCAATCCCTCCAAAGGGAAAGGGTCGAGATTTGCTCCCTTAATTGAACATTTTTCGGTACAAAACATTTCGATAGCTCCCAGATGACATTGTAAACTAGAAAATGACGATCCTCTATACTTCCTAGGATCTCTCGTTCCTCATACCCTAAATTGACAAGATCGTTAATCAACTTATTATATGCCTTCCTTATCTTCTTGGGATTTGATAGACCGTCTCGTTCTCCTTTGTTTTTGTAGTTCAGATTGTGAGTAAGTTTATTCACTGCTTCCATAAACGCATTCTCCTCCGGCGAATCGGGTTCTCCGGTTGTAAGTTTAACTAGTTTACCGAGTTCACTGATTCCTGCTTTTTGAGTGGAAGTGAAGGGGTACTTGCTGAAGGTGAAGATTTGAACAAGCTTGACGTGGAGGTCTTTTCTTTTCTCAAAGAAGCTTGTGTCGATTTTATCCTTTGTGGAATTAGGGAAAACTTCTCGCAATTTTGAGATTAGGTAAGAAGCGGGGTCAACAATGAATGAAATTTTACCAAGAAAGGTGATCGGGTTTTGTTCTATCCAGAACTCAAGTTTGTCGATCATTGCAGCGACATTGTGATTTATTAATATCATAGATATTGGAAGGTAATCCATGTCGGCAAATGATTTGAGGAGTAGATCTAAATCTTCTACAAACTTCAGTTCTTGGTCCTTGAAATCGGTGGAGTGGCCTTTGCATTCTTGATTTGATAGGCGAAGAAGAAGGTTTACTTGTTTTTCCAATTCAGCAATCGTTTCTCGTTGGTTGAAGGAAAATGGGAGATTGACATAGGTCAATTGTATGACGAATGCTTTATAGACGTCCGCCCTTCGGGAAGGATCGAAAGAAGACCAAGGTGGCGTTCTTTAAAACAAGGTTGTTTCATTTCAACGGATGGAACCCTATCCACCATTCGATATATGGTGTATTTAGGTTCGTATGAAGAGAATGGAAAGATATCGTCATTGTGAGAATCGGATATGGTTTGGGTATATACCGATGTCTCAGGAATGAGGGTAATTAGGTCACATGTTTTCGGGGGGCTTTACTTTATGATTTTCTTCGGGAAGATAATCCAAGTGGACAGATTTTGACACTGTAGGCATTTGCAAAGTTGAAGAGTGATCTTCTGGAGATGATGTTAGGTCAGATAGCTGATCCGTGACATCAAAATCCAGGAAATGGTTTGGGATGGGATGTGGAATCCTAAATTCTTCTAGGGAAGCATATAATTCATCCTTTGAAGTACTAATAGAAGTGGGTTTTCGAGACGTCATATTTAAACTGATATTATCCTAATTAACTAGTATTAAATTAACAGTAAACTAAAATTACGCAAACTAACTTTCGAAGGATTTCTAAGAAGATTTCAATCGGAAGGATCTCCTAAATACAACTACTTAAGGTGGCTTTAAATCTACGTTTGAGATTCCCCGGCAGCGGCGCCAAAAACTTGTTGTGCACGCACCGTGTCGTTGTTTTTCAAAAGATGGTGCGAGCGCAGCAGGGGTTTTTAAATTTATATTTTGCGGGGCTTAAATTATACGTACTACCTACTCTGGTTAGTAAGCGGTAAGTATGACCTAAGATCGTTCTACGAATCCAAACGTGTGGGTGATTAAAGTTAACACTTTCAGTAGGGAAGTATTTAGGATGGCACAAAGTAGGTAGGTTTTTTGGGATTTAAAATACAGAAAAGTAAATTGCAGGAAATTAAAATGCAAGAAAACAGATAAAGATAAAGATGTGATTGCTGAGATTTCGATAACTAGTATTTCAGGATGACAGAACGAATAGGGTTGATACTAATGTGGTCAATAAACTACTAGGTGTAAACTCTAGAACCCTACCAACTCAGTTTCCCATTGGCATGTCACATGGAACTAGGTTATCGTGATTCTGGTCGGAGCAATACGCAAACTTCTAATACTCATCTAGTTGAAAGATGAACAACCCATCTTGGTTTAAACCGAGGCGCATGAATCAGTAGCGTATCGTCTCATAGGTCCGACCGTTCTTGACCCCTAAGGTAGTTTACTACACTATTAGCACGAAGATTATTAACTTTGCATGTTTAGACCGTCGATTATGTAAAACTTAGGGTTTTAAGGTTTATAGGTCACCAGGGTTTTACTCCTATTCCTAAGTCTTGTTTTCGTTCAATTAAGCTTTAATTACTTCGACTTATGATTTAAGTTCTCCTTTTCAAACAGTTATACATCCCCAGGTTATTCGCAGTTTGTTAAAACATGTTTCATACGAGGACCATGCCTTTCAATAATAGACAGTGTACTTTGCATGAGATTTCCACTGCTTCTTATATCCAACACGCGGTCAAGAATAATTGACGGTGAAAGTGACACTCTAACTAATTAAATGTAAAGCAGTGCAGGAAAGTAAACCTAATATATACAACGAGTGATTTCACTGTGTCTTACTTATTGCATGTCATGGGCACAGATAACTACTTACCATAATTAAGGTTGATCAGGTCCTAATTACTAGGTTATAGTCACGTGGATAACTGGAAAGGGTACTCCATAAACTAGACTTAAAATTCATAAAGTCTAAACAGTGCAAGGGTTATTATCTCCTATTTTATCTGAACGTATTTAACGAACATTATTTTGTAATGCATTGATTCTCGTAGGATATACCAGTTAGTTGTGAAGTTGTATTATCCTTACAGAATTCCAACTGTTAAACCAGAGCTGATTCCAATGATATAACTACCTTCGGTCGTTTACCGGCTTCCGTACGTTTGTACTTTGCATAACGCATTTCCAGCACTATACCGAGTAACAGTCGAATTGGGGCCGTCATACCACTTTACGATTATCGTACATTAGTTATGTAATGACATCCTTACTTATAATTATCTACATCCACAGCAATCACAATAATAAACTACTCGCAATTCATGGCAACAAATAAATCACATACCAGGCAATAATACATATTCAAATATGAAATTAGACAAGTATAATAATGGTTTAGAAATCACCCGGAATTAAATGCGTAGCAGCGTATTATTATAATTGACAAACTCTTTCACACGTACAAAGATTGATCTCCGAACCTCTAGCGTTCGCCCTAGCTTCTATGTTAGTCCGTGGACTAATTACAATATTCTTAGAATGAGAAAGACTAAAAGACTGCGAAAGATTATCTAGTGAGAAAGAAAGAGTAAAATATGCTAGAATGTGTGCATATGAGGTGTGTGTTTCAAATGAACCCAAACAACCTATTTATAGGTGAGTCTTGGCTCATTTTAGCATCATGAAGCCTTGAGGTGCATGTTAGAAAGACTAGCTAAAAGTGGATCGTACAACGCGAAAAGTGACAGCACCGGGTACTGTACAACGCGAAAAGTGACCGCACCAGGTACCAAAACTTGCCAAAAACGGAAACCGGGACGGGGGAAGGGTGGCCGGCGGCGCCAGCCCTGTGGCCGGCGGCGGTGGGCTGGTGGCCGGCGGCGGTGGGCCCTGCCCCGCCCCGTTGCGCGATTTGTTGCTTCGTTTCTTGATTCGTGCGTGTTTTCTTCGTTATACGTCCGTTTGAGTTGATTCTTTTTTTGTTGGATTTGTAATTCAAAAACGAAGATTTTGACATAGGATATGCCTGAAAATGAGGTCCATAGCTCCAGATATTGCGTACGGATCATTTGGATCTTCCGGCGGGCGCGAAATCTTCATTCTTTGCCCGTTTTGGTTGATTCTTCTTCTGTTAGATTCGTATTTTGAAAACGAACATCTTGAAAATAATGGATACTGATGGAGGGCATTTTGGTCTAGAAATCTTGATTTTGTGCCTTGAATCTTCAAACGTGTGTGGAATCTTCATTTTACATCCGTTTTGCTTGATTTTTCTCGTGCAACCTTGTTTCAATTATCTTGGCATAATGTTACTGATTTGTAATGTTTTTGAGTCAATATGCCAAGAATCATTCCAGAATGAGATAGATATCGGTGGTAAAAACGTGACTTTTTACGCGATATCAAGGAGGCATGATGCTGAACAAGAAAAGAACAAGGAAAGAGGAATAAGATATTTGCATGAAATTATGATATGTCACAAGTGTAAATGATGAGATACACGATAACAGTACGAAGTGACAATCACATTTCATTTAGATAAACAAGTTGAATACAAGATACGGGTTTCCAAAAGATTACAGAGTAATAGTAGTACAAAAGTGCCGGGAATTGTTACATCCGGTTGAATTACATAGGCCCTAATAAAGTAGTTTGCTGGTTACAAGTTACAGACTGATCTAATCTTGATGCAGATTAATCTGTTCCATCAGCGCGACAAGGCGGTCTACGGTTTCTGCTAGTCTGTTGGTTTGCCTGGCGTTGTCTTCAACCAAGGCCAGTCGTTGTACTAGTGCTCGAGAGTGATCCTTAATCTCCTGTGAACGCTGTTCACATTCCTCTAGTCGATTTCTTACTAGTTCATCCGCACCTAATTCTACGGTCATTGAATCCTGAATTATGCTTACAGAGAGGCTGGTATCTTCTTGTTCTCGTTGAAGTTGTGATATGCGGTCAAGAGCTTGGCGAAGCAGATAAGTCATTCGGTGTTGTTCCTGTTCGAGATTCTCGAGCCTTTGCTCCTGACGGCGGAGTTGGGTAGCCAACACTGGCACCGTGAGATGTGCCGAGTCCCGAGAGTTATGAACAGAATAGGGGTTGCTTCAAGGTGACCTAGTGGTCCTCCTGGCTATTCGCGGGTTTCGAGATCCTTGCGGATGAGAGCGTGACGAATTGGGTGGTGTGTTTGCCATTCCTGTGGCAGAGTGTAAGTAAGATGAGGATAATATATGGGTAAGTACATAATATCCAGCCTAGTGTCTAGCACGTATCAAGTAATGGTCCGATTCTCTCGTGGTCAGAGTCAACTAACGCATTCCGTTCAACGTAACCATTTCAGACCTCACGTCATCTTTCCTTAATTGTACATAGTTGATCAGGCTATGTTAAATTAAAGTCGTATGCTGTAATTCCTGAACCAATCATGCCTAGTAAGGAAATACTGCTTAATGGTCATAGTCTAGGCCCACTAAATGCAACCTAGTTCACTATAACCTTAGGCTCTGATACCAATCTGTAACACCCCCAAATTCACTGTTTGGTGGAAGCAAGTTTTGGGGTGCTACTAATCAAATATCACAGCGCAAAGATAAAGCAAATGACATCTATATGCAACGTTTGTAAATTAGTTACATTCCCATAGATATAATGTTTGAAAACTTAATGTTTTCGTATACAAAAATGTAATTTCCTAGAGTCCACGCGTATGGCGGGAGATTCTATTATATAATCAACATATACAAAAGATAATGCTGAGAATCTCCGTTAATGCAGTTTAGTTGAAATCATGCGACTCTAGCTATGTCCTGGAGTAATCCTACTCCGTCGGTGTACCTGAGAATACATGCTAAAAGGGGTCAACACGAATGTTGGTGAATCTCACAGGTTTGTAAGTAATATCAGTTTTTGAACACAAGATTTCGTCAGTAGTGCCCGTAGGCGTAAATTCAGTATTTGCAGTCCAACAAATGTAAAACCAGTATTTGCAATCCAGCAAATGTAAGTAAGTAAATTATACCGTTGCCATGAGGCTCATAATCGAAGCTTAACCCGTAAGTAATAAGTTTGCTCTCGTGACATGCTCGTAAATGAGCAAGCATCAGTAACGAATAATAGTCGCCCGTTTATACAGAACGGTTCGTGGTAGCGCTACTACCCCGGGCGGGGAGGGTCATTTCCCTAATGGATCCATTAACTAGTGTTCGCGCTTAAGTCCATAACTAACGATATATGATGGAGAGACTTCTGCAAATGGTAAACAACTCATGCAATTCCGTTTGGTATAGTAAACAGCTTTAGTACTTGTGTTCAAGGAAAAGTAGTAGCATGTATCTCCCCCAATAAGATAAAACAGTAAAAGTGGGGCCGTAAGACTCACCTGAGTCTTGTAGTAATCAGTAGCAATTAGCAAGTAGTAAGTAAAGCAAGTAGGTTCTCCGAACCCGTAACCTTCAAGTGCCTAAACATATGAGGTTATGTAAGTATGTGTCTCGCGAGACGTTTCGTTTAGTTGTACACAACTAGTATATCCAATGTTTGTCCGTATGTCTGTAATTGTTTGTTTGTTGGAAAACATGTTTGGCCCGTTGGTGACGGTTTGTATCAATAATTCTAAAATGTTGATTTTTGCTACAGTAACTGTGCTACAGTGAATTGCTACAGTAAAATTTGACTTTGCTACAGTAACTTTGACTTTGCTATAGTGAAAATCCTTCAAAATTTCCAAGTTTTCTGTTTTCTGCGACATAATTTGCGACACAAGGATTTGTATGCGACACAAGGGTTGTGTCGCATAGGAATGCGACACAAGAGCTCTGCGACACAGTGGTTGTGTCGCAAAAGCTTGCGATGCTGATTCAACAGTGACATAAGGGTTGTGTCGTATAAGGTTTACGACACAAGGTACGACATAAGTATTTTAATAAAATACCTTGAAATTAATTATAAAAACATTTGCCGAGTTATTTAAATTATTTGGTTCGCGTTTAATACGTTTTTGTTAATATCCTTATAATGTTGTCGCGCTAATCTAGTAGCGTCCGTTCGAATATGTAATTACACAGTAAAATACGTTCTCATTATTTTAGTAAGTTTTGCCACCAGCGTCCAAGTAAAATGTATCGGACTCCGTCCGGTTAATTCCTACGATTTAATCAAATCGCATGCGTACATATATATAAATCACCTTATATATAAAAATAGAGTCTGCAGTTAGTCCTATTACATACTAATTACAACTAGTTACAAATAATTAGGTATAATTAATTAACCTAATTAGGCAGGTGTTACAGTATGTACCAATACTTCCACTTGTATCTACTGATGGATGTAAGGGAGCCCCCGAGATTTCCCAAGAAATAGGTTTGGAGTCAAGCTAGTGACTCGAACAAAAACAAGCGCTTCTCGGGAGGCAACCTGTGTCTAACATAGGATGTTCAGTAGTAGTTAAAGTAGTTTAAGTAGTGAACTAACCCCCCATAAGTAGAAATGAAACCCTAAAATGAATGTTCCAAGTTTTCTATCTTTATGAACAAAAATGGATGGTTTGCAAAATTACTTCGTTAAAAGTCAAATTTTTGTCAAACCTTATGTAACACCTCGTCAAAAAGTTAATTTTTCACGCCGAATTTAAACTTTTATAAATGATTTAACTTTTATTTCCAATTAGTATTTTTATAAAATACTTTCATTAGAAAACATTTTAAAATAATATAAATAAGATTTTATTTTATCTTATGACCGGACAAATAAAACACGGGTATTTTGTACTGTGGTTGGAGACCACAGTCCGCGCACTGGGAATCTGTGTTGGACAAAACCCAACTCCCTCCCCATTTTCACCTCATTTTCAACTCCACCCTCTCTCTCTCTACTTCCATTTCTCTCTCAATCTTCTCTCTAAAATACCCACTAATCACATAAAAACTACCACTAAACGACCTCCAATCTCGAAGCTCCTTTAGGGAAAAACGATCACCACGCAACGATCTACAACCCTATCTTTTCGGATTCTCCTCGCGCGGATTTGTAAGTTTCCGACAATTCTCGAAATCTCTCAAAACTTTGTTATTTTGCTTGTTTGCGGTTTAGATAAGCTTAAAATACTTAATGATGGGTTGGGTAAAAGAATCGAACACAACGGAGGCCGGAAAACTCGTTTTCGGCTCAAACTCCGGCGATCAGTCCGTTACGTCGCAGGGACCAAAAACAGTGCTGCGACGTCGCATCCAACGTCGCAGCCAACGTCGCAAAACATCCCAACGTCGCATAATGCGACGTAAGCCCCTATGTCGCCATCAAATCCTACGTCGCACATTGCGACGCAGGACACAACGTCGCATTAGATTGCGAATGTCACACACAGCGACGTAAGACTCTACGTCGCCTCTGACGTCGCAGCGGACGTCGCATCTGACGTCGCAGAACCTTAAAAACCTATGTTTTTCACTAAGTATTGACAACCAAATTTTACCACTCGATTTTACCCGAATTTGGATTTCGAATACATTTTCTTTAAAGCAAAGTAGTAGAAATAAAATTTTTCCAAGCTGACCTGGCAGCTCGACCCCAGCCAGGGGCTCTGCCCCTTGGACCCCGCCAGGGGTTGCCACCCCTTGGACCCCGCTACCAGGGGCGCTGCCCCCGGACCCCCGTACACCATTCCCAGACTTCAACAACAAATGCATACATGAACAACTCGCTTAGACAAACTGATTTGTCTCATACTTATATAACCTCACGTGTTTAGGACACTAGAAGGTTACCATTCGGACGACGCGCGTATCATCGTATCGCTAACAACTCACAGGTGAGTTCATCACCCCACTCTTTTACTGTTTTCCAACTGATTTCGGGGTGGGAATGCATACTCCTGTTTTACTACTTTCAACTGTTCAAACCTTTACAAACGTTTTACTATAGTTTATGGTAACGGTGCTAGACCGCGATAGCTACGAACCATTTGACCATACTTAGGGATATTAAGTATGACTGTGACAGTAACACCTAGACTTATATTACATATGATATCTAGGGAATAAACGCCTCACTACATCAGTGACTTGCTAAGTACTAATAATGATTAGTGAACTTATGAACACCAACTATAGGCACCGACTTGCTAGTTAGCATTGACTACTTTTACGAACTAGCGGATGACTTTGACTAAGTACTGTAAGTACTTCCTTACAGTTAAGTGACGTGTTAACATACTTGACTTTACTATTACTACATACAAACTAGGTGACGTAGATACGTACCTAACAGGTGATTATGATTTTGCCCCTATACCTAGGTGACATTCCTACTTTTCGTAGTAAGATTTACTACTGTGAATTACGTAACAACTTGAGGTACTGTTGAGTGCCTGTAACACTTTACTAGCCTTGGGCTAAACTTACTTACGGCATGTCGTGTACTGCCAAAACGATTACTTGCATCTCCTGCGGGAGAATAACGGACGCTGTCACTATATGTGAAGCAAAACGATGCCACGGTGGGTGGTACAAACACGATACCAATGTGATTGGTATTACGGATTTACAAACGAGCTCACGATACAACGGTGGGTGGTACAACTTATTTGCGAGCTGGATTGCTCACGATACCACGGTGGGTGGTACAACTTACTTACGAGCTGAATGCTCACACTCAGCAACGGACCGACGAACTATTACAGTCGGGGTCGTTGGCTCAGCATATGAATTTATGCTCTATCGTAGTTCTGCGGAACTGCACGGTTACTCATACTCAGCATATGGATTATGCTTTACTTACTTTCAGCAACGGACCTACGAACTATTACAGTAGGGGTCGTTGGCTCGATAACTGACTAATTTACTTAAACGTGGTCCTGCGGGACATAACTTAACATTTCCTCCGGGGGATACCTATTACTATCACTGTAGGTGATGAGAAACACTTACGAGTCGGAGACTCAGGGAAACAACGAGCTTTTGCTCACTTGACTGTAATTACAAACCGTACCGCTATGACACGATCACAAAACAGATAACTTGATCACGTTGCCGGGGTGCAACCTTTCATGCCAGGTGGCATCGTGACCTATTAGTAACCATAGTACTAATACTTAAAATCGTACAAACTATCCGTACCGTATGGCCGGGGAGCAATACCGACCATCTAAGGACTTTCTTGTTTGTTTGCTTTTGGCCAGTAGCACGACAGATAGTCACTTTACGCTACTCTCGTATACATATTGCCAGGTGGCAATATCTTACCTGATAACACACATACTGGGGGTTGGTCCCCTTTACTTGACTAGAAACCTATTGATTAGGTTCACCTGCTTACCATAAATTACTTATAACTGCCTCGAGGGGTAACTGTTGTTATTTAAACTGCTAAACTTGATTGATATTTCTGAATGAAATACTTATTACTCGAACTACTTGTTTTTACAAATTACTTATGAACTCACCAGCTTTCCAGCTGACCCTTTTAGTGTGCATTCTCAGGTACACCGCTGTAGTAGGATTGGCCTACATGATTCTAGCTCGAGTCGCATGTTTTCAACACTCAGGATATTTATTGCATTTACTTCAGTACTAGTAGAATGTAATATTACTTTTATGCGAACTCGCAACTTGTAAACACTTTAATTTCAGAAATGTATAACTATTTTCAAACGTCTCATTTAGAGTCGTTCATTATGTAACTTATGCTGTGATATTTAATTTGGTAACACCCGACCCGACCGCTTCCGCAAACCAAAAATTTGAGGGTGTTACAGATTGGTATCAGAGCCTAAGGTTGTAGTGAACTAGGTTGCATTTAGTGGGCCTAGACTATGACCATTAGGCAGTATTCCTTATTAGGTATAACTAGTTCAGGGATTACATCATACGAACTTAATTTAACATAGCGTAGCTAACTATGTACAATTAAGCAAAGATGATGTAAGATCTGAAAGGGGTTATATTGAAATGGAATGCGGTAGTTGACTCTGATTGTTAATTGTTAATTGCTAGACACCCTAGGCTATTATATGTACTGTAGGTATATATGAATAGGCCTTACGTGTATACTATTTCTGCATATCTATACACATGTATGTATGATTATACCTGACATGATTCCGCTGTACAACTGATACACACTTTCGAAATGGCATATCGCCAACTTCCCAACCTTTACGACTTGATCTCAAAATTTTGACCAGGTTGGTCACGACTGACTGGTATTGCGAGAGATGCTCGTAATGACTGAAATCCACGAATTACTATCGAAACTTACTATCGGCCTGAGGGCTATACTTGGATAACATGTGGCACGTAGTGCTGCATCGTGCTTTGGGCACAATACTACTCCAGTACGTGGTGCTGTAACTTACGATAATTGGGCACTACTTTTACGATACAATAGAAAATTTCGCTGCTGTGCTGATGGCACTAGGTTACAGTAAAGGGTTACTGTGTTTTAGTACTTAGGGTACTACGCACCAACTGATAGACCTACAACTACCGTACACTTGTATCGCACAATAGTCCGTTAGACTAGATACCATACCGTAGTCTTGGTAGATTACTTTAAGGCATACGTGAACAACTAATAAACATATAACGAAACTAAAAGTCTGAGAACTTTCGAACACGTACTTTTTACATACTAATGAAATAAACGTAATCCTCAAATAAAGAACTTACCATTAATGTTTCATTCTTGTTTAAAGAATCATGCCGCGTAGACGACAAACGTACACTCAAACAGAACGCGACCAATACGCGGAGCAAAGAGTAGCTGAAGCTCTAGCTGCACAAAGCCTAACGCGTCCCTGCACCTATAAAGAATTTCTGAACTGCGAACCGCCAATCTTTGTTGGTACTGAAGGAGCTGTCGGACTAATCCAATGGATCGAAAGGATGGAAGCTGTATTCCGCATTTGCAACTGCCCCGATGGGTACAAAGTCAAATACTCCACCTACACCCTTCGAGATAATGCTCTAACCTGGTGGAATGCTCACGCCCAAACCGTAGGGGTTGACACAGCCTATGAACTTTCTTGGGAGGAACTGAAACAACTGATGAAGGACGAATATTGTCCTAGCGAGGAACTACACCAACTTGAGAATGAACTCTGGCATCTTACCGTGAAAAACAACGACATCATGACCTATACCAATCGTTTTCACCGACTGGCACTCCTTTGCCCATCTCTAGTAAACCCAGAAAGCAAACGAATCGAACAATACATCGAAGGACTTCCAACACAAGTCGCGGACATGGTTACCTCCTCTAAACCCAAAACTATTCGCGACGCCGTTCGCATGGCCCACAACCTCATGGCGCGGGTGGTTCAACGCGGAACCCCCACAACTGAAAACCACACACAAAAATGGAATGGCGATTCCAGCACTAGTCATGATCCAACAAATCAACCCGAACCCTTGAAATCTTACCCTTCTGAATACAAAGAAAAGCGGGGCTATGCGGAGGATAAACCCTTCTGTCACAACTGTAAACGTCACCACTCTGGCCCTTGTGGCTCACCTTGCGAGAGATGCCAACGATTCGGACACCAAATCTGGGACTGTAGAGTTCCTGCCAACCCCGACAAACAACAAACGTGTTTCAAATGTAACACTCCCGGACATTTCAAGAAAGACTGCCCAAATCAGAAGCGGAAAATCCTCATGATCAACTCCGGAGGGACCGGACGAAACCGCGACAATATCACGGGTATGTCCCTATCCAATACTAAACTTTCAAATTAAACACAACGTTTCGATCGGCGGGAATGTCGATTTCAAAATGATACCGACTACATAAATTAATACCGACTACACGAATTAAGCCAAACTTAAAAGCTAGAGTTTGCTTTCAGCAGACTAATCGACTGAACGTACACCAAATACTCAGTCCTGATAGGACTACTCATCGAGCGGTCACGTGGTGACAACTATCTAGTCCCGAATGGACTACAATGTAAACGACCTCCTAGTAACTACGACTCAACGATAACTTGAACAAACAATATAGTCAGAATGTGACTACAACGGTAAAACGTGACGCGGACATGAACTGTCTGCTATTCAACTACGTTGTGGACATCATACGTCTACTATAACACCCGCCAAATTAGGACTAGTAATTAGTGTCTAATCGTATGTTAATACATGTAATTAGTTCCTGGTTAGGCTAATTAATGTATCAAATTATATATATTGTTGGATATATACGAAAATGCGATTTGGTTAAATCGTACGCAATTTAAATCGAATGTATTTCGATTCAATTATATACGAACGTTGGTGACAAATTTTATTAAATAACGTTGTTATGTCAAAAATATTATTATGATAATATTTTTCGTATTCATTCGTATCGTACAAACAAACCTTACACAATTTAAAATATTCAAACGCGCAAATTAAATAAACTAACTAACCATTTTATAACTTAAATATAAATGAAATTGTAAAATATTTAAATAAAATCTCGCGTAATAATTTATATTTTAAAACGTACCTTTAATATTTATAATAATTATTTACGATTAAACGACGGAGCAAACGAACACCGCACGGAGCGGAAATGCGGGGCGAAATTGGGAGCTTAACCTCCCAATCCCACCTTCTTTCTTTCATTTCAATCTTTTCTTTCTCTCTCTTCTTTCTCTTTTTCTCTCTAATCACAAACCACCACCACCTCCACATCTCTCACAAAATCGACAAATAACAACATCAAACGACCTTGGATCATACTACTCTTTTGGAAGAAAACGACCACCGCATCACGATCTATCATCCTATCTTTTCGGATTTCTCATCCGACACTTTGTAAGTTTCCGACAAATCCCGAAATCTCTCGTTTTTAAGTGTTTTCACTTTCTAGTAGTTTGTAACAACTTAAAATGTCCATATATGGGTTGGGTAAAAGAATCGGACCAAACTATGGCCGGAAAACTCGTTTTTGGCTCAAAAACCCATCAACAGCTTTAAGTGTCGCAACGAAGCATGCAGTATAGCGTCACTTCGTGCGTCACTTAAGTGACGCATTGAGTGTCGCTAAAAGCCCAAATTTTGCGTCACTTGCCTAAGTGCCGCATAAAACCCTCTTTTTTCCGTCACTACCTAAGTGACGCATTTTCAATACCCATCACTAATGACCGACACTTATAGCGTCACTTGCCTAAGTGACGCCTACCATCAAACCTGATTTCACCCGTCACTCACCTTAGTGACTCATGACCTTTATACCGACACTTACAACCGACACTTCCTCAAATGTCGCACTCTATGCGTCACTTGCACAAGTGACGCTATTATTCAGAATCAGTCATTTCATGCGACACTTCCTAAGTGTCGCCTAAACCCATGAGTGACGCATATAGTGTCGCATAAAACAGCAGATTTTCTAACTAAGATTTCACTAAGGGTCGAACTTTTACAACTTCGATTTCTTATACGATACGACTTATAAAACACTTTGGGACACTTTTGTAAGTGCAAAACATCAATAACTTGATAATAATACTTGAAGTTTATTATTTCAAACTCGTCACCAACGGGTCGTACACTTTTCAAATACTTAAACATATCAACCAAATAGTGGATATTTGGACATTATAGTTGGACGAACAACTGCAGGGGTGATCTTTTAAGATACCCAATCATACTTATAACCATCGCGTGTCGTGGACACCCTCAGGTTACAAGTCTTTGGACTTCATTTCGGCTAATCAACTTACGTTTGTTTAAACGCATTCAGACTCAGGTGAGTCTCATAGCCCCTCTTTTACTGTTTACTCAGGGGTGTGATATACTGCTCAACTTTTAACATGTGAACGCAAGTACCAACTTTTCATATACTACATGAGTTTTTCGAAACTAATCATTTAAAGTCCTCCGTCAGCATAGTTGTTAATACGTTGTAGCGTGAATATTAGTATATGGTACCATATAGGATTGACCCTCCTCGTCCGGGTTAGCAAGCACTAACCGGGTAAACGGACGTACTAATATTTGGGAAGGCGAATGTGGATTAGGCATTCGTGGAGGCAACCTCGCCCGGAATTCTCTATAGGGGACCCGGCCCTCGAGTTAAGCTCAACTATGTGCTCATGGCTGTATACACGATGAGAGTGCCCCCCGGATGTGGATCTGAGTGTTGATCGAAAGTAATAGATTGGCGGAATCAATCAATTACACAAACAAGCAATAAACTCAAACCGAAACAATGATTAATCAAAGTAAACGAGTATATTAGCTTGTAAATCGTATTGAAACTGTTTACAGAAGTGCTTAGTCGACAAATGGTGCTAGGGTTTCGTCAACCCTAGCCGAAAACCCGTAGGTTTCAATTTATACTAACAAAATCGGCAGACATGCGTCACTTGGGAAGTGTCGCATGTCACCGCCCTCATGCGTCACTTACCTAAGTGTCGCTATGCGTCACTAAGGTAAGTGTCGCCTAAAGCAAAACTTAAGTGTCGCTAATACAGAAAATGACTTTTCTAATAAAACTAACTAACGACACTTACAACTCAATAGACCAACTGACAGACACACAATCATGTATCAACAAACTCCCCCGTGTCTTCAGCTTGGTCTTCAAAAACATCTTCAGTTTAAACCCAACCTGGTGGAAATACTCCACCAGCATGAATACCCACTCGAACACAAATCTCGACCACCTTCTCGAACTTTGAAGCTTCTTCTTGATCATAACGATGATACTCCATCTTACTTTTGTGAAGAGCTTTCAAATCTTTCTTTGTCAAATTGATAAGGCTGATCGGATCAAAAACACGAAGAGTTCTTCCATATTTTGCAGATAAACTCCAATTACCCTTCTCAATCACTGGATCTTCAACCGAAAGATATTCAATGACTGCTTCTTGAGTAACAGAATCAAACCACCAATATCGTAATCTTTTCAGAAAATCAAGTGGTAATGACTGCAAAGGCACAGTTTTCTGACTAGCAGCAGGAGGATAATGATACTTCACAATCGGTTGCTGAGTTCTTGAATCCAACTTTTTCTTGTATGAATAACGAACTCCCAACTCTGGTCTAACCCACAAATACTTCTTGCTGTTAATATCTCTTCTGAGAATCTTCTGAAACATATTACCACGAAAATCATCAGTGTGGTTAACGATGTTCAGCTGAGCAAGACGATTTAATTCCTCCTTCGGCAATGTGCTGATACAGTTAAATCTTGGCCGAAAATACTGTACTCCATCTCTTCGCTTAATAAGAATCAAAAAGTTGACTTCATCAAACTTCCAACTTCTGATTAATCCAGTCAAATCACCTCGAACCTGATATGTTTTGCAAATCTTTAATTCAGGCTTGAGCTTTCGAAACATCGGGTGCTCTGAAGATGTAGACGGTTGCGCTTGTTCAGGAACAGATTCAGCAGTTGGTTGTTCCTGAGTAGTATCTGTTTGAGGCTCTTGGTCATCATCAGAATCATCGGACTCAATGATCGGTGCATCAAAATCATACGGTTGAGCCGGTTGTTTCTGAACTGGTTCCGATTCTCGCTCAGGTGCTGGTTCCTGATGAGGATTAACCAAATATTCTTCATCTGACCCTGGAACCTCAGCATCCATCTCTATATCATCCGGATCAACTGATTTATCTTCTTCATCATCCGGATTTATCAAACTCTGAATGTATGTGAGATTAACATTCGAATAGTCAACCGAAATGGGTCTCGGTTGTCCTGGAACATCAACGAAATAATCCAAAGCAATGTTTTCATTAATAGAATCTGGATTTACATTTTCGGATTCTGGGGGAGGGGTTACATTTGTTTCTAAGGTTCTCGGACCTTCCTCCCCCGAAACAACAGTAACCGCTTCCAATTCTAACAACCTAGACTGCACATCTTTCAATTCTAGCTGCAATTCCTGCACATGAGCTGCTTTTATCTCCAAATCTTTTATTTGAGCAGCTTGAGCTTCAATCACGGCAGCCTGATCATCAAAACGCTTGTGCATCTGAGTTATCTGATCAAGTAACTGCTGAAGCATCGCAGTAGGCGGTTGTTGCTGTTGTTGTTGATCTTGGTGACCAGGTTCCTGAATGGTAATTCCTGTTCGCTGGCGTCTTCTCAATGGTAAATTAGCATAAGACGGAGAAGACCCAGCTGGTCGCTTTCCAAGATTAGGCGGTACATGAACACGCCCCGCAGAAATCCTTCTCAAAATACGCTTAAAGCGTCGAGGATCAGCCAACTGTATTCCATCCAATGCATCTTGAGGTGGTACATCACCCGGAGAATCAGGTGGTGTAACACCACCATCAGATTCCTCAGCTGGAACCTCTTCAACTTGCTCAATATCCTCCAAATCTTGAGCTACAGCAGCATCAACTAAATCTGCCTCATTGACTGGAGGAACAACAACATCCTCATAACCATCCCCGGGCGGCGCAACATAGTTTTCGTTTACTATGTGCCCAAATAACTCACGATCAGGTAAGATCTGAGAATCTTTTGGTGGCAGCTTACAGTCATTGAAAACACGTAACATCATGGGCGTTGGAAATAGTAACGATCTTAGATCCGGAGCTATTCCCAAATTCAAATCATTTAACAACAGCTGAACAAAACGAGGATATAACAGCCATTTTTCTTTTCCAGCTCGAACATTATCAACCATATTCCCGAAAATATAACCGCTGAAGTTATACGGCTTGTTATACACTAACGCCAGCATCAGAGATAAAGTCATGTGACTTGCAGCATCGTATCCTCCTTTTCGCGGAGATAAACACACAATTACAATGTGAGCCAAGTATCTCCAAACCCGACAGAGATACTGTTTACGAAAATCAGTAAGCTGATCAGCCGGATAACCCAATCTCTGAAGACCCCCGTAGATAAAAGTAGTCTCAAAAACGGTCGGCATATCATTTGCATCATCAAACTGCAAAACACGGCGAACTGAATCCTGTGTAATCTGAATCTCACGACCAAACATCGTGGTCACAATCCGCGGAGTATCGTTCTCTGTTCTGATAAATGCGTGGTCATAAAACTCCTCGATTTGATTCATATACACTGGTACTGAAGCTGTAATAGCGTAATGAATCCTCGAACGTCTAAGAAACTCGATCATCGGCCGGAAAGGCAATGAGTTCTTATGCGTAGATTCCAAAAATGCAACAATGTTGTGCCTGGTGTTTGTGCGACGATAATAATCATGAAGATGCTCCATCTGTAACTATAATCCAGACAAGAACACGAAAAATCGTTACAGAATAAGCTCAAAAACATAATCGAAAAATCTGATTTTATAGCGTCACTGAAGAAGTGACGCATGTAAGACAGCCGACACTTAAGGAGTGACGTATGAAAATCAGAAATCAGAAGGATGCGTCACTTAAGGTAAGTGACGCATTGAAAGCGTCACTGGTGTAAGTGACGTTGCCGCAACATGTATCATTCAAGTGGTACTTAACAAGTGACGGGTATGCGTCATTTAAAAAGTGACGGTTAGTTAAAGCGGCACTGACAGCGTCAGTGAAGGAAGTGACGGATCAAAAACGTCACTCGGTAAGTATGATGTGGGAGTGACGCATAAAGGCGTCACTCAACAAAGTGACGGTTTAAGGCGTCACTTGTGGAAGTGACACTATAACATACGAAATTACAATTAAGCGTCACTTAATGAAGTGACGCTTGAAGTGACGCAACGATGAAGATCATCGTGTCACTGTTCAAGCCCGGTAATCACGACGAACCAAATTTGGGGTTTTTTGAAAACGAGTTAACCAAACGATGCGGCAAGTAAAAACGATTAAAACACACCGTTTATTAACACAAAACAATAACAAAACGATCCCCAATAATCGTGATTACATAAACCCTAAAAACCCGAAACTTCAATCGGTGATGAAACCATGGATACGCAATTATAATAGATAAAAAAGGTACCTAATGATGCGTATGAGTGAGATGAACAAGGTAACGGAGGCCGATTGCACGCAAAATACACGAAAAGCCGTAGATCGATCGAAAAGCACGAACAGTCGAAGTGACGCAGCGACGAGAGAAGTGACGCAAGGGTAGTGGAAGTGACGCGTAGTGAATAGTGTTGGTGGTAGAAATAAGTGCCGGATACGGACTATTTATAACAAAACCCTAATCAGCGTCACTTAGAACGACTCTTAAAGCGTCACTTGGATGCGTCACTATGAGCGTCACTTAGGAAGTGACGCATATCGACAGTTTTTGAAAAATTTTAAAATTTTATCGATCTTTTGCGGAGTGCTCAATTTGACAGTAAATGTGACTTGGTTAAAAAATAAATAAAATTTAAAGACACAAAATTACAAATATAAAACCAAACTTAATACATTCTTTTTGGTGACGGAGTTGATTAAGTCTAGTTAGGGATCATACCGGAATAACATGCAATTATTTGGAATGGTAAGTGTTATTTCGATCATCAGTATATTTGTCCACTTTAAATTTACTTGGCACATTTAAAACACCTTGTATAAAAATTATTTCAATACAATTATTGGTATTGTTGGTCCACCTAAACATGTTACATCCGTGTCTGTGAGTTAACCTTTTATTGTTAGGATGAATATTGCACCATGATCCCCACCATAGATATACCCCTATAACTTAGACATGAACATAGTTTCCAAATTGAGAAGGAATATAAGAGAATCAATTTTAAGAATCAAGCCAGCGGTGACAGGTCTGTACTTGCGTACAACAGAGCAACATAACTTGATTCAGGTATAAGCAAAACTAAACGCAGTCAAACCAAATTTGTGGCGACCTTGTGTAGTATCTTAAATTTAAGACTTTGCAAGTGCATTGACTCACGTTTGCTTAGTTTTGAGAGTAAGCTGAATTGAGACCAGGTCTGCACTTTCGTACAACAGAGGAAACAATCAGCATACTCCCCCAAAAGATCTCAGATATACGATCCAAAAATAGAAGTATGTCAAGCTATGCTAAGGAATTAAGACGTAAAGTCGTACATCACAAGGTGTTTACCACATGATCATAGACATGTATGTAAATTACTTCTTAATACCTCAGAGACCGGTGTGTACCATGCCTACCAATACATCGTATGATGAAGATAATTTAGATAAAAAACTGTTTTAAGTGTGTCAGATAAACCTACTGATACATCCAAGATAAACCTTAAAATTCCATTTTGTGCATGTCACCCGATGTACTATCATATCCCAAGTTGTTTACAGACACAACTTCAACGTCTATTTTAAAATGTAGCAACCTTGCGTTTTCTTTAATACTAAAGAGTATAAAGAGTGGCTGTTGCAAAGTTTTTTTTTTTTTTTTTTTTTTTTTTTTTTTTTTTTTTTAAATAAACACACATAAAAGCAAATAACGTTAACTATCCAAGTCACATTTACTTTTTAGACCCAAAGAATCTTAAACCGATCATGTTGACCAGTTCATCAAATCGAGCACGTGAAAAGGCTTTGGTGAATAGGTCAGCATTTTGTTTAAGGGTGTCTATGTGGACCAAATCTATCAAGTGTTTTTCATAGCAATCCCGTATGAAGTGGAACCTAAGTTCAATATGTTTTGTCTTAGAGTGCTGTACGGGATTGCGTGTGATAGAAATAGCAGCAGTGTTATCTATGTGAATGGGAGTCATAGTAAGAAGTAACCCGTAATCGCGTAATTGGTGCTGAATCCAGAGAACTTGAGCACAGCAACTAGCGGCAGCAACATACTCAGCCTCTGCTGTAGAAAGAGAGACTGTAGTTTGCTTCTTGCATTGCCACGAGACCAAACGCGATCCCAGAAATTGACATCCACCCGTTGTAGACTTCTTATCGATACTGCAACCTCCATGATCCGAATCTGAATAGGCTGTGAGAGCGAAAGTCTTCTCATTTGAATACCAAAGACCAAGGGTAGGTCTAGCTCTGAGATAACCAAAAATTCGCTTTACTGCCTTCATATGTGACACCTTTGGTTTAGCCTGATAACGTGAGCAAATCGACACGGCAAATACAATATCCGGTCTTGAGGCAGTCAAATACATAAGAGAACCTATCATTGAACGATAGTCCCTCTCCTTGCAATCTTCATCTTCCTCAGCAAGCTTGAGATTGTGATTAAGCTCGATGGGAGTCCCATAGGTTTTACAAGTGAGCAGGTCATACCTAGTCAACATGTCATTGACATATTTTGACTGATGTATATAAATACCTTTTGCAAGCTGCTCAACTTGTACACCTAAAAAGAAAGTCAGTTCTCCCATTGCGCTCATCTCAAACTCAGACTTCATGATTTTCTCAAAGTTCTTACACATTGCCTCATTGGTAGACCCGAAGATAATATCGTCCACGTAAACCTGCACAAGTAGCAAATCTTCCCTATCCTCGGACTGTTCACGAAGAATAAATAGCGTGCTATCGATGTTCCCTCTCACAAAACCATGCTTAATCAGATGTGTAGTTAGCCTCTCGTACCAAAGTCTTGGTGCTTGGTGAAGACCATACAACGCCTTGTTCAATTTACAGACGTATTCAGGATGCGCAGGGTCTTCAAAACCAGGAGGCTGCTTAACGTACACATCGTTGTCAACCTTTCCATACAGAAACGCACTTTTCACATCAAGTTGATTGACGCGAAATCCCTTGAAGGACGCGTATGCCAGAAAAATGCGTATGGATTCCAATCGAGCAACAGGGGCAAATACATCATCATAGTCCAACCCCTCAATTTGGCTGAAACCTTGAACTACTAGACGTGCTTTATTACGAATTACAACTCCCCTATCATCCATCTTATTACGAAAAACCCAACGAGTGCCAGTCAAGTGGGCACCCTTGGGTAATGGAACTACGTCCCAGACTTGCAACTTTTCAAACTGTTGTAGTTCCTCTTGCATGGCCTCGATCCAGGATGGATCTTTTAAGGCCTCTTCAACTTTCTTAGGTTCATTCTGCGAAAGATAACATGAATTAACATTAGCCACCAGACCCGAAAGTTGTTCAGTATCAGTCTGTTTCGCTTGATGTCTTGTTTGAACCTTTGCATGAGGATCACCAATGATATTATCAATGGGGTGATCCTTATGTATCCGAGTCACTGGAATTTGATCTGGCACAAGATTCTGTTCCAGATTACTCAGATCTCCCTCATTTGCAGAAATATTCGGAGAAGCATCATCATCTTCATCTCCTTGAGAAAATAAATGAGAATAATTCATATTTTCTGCTTCCTCTCCCTCATCACTTACCTCATCCTCTCCCCCTTCCTCTAATGATGGCATGTTTGGATCATACGGAAGCTCCTTGGTGTAGTTATACACTGTTTTAGAGGTAGAAGGAGCATCTTTCGATGGTGTAACTCGAGAAGTAGATGTCGGAGTAGTTGTTGTTGATGGTGGTGTGGGTGTAGTATCAATTGGTGTAGTATCAGTTGGTGTAGTATCAGTTGGTGGTGTTTCGGGTGGTGCATTAGGAGATGGGTCGGATGGTTTACTAACTGGTGTATCTTGAGAAAAATCAAGTCCATGTAGCATGGAAACTAATTCTTCTGTTTCATCATCATCAGGAATTTTGAAAGAGTCAAATAGATTTCCATAGTTGAAGAACCAATCCGGACCTGTTCCTTGAGGAGGTTCCGTATACCTTAAACATTTTACTTCAAACTGTTCCTCAATCTGATTCGTTGATTTGTTAAAGACTCTTTTGTTCGGAGAATTGACTGAATATCCAAGAAAAATCCCTTCAACAGCTTTGTCACCAAACTTAGAGACCTTATCTTTTGTAATCATGATCATGCATGGACACCCAAATGGTTCTAAGAACTGAAGGTTTGGCTTACGGTTATTGAAAAGTTCATAACACGTCTTGTTCTTTTTCTTAACCGTGAGCACTCTGTTGAGAACATAACAGGCAGTATTAACTGCCTCAGCCCAGAAGATGATTGGTAATTTGGAGTCAGCTAACATGGTCCGAGCTGTCTCTATAATTGTCCTGTTCTTTCTTTCTGCAACTCCATTCTGTTGTGGAGTCCTTGGAGCACTAAATTGATGCTCAATTCCTCTTGTAGCACAAAACAATTCGAGAGTTGAGTTCTTGAATTCAGTTCCATTGTCGCTTCGTATCCGTTTCACCTTCAAGTTGCACAGATTTGCCAACTTGTCCAACAAATACACCAGAATCTCAGGAGTTTCCCCCTTTGTAGTCAAGAAATATACCCACGAAAACCTTGAGTAGTCATCAGTAACTACCAAGCAGTAAGACCGACCACCAATGCTCTTTGTTGAAACTGGACCGAACAGATCCATATGCAGTAGTTCCAACGGAGCTGCAATAGAATTCACAACCTTAGACTTGTGGGACTTCTTGTGGAGTTTTCCTTTGTGACAAGAAACGCAGTCATCTTTTAGAGCAAAGGACTGTTTTGGAACTCCCCTCACTAAATCATTGTTAATCAGAAAATTCATTTTACGGAAATGAATATGTCCCATCCGTCTGTGCCAAAGGAGTGATTCCTTTTCTGAAGCCTTTGAAAGAAGACAAGTATAGTCACTTGTAGTCTCCACAGTTCGCATATTCATGACATAGGTGTCATTCTTTCTAGGTGCCCGCATCAATACCCAATCCTCAGGAATGACATACCCCGGCTTCAATATTACACATTCCGTCTTTGTGAATAACGTGGTGTAGTCCTTGTCACAAACTTGTGAAACGCTCAGCAAGTTGTGAGTCAGCTCAGCCACATAATTCACATTTTCAAAGCTAACTTTTCCATTTGTTAGCGTTCCCTTTCCCGAAATCGTTCCTCCTGAATCTCCCGCGAAAGCAACGTATCCTCCCGAGTAAGGTTTAATATCCGTCAGAAGAGACACATCACCAGTCATGTGTCGCGAGCAGCCACTGTCCATATACCATAAACTATCCTTCACACGTTCCGACTGCTGCAACACATCAAAGAAAGAGATTAGTGAGAAACGGAGACCCAAGCCTTTACAGACTTAGGTCTTCCATGGTCATCAACAATAAGCACATCAAATAGGATTTTATCTTTAAATAAATTAGAATTTTTATCTGAAGTGTTATTGTTGACGACTGAAGAGTCAACATCAGACTCTTTTCGTTTCCAAACTTTTGAAGGTTCGGAATTGATATCAGAAATAATGTTGGGCTTTTGAATTGGCAAAGGTTTTTGCTCAACATTACTTAGCTTCAGAACAGGCTTGGGAGACTTTGAGTAACGCCTAGGTGGAGATTTTGAAAAAGAATTTTTATAAACTGATGTCCTAGGCATCTCTCTCCCATAGCGCTGATTTGACAGCTTGGGACAGTCACGGATTAAATGTCCTTGTCTCTTGCAGTAGAAACAAGAACGAGTCTCAACTAATGGTTGAGGCTGAGGCATTACCACAGGAGGTGGAGAAACATTTCTAGAACATGAACAATGAGTACATGTCTTAGAAAATGTTTGCTTTGGTTGAGAGGTCGAAGTTGAAGGTTTATCAGACAAAACTTTTTCATTTACTAATTTTCGTTGCAAAATCTTTACAGGTGACTGTAAAGTTTGTTGTTTTGAGTTTAAAACCTTGGCTTTACCCTTATTTGTTTGAACCTTAATTTCAGGTTCAACTTTTGAAATTTCCTTTTCAGGTTTAACTTCAACTCTCTTAACTTCAGGATACTCCTGATCCGTAATATCCTCAATCTCAACGATCTCCTCAAAACAAACTGGAGATACATCCTTTTGCTCAACAATCTCCTCAGCACTAACAGGAGATTCATTCAGTGGCTTAACAAACTTAGGAGTGGGATACTCTGGCCTCGTGGTTTTCTCCTTCTCCTGTTTGTTAGATTTAGCCACTTTACCCTTGATACCCAACAACTTAGCATAATCAACTGGAATTTCATCAAGGCCTTCCTTAACAGGTAAAGGAGTATAAGTAGTAGGAGGTGCTATTTCAACAAAACCTATTCCTTTTCCTCCCTTACTTTTCCTATCCTGCTTATGATTGCTAATAATTTCATTAAAGATCATTGTCGCAGAAGTTGACCCTAAGACTTTATCTTGATAATTACCATACTCACTTTTTAAGTCTGAAAGCTCTTTGTTTAACAGTTCAATTTCAGTAAGATAACTTTTAATTGCATCCTGTTGACTAAAAACTTTAGCTTTATAAGTTTGAGTATCTAACTTATGAGCTTCAATATGTTTTTCATAGAGTTTTTCATTTTCTTTCAAAAACTTATTTGACTCATTAAGTTTTGCAACTTTATCTCGCAACTCTTGGTTATCCTTTTGAAAAGCCTCTAGAGATTCAGTTAGATTAATGCATGAGATACAGTTTAAAGGTTCAGGTGATTCATTTTGTACCTCAGGTGTAATATGAGCCATGAGACACTGTTGAAACTTTGTAGCCTCCGCATTCCAGTCATGAGTAGTTGGCTCAAAAACCACCAAAGCATTGTCCACAACTAATGTCTTGCCCTCTTCTTTCGTTTTTGGAGGATCAGGTTTAGTAAGGCCCGACGGTGGCATCTTGGGTTTCTCGCATTCCCTAGCGAAATGACCCAAATTCTGGCAGTTATAACAACGGACCTTGCTTTTATCAAAACCAAATCCTGACTTCCCATTGCCTTCTAAACTCTTGCGTCCAGTTCGTTGCAAGAATTTTTGAACCCTTCTTGTTATCATAGCAATGTTCCAATTCAAGTCCATCTGTTCTAGATCATCTTCATCCAATTGGCCGTAATCTTCCTTGATCAGTTCCAAAGTTGTATTTGGTTGAGTAACCAAATCTTTGTAAGAGCTCAGAAAAGCTGTATAAATTGCAGCTTGCTCTTGTATTGCTGGTGAAACTGAAGCCTGTTGTTGATTTCCTTGAGATGTTCCAGAAAGATAAGCTGTATGATGAATTCCAGAAGAAGCAGAGGATGAATTAGTATCCGTTATAAATGCTACTCCACCGTAACTCTTGCCAGAATTGACTAGTCCAACTCCACCAGTTGTGGCATTCTGTACAGATCCACCTGACTTACATTCTTTCTTCTTCAATTCCATCGCATGAGCTTGTAGAATACCTATCAATTGATCCAAAGTCATCCTCTGTAATTCTGGATTTTCTTTTAAAAATTGGACTTTCACATCCCAAGCACTTGGCAACACGTCCAGCAACTTCTTGTTTACCTCAAGTGCAGGGAGATTGTATCCTCCTTCATTCAACTCACTAACCAGATGTGAGTATCTAGTGAATAGACTGGAAGTCAGCTCATTTGGAATCATGTCAAATAAATCATACTGCTTTTTGATTAATTCTAGCTTAGCCTCCTTGTACTTTTCATTTCCTCCGCATCTTGTCTCAATTGCCTTCCAAAGATCATAAGTTGTGTCATGAGATTTAAAGAGTCTCATAACATCCTTTGGCAAACACATACAGATAGAAGAATGAGCCTTTCTTTCTGTTTCATACTCCTTTTTCTCTTGAGGTGACATAGCATTATATGTTTTAGCTGGAGGAACACCACGATAATTCCCTTCAGCCACTGGAGCAACATATCGTTCTTTTAAAGGTCCCCACAGTTCAGGACAGTGGAAATCTATATACTGTTCATATCTATCTCTCCAATACACATAATCTAAATCTGGTCCAAAGAACGGAGGTTTATTACTGGAGCCAATATCATTGCTCTGTCTGAGCATCTCTCTGATTCCTCTAATATCTTCTTTATCAGACATAGAAGCGTACCTGTAAAATCAACTAAAAAAGAACTTGGAAGCTGATTAGTAACAAAGGCGTCACTTGGTAAGTGACGCACCTCAGTGTCGCAAAGACTAGCGGCACTTGATAAGTGACGCTATCGAGTGACGGGTAAACAAACAGAACGACACTAGAGATTAGTGTCTTATAAACACGTAAGTGACGTACTCAAGTGACGGACTTGAGTGTCGCTTAGCAATAACAGGCGTCACTAAGGTAAGTGACGCTTTAAGTGACTGACAGAAGTAATGCGTCACTCGTAGTAAGTGACGGATGATACACAAGAGCTGTATCAAATGACGCAGAAGAGTGTCGGATTGAACAGTAGGAGTCACTTATGTAAGTGACGTATAATACTCAAGTGACGTTACTAAGTGACGCACTTGAGTGTCGTAAAAACCCTAATTGTTCCTTACAGAAGTGTCGCTCTGAGTGACGCAGAAACGGCTGTGAACACCCAAAAACCCTAAAAATCGAATTTTCGTAAACCTAACGAAAATTCTTGAGTCCCAATCGTACGAAACCTGTAAATCTTTACTCAAAACACAGTAATAGCACCAAATCGATCCTAATCTTGCTAGAATGACTTTGATCTTCACAAAATCGAACCGAAAACACTTCAATACACGTACACACGTCGATCAAATCAACTCCGAGGCTCTGATACCAGTTGAGAGTGCCCCCCGGATGTGGATCTGAGTGTTGATCGAAAGTAATAGATTGGCGGAATCAATCAATTACACAAACAAGCAATAAACTCAAACCGAAACAATGATTAATCAAAGTAAACGAGTATATTAGCTTGTAAATCGTATTGAAACTGTTTACAGAAGTGCTTAGTCGACAAATGGTGCTAGGGTTTCGTCAACCCTAGCCGAAAACCCGTAGGTTTCAATTTATACTAACAAAATCGGCAGACATGCGTCACTTGGGAAGTGTCGCATGTCACCGCCCTCATGCGTCACTTACCTAAGTGTCGCTATGCGTCACTAAGGTAAGTGTCGCCTAAAGCAAAACTTAAGTGTCGCTAATACAGAAAATGACTTTTCTAATAAAACTAACTAACGACACTTACAACTCAATAGACCAACTGACAGACACACAATCATGTATCAACACACGATGATTATCATTTAATTGCTGGATGCAATTCATTATTTAATTGCTGGATGCAATTCATTATTTAATTGCTGGATGCAATTCATTACTTAAATCTTGCGGTTCATACGATATTACTTGATTTCAAACCTGTGAGCTCACCAGCTTTATAGCTGACCTTTTAGCATATATCGCAGGTACCCAGCAGTAGGATGTTTCTGCTTCAGGATTTAGCTCGAGTCAGCATACAGACGATTGAGATTTTCTTGCATTAGTATATTTTGTACAAGTACTTATGTACTGAAATCTCATTTTATTTAACTCGAGCTATGTAAAGCTTTAAATGTTATAAACATTTCAGTTATCAATATATTTTGTTAAAACGACGCATATAGAGTCGTTTGCTATTTATCTTTGTGCTTTGTTATTGATTAGTAACACCCAAATCAAGCTTCCGCAAATCATTAAATTTGGGGGTGTTACAGATTGGTATCAGAGCCTAAGGTTATAGTGAACTAGGTTGCATTTAGTGAGCCTAGACTATGACCATTAGGCCGTATTCCTTATTAAGTATGACTGGTTCGGTGATTACAGCATACGAGTTTAATTTAACATAGCCTGATCAACTATGTACAATTAAGCAAAGATGATGTAAGACCTGAAAGTAGTTATTGCTGAACAGGGTACAATAGAAGACTCTGACCTCGAGAGAACCGAGACTTAAACATGTTTATGCTAGACACTCAATAGGCTATATTATATAGGAGCTATATGAATATAGGCCTCAATCTTACTAACGCTTTGTCTCAGAAATGGCAAACATCCCATCAGATTCATCTCGTTCTCAATCCGGGTCGCAGAACCCAAGGGTAGCAAGGAGGAACAACAGGTTGCCTCGAGCTGGCCCGTATCCCACTCACACCGCCTTGCCGGCCTTAGCCGCTAGGGTAAACCAACATGAACAGCGACTTCGCACCATGGATGTCGTGTTGCAAGAGAGGAACGAAAACTGGAGACTTACATCCCTTGAACGCATCGAACAGGTCTCCGACGACCTTGAAACCACAAACAACAACATGGATGTTCTTCGCAACCAAATAATAGAAATAAGGGTGGAAAATGCCCTTCTACAACAAAGGATGGAAGAATGTGAGCAACGCTCACGTGAAGCAGAAGAGTATGCGCGCGGAATAACACAACGACTTGCGCTAGCAGAAGACAACGCCCGACAAGCTAGCAGGCTTGCAAACACTGTGGACCGTCTTGTCACGATGATGGAACAAATTAATCTACGTCAAGACTAGTGTAGTCTTTGTCTTGTAATCTATCCTGTAATCTAGTAACTATCTACGCGCTACTCTATAATTCAGTCGGATGTAACAATTCCCGACATCTTTTGTAATACATCTGTAGGATGTAACCTTTGAACTCGTATTAGCTATCAAATATTTCTTGTCGTTCAACTCATATTAATTGCCATAATTCTTTTTCATATTGATGTTATGTATTACCACCTTTATACATGTACATCTGAAATAAATACAATTTTCTTACAAAATCTCATGTATCTTCATTTCTTTTATTGAAGAATCATGCCGCCAAAGACACGACCTTACACAGATGCTCAGATCACGTCACTCATAACCCAGGCTGTTACTGAAGCCTTGGCTCGGAATACCCCACCCAACTCCACAAGAAACAGCGATACCGCTGGAACCTCTGCCGTCAAACCTTGTTCTTACAAGGACTTCCAAAGCTGCAAACCCTCGAGCTTCAAGGGTTCTGAAGGAGCCATCGGACTGATCAGATGGTTCGAGAAAATGGAAACTGTTTTCCGTGTTAGTAAATGCGCGGAGAACGACAAAGTAAACTTCGCCACCTGCTCTCTCGAAGATGATGCCCACTCTTGGTGGAATTCATATACCCAATCAGTGGGTGCTGACATTGCCTACCAACTCACTTGGGAGGAATTGAAGGCAAAACTCACTGCCAAATACTGCTCTATCGCCAAACTCCAAAAGCTAGATGAGGAGTTCTGGAACTTAAAGGTTCAGGGTGGTGATATCGATGGTTATACCACCAGGTTACAACAACTAGCTGCCCTCCGCCCAGCTATGGTAAGCACTGAACCTGATAAAATCAGGAAGTACGCCCTTGGTCTCCCTGATTTTGTTCGGGGACACGTCATCTCTTCCAAACCAACCACCATTGACGGTGCAATCTCATTGGCCCAAGACCTGATGTCTATGAGCCAAGATTCTGAACAACCCACTTCATCCTCCCATAACAACAAACGCAAGTGGTCTGACTACCACAACAACCCCTCCAACCAACAAAACAAGAAACCCGACACCATCAAAGCTTACAACACCACCACTGACATCATCCGGGGTTACACTGGGAGCAAACCATATTGTCCCAAGTGCAGCCGCCACCATGAGGGTTCCTGTGGTCCCTTTTGCAACAACTGCAAGAGGTACGGCCACCTCACCAAAGATTGCCGCTCACCTGCCAACAACAATTCCAACAACAACACCAGACCACCCAAAGTATGCTTTGAGTGTGGGAAACCTGGGCATTTCAGAGACTCGTGCCCAAAACTGAAGAACAACAACAACAACAACCGCAACAACAACAGCAACAACAACAACAACACTCGCAGCAGAGCTTTCGTCATCAAATCTGGGGACGCCCGCCAAGACCCGAATGTGGTCTCGGGTATGTTCCTCCTCAACAACTTAACTGCTTCTGTTCTATTTGATACTGGTGCTGATAGAAGCTTTATCTCCGATGATTTTTGCCCATTACTTGACATCACTCCTGTTGCCTTAGATGTTAAGTACACTGTAGAGCTAGCAAATGGAAAACTTGTAGAAACCACCAGTGTGATACCTAATTGCACTTTAAACCTAGCTGACGAAACCTTTTCGATCGACCTTATACCCATTGAAATCGGAAGTTTCGACGTCATTATCGGAATGGACTGGTTGTCCAAGCATCGAGCTGAAATCGTTTGTCATGATAAAATCGTCCGTATCCCACTCGCCGTTGGTGGAACCTTGATCATACAGGGGGAGACCGGTGGGACGGGACTCAATATAATCTCCTGCTTAAAAACCCAAAAATTTCTGAGAAAGGGTTACCCCGCAATACTTGCACACATCACAGAGAAGAAGTCGGAGGAGAAGCGACTTGAGGATGTGCCAATTGTTAGAGACTTTCCCGAAGTCTTTCCGGAAGAATTACCTGGTCTACCTCCGCTTAGACAGGTTGAGTTCTCGATTGATCTCGTGCCGGGTGCCGCACCAGTGGCCCGCGCACCATACCGTTTAGCCCCATCCGAACTTCAGGAGTTGTCCTCTCAGTTACAGGAACTTCTAGATCGAGGATTCATTAGACCGAGTTCTTCACCTTGGGGAGCTCCGGTCTTATTTGTTAAGAAGAAGGACGGTTCATTCCGAATGTGCATCGACTACCGAGAGTTGAATAAATTGACCGTCAAGAACCGTTATCCACTTCCTCGCATTGATGATCTATTCGACCAACTTCAGGGTTCAAGTTTCTACTCAAAAATCGACCTGCGATCAGGTTATCATCAGTTACGAGTTCGCGACACCGATATTCCAAAAACTGCTTTCAGAACTCGTTACGGGCACTACGAATTCCAAGTGATGCCCTTTGGTCTAACCAACGCACCGGCTGTATTCATGGACCTCATGAACCGGGTGTGCAAACCTTACCTCGATAAGTTTGTCATTGTCTTTATCGATGACATACTCATTTACTCGCGCAACGAGCAAGAACATGCGCAACACCTCAGAATCATCCTTGAACTACTTAGACACGAGGAGCTTTATGCTAAATTCTCTAAGTGTGAGTTCTGGATCCAAACCGTTCAATTTCTTGGTCACGTGATCGACAGTCAGGGAATTCACGTGGACCCATCAAAGATCGAGGCTATCAAAGACTGGCAAGCACCCACCTCTGCAACTGAAGTACGACAATTCTTGGGTCTTGCTGGGTACTATCGGCGATTTATCAAAAATTTCTCTAAAATAGCTCAACCACTCACGGTACTGACTCAGAAGGACAAAAGGTTCGATTGGACCGATAAACAAGAATCAGCGTTCCAACTTCTGAAACAAAAGCTTTGCAGTGCTCCAATTCTATCCTTACCCGAAGGCACCGATGACTTCGTGGTATACTGTGATGCTTCTCACCAAGGTCTCGGTTGTGTATTGATGCAACGAGACAAAGTTATTGCCTATGCCTCACGACAGCTGAAAATTCATGAAAAGAACTACACCACTCACGATCTCGAACTTGGAGCTGTCGTTTTTGCTCTCAAAATCTGGAGACATTATCTCTACGGCACTAAGTGCACCATCTTTACCGATCACAAAAGTCTCCAACATATCTTCGATCAGAAGGATCTCAATATGAGGCAACGTCGATGGGTCGAGTTGCTTACCGATTATGATTGCGAGATCGAGTACCATCCAGGGAAGGCTAATGTTGTAGCCGATGCCCTCAGTCGAAAGGAACGATCAAAACCACTTCGAGTCCGAGCCCTCAGTATGACCATTCATAACGATCTTACCCTTCAAATTCATACCGCTCAGATCGAAGTCCTGAAACCGGAAAACATCAAAAATGAAGCCTTGCGAGGCATTGACAAACAATTTGAAATCAAACCTAACGGAATTAGGTATTTCTCAAACCGAATCTGGTTGCCTAGTTTTGGGAACCTAAGAGACTTGGTGATGGACGAGGCTCACAAGTCTAGATATTCTATTCATCCGGGATCCGATAAGATGTACCACGGTATCAAGGAATTTTATTGGTGGCCAAACATGAAAGCCGAAATCGCCACTTATGTCAGCAAGTGTCTTACTTGCTCGAAAGTCAAAACCGAACATCAGAAACCTCCTGGTTTACTCCAACAACCTGAAATCCCTGAATGGAAATGGGATCAAATTGCCATGGATTTCATAACCAAACTACCCAAGTCGTCGAGCGGTTGCGATACCATTTGGGTGATCGTCGATCGTCTCACCAAATCTGCTCATTTCCTGGCAATCAAAGAAAACGATAAAATGGAACGCCTTACACAAATCTACATCAAGGAAATCGTTTCTCTTCACGGTGTTCCAGTCTCAATCATCTCTGACAGAGATGCCCGTTTCACTTCTCACTTTTGGCAATCACTGCAGAAAGCATTGGGTACCCGTCTCGATATGAGTACCGCGTACCATCCTCAAACCGATGGCCAAAGTGAACGAACCATTCAAACACTGGAAGACATGCTACGAGCCTGCGTAGTTGATTTCGGTACAAACTGGGAAAGACATTTACCGTTGTGCGAATTTTCGTACAATAACAGTTATCACGCCAGCATTAAGGCTGCACCTTTTGAGGCACTGTACGGTCGTAAGTGCCGATCACCGATCTGTTGGACTGAGGTGGGAGATAGTCAACTCACTGGTCCTGAACTCATTCACGCCACCACTGAGAAAATTGTGGAAATCCAAAACAGACTCAAAGCAGCACGTGATCGTCAGAAAAGTTATGCAGACGTGAGACGCAAACCACTCGAGTTCCAAGTTGGGGATCGAGTTCTCTTAAAAGTATCGCCTTGGAAAGGCGTCATCCGTTTTGGCAAACGCGGGAAGTTAAATCCCAGGTACATCGGGCCTTTTGAGATCCTCGAACGGATTGGCCCCGTAGCTTATCGATTGCAGCTGCCATCCGAACTCAGCAGCGTGCATCCGACTTTTCATATTTCAAATTTGAAGAAGTGTCTGTCTGATGAGACACTTATTATTCCATTAGATGAAATTCGTGTTGACGATAAACTTCATTTCGTTGAGGAACCCGCTGAAATTATGGAGCGTGAGGTCAAACAACTGAAACAAAGTCGTATTCCCATCGTCAAGGTCAGATGGAATTCGCGGCGTGGTCCGGAATTCACCTGGGAACGGGAAGACCAAATGCGACTCAAATATCCTCAACTCTTCACTGATTCTACATCAAACACGACTTTGAACTAAATTTCGGGACGAAATTCTCCTAACAGGGGGAGAATGTAACACCCGCCAAATTAGGACTAGTAATTAGTGCCTAATCGTATGTTAATACATGTAATTAGTTCCTGGTTAGGCTAATTAATGTATCAAATTATATATATTGTTGGATATATACGAAAATGCGATTTGGTTAAATCGTACGCAATTTAAATCGAATGTATTTCGATTCAATTATATACGAACGTTGGTGACAAATTTTATTAAATAACGTTGTTATGTCAAAAATATTATTATGATAATATTTTTCGTATTCATTCGTATCGTACAAACAAACCTTACACAATTTAAAATATTCAAACGCGCAAATTAAATAAACTAACTAACCATTTTATAACTTAAATATAAATGAAATTGTAAAATATTTAAATAAAATCTCGCGTAATAATTTATATTTTAAAACGTACCTTTAATATTTAAAATAATTATTTACGATTAAACGACGGAGCAAACGAACACCGCACGGAGCGGAAATGCGGGGCGAAATTGGGAGCTTAACCTCCCAATCCCACCTTCTTTCTTTCATTTCAATCTTTTCTTTCTCTCTCTTCTTTCTCTTTTTCTCTCTAATCACCAACCACCACCACCTCCACATCTCTCACAAAATCGACAAATAACAACATCAAACGACCTTGGATCATACTACTCTTTTGGAAGAAAACGACCACCGCATCACGATCTATCATCCTATCTTTTCGGATTTCTCATCCGACACTTTGTAAGTTTCCGACAAATCCCGAAATCTCTCGTTTTTAAGTGTTTTCACTTTCTAGTAGTTTGTAACAACTTAAAATGTCCATATATGGGTTGGGTAAAAGAATCGGACCAAACTATGGCCGGAAAACTCGTTTTTGGCTCAAAAACCCGTCAACAGCTTTAAGTGTCGCAACGAAGCATGCAGTATAGCGTCACTTCGTGCGTCACTTAAGTGACGCATTGAGTGTCGCTAAAAGCCCAAATTTTGCGTCACTTGCCTAAGTGCCGCATAAAACCCTCTTTTTTCCGTCACTACCTAAGTGACGCATTTTCAATACCCGTCACTAATGACCGACACTTATAGCGTCACTTGCCTAAGTGACGCCTACCATCAAACCTGATTTCACCCGTCACTCACCTTAGTGACTCATGACCTTTATACCGACACTTACAACCGACACTTCCTCAAATGTCGCACTCTATGCGTCACTTGCACAAGTGACGCTATTATTCAGAATCAGTCATTTCATGCGACACTTCCTAAGTGTCGCCTAAACCCATGAGTGACGCATATAGTGTCTCATAAAACAGCAGATTTTCTAACTAAGATTTCACTAAGGGTCGAACTTTTACAACTTCGATTTCTTATACGATACGACTTATAAAACACTTTGGGACACTTTTGTAAGTGCAAAACATCAATAACTTGATAATAATACTTGAAGTTTATTATTTCAAACTCGTCACCAACGGGTCGTACACTTTTCAAATACTTAAACATATCAACCAAATAGTGGATATTTGGACATTATAGTTGGACGAACAACTGCAGGGGTGATCTTTTAAGATACCCAATCATACTTATAACCATCGCGTGTCGTGGACACCCTCAGGTTACAAGTCTTTGGACTTCATTTCGGCTAATCAACTTACGTTTGTTTAAACGCATTCAGACTCAGGTGAGTCTCATAGCCCCTCTTTTACTGTTTTACTCAGGGGTGTGATATACTGCTCAACTTTTAACATGTGAACGCAAGTACCAACTTTTCATATACTACATGAGTTTTTCGAAACTAATCATTTAAAGTCCTCCGTCAGCATAGTTGTTAATACGTTGTAGCGTGAATATTAGTATATGGTACCATATAGGATTGACCCTCCTCGTCCGGGTTAGCAAGCACTAACCGGGTAAACGGACGTACTAATATTTGGGAAGGCGAATGTGGATTAGGCATTCGTGGAGGCAACCTCTCCCGGAATTCTCTATAGGGGACCCGGCCCTCGAGTTAAGCTCAACTATGTGCTCATGGCTGTATACACGATGATTATCATTTAATTGCTGGATGCAATTCATTATTTAATTGCTGGATGCAATTCATTATTTAATTGCTGGATGCAATTCATTACTTAAATCTTGCGGTTCATACGATATTACTTGATTTCAAACCTGTGAGCTCACCAGCTTTATAGCTGACCTTTTAGCATATATCGCAGGTACCCAGCAGTAGGATGTTTCTGCTTCAGGATTTAGCTCGAGTCAGCATACAGACGATTGAGATTTTCTTGCATTAGTATATTTTGTACAAGTACTTATGTACTGAAATCTCATTTTATTTAACTCGAGCTATGTAAAGCTTTAAATGTTATAAACATTTCAGTTATCAATATATTTTGTTAAAACGACGCATATAGAGTCGTTTGCTATTTATCTTTGTGCTTTGTTATTGATTAGTAACACCCAAATCAAGCTTCCGCAAATCATTAAATTTGGGGGTGTTACATCTACAATCTACTCGACAAGCAACACGCATGTACATTGCTCCCCAGACCTCACATGACCACGACATCACTTTAAATTTCGGGACGAAATTTCCTTAACAAGGGGAAAATGTAACACCTCGTCAAAAAGTTAATTTTTCGCGCCGAATTTAAACTTTTATAAATGATTTAACTTTTATTTCCAATTAGTATTTTTATAAAATACTTTCATTAGAAAACATTTTAAAATAATATAAATAAGATTTTATTTTATCTTATGACCGGACAAATAAAACACGGGTATTTTGTACTGTGGTTGGAGACCACAGTCCGCGCACTGGGAATCTGTGTTGGACAAAACCCAACTCCCTCCCCATTTTCACCTCATTTTCAACTCCACCCTCTCTCTCTCTACTTCCATTTCTCTCTCAATCTTCTCTCTAAAATACCCACTAATCACATAAAAACTACCACTAAACGACCTCCAATCTCGAAGCTCCTTTAGGGAAAAACGATCACCACGCAACGATCTACAACCCTATCTTTTCGGATTCTCCTCGCGCGGATTTGTAAGTTTCCGACAATTCTCGAAATCTCTCAAAACTTTGTTATTTTGCTTGTTTGCGGTTTAGATAAGCTTAAAATACTTAATTATGGGTTGGGTAAAAGAATCGAACACAACGGAGGCCGGAAACAGTGCTGCGACGTCGCATCCAACGTCGCAGCCAACGTCGCAAAACATCCCAACGTCGCATAATGCGACGTAAGCCCCTACGTCGCCATCAAATCCTACGTCGCACATTGCGACGCAGGACACAACGTCGCATTAGATTGCGAATGTCGCACACAGCGACGCAAGACTCTACGTAACCTCTGACGTCGCAGCGGACGTCGCATCTGACGTCGCAGAACCTTAAAAACCTATGTTTTTCACTAAGTATTGACAACCAAATTTTACCACTCGATTTTACCCGAATTTGGATTTCGAATACATTTTCTTTAAAGCAAAGTAGTAGAAATAAAATTTTTCCAAGCTGACCTGGCAGCTCGACCCCAGCCAGGGGCTCTGCCCCTTGGACCCCGCTACCAGGGGCGCTGCCCCCGGACCCCCGTACACCATTCCCAGACTTCAACAACAAATGCATACATGAACAACTCGCTTAGACAAACTGATTTGTCTCATACTTATATAACCTCACGTGTTTAGGACACTAGAAGGTTACCATTCGGACGACGCGCGTATCATCGTATCGCTAACAACTCACAGGTGAGTTCATCACCCCACTCTTTTACTGTTTTCCAACTGATTTCGGGGTGGGAATGCATACTCCTGTTTTACTACTTTCAACTGTTCAAACCTTTACAAACGTTTTACTATAGTTTATGGTAACGGTGCTAGACCGCGATAGCTACGAACCATTTGACCATACTTAGGGATATTAAGTATGACTGTGACAGTAACACCTAGACTTATATTACATATGATATCTAGGGAATAAACGCCTCACTACATCAGTGACTTGCTAAGTACTAATAATGATTAGTGAACTTATGAACACCAACTATAGGCACCGACTTGCTAGTTAGCATTGACTACTTTTACGAACTAGCGGATGACTTTGACTAAGTACTGTAAGTACTTCCTTACAGTTAAGTGACGTGTTAACATACTTGACTTTACTATTACTACATACAAACTAGGTGACGTAGATACGTACCTAACAGGTGATTATGATTTTGCCCCTATACCTAGGTGACATTCCTACTTTTCGTAGTAAGATTTACTACTGTGAATTACGTAACAACTTGAGGTACTGTTGAGTGCCTGTAACACTTTACTAGCCTTGGGCTAAACTTACTTACGGCATGTCGTGTACTGCCAAAACGATTACTTGCATCTCCTGCGGGAGAATAACGGACGCTGTCACTATATGTGAAGCAAAACGATGCCACGGTGGGTGGTACAAACACGATACCAATGTGATTGGTATTACGGATTTACAAACGAGCTCACGATACCACGGTGGGTGGTACAACTTATTTGCGAGCTGGATTGCTCACGATACCACGGTGGGTGGTACAACTTACTTACGAGCTGAATGCTCACACTCAGCAACGGACCGACGAACTATTACAGTCGGGGTCGTTGGCTCAGCATATGAATTTATGCTCTATCGTAGTTCTGCGGAACTGCACGGTTACTCATACTCAACATATGGATTATGCTTTACTTACTTTCAGCAACGGACCTGCGAACTATTACAGTAGGGGTCGTTGGCTCGATAACTGACTAATTTACTTAAACGTGGTCCTGCGGGACATAACTTAACATTTCCTCCGGGGGATACCTATTACTATCACTGTAGGTGATGAGAAACACTTACGAGTCGGAGACTCAGGGAAACAACGAGCTTTTGCTCACTTGACTGTAATTACAAACCGTACCGCTATGACACGATCACAAAACAGATAACTTGATCACGTTGCCGGGGTGCAACCTTTCATGCCAGGTGGCATCGTGACCTATTAGTAACCATAGTACTAATACTTAAAATCGTACAAACTATCCGTACCGTATGGCCGGGGAGCAATACCGACCGTCTAAGGACTTTCTTGTTTGTTTGCTTTTGGCCAGTAGCACGACAGATAGTCACTTTACGCTACTCTCGTATACATATTGCCAGGTGGCAATATCTTACCTGATAACACACATACCGGGGGTTGGTCCCCTTTACTTGACTAGAAACCTATTGATTAGGTTCACCTGCTTACCATAAATTACTTATAACTGCCTCGAGGGGTAACTGTTGTTATTTAAACTGCTAAACTTGATTGATATTTCTGAATGAAATACTTATTACTCGAACTACTTGTTTTTACAAATTACTTGTGAACTCACCAGCTTTCCAGCTGACCCTTTTAGTGTGCATTCTCAGGTACACCGCTGTAGTAGGATTGGCCTACATGATTCTAGCTCGAGTCGCATGTTTTCAACACTCAGGATATTTATTGCATTTACTTCAGTACTAGTAGAATGTAATATTACTTTTATGCGAACTCGCAACTTGTAAACACTTTAATTTCAGAAATGTATAACTATTTTCAAACGTCTCATTTAGAGCCGTTCATTATGTAACTTATGCTGTGATATTTAATTTGGTAACACCCGACCCGACCGCTTCCGCAAACCAAAAATTTGAGGGTGTTACACCTTAATACTTCCTACTCCTAGTCATTTGGAATTTATTGCAACATCTATTTTTCACCATTCTCTAAAGTTCTTGTTATCCCTTTCACTCACGAAATGGAAACATACTAGGAGTTAGGAGCCTTAGTCATTCTAAACACCCACTGACATGTTTCGAGCATTTGAGGTGCTTACATATATTATTGAAAACATACATGAGATACTAATGCTTAGTCTGATAACATGATTGGTATGTCAATATGTGTATTATGCTCGAACTCGTTTAAAAATATGTGCTTTGGATATCTTTATACTTGGCTGCCTGATTCAACTGATAGTACTGGTATTTCCATGTCTGCTATTTGTGCTGCGGTGAAATTATAGGCAACTAACACTTTCTGTGTGAGATTAAACTCAAAGTCATACACTGGTTTGTTTCATCTACAAAGCACTCACTTTGATAGGTTCTTCGCAAACCAGTGAATCTATGATTTGGAGAATAATCACTTGTTTGTTAGATCATGTTTGTTTGATCTACTTGTAACAGACAGGGACTGACGCCTATGGATAAAGAATCTTTAAGGATAATGGAAAGACGACAAGAGGAGCTTACAGTTCATTGAATATGGGAATCTTTGGAGCATTGCTTTGCAGGGGACAAGAGATGACACTTCTAGATACAAAGATGATTTCTAGTTGTCTATGACTAGTTCATCAAGTTGATCAGCTCAATACTCATCATATGTGCCCACAAATTCCAAGTCCTATAGCTAAACCTTGCCAGATAATGGAACCCTAAACCATCATTACCATATCCACCCACATTCACCCATCCATCCACCCCTTCACACATACAACCATCACCCTCAGGGAGTATTCATACAAAGGAATAGATACAGGAACAATTTGGAAATTGGAGATCTCATTCGATAAAAGAACAACATCAGATTCATTACATCAGTTGTCGGAAAAATATCTCGGGTAATAAAGATTCATGGTCATTGGATTCAACACTTTCAGATCAGGAGCAGTTGAATTAAAGCAGCGGCTCTTGAAGATTAGGATCTTTGTCCATTAAACTCTATACAACATTTGGTGTTTATTGGCTAATTATGCTTGTGTCCGGAGGGCGACATTACTTCATTTTCTGCAATCTATCCTTTAGTTCTTAGTTATTTTCGAGAGGAAACTAGTTGAGGTATTGAAGAAAGGTTATACTGCTGGAGCTCGAGTTCGATACATGAAGGCTGACGCCAACCAAGTTCAGAAACCATTGGAGCTGACACAGTCGAACGCTCAGATCCTCAGCTCACAGTCGATAGGGGAGTTCTGCGTTCCTTTCTCTAGTTTATTTATCCGTTTTTGCAAGATTATATCGACGTATATCCCATTCCAAACACTAAGTGTGGAATCCTTGGAATCCACAAAATACTAAGAGATATTTTCCATAATTAGTAGAAATTCTAAGTGTGGGATACTTCGACAAGAGGTGTTCAATACATAGATTCGAACATTAGGGACAATGTTCCTCTAAGTGTGGGATATACGGTCTGCAACCGCAAGTTTAACCTCTTGTCCGTAAAATAAACAATATTTTCATTAAAAGGCTAAAAATGAAGAAGTTTTCAAAAAAAAAAAAATTGATTCAAAAGCAACATTCTTTAGAACCTCTATTTTCCGAAAATATGAATTACAGCAAGAACTGAGTTTTCACAAAGAAACAAAACGGTTTTCCTAGAATAAGATACGAAAGAAAAAGGCAACACATGACTAGGCACACAATGACCAAAATATTCGATTCGTGAGGTTTGAGCCCATATTGAGCATTCATCCTAAAATGCTCCACTTTTCGTTTCATGTGTGTGCCGATGCATGTATTTGAATTAGAACTTGCTCTTGTAATACATTTCGAGATCACACCGATGAGTGCCATACATGGTACAGGTATAATCTATCTTGATATTTTCTAAGGAATCCTCGACTCCCTCAACCATCAAACATCCACTCACTCTCCACACCCACTATCCAACCAAACCTCCCTTTTGTACCTTCATCCCGAAACCACGGAAGTCATGTCTTCCAAACTTTTCATAGACACTCTCAATTTCCCAAATTTCCACAAGAAAAGCCAACACAATTTCGCAACCCAATGCCAAAAGAAACCCTTCGGACCAGAAAAATATTCCTTGGTAAAGCCGGCATTATAAAAAAAGAGAAAAAGAAAAAGAAAAAGTAGAAAAATATACATGCTGGCACTACTCAAGAAAGTCCAGAAAAGGAAAAATTAAAACCCAAAAAGGATTGCAACATTAAGTGTGACACCCGTCAAATTAGGACTAAAATTTAGTGCCTAATCAAGTTTTAATACATGTAATTAGTTCTGTGTTAGGCTAATTAATGTATCAATTATTATATATATTGTTGAATATATATCTACAATTATGCGGTTTGTTTAAATCGTACGAGTTTCAAATCGAATGAATTTCGATGCAATAAATACGGACGTTGGTGAACAATATTATTAAGTAATACAAATATTATTTAATAACTAAATTTTATTTAGAATATTATTTATTATAATATTTCGTATTCATTCGTATCGTACAAACCGAACTTACACAATTTAAAATATTAAAAACGCGCAAACGAAACAAAACAAATGAAGTTATAAATTATAACTCAAGTATTAAGTATTTGGTGAAATACTTCAAGTCAATATTAAATAAATATTCGGGTTTTACAAATTTATAATTTAACGTTTATAAAATCATTTAAACGTTTAAACAATCGGGAAAACAAATATCGCGCGGGACGCGTGTACTGGAATTTAAAAAGATGGAGACCCACACTTTGGTGGGCCCCCACCCTCCAAAAATCAGCCATCATCATCACCCACCCCCAATCTTATTCATTTTCATCTAACTAAACACACACACAAACCAAAACACTCCCAAACCAAAAATCACAAAATTTCGGAATCATCAAATCGACACACGAATTTTACATTTTCGGAATCCTCTCGACAAGTGGAACAAGATTAACAAAAGCTCTACCATCATTTTCGGCCTCCATCTTCTTCGATTTGCATTTGTAAGAAATTTCTTAAAAACTTAGATTTGTTCATTTTGATGTAATATTTTGATGTTTTGATGTTTACACAACTTATATATGTCCATTACAAAGAATAGAACACAGTTTTATAGCTTAAAAACGAGTTTAAATTGGGTTTTGGTCGGAAAAATCGCGAACAGCCGGACTTTCTGGGCTGGTGTTCATCCATGCGACACAAGCCTTGTGTCGCATGTTGTGTCGCATTTTGGCTTTTGTGTCGCATAAAATTCATTGTGTCGTACCTTATGTCGTATCAGATAATTAGTGTCGCAAGTCTTGCGACATAACGACTATGTCGCATACCCCATACGACACAACCACTATGTCGCTGTTGAATCAGCATTTCGCATCCATGCGACACAACCCTTGTGTCGTATGGACATTGTGTCGCACTCATATGCGACACAACCCTTGTGTCGCATAACCCATTTAGTGTCGCATGATTGTGTCGCATAAAACAGCAGGATTTCAAAATACAATTTCACTAAGTGTCGAACTTATACAACTTCAACCCGCTATACAATACGACTTTTCAAACACTATGAGACATACTTTTCGAGGTTAACGTTTCAAATCATAATGAGAACATTGAAATATTTAAATTTCATCGATCACCAACGGGCCGTACAAGTTTTCACAACTTTTCTTAAAATCAAACAAGTCGTTGTAACTTGTATCAATTCAATCAAACAAGTCATTGTAACTTGTATCAAGTCAGTCAAACAAGTCGTAATAACGTGTAACTACTCAATCAACCAAATCGTAGTAATTTGGACATGTATACATAGTTGTATAACAACTACAAAGGTAGTCCTTTGGGATATCTGTAAAATTAATAACAATTCAAGTGTCGTGGACACATTCAGGTTTCAAGTCTTTGGACACCAACTCACAACTAATTACTTCGAGCTTATTAAATTAACACTTCAAGACTCAGGTGAGTTTCATAGCCCCATTTTCACTACTTTTACTAGGGGTGTGATATTACTACTTCATTTTATTTTACAAGTAGAACGCAAGTGCCAAACTTCAAATACTACATGAGTTTCAAGCTAATCAATTTAAAGTCCTCCATAGCATAGTCTCTAGTATTTATAGCGTGAATGTTAGTATATGATATCATATGGGATTGACAATCCTCATCCGGGTTAGCACGCACTAACCGGTCAAACGGATGTATTAGCATTTGGGAAGACGAGTGTTGATTAGGCACTCGTAGGAGGCATTTCAAGTTAGGTTTCCTTAAGTGGGCCTGACAAATCAAGTTAAGCTCAGACTATGTGCTCATGGACAGTATAACTTTTATTTTGCTTAATTGCATTTTAAATTCAATATAAATCTTGCGGTTCTTACAACTATACATTGACATACAAACCTGTGAGCTCACCAGCGTTTTCGTTGACCCATTTTAGTATTTATCACAGGTACTCAGCAGTAGGTTGGCTGCACAAGCAGGAATTATTAGCTCGAGTCAGCATTCATACAACTAGAGATTTGATTGCATTATTATATTTTGTAAAAGTAATTATGCTATGTAATCTCTCAATTTCAGGAATCGAGCTAATGTAACTATATTTTTGATGTAAACATTTACTTTATCTATACAAGTTTAAAACGACGCATATAGTGGTCGTTCATTGTATCTTATGTGCTTTGTATATTGATTAGTGACACCCAAATCGAGCTTCCGCAAATCATTAAATTTGGGGGTGTCACAGATTGGTATCAGAGCCTAAGGTTATAGTGAACTAGGTTGCATTTAGTGGGCCTAGACTATGACCGTTAGGCAGTATTCCTTATTAGTTATGACTAGTTCAGGGATTACATCATACGACTTTAATTTAACATAGCCTGATCAACTATGTACAATTAAAGAAAGATGATGTGAAATCTGAAAGAGTTATGTTGAACAGGAATGCATTAGTTGACTCTGACCTCGAGAGAAACGGGACTCAAAACACGTCTGTGCTAGACACTCAATAGGTTATTATGTGATATACATATATTTACACGAATAGACCTCATTACAACTTTAGGCTATATTATATTATATGAATATTGGCCTCTTTATCTCTAACGTTTTATCTCGGAAGGACAAACACACCACCAAATTCATCGTACTCAGACGAGTATCTCACTTCCTTTCCTTGTTCCTTCTTACTCAGCATCATGCCTCCTCGTCGTCAAATTACCCTTAGCGAAGCTGAAATCGCGGGAATAATTGCCCGCAGTGTGACCGAAGCCTTGGCTACCCGAACACCACCCGGTAGCGAGGACACATCAACCAATACTCCACCACCCAAACCCTGCTCCTATAAGGACTTTCTTAGCTGTAAACCGCTATACTTCAAGGGCACGGAAGGTGCCATTGGCTTAATCCGTTGGATTGAGCGCATGGAATCTGTTTTCAGTCTCTGCGATTGCACTGAGAACAACAAGGTCAAATTCGCTGCTTACACCTTTCAGGAAGGTGCACTCACGTGGTGGAAAACCCACGCAAACTCTGTAGGTCTTGAAGTTGCAAATCGACTTCCTTGGGCCGAACTGAAGAAGAAGCTGACAGAAAAATACTGTCCTGAAGAGGAATTGCACAGGCTGGAAGAAGAATTCTGGCATCTGGAGGTGCAGGGAAATGATGTTGCTGAATATACCACCAAATTTCAGCAGTTTGCTTTATTGTGCCCGAGTTTGGTCGAACCAGAAAGTAAGGGCATTAAGAGATACATTCGTGGACTCCCCGAGAACATCCAGGGAAACGTCGCCTCATCCAAACCAACCACCACTGAGAGTGCCATTCGATTGGCCCACGAACTCATGGCTCTAGTTGTCAGCCGTGAGACCTACAACACCTCATCCTCCAACAACAACAAACGCAAATCCACTGAACACCACCACAACTCAAACAAGAAAGACAACGCCATTCAAGTCTACACCACCAACTCTGAATCTAACCGCAACTACACCGGGGACAGGCCTTATTGTCCCAAGTGTAACTATCACCACTTTGGTCAGTGCAGGACCCCTTGCAACAACTGCAGGAGGTTCGGGCATTCGACTAAGGATTGCCGAGCCCCCCAAATCCAACAACAACCCCTCTAACAAAAATGCCCAACAACCTAAGTCCTGCTTTGAATGTGGGAACCCTGGACACTTTAGGGATACTTGCCCAAAATTAAAGAATAAGGGCAACAACAACAACAACAGCCGCAACAACAACAACGTCAAAAGTAGCGCCTTCGTGATCAACTCAGGGGACGCCCGTCAGGACCCGAATGTGGTCACGGGTATGTTCCTCCTCAACAATTTAACTGCTTCTATTCTGTTTGATACTGGTGCCGATAGAAGTTTTATTTCCGATGAATTTTGCCCTCTACTTGACATCACACCTGTTGCTTTAGACGTTAAGTACACAGTAGAGCTAGCAAATGGCAAATTGATAGAAACCAATAGTGTGATACCTAATTGCACTTTAAACCTAGCCGACGAAATCTTTTTCATAGATCTTATGCCTGTTGAGATAGGAAGTTTCGATGTCATCGTAGGCATGGACTGGTTATCCAAACATCGCGCCGAAATCATTTGCCATGACAAAATTGTTCGCATACCTCTCGCCGTCAGTAGAACCCTGATCATACAGGGGGAGACCGGTGGGACGAGACTTAACATCATCTCTTGTCTTAAAACCCGGAAATTTCTGAGAAAGGGTTATCCAGCAATCCTCGCGCACATCATGGAGAAAAAGTCGGAGGAGAAGCGACTTGAGGATGTTCCAATTGTTCGAGACTTTCCAGAAGTCTTTCCCGAAGAACTACCTGGTCTACCACCGCCAAGACAGGTTGAGTTCTCAATCGATCTAGTACCAGGTGCTGCGCCTGTGGCCCGAGCACCATACCGTTTAGCTCCATCTGAACTTCAGGAGCTGTCCACCCAGTTACAGGAACTCCTGGAACGAGGGTTTATCAGGCCGAGTTCTTCACCTTGGGGAGCTCCGGTCCTATTTGTTAAGAAGAAAGATGGTTCTTTTCGAATGTGTATCGACTATCGAGAGTTGAACAAGTTAACTGTCAAGAACCGGTATCCACTTCCTCGAATCGATGATCTGTTCGACCAACTTCAAGGGTCGAGCTGTTATTCAAAGATTGATCTCCGATCCGGTTATCACCAATTGCGTGTTCGCGATGCCGATATTCCAAAAACCGCTTTCAGAACCCGTTACGGGCATTACGAATTCCAAGTGATGCCATTCGGCCTAACCAATGCACCGGCTGTATTCATGGACCTTATGAATCGGGTGTGTAAACCTTACCTTGATAAGTTTGTCATTGTCTTTATCGATGACATTCTCATATATTCACGAAACAAAGAAGAACACGCGCAACACCTCAAAACCATCCTTGAACTACTTAAACATGAGGAGCTCTATGCCAAGTTCTCTAAGTGTGAGTTCTGGATCGAAACCGTTCAATTCCTTGGTCACGTGATTGACAGTCAAGGGATTCACGTCGACCCGTCAAAAATTGAGGCTATCAAAGACTGGCAATCGCCAACCACTCCGACCGAAGTACGGCAGTTTTTAGGACTGGCCGGATACTATCGACGATTCATTGAAAATTTCTCCAAGATAGCCATACCACTTACGACTCTGACCCAGAAAGATAAAAAGTTTGACTGGACTGATAAACAAGAATCGGCATTCCAACTCTTAAAACAAAAGCTTTGCAGTGCTCCTATCCTCTCATTACCCGAAGGCACCGATGACTTCGTGGTATACTGCGATGCTTCACATCAAGGTCTCGGTTGTGTGCTCATGCAGCGAGACAAAGTCATAGCTTATGCTTCCCGACAGCTCAAGATTCATGAAAAGAATTACACCACCCACGACCTCGAGCTAGGAGCTGTCGTTTTTGCCCTCAAAATCTGGAGACATTACCTTTACGGTACCAGATGTACAATCTTTACCAACCATAAAAGCCTTCAACACATATTCGATCAGAAGGATCTCAACATGAGGCAACGTCGATGGGTCGAGTTGCTTACCGATTACGACTGCGAACTCAAATATCATCCAGGCAAAGCAAATGTTGTTGCTGACGCCCTCAGTCGAAAAGAGCGAGTGAAACCACTTCGGGTTCGAGCCCTCAGTATGACCATTCACAACAATTTAAACATTCAAATCCTCACTGCTCAACTTGAAGCCTTAAAACCCGAAAATGTCAAAGATGAAGCCTTGCGGGGCATGGATAAACTATTCGAAATCAGACCTAACGGGATTAGGTATTTCTCAAACCGAATCTGGTTGCCTAAATTTGGGAACCTACGAGACTTGGTGATGGATGAAGCTCACAAGTCCAAATATTCTATCCATCCGGGATCCGATAAAATGTACCACGGTATCAAGGACTTCTACTGGTGGCCGAACATGAAAGCTGAGATCGCCACCTATGTCAGCAAGTGCCTTACTTGCTCCAAAGTCAAAATCGAATATCAAAAACCTTCTGGTTTACTTCAACAACCCAGTCTTCCTGAATGGAAATGGGAACAAATTGCCATGGACTTCATAACCAAACTACCCAAATCGTCGAACGGTTGCGATACCATTTGGGTGATCGTGGATCGTCTCACAAAGTCTGCTCACTTCCTGGCAATCAAGGAATCCGACAAAATGGAACGCCTCACCAACATTTATCTGAAGGAAATCGTGACCAAACATGGTGTTCCAATCTCAATTATCTCCGATAGGGATAGTCGTTTCACTTCACAATTTTGGCAATCACTTCAAAAATCTCTAGGTACTCGACTTGACATGAGTACCGCATACCATCCTCAAACAGACGGTCAAAGTGAACGAACCATTCAAACACTTGAAGACATGCTACGGGCCTGCGTAGTAGACTTCGGTGTAAACTGGGAAAAACATCTACCATTGTGCGAGTTCTCATACAACAGCAGTTATCATACCAGCATCAAAGCTGCACCCTTCGAGGCACTGTGCGGTCGTAAGTGCCGGTCACCTATCTGTTGGATCGAAGTTGGGGATAGCCAACTCACAGGTCAAGAAATCATTCACGAGACGACCGAGAGAATCGTTGAAATTCAAAACAAACTCAAAGCCGCGCGTGATCGTCAGAAAAGTTATGCTGACGTGAGACGCAAACCACTCGAGTTCCAAGTTGGGGATCGAGTTCTACTCAAAATATTGCCTTGGAAAGGCGTAATCCGATTTGGCAAACGAGGGAAGTTGAATCCCAGATACATTGGACCATTCGAGATCCTCGAAAGGATTGGTCCAGTGGCTTATCGATTGCAGCTGCCATCTGAACTCAGCAGCGTGCATCCCACATTTCATGTTTCAAATCTGAAGATGTCACACCCCGCCAAACGGTAATTACAATTACGTAGAGTGGTTTGCGGAAGCTTAGTGACGTGGCGGGGCTGCGAGCAGTAATAACAACCAACAGATACATACATACTCAGAGCATATGGATATCGCAGAACGAAATAGATTAAGATGCCATTAGTTAAAGTTTTACAAAAGGTTACCACTTGGAAAGTAGTAACAGTAATAATAGTAGTTGAAATCAGTATTTCATAAAATACATAATATCAAAAGTAGATTTCATAGGTATGACTGCAATAGTTGCAGTTATACAGAGGAAATCCAGGTGTCCCAAAAGTAGTGGCATCCTAACAAGTCCAGGGTAGTCCGTCCTGATAATGCATGCAGATCTTACTTACGCTGCTAATTCCCTGAAAAACATAGAGTAAAACGTCAACAAAATTGTTGAGTGAATTCACAAGTTTGTTTGTTATGTAGGAAACACAGGTTAATCATTTAAGAATAACATTTCCAAATAAGTGTTGTTTGTCAAGTAGGAAACACAAGTTATTAACAAATAACATTTCCCAAATCAGTTGTAGTTGTAGTAGGAAACACAAGTTATTAACAAATAACATTTCCCAAATCAGTTATCAGTAGGAAACACAAGTTAACCTAAATTAAGATTAACATTTCCAAATCAGTGTACGTAGGAACTCACTTCCTAAACAATAGTTTTGTGGGAATATTTAGACGGTGATCCCTTGAAAGGTGAGCTAAACCTGTCAAGTAAGGTAACCCGATCTAACCCTATAACCAAACCACAACCCTAATCTGTTGTTGTTTGCCATGCTGGACAATTAAGTATACGCTCCCAAATCCGTAGGAGGGTCGTCACGGCGATAGTACTATCCGTATACTCAGTGGCTAGAGTCACCTAGCTAATGGTTATAGTCTGTAGCCATAAGGTCTTTTATGCACTACATCGTTCAGCCTAGATCCGTACCAAGATTCGTTGCCTAAATTCCCAAAATAGTTATGAAAAACATTTCATAAAACATAGTTCAAATAGTTGTGTGAAATACCCTTTCACAAATAGTTCAAGTATGAAGTACCCCTTCATAAAACACAGTTCAAATTGTCGTGTGAAATACCCTTTCACAAACAGTTCAAGTATGAAGTACCCCTTCATAAACAATTTCAGCAAATACATACAGTATTTAATCAATTACAGTATGAAATCACATTTCATCAATAGTTTAAGTAAATACATCTAGTATTTAAATCAGTTGTCGCATGCAAATATTCATACGATTTCTATGTTTTCCACCCCGAGGTTTTAAAACATTAAAACATTGAAAAGGGGTTTGTGAACTCACTGTGAGTGCTCGGATGTGAATGCTAGCGAGATAAGATAGCGTAGCCCAAACGTAGTCAACCTATACACAATAATGTATTAACTATAAGTACTATCTTTTACTTACGTTAATAGTTCGTTTGTTTGAAGAAATTATCAATTTCTTAAGTTTGTGTATGTCGTTGATGATTGTTGTTTGAAAATAAATAATATTTTCCCAAGTTATGTTTGTTTGTCGAATCGCCCAAAATGTGTAAGCATATATACATATATACTTATATAGTTGCATATATATATTCTCGCATATATATATTATTGTTCGTACGCATTAAATAAGTCCAATGTCTGTAATCATAGTTTGTCTCGTTTTATAGTGTCATTCAACAATTTATCATGTCTCGTATATGTCTTGTACAATTGTAGTCGTTAACGGAATTGCTTTGTGTTTTAAGTTAAAAGTCAAGTTGTTGACCAGACACGGGAATCCGCCGGATTTAAAAGAATCCGCCGGATTTAAGTCAAAAATCGGAATACGCCGGATTCGAGTGAATCCGCCGTATTCAATCAAGTTCGGGGGAATCCGCCGGATTGAATCGAATACGCCGGATTCGTGTGTGTTCATCAGATAGTTCGTGTGAAGCTTTGGAATACGCCGGATTCATTTGAATCCGCCGTATTCACCCGTGTCTTTTACTCGTTCATCGTTTTAGCCGAAGGTTTGTGTGCGGTCAGAGGTGGGAATACGCCGTATTCGAAGGAATACGCCATATTCGACTGGTTTAATAATGGGAATCCGCCGTATTCACGTGAATACGCCGGATTCATCTGAGCTTCGGTCTGGGAATCCGCCGGATTCGCTTGAATCCGCCGGATTCAAAGGTTTTGCAGGTTCTGGTTCGTGCAGAGCAATAATAAGCTCGAATGTTTTGGGTTTCAAATCATTTGTACATCAAACCCAAACGTTTATACTATCAATATTTAGCATTTTAACAACTTATTACATCATTATAACCTGTTTTCATGCATTGATTTTGCATTTGAAGTTTTGGGTTTTAAAACCATTTTCAAGAATCACTCATCAATCTTCGAGTTTGTGATGTTATGTAGCTAGATTATGATGTATAAACAAGTTGTATAACGAAATTTTAGCAAAGAAATCAAGGAAATGAAAGTTTCCTTACAATGAGAAATGTGAAAGTGGTGATGATCGATGATGATGATGATGATGATGAAGCTTCTGGCCTTGTGTTCTACTACTTCTGCTGCCTTTGATCTTGTTAAAATTTTTGAGAGAAAGAAAATGAATAATGGTTGTGTGTTTTGCAGAATGATCGAAGTGAGGGAGGGAGTATGGTTTAAAATGAATCGGTCTCCTCAATTATTGACGGTAGGTGCCAAATTTTGGCACCTCAATTTCGAGTACGGGTATAATTATAGCAATATAAAAGTTAACATTTTATATTTTTATTTTGTAGATGCTCTACTGGTTCGTAATATGTTTTCAGAATAATGAGGTTATCATTATTTTTGATAGTTGTACATTTTTGTACATTTTACTGCGCGTAGTTAATTGAGCGCCAATTTTCAGTAAATTTAGGATTTCATATTTTGAAGTAATGTTCTAACTTCTTCCAAATGAACGAGAAAATTTGCATTTTTATGATTTGACGTCGTATGCGCGTTTTAGAATTGTTTCTGTTCGTGTTATAATACGTTTATGTTAAACGTATATTTGAACCACTTTATCTATATGTTATAGATATATAAATACTCGTAATTAATAATCGAATTATTAATTATATATTTTGTCACCAACTTTCGTTATTTATTTTGTCGCATTTATTCGGACGCGTATTCGGTAACTTTTCAGCTAAAAATCGCGTAATTTTATAAATTACAATTTATGTAATACTTCATGTATTATTGTTTTGGGCTCGCTAGACTCACATCACATCAAAAGTTTATGTTAACACAATCGTAGGGAATTAGCATAAGAAATGCATGTAATTAAGTATAATTATATACCTAATTTGGAGGAGTGTCACATTCTCCCCCCGTTAGTGAAATCTCGTCCCGAGATTTAAGTCGAGCCGTGAGTCTCGGTCACGCTCTCAAATAGGTTGGGGTATTTCTTTCGCATTTCATCCTCTCGTTCCCAGGTAAACTCTAGGCCATGTTTCGAGTTCCAACGAACTTTAACCAGTTTGATTCGTTTGTGTCGAAGTTTCTGAGTTTTAGAATCCATAACTTCAACAGGTTCCTCCACAAAGTTAAGTTTTGAGTCAATGAAGACTTCGTCAGGAGGAAGGATAAGTGTTTCGTCAGAAAGACACTTTTTGAGGTTGCTAACGTGGAAAGTATCGTGTATGCTACTAAGCTCTTGTGGTAGTTTGAGCTTATAAGCGACAGGACCAACCCTAGCAAGGATTTCAAACGGTCCGATGTATCGTGGGTTCAGCTTTCCTCGTTTTCCAAATCGTGCTACTCCTTTCCAGGGAGATACTTTGAGTAGGACCTTGTCTCCTACTTGAAACTCAAGAGGTTTACGGCGGTTATCAGCGTAACTCTTTTGTCGATCTCGTGCCGCTTTCAGTCGGCTCAATACTTGAGTTATTTTGTCAGTGGTTTCCTGGACAAGTTCGGGTCCAGATAGTTGTCTGTCGTCCAACTCTGCCCAACAGAGTGGTGATCGGCACTTGCGTCCATATAACGCCTCAAATGGTGCCATCTGTATACTCGTGTGATAACTATTGTTGTAAGAGAATTCAGCTAGAGGTAGGTGAGTATCCCAGTTACCTCCAAGGTCTATCACACATGCTCGCAACAAGTCTTCGAGCGTCTGTATAGTTCGCTCACTTTGGCCGTCAGTCTGCGGGTGATAGGCAGTACTCATATCAAGTCGAGTACCCGTTGCCTGTTGTAATGTTTGCCAAAAGCGAGAAGTGAATCGTGCATCTCTATCAGAGATGATGGATAGTGGCACACCATGCCGAGAAACAATCTCTTTAATATAGATTTTAGCTAGTTTCTCCATTCCATCCGTTTCCTTAATAGCGAGGAAGTGGGCTGATTTCGTCAATCGATCGACAATCACCCATATGGCATTTGCTCCCGATGCCGTTCTAGGTAACTTCGTAATGAAGTCCATTGTTATTTGCTCCCATTTCCATTTGGGCAACTCAGGCTGTTGCAAAAGCCCAGACGGCTTTTGGTATTCCACCTTTACCTTCGAGCAAGTTAAGCATTTGCTAACGTAGGTGGCAATGTCACATTTCATTCCAGGCCACCAGTAGAAGCCTTTCAAGTCCTGGTACATCTTGTCCGCACCAGGATGTATCGAGTAATTGGACTTGTGCGCCTCGTCCAAAATCAGCTTGCGTAACTCATCTACGCATGGTACCCAAATTCGATTCATGAAGTACAACACTCCATTGTCCTTTTTCTCTAATTGTTTTTCCATCCCCTTCAAGGATTCATCCTTAAGGCGTTCGGAGGTGAAAGCAAGTTCTTGTGCCTCGCGAATTTGAGTAATGAAATTCGAGTGGATTGTCAATCCCAAGGCTCGAACTCTTCGAGGTTTGATTCGTTCCTTACGACTCAGGGCATCTGCCACTACGTTAGCTTTACCCGGGTGATACTTTATTTCACAGTCGTAATCGTTAAGTAATTCGACCCAACGTCGTTGTCTCATGTTAAGTTCTTTTTGGTCGAATATATGTTGTAGGCTCTTATGATCAGTGAAGATCGTACACTTTGTACCGTATAGGTAGTGTCTCCAGATCTTCAGTGCAAAAACAACGGCTCCCAATTCCAAATCATGAGTCGTATAGTTTTTCTCATGCACTTTTAGTTGTCGTGATGCATAAGCAATGACCTTTTCATTTTGCATCAGTACGCAACCTAATCCCTGATGCGAAGCATCACAGTAAACAACAAAGTTGTCTACTCCTTCAGGTAGGGATAGTATGGGTGCGCTGCTCAGTTTCTGTTTCAATATTTGGAATGCATTCTCTTGCTTCTCATTCCACTCAAATTTCTTGTCTTTTTGAGTTAATGTGGTAAGTGGCTGAGCTATCTTTGAAAAGTTTGCGATGAATCGCCTGTAATAGCCAGCTAGACCAAGAAATTGTCGTACTTCAGTTGGGGTTTTCGGTGCTTCCCAGTTGTTGATTGCCTCAATTTTGGATGGGTCCACGTGAATTCCCTTGTCATTTATCACATGACCAAGGAATTGGACCTCTCGTATCCAAAATTCGCATTTAGAGAACTTTGCATAAAGCTTCTCTTTTTGTAGTAGTTCGAGAACAAGCTTCAGATGTTGCTCGTGATCCTCTTTCGATCGTGAGTATACCAAGATGTCATCAATAAACACAATGACGAATTTATCCAAATAGGGTTTGCACACTCTGTTCATCAAATCCATGAATACTGCTGGTGCGTTGGTCAGCCCAAAAGGCATGACTAGAAACTCGTAGTGACCGTAACGAGTCCTAAAAGCAGTTTTCGGTACATCCTCTTCTCGTACCTTAAGTTGATGGTAACCAGATCGTAGGTCAATTTTTGAATAATAACTTGACCCTTGCAGTTGATCAAATAGATCGTCAATGCGTGGTAACGGGTATCGGTTCTTGATAGTTACCTTGTTCAGTTCTCGGTAATCGATGCACATCCGCATAGATCCATCCTTTTTCTTGACAAATAGGACCGGAGCTCCCCAAGGTGAAAAGCTCGGACGGATGAATCCCAAATCTAGAAGTTCCTGCAGTTGTGTAGATAACTCCTGCATTTCCGAGGGAGCTAAACGATAAGGTGCACGTGCGATAGGTGCGGCTCCTGGCACCAGGTCAATGTGAAACTCAACTTGTCGTGGGGGTGGTAATCCCGGCAACTCATCAGGGAACACTCCTGGATAGTCGCGTACAATGGGCACATCGTCTATACGTCGCTCCTCGGTTTTCTTTTCTACAACGTGTGCCAGAAATGCTTGGTACCCCTTTCGAAGATACTTACTGGCCTTCAAGCACGAAATTATTTTTGTGGCATTCTTTCGTTTCTCACATTGAACCACAAGTGTTTCTCCTGTTGACATTGGTAATCGTACCAGTTTATCATGACATATGATCTCAGCGCGGTTCTTAGATAACCAATCCATACCGACTACAACGTCAAAACTTCCCAACTTAACCGGTAGTAAGTCTATTTCGAAGAGATGACCTTCTAACTCCAAGGTACATCCCGGTACTATTTCTCCTGATTCGATTAACTCACCATCGACTAATTCTATGGTATACTTGTTGTCTAACTTACGGGATTCAAGTTCTAATAGTGGTCTAAATTCAGTAGACACAAAACTTAAATCAGCACCCGAATCAATTAACACAGAGGCATAATGATTGTTTACAAGAAACGTACCAGTGACGGTGTTAGGGTCCTGGCGTGCCTCTTGTGCTCCGATCACGAATGCCCTTCCTTGAGCCGGTTGATGGTTGATGTTGTTGGCTCGGTTATTGTTGTTACCGCGGTTGTTGTTGTTGAGCTTAGGGCATCGGTTACGGTAGTGTCCTTGCTCACCACATTCAAAACATCCCTGGTTTTGACGCTCAGTGTTTGCTCGTGGGGGAGGGTTAGTTTTGCATTCTCGGGTTCTATGTCCCCATGCTCTACAGTTTCCACAATACCCACACCCACCTTAGTGGTGTCTGTTACACTTACCACATTTGGGTTTGTTACCCAGGTATGGTTTCGATTCGGTGGTAGTGGCAACATATGCTTTCGCATTTCCAGAAGATTTCTTGTTCTGCTGACCCTGACGATCAGTACCACTACCGTTCCACTTTCGCTTTGCACCACCAGAACTACTAACATCAGTACTGTTCGGTTCACTTTTTCCCGACACAGCTTTCTTAGTCAGACTTCCCATCCTGACTGCCTCATCGGTCAAACTTTGTGCTAGTGTAACAGCACTCCTGAAAGTGTCCGGTTTAGATGATGTCACCAGACTGCGGATTTGTGGTACCAGACCGAATATGTAGCGTTCGATACGCTTATACTCGGGAGTCACCATATGTGGCACTAGACGTGCAAGTTCCTGAAACTTAGTGGTGTACCCAGTAATATCAGCACCAATCATGGTGATGTTCCACAACTCTGTTTCTATTTTCTGCATCTCACTGCGAGGGCAGAATTCCTCCAACATCAAATTCTTAAATGTTCCCCATGACATTGAATAAGCAGCTGGTCGACCAAGTGATTGGATCTGACTGTTCCACCAAGTGAGCGCTTTGTCAGCCAAAGTGCAAGCAGCATACTTCACCATACAGTCAGGTGAACAGTCACTAATATCCAATACCGACTCAGTTTTCTCTATCCAGTGAATCATACCAATTGCACCCTCGGTGCCACGAAAAGAAATCGGTTTACAAGCCTGAAATGTTTTGTATGAACACCCTTTGCGAGCATTCACGGTTGTTTCAGTATTAACAGGGGTAGATCCACTGTTGTTAACTACGGGTTCGCGATTTCGGCTTGCCTCATATTCAGCAATACCTTCAGCTATTCTTCGTGCGATCATTTGTTCGGTGGTTTCAGTGGGTGGTGGTGGAGGCGTAGTTGTCTTTTGACTGTTTCTAGTGGCTCGTCGTTTGGGAGGCATGATTCAGCTCTGCGATGAATAAAATGCAGAGTGTTAATGTTGAGATATTGAATGTGAATAGATCAACGATTCACATTTGATAGAAATGAATGACATGAAGAGATGAATGAATAGGGTTTTACAACACGTGCCATACAACTTTGAAACACCCACATGTATCTAGCATAATATAATCACGTTGGCCAGGCGTCATTATATAATGTCCAATACATATTTCTTTTCATTGTCGTTTAACACTGTAAATTTCAGAGGTTCTCAAGAATAATCAATCATCAAGCTGTAAAATGTTTCAGGGTTTACAAGAGTTGGTCACAAAGTGTCGATAAAGTATAGGTTTAATCACCAGTCGACAGTTGTAAGATGAAATATCATGGTTGATAATAAGCATAATGAACACGAGATGTAAACCAAGCATTCATTATATATTAGAGATCAAAACGCTGTTACATGAGTTTAGTACAAAATGAGATGGGATTTCTAATATACCCATCGATGGTTAGCGTTATACAAAAGATGATGGGTTTCCTATACATATACCCATTTTACTAACAAATTTTCATCCAACATACAGCTAGTCCATAACGAATACATACATATATTTCCCCAAAAGTAATAGTTTAATATGGTGTAGGCACAACCGCCATACACAGACCTAACGGAACCATGGGAAATACATCCTAACCGCAATCATCACTGCTGCAGTCATCACACATATACTAGCTACAATCTCTGACACCCTAGCACGCCTCTCTAAAGCTGCAACGCATGCACGGGTGGATGCTAGACTCTGCCAGTCTGTCAGACGGTGAGTCTCCACGAAATCCATCCTCTGATGGAGCATAGCCATATCCATGTCAGTACGGGAGGCATCGCTCAGTAGCTCCATCACATCTCTGCTCCTGCTAGAGGATATCCTAAACATGGTGTGGACCACAGCCACAAGGGTAGGCACAGTGAGCTCCAGAGGCTCACCAGTGAGATATGCAGATGGTGGTGAGTGGGAGGACTCTCCAAACTCAAAGGTCGAGGGAATACCCTCTAGTGATCTCCACTCTCTCAATACTCGAGGCATCCAGTCCAGATGAGAAGGTCGGAGCCTCTTCTGTGGCGGCTCGACAACTGGAACTTCAGACTCAGTCACTGGCGCCTTATCGCGCGGCGCGAGTGGTCCCCTGGGAAAATCCCGAACACAGATCCTAGCTGTCATCCTAGGTACAGGCACACGAGAGGTACTCGCAACTGGTGGTGTAGGGGTAGGAGTGACCACAGGTGCGGTCGGAGGTGGTACTAAGTAAGCATCACTAGTGTCATCAGACATAGCTCTCACATGAACTGATGACTCATCCCCTACTGTAATCGCGGGACCCTCAAAAGTAGCCTCGGTCGGCTCTTCATCCGAAGCGTAAACATGGTAATGTGATTGACTAGACATACTGTGACAAAAGAAATTGAGTGTGGCGTGTCAGTCGTATGTTAGTTGTATGCAAAGTATGTATGCCTGAATGCACAAATGTTCTAGCCAAGGCTATAGTCTAGGTCTCTAAGGTTTTCAGTCACCTAAAGACTTCTAGTTCGCTATAACCAATGGCTCTGATACCAAGTCTGTCACACCCCGCCAAACGGTAATTACAATTACGTAGAGTGGTTTGCGGAAGCTTAGTGATGTGGCGGGGCTGCGAGCAGTAATAACAACCAACAGATACATACATACTCAGAGCATATGGATATCGCAGAACGAAATAGATTAAGATGCCATTAGTTAAAGTTTTACAAAAGGTTACCACTTGGAAAGTAGTAACAGTAATAATAGTAGTTGAAATCAGTATTTCATAAAATACATAATATCAAAAGTAGATTTCATAGGTATGACTGCAATAGTTGCAGTTATACAGAGGAAATCCAGGTGTCCCAAAAGTAGTGGCATCCTAACAAGTCCAGGGTAGTCCGTCCTGATAATGCATGCAGATCTTACTTACGCTGCTAATTCCCTGAAAAACATAGAGTAAAACGTCAACAAAATTGTTGAGTGAATTCACAAGTTTGTTTGTTATGTAGGAAACACAGGTTAATCATTTAAGAATAACATTTCCAAATAAGTGTTGTTTGTCAAGTAGGAAACACAAGTTATTAACAAATAACATTTCCCAAATCAGTTGTAGTTGTAGTAGGAAACACAAGTTATTAACAAATAACATTTCCCAAATCAGTTATCAGTAGGAAACACAAGTTAACCTAAATTAAGATTAACATTTCCAAATCAGTGTACGTAGGAACTCACTTCCTAAACAATAGTTTTGTGGGAATATTTAGACGGTGATCCCTTGAAAGGTGAGCTAAACCTGTCAAGTAAGGTAACCCGATCTAACCCTATAACCAAACCACAACCCTAATCTGTTGTTGTTTGCCATGCTGGACAATTAAGTATACGCTCCCAAATCCGTAGGAGGGTCGTCACGGCGATAGTACTATCCGTATACTCAGTGGCTAGAGTCACCTAGCTAATGGTTATAGTCTGTAGCCATAAGGTCTTTTATGCACTACATCGTTCAGCCTAGATCCGTACCAAGATTCGTTGCCTAAATTCCCAAAATAGTTATGAAAAACATTTCATAAAACATAGTTCAAATAGTTGTGTGAAATACCCTTTCACAAATAGTTCAAGTATGAAGTACCCCTTCATAAAACATAGTTCAAATTGTCGTGTGAAATACCCTTTCACAAACAGTTCAAGTATGAAGTACCCCTTCATAAACAATTTCAGCAAATACATACAGTATTTAATCAATTACAGTATGAAATCACATTTCATCAATAGTTTAAGTAAATACATCTAGTATTTAAATCAGTTGTCGCATGCAAATATTCATACGATTTCTATGTTTTCCACCCCGAGGTTTTAAAACATTAAAACATTGAAAAGGGGTTTGTGAACTCACTGTGAGTGCTCGGATGTGAATGCTAGCGAGATAAGATAGCGTAGCCCAAACGTAGTCAACCTATACACAATAATGTATTAACTATAAGTACTATCTTTTACTTACGTTAATAGTTCGTTTGTTTGAAGAAATTATCAATTTCTTAAGTTTGTGTATGTCGTTGATGATTGTTGTTTGAAAATAAATAATATTTTCCCAAGTTATGTTTGTTTGTCGAATCGCCCAAAATGTGTAAGCATATATACATATATACTTATATAGTTGCATATATATATTCTCGCATATATATATTATTGTTCGTACGCATTAAATAAGTCCAATGTCTGTAATCATAGTTTGTCTCGTTTTATAGTGTCATTCAACAATTTATCATGTCTCGTATATGTCTTGTACAATTGTAGTCGTTAACGGAATTGCTTTGTGTTTTAAGTTAAAAGTCAAGTTGTTGACCAGACACGGGAATCCGCCGGATTTAAAAGAATCCGCCGGATTTAAGTCAAAAATCGGAATACGCCGGATTCGAGTGAATCCGCCGTATTCAATCAAGTTCGGGGGAATCCGCCGGATTGAATCGAATACGCCGGATTCGTGTGTGTTCATCAGATAGTTCGTGTGAAGCTTTGGAATACGCCGGATTCATTTGAATCCGTATTCACCCGTGTCTTTTACTCGTTCATCGTTTTAGCCGAAGGTTTGTGTGCGGTCAGAGGTGGGAATACGCCGTATTCGAAGGAATACGCCGTATTCGACTGGTTTAATAATGGGAATCCGCCGTATTCACGTGAATACGCCGGATTCATCTGAGCTTCGGTCTGGGAATCCGCCGGATTCGCTTGAATCCGCCGGATTCAAAGGTTTTGCAGGTTCTGGTTCGTGCAGAGCAATAATAAGCTCGAATGTTTTGGGTTTCAAATCATTTGTACATCAAACCCAAACGTTTATACTATCAATATTTAGCATTTTAACAACTTATTACATCATTATAACCTGTTTTCATGCATTGATTTTGCATTTGAAGTTTTGGGTTTTAAAACCATTTTCAAGAATCACTCATCAATCTTCGAGTTTGTGATGTTATGTAGCTAGATTATGATGTATAAACAAGTTGTATAACGAAATTTTAGCAAAGAAATCAAGGAAATGAAAGTTTCCTTACAATGAGAAATGTGAAAGTGGTGATGATCGATGATGATGATGATGATGATGAAGCTTCTGGCCTTGTGTTCTACTACTTCTGCTGCCTTTGATCTTGTTAAAATTTTTGAGAGAAAGAAAATGAATAATGGTTGTGTGTTTTGCAGAATGATCGAAGTGAGGGAGGGAGTATGGTTTAAAATGAATCGGTCTCCTCAATTATTGACGGTAGGTGCCAAATTTTGGCACCTCAATTTCGAGTACGGGTATAATTATAGCAATATAAAAGTTAACATTTTATATTTTTATTTTGTAGATGCTCTACTGGTTCGTAATATGTTTTCAGAATAATGAGGTTATCATTATTTTTGATAGTTTTACATTTTTGTACATTTTACTGCGCGTAGTTAATTGAGCGCCAATTTTCAGTAAATTTAGGATCTCATATTTTGAAGTAATGTTCTAACTTCTTCCAAATGAACGAGAAAATTTGCATTTTTATGATTTGACGTCGTATGCGCGTTTTAGAATTGTTTCTGTTCGTGTTATAATACGTTTTATGTTAAACGTATATTTGAACCACTTTATCTATATGTTATAGATATATAAATACTCGTAATTAATAATCGAATTATTAATTATATATTTTGTCACCAACTTTCGTTATTTATTTTGTCGCATTTATTCGGACGCGTATTCGGTAACTTTTCAGCTAAAAATCGCGTAATTTTATAAATTACAATTTATGTAATACTTCATGTATTATTGTTTTGGGCTCGCTAGACTCACATCACATCAAAAGTTTATGTTAACACAATCGTAGGGAATTAGCGTAAGAAATGCATGTAATTAAGTATAATTATATACCTAATTTGGAGGAGTGTCACAGAAGAAGTGTCTGTCTGATGAGACACTTATCATTCCACTCGATGAAATTCGAGTTGACAAGAAACTTCACTTTGTTGAGGAACCCGCCGAGATCATGGACCGTGAGGTCAAACAACTTAAACAAAGTCGTATTCCCATTGTCAAGGTTAGGTGGAATTCGCGGCGCGGTCCGGAATTCACCTGGGAACGGGAAGACCAAATGCGATTCAAGTATCCTCAACTCTTTACTGATTCCACGTCAAACACAACTTCAACATAAATTTCGGGACGAAATTCTTCTAACAGGGGGACAATGTGACACCCGTCAAATTAGGACTAGAATTTAGTGCCTAATCAAGTTTTAATACATGTAATTAGTTCTGTGTTAGGCTAATTAATGTATCAATTATTATATATATTGTTGAATATATATCTACAATTATGCGGTTTGTTTAAATCGTACGAGTTTCAAATCGAATGAATTTCGATGCAATAAATACGGACGTTGGTGAACAATATTATTAAGTAATACAAATATTATTTAATAACTAAATTTTATTTAGAATATTATTTATTATAATATTTCGTATTCATTCGTATCGTACAAACCGAACTTACACAATTTAAAATATTAAAAACGCGCAAACGAAACAAAACAAATGAAGTTATAAATGATAACTCAAGTATTAAGTATTTGGTGAAATACTTCAAGTCAATATTAAATAAATATTCGGGTTTTACAAATTTATAATTTAACGTTTATAAAATCATTTAAACGTTTAAACAATCGGGAAAACAAATATCGCGCGGGACGCGTGTACTGGAATTTAAAAAGATGGAGACCCACACTTTGGTGGGCCCCCACCCTCCAAAAATCAACCATCATCATCACCCACCCCCAATCTTATTCATTTTCATCTAACTAAACACACACACAAACCAAAACACTCCCAAACCAAAAATCACAAAATTTCGGAATCATCAAATCGACACACGAATTTTACATTTTCGGAATCCTCTCGACAAGTGGAACAAGATTAACAAAAGCTCTACCATCATTTTCGGCCTCCATCTTCTTCGATTTGCATTTGTAAGAAATTTCTTAAAAACTTAGATTTGTTCATTTTGATGTAATATTTTGATGTTTTGATGTTTACACAACTTATATATGTCCATTACAAAGAATAGAACACAGTTTTATAGCTTAAAAACGAGTTTAAATTGGGTTTTGGTCGGAAAATCGCGAACAGCCGGACTTTCTGGGCTGGTGTTCATCCATGCGACACAAGCCTTGTGTCGCATGTTCTGTCGCATTTTGGCTTTTGTGTCGCATAAAATTCATTGTGTCGTACCTTATGTCGTATCAGATAATTAGTGTCGCAAGTCTTGCGACATAACGACTATGTCGCATACCCCATACGACACAACCCTTGTGTCGTATGGACATTGTGTCGCACTCATATGCGACACAACCCTTGTGTCGCATAACCCATTTAGTGTCGCATGATTGTATCGCATAAAACAGCAGGATTTCAAAATACAATTTCACTAAGTGTCGAACTTATACAACTTCAACCCGCTATACAATACGACTTTTCAAACACTATGAGACATACTTTTTGAGGTTAACGTTTCAAATCATAATGAGAACATTGAAATATTTAAATTTCATCGATCACCAACGGGCCGTACAAGTTTTCACAACTTTTCTTAAAATCAAACAAGTCGTTGTAACTTGTATCAATTCAATCAAACAAGTCGTTGTAACTTGTATCAAGTCAGTCAAACAAGTCGTAATAACGTGTAACTACTCAATCAACCAAATCGTAGTAATTTGGACATGTATACATAGTTGTATAACAACTACAAAGGTAGTCCTTTGGGATATCTGTACAATTAATAACAATTCAAGTGTCGTGGACACATTCAGGTTTCAAGTCTTTGGACACCAACTCACAACTAATTACTTCGAGCTTATTAAATTAACACTTCAAGACTCAGGTGAGTTTCATGGCCCCATTTTCACTACTTTTACTAGGGGTGTGATATTACTACTTCATTTTGTTTTACAAGTAGAACGCAAGTGCCAAACTTCAAATACTACATGAGTTTCAAGCTAATCAATTTAAAGTCCTCCATAGCATAGTCTCTAGTATTTATAGCGTGAATGTTAGTATATGATATCATATGGGATTGACAATCCTCATCCGGGTTAGCACGCACTAACCGGTCAAACGGATGTATTAGCATTTGGGAAGACGAGTGTTGATTAGGCACTCGTAGGAGGCATTTCAAGTTAGGTTTCCTTAAGTGGGCCTGACAAATCAAGTTAAGCTCAGACTATGTGCTCATGGACAGTATAACTTTTATTTTGCTTAATTGCATTTTAAATTCAATATAAATCTTGCGGTTCTTACAACTATACATTGACATACAAACCTGTGAGCTCACCAGCGTTTTTGCTGACCCATTTTAGTATTTATCACAGGTACTCAGCAGTAGGTTGGCTGCACAAGCAGGAATTATTAGCTCGAGTCAGCATTCATACAACTAGAGATTTGATTGCATTATTATATTTTGTAAAAGTAATTATGCTATGTAATCTCTCAATTTCAGGAATCGAGCTAATGTAACTATATTTTTGATGTAAACATTTACTTTATCTATACAAGTTTAAAACGACACATATAGTGGTCGTTCATTGTATCTTATGTGCTTTGTATATTGATTAGTGACACCCAAATCGAGCTTCCGCAAATCATTAAATTTGGGGGTGTCACATTAAGTCTTTTCAAATTTGAGAAATTCCAAAATAGACTTTCTCGGAAAAATACCCCAGTTTCAAGAAGATACAAGAAAAGAAAACTCAAAAAATACTATCCTTCTTACTCACCATACACCTTCTTCATCTCTCCAAACCAAAAACCCGATTCCTTTTTAAGATGTCTTGAAAGATTAGTACCGTTCTCTTCCAAAGTGATGGAGATTTGATTCGTGATCAAGCCTATGACGAGAATGTTGCATGACTGGCTATCTGAGTGATTGACACTAGCAAGTAGGAAACCCTAAACACCTGAGTGATTTGAGTGACCCACTGCAAGGATTGCCTAGTCATGATTACCATCTAAGTTGCTTGAAGAAAGTATCAAATTCTATAAACTCTTAGTTTCTCATAAGAATTCTTTCATAACTGGAGCTTTATATTCTTTGGAAATAGTATTTCTAAAAGATATGTGTATCAAGAATCTTTCTAAAGGCCTTTTATGAATGAGTTTGCTAGAGGACAAGCAACGTTCTAAGTGTGGGATACTTGATATCGCGTAAAAAGTCACGTTTTTACTACCGATATCTCTCTCATTCTGGAGCGATTCTTGGCATTTTAACTCAAATACAGTAAAAATCAATGAAATTATGCCAAGATGGTCAAAACAAAGTTGCACGATAAAAATCAAGCAAAACGGATGAAAAACGAAGATTCCACGCACGTTTGAATATTCAAGGTATCAAAACGAGATTTCATGACAAAAGTGCCCATCACCAACATCCATCTCATCCAAGATGTTCGTTTTCAAATTACTCCAACAGGAGAAGAATCAACAAAAACGGACGAAGAATGAAGATTCTACGTACGCCGGAAGATCCAAACGATTCGTACGACACATCTAAAGTTCAGAGACATATTTTTGGGATTTCTTTTCATCAAAGTCTTCGTTTTTGAAAAACGAATCCAACGCAAAAAGAATCAACTAAAACGGACGCATAACGAAGAAAATACGCACGAATCAAGAAACGAGCAAAAGAAAGCGAACAGGGGCGGCAGGCTGGCGTACCAGGCCGGCCACCAGCCCCAAGGCGCCGGCCACCCACCCCCAGTCCCATTTCCACTTTTTGGTCCTTACGTGTACCTGGTGCACCACCTTTACATGCTTTTTGGTACCCGGTGCACCACCTTTACGCGCTTTTTGGTACCCGGTGCACCACCTTTTCCACCTTTTGCTACCATGAGCCTCAAGTTGCTAAAATGCACTAACTTTCAACTATAAATAGAGGCCTTCATAGTTCATTTGAAGACACACCTTTCATATCTTTCTTACTTCTCTCTAAGATAAATTTCTCCCAACTTTTATTTTCTTTTTCTCTCTACTTTCTCTTTCTAAGTTAATTTAATTAATTTGGTGAGAGATAAGTAGGAGATTAATTATGTAGTAGTTAGTAGTAGCTAGCTTAGCAATGTAACGCTTTGGAATATTTGGAAGTAATATAAGCATTGTTCTGCTCGCAATAATTACGGGTAATATCTATCCTTTCTTTTATTAATTATTTGTAATGTTCTTGTTTGATGTTTACAATTTATTAACATTAGAAATGTTTATTTCCATGATCTGCGAGTAGTTGCTTATATGTTTGCCATGATTTAGATAGTTATAATGGGATGATATTAAATATTGTGAAGTAATATAACGGCCCCTATTCGACTGTCCTCAGATATAGTGCTGGAAACGCTTTATGCGGAGTACAAACGTACGGAAGTCTGAGAACGACCGAAGGTAGTTACATTACGGATCAATACTATAAAAGTGCTAAATGAATTTCTGTTTATAGTTTAATTATAATATTATGAACGAATGATGGCATGTTTGGCCAACCGCTTATGACCAGACTACCCCAACGTATTCCGGTAAGGTAAAACCTGTTTATGCGACTATTTATTTGTAACAACCCCAAAATTAGGGCCAATTTAAAATTTTCCTAATTGCGTGTTTATTACTTGTATTTAATATGAAATAGGATTAAATACCTTACTTACTTATATATATATATATATGGATGGAATATATGTATATATACGCGTATACGATTCGTACAAATATCGTATAAAACAACAATTGTACAAATTTCATACACTGATAAAACAATTATTAAATAATGTGAAATTATTTAATTACTTTGATTATTACTTTATATTATGTTTATAATATAACGAAAACGTACGATTTAACCAAAACGTCACCGAACTCTCCGAAAACTCGACCAACCGACAAAACAAAACTAAGTTATGTTTTATAACTTGAAAACAAAGTATTTTATTAAAATACTTCAACTAAAATATCGGGTATTGTTGCGTATTTTAAACGTATATTAAATCGCGTTTAAAATCATTTTAAACGTTTAAACGACCGGGGAAACGAACACCGCACGAAGCGCAAACACGGAGGAAGCAAAAATTGGTGAGACCACACTTTGGTGGCCCCACCAAAACCGGCCAAGGTGAGGGGGCATTAAGCCCTCACCATCCTTATACACTTACACACACAATCACACCACTCCCTCCATTATTCTCTCATCTCTCTCTCTCTATCGGATCTCTCTCTCTCTAAAACCTATCACTAAACCACCATAAAAACACCACAAAACGAGCCTTGATCACAAAACGCAAAGGAGCAAAGACGATCACGAGAACGAGGTCTACAATCGTATCTTTTCGGATTTTCGTTTCGACAACTTTGTAAGTTTTCCGGCGACCCGAAACTTTTCCGATTACTTTTATTTTGCTAGATAAATGATCCCCTAGTTTAGTAATGTCCAAATATATAACTTAAACTCGTTTTTGAACACGTTTACGAAAATGTCGGTTTTGGTCATTTTAAATAAAACGACACCTCGAACATTAAAAATGACATCCAACAATTTTTATGAACTTAACATAACATAATATAACTTGTGTAAAAAGTTTCACTTTGAACGGAACTCGTTAAACTCGTTTTCGACACAAACCAAATCTGACCAGACACTAGTGTCGCATGGCTCACGCCAGTTATGCGACACTTCGCGTTAGTGACGCATAGGTAACAAACCGTCTATACGCGACACTTCGTTAGTGCCGCTAAAACACTATACCGTCACTTCACAAGTGACGCAGTCTTAACACTTTCGGCAGAAACAACAAAACACTACATAAGTGTCGCTATCATATAACGTTCGGCAGAAACTATAACACTTTCGGTAGAAACATCACGACACTTCATAAGTGTCGCTATCATATAACCTTCGGCAGAAACTATAACCTTCGGCAGAAACTGTAACCTTCGGCAGAAACTATAACCTTCGGCAGAAACTATAACCTTCGGCAGAAACTATAACCTTCGGCATAAACCTTAACCTTCGGTAGAAACTATTCGGCAGAAACCATAACTTTCGGCAGAAACCTATAACTAGCAGTTTTAACTATAACAATTTAAATACGATACAACAATCAAAGTATAATAATAATAGTTGAGATTATTATTACCAAAAATTCACTAACGGGCCACACTTAATTACAAAAGATTACAAACGTACAAACAAATACTTGGACATTAACTAGTTTGGGAACAACTAGCATGAATACTTTACAAGTATTCCAGTTACTTACTAAACCTTGTGCGTATTAGGACGCTAAGGGTTGCTAGTTCGGATACTACTTTGCTTGCTTACTGTATTGTCTGCTAAACTCAGGTGAGTCTCACGGCCCCATTTTCAATGTTTACATGTTTTAATAATTGGGGGAGATGCAACACAAATTATTTTCGTGATCACTGTTATTCGGTTAGTTAATTTAGTTGTTAACTTAATTAACTGCATTGTTACTTGTATTCGGTTTACCATTTTGGTACATAGTTCGGTTATCATTGTCGGTCTTGATTTTCATTGTTCGGTATATGCACGAGTGTTTTAATTCGGTAAAAGTCCTCAACAGTGTATGATTCATTAACTTAATAAGGCGCGGTTACTAAAGGATAGTACTATCATGGGAGTGACGTCCCCGTCCGGGTTGCTAGCTACAACCAAGTTAAAAACGGGCACTTTAGTAATTGTTATGGGTGTGTCACCAAATCGGGAGGCAAAGATCGGGTTAGGCTTTGAATCATAGCTCAGTGCAATACAAATGTCATTATCGGTAAATCATTGTTCGGAAACCTTAATTGGTTTAAATCATTGGTCGGTAACCCTAATGGGTTAATCATTGTTCGGTTACATTGTTTATCATGGTTCAGTATATTGTTATTCATTGATCGGTTTACACTGTTTAAATTATCGTCGGATAATCATGTTGATCACATCAATGTTTATTTAAACCTGTGAGATTCACCAGCTTTATAGCTGACCTTTTAGTGTTGTATTCTCAGGTACTCATCAATATTAGGAATGGCCTACAGGATAAGCTAGCTATCACGAGTCGCATGCATCCATATAGACATGAAGATTTTCTTGCATTATATTTTGTATAATGGTTATGTATTAAAATCTTCTGAAATCATTTTGCGAACTCACTACTATGTCTCAAACTTATGACTTAAACTTTGTATTACTTTTGGAAACTAATGTAATGTAATGTATTTTCAAAACGTCTCATTTAGAGTCGTTTGCTTGTACTTTGGTGTTTTGATTATTGATTAGTCACGCCCCAAAATAGTCGCTTCCGCAAAGCATGAAATTGGGGGTGTGACAGATTGGTATCAGAGCCTAAGGTTATAGCGAACTAGGTTGCATGTAGTGGGCCTAGACTATGACCGTTAGGCAGTATTCCTTATTAGATATAACTGATTCAGGGATTTCATCATACAAGTTTAATTTAACATAGCCTGATCAACTATGTACAATTAAATAAAGATGATGTAAGATCTGAAAGGGGTTATGTTGAACAGGAATGCATTAATTGACTCTGATCACGAGAGAACCGGGACTCATAATTGTTTTATGCTAGTCACGACTAGGTGGACGATATGTATATATGGTTTATACAATTAGGCTATTATATAGTATGGATAATAATACGCCTCAGATACTTGTTAACATAATCAATGATAAGATACATTTTAGAATTTGCCTATGGTAAGTTGATCTAGTCAGGAAATATAGTATCGGGATGTGCCATATCTGAGAGGGTCATCTCTTCGAAATAGGCTTACCCTAGGTAGAGATTAAAACTTCAATATCTTATTTGACATCAACTGGTCATCAGAGGACCATCCTTCATTCACCTATCAGTTTTAACATTCGAATCCAGTATTCCTCTAAGTACAAATCTTTTCTGCCTTCCTATCACATTCCGCAAAACTACTGATACATGTACGGATGTAATATCCCTTTTACTTTTGAAAACCTTAATCCTCGTAATCATTTGAACTCGTAAGTTGGATGATTACAATCTTCTTTATTCTACACCGTTGATTGTCATTTGTGTTGTAATATATTACTGTTATATATGCAACTACGATGATCATATTCTTGTACGAAACTCTGACATGTCCCTTATCTTTATTGAAGGAACATGCCTCCACGTCGCCAGTTCACTCAAGCTCAGGTTGACCGACTAGTGGCTGATGCAGTACTTGCCGAACGACAACGATCTGAAAGTGTCGAAACAACACCAAATGCCCCTGTAGTGAAACCCTGCACCTACAAAGACTTCATTAACTGCAATCCTTTGAGCTTCAAAGGCACAGAAGGTGCCATTGGATTGTTGCGATGGATGGAGAAGACAGAGGCAGTCTTTCGCATCTGCAGTTGCCCTGAGAACTGTAAGGTCAAGTTCTCCACCTACACTTTCATGGATGATGCTCTGACATGGTGGAACACTTATGCTGACTCCATAGGCCAAGACATTGCTCTGGAAACTCCTTGGGATGAGCTGAAGAAAATGCTCAAAGATGAGTATTGTCCCAGGGATGAAATTCAACAGCTTGAGGCAGAATTCTGGAATCTCTCCACTCAAGGGAACGACATTGCTAGCTACACCTCTCGATTCAATCAGTTAGCACACCTGTGTCCATCTATGGTGGATACAGAATCCAAGCGAATTGAGCGCTATGTCTGGGGACTTCCTTCTCAAATTCAAGGAATGGTTACTTCATCCAACTCTCCTACATTTCATGGTACTGTGCGCATGGCACATAAGCTGATGGCACAGATCGTTCGCCAAGGAACGTCTGTTGTCAAGAGTACTGTAAACCACCCTAGTGATAACAAGAGAAAACTTGAGGGAAATCCTGATAATCAAAGTCCGGCTACCAAAAAGCCTGCAACCATCAAGGCCAACACCTCTGGGTCTGAAAACAAGAGAGAGTACACTGGAACCAAACCCTACTGCTCAAAGTGTAAACGTCACCATGACGGGCCTTGTGGTACCCCCTGCGACAAGTGCCAGCGTTATGGTCATTCTGCTAAGGATTGCCGAACGAGAGCTTGTTTCGAATGTGGAACTGTAGGTCACTTCAGAAGTGACTGTCCAAACTTAAAGGACAAGAACATCGGCCCTGCTCGAGGAAGAGCCTACGTACTCAGAGGTAGGGATGACGACCAGAACCCTAGACTCATTGACTTGCTCAACCCGGGTATGCTTATTTAAAATTCTCGCCTAAATTACTTTTGTCTGATTTCCTCATATTCCGTGTATACTTTTTAGATCCTAAGTACCCAATAGGATTAAGAAACAACCGACTACTACTTCGAACAAATTTCGGGACGAAATTCTCCTAACAAGGGGAGAATGTAACAACCCCAAAATTAGGGCCAATTTAAAATTTTCCTAATTGCGTGTTTATTACTTGTATTTAATATGAAATAGGATTAAATACCTTACTTACTTATATATATATATATATGGATGGAATATATGTATATATACGCGTATACGATTCGTACAAATATCGTATAAAACAACAATTGTACAAATTTCATACACTGATAAAACAATTATTAAATAATGTGAAATTATTTAATTACTTTGATTATTACTTTATATTATGTTTATAATATAACGAAAACGTACGATTTAACCAAAACGTCACCGAACTCTCCGAAAACTCGACCAACCGACAAAACAAAACTAAGTTATGTTTTATAACTTGAAAACAAAGTATTTTATTAAAATACTTCAACTAAAATATCGGGTATTGTTGCGTATTTTAAACGTATATTAAATCGCGTTTAAAATCATTTTAAACGTTTAAACGACCGGGGAAACGAACACCGCACGAAGCGCAAACACGGAGGAAGCAAAAATTGGTGAGACCACACTTTGGTGGCCCCACCAAAACCGGCCAAGGTGAGGGGGCATTAAGCCCTCACCATCCTTATACACTTACACACACAATCACACCACTCCCTCCATTATTCTCTCATCTCTCTCTCTCTATCGGATCTCTCTCTCTCTAAAACCTATCACTAAACCACCATAAAAACACCACAAAACGAGCCTTGATCACAAAACGCAAAGGAGCAAAGACGATCACGAGAACGAGGTCTACAATCGTATCTTTTCGGATTTTCGTTTCGACAACTTTGTAAGTTTTCCGGCGACCCGAAACTTTTCCGATTACTTTTATTTTGCTAGATAAATGATCCCCTAGTTTAGTAATGTCCAAATATATAACTTAAACTCGTTTTTGAACACGTTTACGAAAATGTCGGTTTTGGTCATTTTAAATAAAACGACACCTCGAACATTAAAAATGACATCCAACAATTTTTATGAACTTAACATAACATAATATAACTTGTGTAAAAAGTTTCACTTTGAACGGAACTCGTTAAACTCGTTTTCGACACAAACCAAATCTGACCAGACACTAGTGTCGCATGGCTCACGCCAGTTATGCGACACTTCGCGTTAGTGACGCATAGGTAACAAACCGTCTATACGCGACACTTCGTTAGTGCCGCTAAAACACTATACCGTCACTTCACAAGTGACGCAGTCTTAACACTTTCGGCAGAAACAACAAAACACTACATAAGTGTCGCTATCATATAACGTTCGGCAGAAACTATAACACTTTCGGTAGAAACATCACGACACTTCATAAGTGTCGCTATCATATAACCTTCGGCAGAAACTATAACCTTCGGCAGAAACTGTAACCTTCGGCAGAAACTATAACCTTCGGCAGAAACTATAACCTTCGGCAGAAACTATAACCTTCGGCATAAACCTTAACCTTCGGTAGAAACTATTCGGCAGAAACCATAACTTTCGGCAGAAACCTATAACTAGCAGTTTTAACTATAACAATTTAAATACGATACAACAATCAAAGTATAATAATAATAGTTGAGATTATTATTACCAAAAATTCACTAACGGGCCACACTTAATTACAAAAGATTACAAACGTACAAACAAATACTTGGACATTAACTAGTTTGGGAACAACTAGCATGAATACTTTACAAGTATTCCAGTTACTTACTAAACCTTGTGCGTATTAGGACGCTAAGGGTTGCTAGTTCGGATACTACTTTGCTTGCTTACTGTATTGTCTGCTAAACTCAGGTGAGTCTCACGGCCCCATTTTCAATGTTTACATGTTTTAATAATTGGGGGAGATGCAACACAAATTATTTTCGTGATCACTGTTATTCGGTTAGTTAATTTAGTTGTTAACTTAATTAACTGCATTGTTACTTGTATTCGGTTTACCATTTTGGTACATAGTTCGGTTATCATTGTCGGTCTTGATTTTCATTGTTCGGTATATGCACGAGTGTTTTAATTCGGTAAAAGTCCTCAACAGTGTATGATTCATTAACTTAATAAGGCGCGGTTACTAAAGGATAGTACTATCATGGGAGTGACGTCCCCGTCCGGGTTGCTAGCTACAACCAAGTTAAAAACGGGCACTTTAGTAATTGTTATGGGTGTGTCACCAAATCGGGAGGCAAAGATCGGGTTAGGCTTTGAATCATAGCTCAGTGCAATACAAATGTCATTATCGGTAAATCATTGTTCGGAAACCTTAATTGGTTTAAATCATTGGTCGGTAACCCTAATGGGTTAATCATTGTTCGGTTACATTGTTTATCATGGTTCAGTATATTGTTATTCATTGATCGGTTTACACTGTTTAAATTATCGTCGGATAATCATGTTGATCACATCAATGTTTATTTAAACCTGTGAGATTCACCAGCTTTATAGCTGACCTTTTAGTGTTGTATTCTCAGGTACTCATCAATATTAGGAATGGCCTACAGGATAAGCTAGCTATCACGAGTCGCATGCATCCATATAGACATGAAGATTTTCTTGCATTATATTTTGTATAATGGTTATGTATTAAAATCTTCTGAAATCATTTTGCGAACTCACTACTATGTCTCAAACTTATGACTTAAACTTTGTATTACTTTTGGAAACTAATGTAATGTAATGTATTTTCAAAACGTCTCATTTAGAGTCGTTTGCTTGTACTTTGGTGTTTTGATTATTGATTAGTCACGCCCCAAAATAGTCGCTTCCGCAAAGCATGAAATTGGGGGTGTGACATTATTCAATAGACCATGCCATGATACGGACATCTCTGACGACCGAGATTGGGGAATAGGATTCGAGGGTAGTCGTTGGCCGATGTGTTCAGTACATTTGGGAGAACTTCCGGTGTATTGTAATTGTTTGTGTTTACTATCCATGTGACATATCTTCTATCTGATTGCGGACAACTCTACGTTAGTTAGTTGATAGGATCGTAAAAACAACTCATTCCAACATAGTTCAAATTTATAAAGAGAAACTTATATGAACGGGAATTATTATACTTTGTTATTGTTTAAATATATGACACTAGACCTAATTTATGGAGTACCCTTTCCAGTTATCCACGTGACTACAACTTAGATATTAGGGAGTCATGAACCTTAATTGTGGTAAGTAGTTATCTGTGCCCATAGCATGCAATAAGTAAGACACAGTGAAACCACTCGTTGATTAGGTTTACATTTCTACACTGCTTTACATTTAGTTAGTTTAGAGTGTCACTTTCACTGTCAATTACTCTTGACCGCATGTTGGATGTAAGAAGCTATGGAACTACCATGTAAAGTACACTGTCTAATTACTGAAAGGCATGGTCTGCATATGAAACACGTTTTAACAAACTGCGAATAATCCAGGGATGTATAACTGTTTGAAAATGAGAGGTCTAAGTCATAAATCAAAGTAATTAGAGTTTAAGAAAGATATTAACAAGATCTAGGAAAGTAAAGTCCAAGTGACCTAGGATACGTAAACCCCTTGATCTTACATATTTGATTCTTTAAACATAACAAGTTAATAATTAGATACACAGTTAGAAGAACGAGAGATAAGCTTAGGTGTTAAGAACGGTCGGACCTATGAGACGATACGCTGCTTTATTCATGTACCTTGGTTATTCACCAAAATAGGTTGCTTATCTTTCAACTAGGTAAGTATTGGGAGTTTAGCGTATTGCTCCGATCAGAATCACGATAACCTAGTTCCTAGTGACATGCCAACAGGAATTTAATTGGTAGGGTTCTAGTGTTTACACCAAAGTCTGTCAATCTATTAATCTGAAAGTGTCCCCATCATAAACACCATCCCGATATTATACTATCCCAACTCATGGCAAACCACGTCTTCCTTATCCTTAGTTGTTCCTTATATGCTAGCTAGCTCATTTTAGTTTTATTGCTTTAGTAGTTTAAATTAGATAAAAACCCAAACAAAACCAACTATCTGAACCCCATCTTGAAGACTTAATTATCCAAACAATCTCTGTTTCAAATTCGACCGTCTGGAGACGACCCTGATCATCCTTACCACATACTAGTATCAGGTACTAGTACCTAGTACCAGTAGGTAGTTTGGAAGTTTAGGCCCCGAGCAAAATAAATTTTAAAACACCCTGATCGCCCCTCAGTCGTTACAACAACACCGACGACACTGACGGCTAGGAGCGCATCATCCAGCCTATCGGCTATGATCCAGCTTATCGGGTATGCTCCAGCCTATCGGCTATGCTCCAGCCAATCGGTAATGCTCCAGCAACAGAGACATTACTGCGGCGATTCTTACCAAAAAATGAGACATTCCAGGGCCTCGGAGACCTTGTGATCTTTGAGAAGATCATTACGAGCCCAGAAAAAAGGTCGATTTAGGCTCCTTCCCTTCCACCGCATAGCTGCGGTAGCAGGCATAAGATTATATAGTAGAACCAGTATATTATTTCACTTAGCCTGCCTCTCCCATGACACATTTAACCTGAATTAGTATATAGATTCCCAGATACGGATGATGACGATTTGCGGAACACATGCGAGGCTAACATTAAGAAACTATATGTGTTACTTAATAGTGAAAGTAATATCTCATTCTATTAGGAGTCCATCTATTTTTGAACAACAACGTACAATTGAGGAGGCTGCTAATCGGCTATCGTGTAAAAATAGAGATTTTTATTAAGTGTTTGAAACTAATTGTTACACTAAGTATTTAACTTTTATGAACACAAATATACTTATATATACGATACGATACATGATTTATAAAAAAAAAAAACTTCATCTATATGAAACAAACATACTTATAGTATCGAACTCTTGATTTCAAACTATTACCAACGAGCCGTATACATTTTCTCAACTTCAAACATAAACATTAACCAAATGATTTGGACATAACTAGTTGAGGGAACAACTAGCATGGATGGTCTGTTGAGACATTTAATCATTAAAACCTTGCGCGTTTAACACGCCCAGCAGGTTTCCACATCTAATCATTAAAACGTTGCGCGTTTAGGACGCCCAGCAGATTTCAGTCGTTGGAGACGACATCATCCCTTGTATACCATCATTGTTGCTTGATAGCATCTCATCAGACTCAGGTGAGTCTCATAGCCCCGCTTTTACTGTTTTTAACCTCGGGGTGAGGATACATGCTTGTTTTGTTTTACATGTGAACGCAAGTATTAAATATCGCTATATTCTGCATGAGTTTATCATCTAATCATTTAAGTCCTCCAAGCATAGTTTGGTAATACTTTGTAGCGTGAATGTTAGTGTATGGTACCATATAGGACTGACAATCCCCGTCCGGGTCAGCAAGCACTGACTGGTCAAACGGACGCATTATCATTTGTTCATACGTGTGTTGATTAGGCACACGCATAGAGGCACCCTCGCTCGGGCATTTAATTGTGATCCTGACACCTCAGTTAAGCTCAAACTATGTGCTCATGGTAGTGATATACATCATTTATCATTTACTAATTTGTTTAATTACAAATTATCATACTTAAATCTTGCGGTTCATACAGTACATTTTATCATTAAACCTGTGAGCTCACCAACTTTTAGCTGACCATTTTAGCGTGTATTCTCAGGTTCGCAGCAGCAGTAGGTCTGCTCACTCAGGATGCCCATTAGCTCAAGTCGCATACAGACATCAGAAGATTCCCTTGCATTTCTATATTTTGTATAATTAGATATGCCCTAGAATATCTATCATTTGGCTTACGAGCTTTTGTAAACTATATTATAACAGTGTAAGACTTTTATAATATCAATGTATTTGTAAACAACGCATATAGAGTCGTCCATTGTATACCTTGTGTGCTTGATATTTGATTAGTCGCACACCGACCCGATTCGCTTCCGCAACCCAAATTTGGGGGTGCGACATGTTAGCGTATGAAGCTATGAGATCGTTGTAAAATGGCTCAGTAATAGCGTTGGAAACACCTCTGGTGTAGTACAAACACGTGGAAGTTAAGGAAAAGCCGACTGTCTATCCCCTTGTGGAAACCAAGAGTCACCCCTCTAGAACATGCATGGTCTAGGAATAACTGGTCGTGGAGGTATTACAGTACTGTACACCGTATGTCTACCTCTGGTTATATAGCTGTGGAAATACTAAAGGTATTGTACACCGCGATTATACCTAGGGTTAGCAAGCTGTGGAACTACTACAGTATTTTACACCGTATATTTATCTCTGGTTATATAGCTGTGGAAATACTTAAAGTATTGCACACCGTGATTATACCTAGGGTTAGCAAGCTGTAGAAATATTAAACGATACAGTACACTGCCAAACATACCTAGGGATGAATGACTGATCGCAAAGGAGATTCTAGATCATGACAGAATTATTTGGGCTATTAAAACCTGCTATAATGAGTCTAGATATGAAAGTCAAGCCCAACAGTGGTTCAAGATTCTTAAACCCCTAGACTCTACAAAACTGATAGTTTAGAATACAAAGTTAATAATCAATACACGATTAGACAATAACATTTAGACTTAGGTGAAAAGAAAGGTCAGAATATCCTTAATGGCGGTCTGTTACCTTATTCCTGCACCCTCAATGGGTCACTAGTCCTAATCGGATAGTGTGGGAGGTTAAGCAGCCTGATCTGATCAAAATTATGATAGCATAGGTACTTAGTGACATACTAATTTAGATGCAGTCTAAAGAAGTAGGGTCCTAGTGTTTACACCTATAGTTTACTTGTCTGTTAGCTAGATGTGTCCCCCTAATGAATATCATCCCCGTAATGCACTACCCCCAAATCATGGTGAACCACGTCTCCGTCATCCTTAAGTGTTACATATATGCTAGCTTCCCTTTTATTTTATACATTAACAGTTTAATAATTTAGAAAACCAAGTACAAAACCTATCCAACTATCTAAAACCATAGCTTAATTACTGAATTATCCGAACGAGCTATGTTTCAATTCTACCGTCGTGAGCAACGACCTTGGATCATCCTTACCACTTACTAGTATCAGGTACTCGTACCTAGTATCAGTACGTTGTTCGGAAGGTTTAGGTCCCGATAATTATAAATTTAAAACTACCGCCGGTGCAGCCGCAAGTGGAAGGTCCGCAACGACAGGACGCGATTCCTGACCGACCGTTTGTGGCGCATCACTACTGGTCCGCAACGACATGACGCGATTCCTGACCGACTGTTTGGGGCGCATCATAGACGTACAGATCTCTACATATCTTATCAAAACCACTTTCTCAATCTATATTTTTGCATTTTTTTAACAAATTTTGTTTAGCATCGTTCAAACTTTTCATATTGATTCTAATCTTTCGACAAATATATATTTTATTTTGCAAATTTTTTAACCAAACATTTTCGATTTCTCAATGTGTTTTTTCCAAAAAACAATATAAGAGTTTATAGGGCATTTATAGTGTACGCTTTCTTTAATAGATTGTTGTTACAAAGTCAAAAGATATCATTTTATATCTTAAACTTGCATTAGTTATATAGAAGTATATGACTTAATTCTTAACCTTACATAAGTATACACACTACTGATTTATTTTAATCAGTTCCACGTCTTTAATTTCAAATTGACATTAATCTTGATTTTTAGTTTGAAAAATGAACATTTCAAAGGTTTACCCTTTTTTCAAAAAAAAAACACCAACATAATTTTTAGAATTTAATAATAAATCTTTGATAATCTTATATTTGTGTAATTGTTTGTGCATAATCATTTATATTCACACTTTGTTATACGTCTATAATTTAATTTAATTTGTTATAGCTATCTATATAACTCAAGAGACTCTGTGCGTTCGAGAATAAACACGTTCATGCTTTAAAAATGAGTATCTCGCATTTTATATGTATATTTTCTATTTCATTATCATTTACGAGTACTTTTTTTCTTTTATACAAAACCAACACCTCACTAACGAAATTATATTGAACATTTATAGACAAATATAGAGTACACGATTAATTTGTTTACAAAAGAAATCTAGATCAATTCGCTGCATGTATTTCGAGTGTATTTTAGAGTGGGACCAAAAATGTGCCTAGTATTTTGAATGATGTAATAAAATAAAAATAGGTAAGTGAATATTAAACTTTGAATACAAATCTTAAGGTAGTCCGCGAATCTAATTTAATTGCAAAATGAATATTAAACTTTGATTACAAAATTTGAGGTAGTCTACGAATTTACGGATTATAATCTAGTATTTGTAATCATTACATAAAAAGAAAATGATGTCATCTTAGAATACACCAAGTGATTGAAAACATGACACTTGCTGACCTAATGTTTTTAAAAGGGGAGTGATTCGATTATCAAAAATTATCCATACACCACTAAATATGTTTTATGATGTTGTAATGTAAAACACAGTTAGTGGTGTATGGATAATTTTTGGTAGTGTACGAATCATCAACCTTTTAAAAACGTTGAATAATAATTTTTCTAATTTATCTTTACTATCCACTAAATGAAATTATAAGATAACAACATTTTAGATTAAAACTACATCTATAGTGTGTAACTAACTATTCGGACGTACATTGCGTGTAGGAAATTTGTTATTTGCTCACGGTATTTTTTCCGCGTGTTATCTATATAAGGTACCGTATGTCATCCTTAACAGTTACGTCACTAAAATACATATAATGAGAAAAATAAAAAGTTTGTTACACACAATATACACCTTAATAATTGATTATACACAGTTAATTGCCTTTATGTACCTTTAACCCTCGAATTTATATACTCCAAAATGTTTTTTACCAAATGTACATGAGACATGAGAGTTTGACGATGGAAATGCCCCTTTAGAATATAAAGCGCCCAAACTGGCCCTTGATAACACTTGGAGAATGGAAGCACTGATTGCGTCGTACGGAGATTCTTCCTCCGAGTCCGAATCCGATTCTCAACCGCCGATCGACGACAACATCCGATCACCTCCGGCAGCCGTTCTTCCTCCACCGCCGATTGACCTACTCAATCCTTTCAATTCACTCGGTAACTCCCTATAAACCCTAGCATTCTCATACATAGATACACAAATAATAATCTCATATGATATTTATTTATTCAGGAACAGTTGATTACTTGGAGTGTAATACAACTAGTAGAGTTCGAAGCTTCCCTCACATTAATGGAAACTACGCTTTACATGTTTACATTCCAGGTTTCATTTCTATTTGTTTATCCCTGTTTTCTGCTTACAATATTTTTCATCTGCTTCATTTGTTTATGCTCATATATTTGTTGGTATTAATTCTGCGTTGTTTGAAATGTGTAATGTGATAACTGATTATTATAATAATCAGATATATAGGAGTACATTTGCTTTTAAATCTGTCTTATGATTGTTATATGATGTTAGTTTAAATGTTAAAATTGGTGAACCCGGTTTTGTATAAGCTGAAAAGTTTCACAGTTTGATGTTTGGTAGAGTATCACATTTCGGTTTTGTAGCAAATAAAATTGTGTGGTCAATTTTGAAACTTTTAATATGAGATTTTGAGTTAAGAGCAGCTCTTTTAGGGGAGGAGGTTGTAGACTAGTACAGTAGTACTTGAAACTATTACCCTGTCATGACTCTAATATGCTTTCAAAGTTACAGAAATTATTTATTGCTAGTGGAAATTAATTGTTTGCTACACTATTTGTGTTGTTTTGCTTGCTACAGAATTGATGTTTTCGTTAACCTTATTCTGATGCAACTAATTTGTTTGTTTTTTCTGTTCTAATTAAGTTGGACAAACTTTTTGCCTATGTGACAGTCACTATACCATCCGAAAGTAAAAAGGAGCTGGCTCAGTTTTTGAAAAAAGCCACGTCCCTTGTACCAGGTCTTCATGTTGTGGATATAGATGTTCCATTACATATGCTGGTTAAAGATGAAGAAAAGCTTGTACAAGCTGCATTAGGGAGGGAATTTCACATTAGTCTTGGAAGAACTGTTCCCATACGTGTGCATCAAATAGACTCGGTGGTTGCGATGCTACGTCAGAGACTTCAGTTTCAGAAACGGTTTGAACATACCTCACGTTAACTGTTTTGTTTAATGCAATGTGTTAACTTGCGCTGGCTAGATGGGCTGGCTGGTTAACGGGTCAGAACAGGTTTAGGATGAAAGAGGCCGTATATTTCATGAGTCAAAGTTAAATGGTCTTGCCGTGGTTGGGTTAACCCACAAACATTTTCATGTTTGTAAGAGCTAGTGTAAATTAATGTGTTAATCATGATAACAAAACCAATGTATCTTACTACAATGAGTATTGAATTGATGTATTTAGGAGGTTGCATGAATTTTAAATACACTTTGGGACTTTAGGTGGCTATCAACCCGTTTTGACCTTTTCTACATGTTCCCCTTTTGAACTAGTTTGTTATTATATATTTGGCCCGTTGTGAAGTAAAACATAACCCAAATTGACCCATTCATAACTAACCGAGTTAAAATTTGCTTCCTCTACTTTTGATCTTCCTTGTAAACCCTCTGATTTGGATTTTGTTCATCTCTTCATCTTTCAATATTGTATTTGATGTCGTTGGAAACAGGTTTCTTATTGACTTCAATAAGTGGGAGGTTTTCGTGAATGATGATCAGACACGCACATTTCTTTCAATCGAAAATACAACGGGAGGCTTAGTTGAGGTATGCTGTTTCGATCTTTCTTTGTCAGTGTGTGATATCATCTACGCTCAAACTTCACTGCTGTAGTAAGAAGTTGTGACACTTACTTGCAATGCACTGTTGTATTCAGGTAACGAAACAGATTCAATCAGTCAATGAGGTTTATAAGCTGCACAATCTTCCTGAATTTTACAAGGTTAGTGTTCCTAGAGAATTGTGCTGAATGCTCATTAAGCTTCTTGTTTGTCCCCCGCAAGACAAACAGGATATGTAACAGGATCCCAGATTTCATACATGCTTCGATTTGGGGGGTTTGTCATTTCTAACTAAATACTGAATTGTATAACCTTCTAAATCATTAGTTATTTAAAGATTTAGATTATTTTTTGTTATAATGTTGCTTTTGTAATCATAATCAGCGCAATAATTATTTTTCAAATAAAATATATAACGGTCAAAAGATAATCACGGGTCAACCCAACCCGACCCGGCCCATGTCGATGCATATAAAATGGCCTGCTAACCGACTCACCCATCTTGCTACCTCTATTTCTTAATGTCAAAGTAACTAGTTTCTAGATGTAAAATTGATTTCTGTAGATCTTGAGGGAATTGATTAGTAGAAACACAAAATTTTCCAATAATTCTACTATGAATAAGTTTGACCTCGTACTACACAAATGTGTCACTTTTAGAGGTTGATGAAATCTGCTTCTCATATATAAAAAATTTCCCACTTTATTTATCAATAAAAAAAATTTTGTAACAGGATCCCAGACCTCATATATCTATAGCCTGGGCGGTAGGGGACATCAGTCAATCTTTAAATAGCGTAGTCGGAGGAGAAATGAAGAAATATGCTAATGTTGGAGGGTTGTCAGCCAAAAGTATGTTTACCTGCAGATTCGGTAGCATCGTATGTAAAGTTGGCAATAAAAGCTATAATATATGTGGATCTCCGGGACAATGAACACTCATAACTCTAAAATCATGGGTAGAGTGTCTAGATTTATCTTAAATTCTACTTGCATTTTCCCCCCATGTAACATTAGCATCTATATAAATGTATTATAATATTTCGATAGTGAGATGTATTTGGTTTGCAGCATATAGTATTTGATGCATCGTAATAATAATGATATATTGTGTAGGCTTATGTGGAAATGTATAAATATACGCAACTGATACCTCTTAAGGAGTCTATTTCATTGATGTATATCGTATAGATTCACTTCAAGAAAAGAACTTGAATCATCTGTCAATGTCTTTATTATGGTAAAATAATCCGTAATCTTGAACCGCACGATTTGAAAGGTAATATTAGTGTTTATGTAGGGGTCATTCATGTAAATATAAAAAAGTTGAATGGTAAAAAATGTAAAATATTTATTTTGTCATTTGAATTGTAATGTTAACATTACAAATGATATCCCGCTTTATTATCCAGAACAACCGTTTATTCGCTTAATTTTAAGCTAAAATTTCAGAGTATGTGGTCTCATTTCCACCCGATCGATCTTTACGGATGTCTTAGTTAGGTAATTTTTATGCTGTTGCATTTTACTTGCACCTTATTAAAATGATACGTATTTTTCAGACTAGCATCCTTAGCACACGAGATAAGGACACTAATAGAGATCAGTTTATGCTTTCGCTAGAAGTTTAACGATACATGTCAAGGAGGCACACCGTGTTAATAAAATAATATAGACTGGAAATATATATAAAAAAATAGATTCCGGGTCAAAACATACATCTTTTAGCTATTTTTTAGTAAATCACAACAACTTGTTGCAGAAATCACAACACCCTACCAATTGCGCGGGGGTGCTGCGATTTCCGCAACTTCCACAAGAAATTCAGTTCTTTTACTTCCGCAACAAGCTTTGCTGCAAAACTGATTGTTAATTTTGATTAGAAAAAAGAGGGGTTAAATCTTATAATATTTTTTTGGTTAGTAGGAGACTTGAGTAGTTGACATTCATTAATACAAAAAGAGAAAAGTACACAAATCGTCGTTTAATTATATCTCAAATTTCACTGATAGTCATTTACAAAATTTAATTACATCAATCATCCTTTATTTTGAAACTCGTTACACTAATAGTCCTTTATACCAACGATCGTTAACTCCATTAAAAAGGATCATACGTGATTTTTGTTTCATTCTTTTAATTTTTTGAGCAAAATATAAATTATAAAATCTAAAATATGTATAGATATATTATTAGCTACATAGAACATCATTTTTATTTTTCCCATTGAAACATCAAATTTTATCGTCAACCACCCAAATTCACTACCATCGTGTCTTAAAGATTACGTATCACATATTTGGTTTATGGTTTTCAACGGTGTTGCACCTTGAAGCTAAGGTTTTCGTTTGAGATGTTTTTCAAGTAAGGAATGGATGCGAAGAGAAGAGATGGTGGCTACCAAAGTTGTGACAAGATCATATGAATGAGTGACGGTGGTGAACTATAATATTTGATGTTTCAGTGCATAAGAGGACCGAATTTGATGATAAATTTGCGAAGTGTTGTAAGGAAGATGATGATGTTAATAACGTATCTATACATATTTTAGATTTTATAATTTATATTTTGCTAAATAAAGTAAAATAATAAAAAATAATCACGTGTGGTCCTTTTTAACGAAGAGTTAACGATCGTTAGTTTAAAGGACTATTAGCGTAACAAGTTCTAAAATAAAGGATGATTGGTGTAATTAAATTTTGTAAGGGACTGCCAACGAAAATTGAGGTAAACATAAAGGATGATTTATATAATTTTCTCCAAGAAAATTCTATACTAATTATATAAAGCATTTGTGATGTTTTCTTTATAAGATATAAATTACTATTTTACCTCTACAATTAGTAAGGGTTTTTTTTAAAAAAACATATAAATGACTAACATACCCCTACTTCTACTATCATTATAAAACCATAAATTGATTAATATATTACATTTAATTTTAACTTCAACTTCTATATATCTTTACTATTATGTTTTTTTTTTATATTGAGATTAATATTTTGCCTCTACAATTACTAAGAGTTACGTGATGAGAATTTCTGGAAAAGACACAACTTTTGAACCGTCAATAGTTACACTAGGTGCTAATTATGGATGGAAAGGTTCCTCAATTTTACACGTATTGTAAGTTTTAAATAATTCAAAAAGAATGCTTAAATACGTTTTTTAATGGAATTTTATTTTTACAGCTTATGTTTATTTTCGTTGTTATGTTATTATTTTTATTTTTGAGAAATTCCTTTTTGTACCAAGTTTTAGGTTTACAATTGAATGTAAAATTTGTGTAATATCAAAATACAAATAAGCAAATGAAGAATGAAAAATCAATGAAAGTCATACCTCTAGACTCAGCCAACAACTTCACAAATCGCAAACTGGCCTAATAGAACTCAGATGCCGACACTCGCCACTTCGACCATCGAGTTTGCAATGGCATATTATGATATTTTTAGTTTTGCGTATTTTGTAAAAAGATTTTTCCATTTAAAAACCAATATTATTCACGTATTGTCAGATAGTTTTTGATTTAAAAGATGATTCAGAAATGTAATATTAGTTATCGAATGAACGTGAAACAAATAAACTTTCCTTAATGCATCACGCGGATATCCTGCTGTAAACAATTACACAGCTAAGGTGTTGCGGTTTCAAACAAAGCTTATTTATAAGCTGCTATAAGTTGTTTGCAAAACACACCCTTCATATTCATGTCCTTAATCAAATTCTTGCATGTTTCTAAGATCCATATAGAAGAATTGTCATTAATTATTGCATATCCTAACACGTACGTTGAACAACTAGATAATCCAGATGCATTATCTATTATCTATTACTATTTATAAAGCATGTCCAATGTTAAATTTTAAAATGCTTATAAATTATTAAAGTTTTTAAAATACCCCTATCACATTTATACCTATTAATTAATGCATATAATATATAATATATGACCAAATCATTTCCATTAATATGTAGATTACTATAAACAAATCATATTTCTTTCTATTATATTTATAATAATACAGATAAAATAATACATAACACAAGCTTTATACAATAAATCATCAAATATTTACATTTATATTCATTTTAAAATCGTCATTTGCTGCTCCATCCATCGTCATCACTTTCACTACCGCATTGCGCGAATATTATGCTAGTCTACTATAACATCACGTCAACTGTTGCGGGTCCAGTGTGCATATTCTTGATTGTCAATGACTCTTGTTGTAAGTGACAATAATAGTTCATAATGATAAATTTTATCATTTGGTGCACGTATGGGGTAAAATGGCCATAATTTTTTTTTCAGTTTTCATTTTTTGGGTAAACGTTATGAGATTTATACTCTTTCCGTCTCTAGTTGCCCATTTTTTTTTTAATGTTTAAGTAGGCAAGTAAATATTAGTAGGGTTTAGCTAACGTGTGGCACATGTGCATTTAATGAATCACTAATTTTCGTAAATATTAAAATTTGTAATTAATATATACATAGAAATACAGTAGTAAATATTAGATGGAATTAATGAATATTAAATGTAATTGTTATTATTTAAGAAAATTTTGACTTCATTAGATACATCCTATTGTGTGCAACAAGGGCATATGTTAGCATAACCCATACTAGTAAATTGTATACATGGAGATGGTAATAATTGCTCATTTCTAAAACCGTGGTATCATATGTGTTATGGACAGTTAAATTGGAGCGAAGTTACGTAGTGTAAAAGAGAATCACACAATTACGTACGTTCAGAGGCGGATATATACACTAGATCAAGGGGTTGCAGGTGCAACATACGAATTATTTTGATGAAGTGTAAAAAAGTTTACTTTTAATAATTATACAATCTGTTTAAGTATCTCATCTCACCAAATACAACATATATCATTTTTTAGCCCAACTGGTTGTAATGATGCGCATTAATCGAAAGGTCACATGTTCAGATCTTTACTTCATCTCAATTTTTTTCCTAGATTGTATGATTTAATTTTGGTTTAGCTTCTACTATTGAACCACAAGTTGACCTGTTAAACGAAGTGAGCATCATATTATATTCATCATATTATATTTTGCTACACACGAATAAAGTTTCTAGCTCCGCCCCTGCGTACGTTGGAATACTTCCCTCGGCCTACGGCCCATGGCACATGCACTTTTGCAAGACTTAGAGTTGCTGCCGAAGCGAAGAAGAAGGGAAGAAAAAGAAAATTAGAATACAGACACGGTGAGCAACATTCACCTTTTCACATTAAGACTTGAGAATTCTTAAAAACTGTGACCATCCTACCGAAGAGGAAAGATGATGAATTCTCGAAAATGGGTCGTTAACGTGGACCTTAACATTAAGGTTCATACCTAGCCTTAATATAGGTGGTGATGTACGTTTGTTAATGTTTTACGGGTTAATTGTTTCGTTATGTATTTAACTTTACCACTTTTACTATTGTATGCAACCAACTTTCAAACGTTCTATTGTATGTATCGAACTTTTCAAAAATGTCTATTGTATGTATTGGATGACCTTTTTGCTGAAGTGGCACCGGTCATGCTGACGTGGCGCTGATTTGTCAGCAAAAATGTCACCCAATACATACAATAGACATTTTTGAAAAGTTCGATACATACAATAGAACGTTTGAAAGTTGGTTGTATACAATAGTAAAAAAGGTAAAGTTAAATACATAACGAAACAATTAAACCAATGTTTTATATCGCTTCGTATTTATGTACAACTCGTAGAAAAGACGTTTCACACTCGACCTTTTTACACGTGATTGATTTAATAGGGTTGATATGATGCAAACTTACGATGTGATCGATGAATTTAGTCTATATGTGCCATTTCATAACATCCATATCGTATGGACCCTTGTATATATGTTACATAAATTCAAGTTCACTTGTAACATGTAAAGTCAATTTCTCGCGTTTGAGAAAATCTTAATATTGGAAAGTGCCTAGAAATTAACATTAACATTAACATTTATATATATATGTCATGAATTATACATTAGCGTCATGCATCTTTCTTTATCGATCATTTTCTATATCTTATCTTACAGAAAATTAAAAGAATATTACCATTTTCATACACAATGATATTATTTATTTTATCTTGTTTGATTCCATTAAAATACCATTTTAATTGGTCCTAGTTGCAAATATACTACAAGTCTACAACATATATGTGATTGGTGGACGTAAAATTTTTTTACATGATCCACGAAAATGTGTAACCTTTTGTTTTCTTCAGTAAGAATGTGAAGCTTTATAAAGATTCCATTCATTACAATTTCTACTGATAAAAAAAAATTAAACAAAAAATTAACTACAATTTCAACGTTTTAATTAAATGTAGAAAAAAGACGGAATTGATCGAACTGTTTACTACTTTTTTATTATAAAGAAAAACGGAATTAAAGTAAGGATGTTTCTAGTTACAGCCTTTAGGCTAGGCCTGTAAACGAACCGAACGAACACGAACGGAGTCTGTTTGTGTTCGTTCATTAAGGTTTTGACGAACAAACGAACGAACACGAACGGATAAGCGAACATATTTTGTTGTTCATGTTCATTCATTAAGAAAATTTGTTTGTTCACGAACACAAACGAACGTACACGAACAAACACATAATTTAATGCATTTCTTCATTAATAGCTTAAACGAACCTCAACAAACATAAACGAACACATATATATACACATCTACACATATATATTATATACCTTGAAACTTTGCGATGCACATTCAACATTACAAAACGATCACAATATGAAGATAAACTCATTTGCTTGGTCCGATCGTTGGAAAGAGCATCACATCTGGAACTAGTCGAGGTGCGTTTGGAGTTGAGGGAAATTGTAAGGTAAAAATATCTAGATTTTTAATATTATTAAATGAAAATATCGAAATATTAATAATATTCTATCTGATATTTAGCTTAATCAAAATAAGATATACAAATATGTATTAATTCAATTAAATTATTAGTTAATAAACGAACATTTAACCGAACGTTCACGAACATGTTATCAAACGTTCACGAACATAAATGAACGAACGAGACATGTGTTCATGTTCGTTCATATAATTAAACGAACGTAAAAATCTGTTTATGTTCGTTCATAGGGCTGGCAATCAACCCGAAACCCGACACGAACCCAACCCAAATATTATAAGGTTAGGGTCGGAATTTTTGAGGCGCCAACCCGTCAACCTGAAACCCGACAACTCGATATTTTTTTAGGTAGGGTCTGGGTCAGCAAATGCATTTTTGGGTTGAACCCGACAACCCGAAATTTAGTTAATATCATTATAAATTTATTTTAATTTAAATATGACACATAATTTAGACCTTTCCAGTTACTGATTTATAATTTTTTCTTTGATATCTTTACGTTTTGATATATTACTTAGTAAATTAATGATGTTTTGATGATCAATTCAAATTGATATAATATTTATTTTTATTAATTTTAAAATTTTATAATTATTTATGCTTTTAGATTAGCTATTGTTATAAAATGATTTATCAATATGACTTAATTGACTTAAAACCAACCTGAAAACTCAAAAATAACTTGAAAATTTGTTGAATTATTAGCAATTCGGGTTGGGTCGGGTTGGGTTCGGGTTGTCGGATTTTGGGTTGGGTTGAAATACCCAACCCGATTTTAGAATCAGGTTGGGTTCGGGTTGATCATTTCTGACCCTCCAACCCGACAACCCGACCCAACCCGAATTGCCACCCCTATTCGTTCATATAACGAAACGAACGAACATAAACGAACTTTCCGCCGAACGTTCAGTTCGTTTACAGGCCAACTTAAAGCCTTAGAGGGCCATGTTTAAAAAAAAAAACGTTTTGTGCATGAATATTGATACATTATTAAGGTGAGTTGGGCGATTATTATAAATCTAGTAAGTTGGTTATTATTATAGTACAACAAAATAATGCGTGTTCGAATATATTAAGCATACGTCTTAGGGCTGTGGTTAGAAAAATCCGGGTTAGCTTTAATTTATATTTTATTTTTACAACAAAAGTGTAACTTTTCCTCGATCAATGTTTTTAGGTGTGACTAATTGCGAACATTGCTCTTTCTTAAGACAACAAAGATCATAAATTGTTGAGAGATTATTACAAACGTAAAATTTCAAAAGTTACATTTATATATTGGATGAGATTCAGAGGAGGAGAAGATTTTAAAAATATATATATTACAACCTTCAATCCTAATATTTTGCTTATCCGACCATCACGTACACCTTAACACCCTGCTGAAATTTTCACTTCTACTGTGCCACCGAGCTCAAAATATGCGTTCGACCATTGTCAACTTACCGACATTGCCTACAATAACGTAACATATATCAGATTTTGTTGTATAGCGCGACTGGTATCCTGCCATAGTATATTTAATTATTTTTTTCTTTCCAAAATACATAAGAAATATATGTATGTATATGCCTATTTAGTCTCAGCTGTAACCTGTTGTTAACCACTTGGGTGACTCGAGCTGCTATATAACTTCATAAAACGACTCGTTCTGTCTAGAGCCTACAAAACAAAGAGAAACAAAAGTTGAAGGTCAAATCAACCATCCTAATCAAGAAAATATATAATTGAAGGTCAAAGAGTCGATCTTATGCTTGAACTACTGACCGTTGTAGATTGTGACCAATCCGATTGTCGTTTAAAATCTTCGTTCGAGCTAAGAATCTCATGAAGTGGTTCACGTCTTCTCAAGCCTACATATATATTACAATTGACATGATTAAATTTGAAAGCCATGCGATTTTTCTTAATTAGTACCATATATCTTCTTTTTCTTCAAATGTATTTAACATGGCATTAGACATTATAGTTTATCGTGGACATATTCAGAGGGAATCTGGGTCTTTGAACGGTAATTGTTAATATTTATATATTAATATTAGTGATTAGTGATAATTATCAATGCATAAAAGGCGATCGTTAAATGCTTTTTATCGAACTGCTTCCCATAGAAAATGCGCACTTGTGCTTTATTTCTAATCTAAACTTTATAAGAGAAACAAAATAACATATAACTACTCCTACTAGTAAATGAAGAATATTCTAATAAAGCTAAAAAACTAAACTTTAGGTTAAGATGACTTACATGGTAGTATGAGAAGAAATAAATCTCGAAACTTGACCCTCATTTTGTTAAGAAAATGGTAATATGCCTTTCTCCATTGCTTGCTAATGAGCAACGGGGCAATGATGATCCAGAAACCAGAAGCCACTCCAACGAGGGTAAATATGATTAGGATCCAATCAATGCCATTGTATTCATCTTGTTCGTCTGTAGGTCCTTTGCGATCATCAGTATTTTGTAAACATGACGGAAGAGGATACCCACAAAGTGCAGTTCCAATGAAACTAGACTCGTTGAAGGTTTGAATTTGAGGGCCTGGTGGGATTATTCCTACAAGATTGTTGAACGATACATTCAACACATTCAAAGTAGTTAACCCTGACAAACTTGGAGGGAGCTTTCCCTCAAGATGATTTACCGACACATCTAAAGCTTCAAGAATTCCCATTTTACTGAACATGTTGGGAATCGTTCCTGTTAAAATATTATGTGATAGATTCAAGTACCGTAAACCCAAAAGTGCCGAAAGTTCATTAGGAATTGACCCTGAAAACTTGTTATTCGAAAGGTCTACTGTTGTCACTAGATAAAGAATGGTATTATATGTTGAAACCCTTCCCTTTGTCACCAATGATGCACTTCCGAAAACTTGATTCTGGAAAAGAGAATCGTAAAGAACAATCGGACTTAAGGTCTCACTTCCCGAAATGACAGTGAAGTTTGTGAAGCATGTTGGCAGGTTCCCCGAAAGATCATTATGAGCAAGATCCAAGATCTGAATTGAACTGAGATGACATATTTCATCTGGTATTTCACCCTCTAATTTGTTGGAACGCAGACTCAAAAGTTTCAGACTTGTATTATCTCTTCGTATTGATGCTGAAATGCTTCCCGTCAATTCATTTTCTGCAAGCTCAATGATCACCAAGCTCTTGGAATTCAATAATGACACAGGTATATCCCCAGATAGCTTGTTATCGCGCAGATCAATTGATAACAGGGAAGACATATTTCCTAAAGAGGATGGAATTTTACCAGAAAATTGGTTTTTCTCTAGGTTGAGAATGACTAGAGATTCCCAATTTTTCCAGCAATCTGATATAACGCCTGACATATTATTGTTCGCTAGATTAAGAACTCTTAACAATCGCGGTTCTTGAACGCCAGAACACAAAAACTGACCTAGAGATCCTGAAAGATTATTGTACGAAAGATCTATGAAATCAAGATCAGGTTTATTGAAATTACTAGGCAGCACACCATGCAAATTGTTATTACTTAAATCTACTACTGCTCCTGGTGCGAGAAAACTAACATCTCCCAACTTTCCTTCGATGTTGTTGTAAGATACATTGAAGTACGTTACACTAGAGAAGGTCATCCAAATCCAATCTGGGATGATATCTGATATGTTTGCATTTGATAAGTCTAAATCTGTTAGGTTCATTTGCGACTTAATCCACAAAGGAAAATGAGGGCCTAAACTGCAAGAACCTATTCTTAACACTTCGAGCTGGAAAGGCGCAATCCAGTTTCTAAGATTTAGTTTAAACACTAATTTGTTGTCCCCAATCCACAAAGTTTTCAAGGATGTTAGATTGGTGAAGTGGTTTTCTGTCACAAAACCGGTTAAAATATTGTGATGAAGGGTTAGAAAACTTATCTTCCCGAGTCGTCCAATACTTTCAGGAAGACTTCCATTCAGTTTATTATACGACAGATCCAAGAATATCAACGATGACAGATCACCAATCGTATCAGGAATGGATCCTGTGAGTTGATTTATATTTAACTGAATTGTTTTCAAGAGTGACAAACTACCTACAGAGTCTGGAATGGTCCCTGTTAACTTATTATAAGCAATATCAATGCTTCCAAGATTCTTCAACCTTCCGATCTTGTAAGGTAGTCGGCCAGTCAGATAATTTCCACGTAACGCTAACAATTCTAGTTTAGGCGACTCGCATTCACAAAAAGCTTCAAGAAGCTCGGACACATCTCCGGAAAAGTTGTTAGCTTGCATATCAAGGGTAACCAAATTGCAAAGATTACTTAAAGATTTAGGTATCTCCTCAACAATTTGATTGTCTGATACATCGAGATGAATAATAAATGACAAGTTTCTTAGGTTGCGAATGATTGGAGCAGAAAGATTGCAGTTACTAACATCAAGTAAACGAAGATTACTCAGGCTAAACAAATCGTTAAGTAATGACCAAGAATTCACGAAAGTGTTACCAGAAACACTAAGAATCCTCAATGAAGGCATGCTATGGAAACCACCATGAATTCCGGGTTTTAGACCATGAAAAAAGCAATTAGTAAGATCTAATGAAATTAAATTATGTAGATTGAAAATCCAGCCAGGCAACAAACTGTCAAAAAGGTTATATGAAAGATCTAGGACAACAAGGGAGGTACTAAAACTAACAGAAGCTGGATTATTAGGAATTCGAGGTAAACTACACGAAGGAAAATGTAGTTCTATCAATGAAGGAAGTGTGCTGATCACCTGAAACCAATCTGAAGCGCTTGAGAGGTCGATATAACCCATATTCAGGTGTTGCAACAATTTAAGATTACGTAACCAGCGAAAATTTTTAGAGTAAAGATTACCGGAAAGAGAGTCATCACCCTTAAGATCTAGTACACATAGTTTTGATAGATTTCCAAGTTGATGAGGGATATCCCCACTGAATTGCGACTTCGAGAGGTTAAGATAATTCAAATCAAGAAATGAGCCGATGAATGGTGGAATTGGGATCGATCCAAAGGCATTACAACTTAAGTCTAGGTACTTAAGCTGAACTAAATTGATCAAAGAAGGACTTATGATGCCTCCTAACATTTGTTTTGAAGCTTCTTCTAGTTCATCGTCCGTGTCATAAGATCCATCGTCAGGTCCACGAAGGTGAATCTCGTGTATGTGGCCGGTGAAGTTGTCACAAACTACACCAGACCAATTACAACATTCTTTGCCTACCCAAGAAGAAAGACGGTTGGTTTGGTCGATGAGATTGTTCTTGAGATTAAGAAGTGCCAATCTTTCGGTGGATATACATCGTACGGGATCCGAGTTTTGATTACAAAAACATGTGGTGAAAAGGGATAAAACAAAGAGAAACCAAAAGAAACATAAAGAAGAAGAAGGAGATATAGTAAAAAGTGTACTTGAACCCTTCATTGTTGTTATGAATAATGGTGTTGTATGCAAAAAAGCTAAATTTATATTTAAGGATAAATAGTACGTCTAACACAAACGTTTACATTATAGTGTGAAAAAATATGGTACCGTACTTATATATAAGAATCTATGGGGTTACATGGGCCCCTTTTTTATTTTGATTAAAGAAAACAGATGGTTTATCACTTTATCGATTGAGAATGTATGAAACTTTATATTTTTTATTTATTAGTTATATATAAATATTAAGCTCTGAAAAATTCTATTTCATGTATTCGATCAAGTTGTTCAATCATCTTTTGTATATCTAATTTAATATACTATTGTATGTAAAAATTTACAAATAAAACGTCAATTTATGTAGCAGAAAACATACATAAACGTACAATAAACGATTTTGAACTTGAATACATACAATTAAATGTTTTGAAGTTATATGCATATAATTGTAAAAAGTGTGAAATTCGATACACTATCAAACCATAAAACCAAAACAAATTGTACTGGTGAACTATAAGATCGACCATCAGTAATGCAAGTTTATGATACTAGCTTAAAAACCTAAATTATAGACTAAATAAATTCATTTTAAGGATGTTTTAATGTTTTTGTTTTGTATTTTTTTTTATAAATCAACTTTGTGTAGATTTTCTACGGCTAAAAGTAATCGATTTTTTAAGGGGGTGTTTGGTTGGATGGTTTAGAGGCAAATGAATGACTAAGGGAATGATTAAGGTGCCTGATAAATCATAATATAATCAAGAGTAATGCTAAATAGGCCTACTTACATAGACCAATAGTAAGTCTAATTTTTCGATTGGTTGAAATTTTTTCATCTCTCTTCGTTTCATCTAATCAATTTTTTAAACCAACCAATAACATCTTTAGGTCATTATTTAGTCATATAAATTTAGGTCCACCAATAATTTTCCTATAATCAGTCATTACTTCAAAATAGTTAATGAGTCATTTCCCACAAAATTGAGGGTAACAAGATATGATGTGTCCTCGCGTTGCGATGGGATATATCTAATATCACTAAATTATGCTTGTAAATCGTATGTAATTGTTAAAGAGATGATGATAATAATAGGTTATTTTATCATCCATGCTAATTACTATCGAGATAAAACCTATCTTTTATATCATGTTTGATGTCTTTTTTAGAACATTATAACGATGTACATGCTAACTTATAGTAACTCTACATTCATAAAAACTTATAATGATATATATGTTAAGAATTTAAAGGTTTGACTAATGATCAACAATCTTTAAAACAATAGGTCAATTAAATCCTATTGGACTAAAAATCTAAAGTACGCAATCATTCACATACAATTTTTTGTAAAGTAAAGAAATATAGGCCAACTTTGAGTTTTTGGAGACAACATATGCAAAATATGTTATTATTTAAAGAAAGACTAAATAATAAACCAGTTTAATTGTACCACACTATATATTTGGTGGTAGCTAGCTAAAATATAATGGTGTATGAATCGATTTCCTATATTAATATACTAGTACTTAGACCCGTGTATATATACAGGCCATCTAAGTTTAAATCTCAAACTATTATTAAGTTATTGAACATGTAATCGTGTTGAAACATTAGTTAATTATGATGTGAAGATAACAAATGTAATCACATGATAATCGACGTCTTTAATTTCAAAATAAAGAAATATACATGGGTTATAAAAAGTATCCGAATAATTATAGTTTTAAATTATAATAGTATTTCATAAATATTATGTATATTACTTAAGTTTAGATTATAAATAATAAATTGGGGTTTTGTTTTCAAAATTCAGTAAAATATAGGGACTTAATTGTTCAATAGAACTTTAATTTAATATGATGATGTCACAGAGATGTTTAAAAGTTGTTAATATGAAGGATTAAATCTCATCAACGCATGTGATATGATAATAGTCCTAATGTATTACAAATACCTATTTTGATATGATAATAGTCCTAATGTATTACGAATACCTATTTGGATAAAGTTATCATAATTAATTTTCTTTATATAATATATAATTAATGATTTATGATGTCATTAAATCATATAATTTAGCTAATTAGATAAAATTGAGTAGTTTTATTGGTTGATTAAGTTTTTGATGACATCATCAACTGTTTCTTATATATAATTTAAGATCATCATTGCTAAATATCAAATCATGTCCTAGCTAGCTGTATTTTCTTCACTGGAGATAGACTATCGTACCATGTTTATGCAACTTGTTCGGTCAAGACATTTTCCACACCATCTAATCAAAGTTCCCCACATACTAAATTTCCTACTTTTTTTTAATCGTACCACACTAAATATAGGTGTTGTATGTAAAAATCGTTTGGTGGTAACTAGCTAAAATATAATGGTGTATGAATCGATTTCCTATATTAATATATCATCATTGCTAAATATCAAATCATGTCCTATCTAGCTTTATTTTCTTCACTGGAGATAGACTATCGTACCATGTTCATTGCGACATTTTCAACCATCTAATCAAAGTTCCCCTCGGACTAAATTTCCTACCCACCAAATTAAACAGACGCCTCAAGATGATGATATTTACTATTCAACGACGACCAAGACCTTTTCCAAGAGTGACGTAAAAGTGTAAAACTATGACATTAATATTACATCAATACGAACGCTGGCTGATCCAGAAAAATCCTTTGCGGGGGGCCAGCATAATATGAGCAAGTTTCGAGTATGATCAAATAAGTTCGGGTCATAACATGTTTGGCAAAACGATATAACTTACTATACAACGTACCAAATTTGTTTTTTCCTAACAATTGTTACGTTTGTAAAAGTAATGTAATGCTTAAAAGAGAATATAATACATCACATTATGTAGTCGTTTTAAGTAACCATAGAAGATATGTTACAAAATGTAAAGAGTCCCACACCGGGGAAGATTAATTGTCAGGGTGAATCTTTTTAATATATTATAATAGAGTGTATATTAGGTTGTCGTTTTTAAATTAGGCAACTCTAATCTAATCTTAACCCTCCATTGATTAACCATTTTTAATTAGGACCATTGATAATCTCCCATGTAAATGACAACCTAAATAGTAAATGTGCATTCCTCAAAAGTCATAATTGTCCCTCCTTAAATATTACAAATTTATTATCTAATTTAATTTACCTTTGTTAAAAAAACGTAAAAAAAAATATTAATAAATTAAAAACGTTTTTTATTAAAATTATACTGTAATAAAGAATAAAAAATTAATCCTCATTAGAAAACAAAGCAGAAAACATAACAAAGCAGAAACTGCTCCACATCTTCCATCTTCTTACTTTCTTCTCGTCTTCCGACAAATTCCCACGACTTGAACAACTGTAACACCTGCTAAATTAGAATAATTAATTATGCCTAATTAATTGTAACTAGTTGTAATTAGTATGTAATAGGACTAATTGCAGACTCTATTTGTATATATATATAAGGTGAATTATATATATATGTGTGTACTTACGCGATTTGGATTAATCGTACGAATTAACCGGACGGAGTCCGACACAGTTACTTGGACGTTGGTGACAGAAACTTACCTAAATAATGAGAACGTATTTTATTATGTAAAATACACAGCGAACAAACATTATTTATAATACCACGACGACAATTTAAATAATTTAACGAATACGTATTAAACGCGAGTTAAGAATTTTAATACTTCGACAAATTGTTTTTATAATTAATTTCAAGGAATTTCATTAAAATATTCCCGTCATCTTTTAAAAATATAACCGCTTGATTTAACGCCTAAACGATGGAGAAAACGAACACCGCACGGAGCGCGGCGCGTGGACTGAAAAATGGGGGCTTTCACCAAAACCCCCATTCTTCCTCCCTTTTTCCTCATTCAACCCACACACTCTCTCTCTCTTCTCCTCTTTTCTTTCTTTTTCTCTCAAACACCACCACCCAAAAACCTCACTAAATCGACAAATAAACGTATTAAACGACGCCGGATCATAGCCTCTCTTTGGAAGAAAACGTTCACCATCACACGATCTACATTCCTATCTTTTCGGATTTTCTATCCGACATTTTGTAAGTTTTCGATAAAACCCGAAACTCTCCGTTTTTGCTCATTTTTACGTTTTTATGGTTTATATATGCTTAAAATGTCCAAAAATGGGTTGGGTAAAAGATTTGGACCAAACGGAAGCTTTTCGACCGATTTTCCGGCCACCAAATTCCGATCAGACCGCTACGTCGCAGAGACGCTGGACTATCTGCGACGTAGCTCAAAACGTCGCATTTTGTGGCCAACGTCGCATTTAGCGACGTCGCGGCCTACGTCGCACAAAAATCCCAACGTCGCACTAGCGACGCAGCCTATTACGTCGCATTAACTTGCGGACGTCGCACATAGCGACGTAGACTTTTACGTCGCAAACCGAACCTACGTCGCATTGATTTGCGAAGGTCGCATCATGCGACGTACCTCCCTACGTCGCACCCTACGTCGCATGCTACGTCGCATGCTACGTCGCACAAACCAGAACCTTGAAAAGTCAGATTTTACTAAGTGTCGAACTTACACAACTTCAAATACTTATGTTATACGACTTAACAAACGTCATAGAACATACTTTCTATTACAATTACACTAAATTGCGTTGTAAATGATAACACTTTGAATCATTATTACCAACCGTCACCAACGGGCCATATTTGTTTTCAAACTACAAACGGATTACTAAACAAACACTTGGACATAATGAGTTGTGTAAACAACTAGCCTAGATGGTCTTGCGAGACATCTACTTACTTAACTTTATATGTTTAGGCATTTGAAGGTTACGGGTTCGGAGAACCTACGGTTGATATTAATTACTCGTTTATTGATATAAACGTACTTGCAAAGACTCAGGTGAGTCTTACGGCCCCACTTTTACTGTTTTATCTTATTGGGGGAGATACATGCTACTACTTTTTCCTTGAACATAAGTACTACACTGTTTACTATACCAAACGAAATTGCATGAGTTTACTTACAAACAGAAGTCTCTCCATCATATATCGTTAGTTATGGACTTAAGCGCGAACAGTAGTTAATGGATCCATTAGGGAAATGACCCTCCCCACCCGGGGCAGTAGCGCTGCCACGTACCGATTTACACGTATAAACGGGTGACAACTTATTCGTTACTGATGCTTGCTCACTTACGAGCATGTCACGGGAGCAAACATATTATTTACGGGTTAAGCTTCGATTATGAGCCTCATGGCAACGGTATAAACTTATTTATTTACGTTTGCTGGATTGCAAATACTGATTTTACGATTGCTGGATTGCAATGGTTGATTTTACGCCTACGGGCACTATAACTGAAATCTCATGTTCAAGCCGATATCATTTACAAACCTGTGAGATTCACCAACCTTTTTGGTTGACACTTTTTAGCATGTTTTCTCAGGTACCCGGATGGAGTAGGATTACTCCAGGATTTTAGCTAGAGTCGCATGATTTCAACACAACTGCATTAACGGAGATTCTTAGCATTATCTTTTGTATATTACGGTTATGTAATAGAATCTCCCGCTATACGCGTGGACTCTAGGGGAAACTACATTTTGTATACGAAAACACTAAGTTTTCAAACATTATATATATGGAATGTAACTAATTTACAAAACGTCTCATTTAGAAGTCGTTTGCTGTATATCTTGTGCTTTGTATATTGATTAGTAACACCCAAGTATATTTGGGGTGTTACAGATTGGTATCAGAGCCTAAGGTTATAGTGAACTAGGTTGCATTTAGTGGGCCTAGACTATGACCATTAGGCAGTATTTCCTTACTAAGCATGATTGGTTCAGGAATTACATCATACGACTTTAATTTAACATAGCCTGATCAACTATGTACAATTAAGGAAAAATGATGGGAGGTCTGAAATGGTTATGTCGAACAGGAATGCGTTAGTAGACTCTGACCACGAGAGAACCGAGACTCTTGCTTGTTATGTGCTAGACATACTCTAGGCTATTATGTGATATACGAGTATATACATACATAGGCCTCACTCGCTGACTATACTACTAGGCTATTATATATATGAATAGGCCTCGCACGTAAACACACTCGCTATAGAGATAGCCGACGTTTCCCTGGTAACACTTACGAATTTCTCTCAGCGGTTTGCACCGACCATGACAGACTTGATCACCGTCACACCACCTTGTGGCGCACTCTAATGATTCTACGAAAATCACATCTAACACCCTGAAACAACGTACTTCCAAGGACTAAAATCCTCTCTCTGTCATTTCTATAGAACTCAAAGACGCGAATTCCCAAATGGACGACCACATGTCTGATAGTGACCAAGTCCACGAGGAACAAATTCAGTACACGTATCTCGATGAGGACATCGTACCAGAAGAAGAAATCATGCTGGAGGGAAACGAAAATCAGAATTTCGAAATGACTGGCATCGACATAGAAGAATATGAGAGAGTGCGAGATCAGGCTGTGGGACTAGACGGCCGAAATTGGGCACTTAAGCGTAAGTGCATAGACTATGAACAAAGATTGAGAATCTCAAACCGATCTGTCCCTACACGAATCAAAGATAAGATCCGTTACTGGAAGAAAGTGGCCACCAACCTAACCCGTAGGACCAAAACATGGATCAAACGTTTGGGCAGGAAATCAACGGAGGAGACTAGGTACCGCTCCACGACTCAAAGATACAGGGACATGCTCGAGGCACGCTACCACCCACACGACCTGAACCTGGAATCGGAAGGAGAATCCGAAAGCCAGGAACCGTAACTAAGAATGAACCAACCGACTAGCAGAAACTGTGGACCGCCTTGATGGAACCAATTAATCTACATTAAGATTAGTGTAGTTTTTGTCTTGTAATCTATCTCGTAATCTAGGGACTATCTAGCACTACTCTATAAACTAGTCGGATGTAACCATTCCCGACACCTTTTGTAATATCTCGGTAGGATGTAACTTTTGAACTCACTTTATCTATCAGATATCCTTTATTATCTCAACTCACATTAATTGTCATTTTCCATGTTGATGCTATGTGTTACCGCTTTTATACATGTACATCTGTGACAATTACCAGCTCATACAAAATCTCATGTATCTTCATTTCTTTTATTGAAGAATCATGCCGCCAAAGACACGACCATACACCGATGCCCAGATTACCTCCCTTATAACCCAGGCTGTTACTGAAGCCTTGGCTCGGAATACTCCACCAAATTCCTCGAGAAATAGCGATGCCGCTGAAACCACTACTGCTAAACCTTGTTCTTACAAGGACTTCCAGAACTGCAAACCTCTAAACTTTGCAGGTACCGAGGGAGCTATCGGTCTAGTACGCTGGATCGAGAAAGTTGAGTCTGTATTTCTTATCTGCAACTGTGCGGAGGGAGATAAGGTTAAGTTCTCCGTTAGTACTTTTACTGACACCGCACTCACCTGGTGGAACACTTATGCCCAGACTGTGAGTGTTGCTACTGCTTACCAACTCCCGTGGGAGGAGTTGAAAAAGATGTTGAGGGGTGAGTATTGCCCCAGGGATGAATTGAAACAACTAGAAGTGGAATTCTGGAACCACAAGATGCAGGGTGATGACATCACCGGATACACCAACCGTTTCCACCAACTGGCACTTCTGTGCCCAACCATGGTCGATCCTGAGTACAAGAGGATCGAGAAATATGTTGATGGTCTTCCTGAGAGACTCCAAGACCTGGTAACTTCTTCCAAACCGGGTACTATTCAGAGCGCCATCCGTATGGCCCATGAACTAACGGCAAATTCTGTCCGCCGTGGTACAACTTCAACCCCATCTGCAAACAACAAACGCAAGTGGGAAGGTAACCCCAACTCATCCAACCAAACCTCCAACAAAAAGCCTGAGTACATTAAGGCTTATTCATCTGGAACTTCGGAGAAGAAAGGGTACAGCGGGAGCAGACCCTACTGTCCCAAATGCAACCGCCACCATGACGGTTCTTGCCCTTGCTCCAACTGCAAGCGGTTCGGGCATCTAGCCAAGGATTGTCGAACCAACATTCCCACCCCCAACACTAATGCACCAAAGGCCTGCTTTGGGTGCGGAAATACAGGGCATTTCAAGAAAGATTGCCCAAAGCTGAAAAACAACAACAACCCTACTCGCGGCAGATCATTCGTTATCAAGGCTGGGGAAGCCAGACAAGACCCGAACGTCGTGACGGGTACGTTCCTTCTCAACGACCTTACTGCTTCTGTGTTATTTGATACCGGTGCCGATAGAAGCTTCATATCTGAGAAATTTAGCCCTTTACTTGATATTACTCCCACTGCCTTAGATGCTAAATACATTGTAGAATTAGCTAACGGCAAACTGATTGAGACTGATAGCATCATACACAACTGTACACTTAACCTCACGAACGAAACGTTTTCCATTGATTTAATCCCTGTCGAGATCGGCAGCTTCGATATTATTGTCGGTATGGATTGGTTATCCAAGCACCGAGCTGAAATCATCTGTCATGACAAACTCGTTCGCATACCTCTTGTCTCCGGTGGAACCTTAGTCCTACAAGGGGAGACCGGCAGACGGAATCTGAATATTGTCTCCTGTTTGAAAACTAGAAAATATCTACGAAAAGGGTATCAAGCCATCCTCGCACATGTAACGGAGAAGAAGTCGGAGGAGAAACGACTTGAGGATGTTCCGATCGTGCGGGATTTTCCGGAAGTCTTTCCTGAAGACTTGCCCGGACTTCCGCCACCTAGACAAGTTGAATTCCAAATTGAACTGGTGCCTGGAGCTGCACCCGTGGCACGAGCCCCTTACCGTTTAGCACCATCCGAAATGCAGGAGTTGTCTAACCAACTACAGGAACTCCTGGACAGAGGATTCATTCGACCAAGTTCCTCACCTTGGGGAGCTCCGGTCTTATTCGTGAAAAAGAAAGATGGGTCTTTCCGCATGTGTATCGACTACCGAGAGCTGAATAAGCTAACCATAAAGAATCGGTACCCACTTCCTAGAATCGATGACCTGTTTGACCAACTCCAGGGATCGAGTGTTTACTCGAAGATTGATCTACGGTCGGGTTATCATCAACTCCGAGTCCGTGACAATGATATCCCAAAGACAGCTTTCCGAACTCGTTATGGGCATTATGAATTCCAAGTGATGCCATTCGGGTTAACCAACGCACCGGCCGTATTCATGGACCTTATGAATCGGGTGTGCAAACCATATCTTGACAAATTCGTCATTGTGTTCATCGATGATATCCTGATTTACTCTCGTAACGAACAGGAACATGCTCAACATCTGAAAACCATTCTAGGACTTCTGAAACACGAAGAGTTATATGCCAAATTCTCTAAGTGTGAGTTCTGGATTCGAACCGTTCAATTCCTCGGGCACGTGATTGACAGCCAAGGAATTCATGTTGATCCCGCCAAGATTGAAGCAATCAAGGGCTGGGAGTCACCGACCACTCCAACCGAAGTGAGACAATTCTTAGGTCTTGCTGGTTATTATCGCCGATTCATCGAAAACTTTTCAAGAATAGCTGTTCCACTTACCACACTGACTCAGAAGGATAAGAAGTTCGATTGGACTGATAGACAAGAGTCAGCCTTCCAGCTATTGAAAAACAAACTTTGCAGTGCACCAATCTTGTCCTTACCCGAGGGCACCGACGATTTCGTAGTTTACTGCGACGCCTCACACCAGGGACTTGGTTGTGTGTTGATGCAACGGGAAAAAGTCATTGCCTATGCCTCACGACAACTAAAAATTCACGAGAAAAACTATACGACCCACGACCTCGAGTTAGGTGCTGTGGTCTTCGCATTGAAAATCTGGAGACATTATCTCTACGGTACGAAAAGCACTATCTTTACCGATCACAAAAGTCTCCAACACATATTCGATCAGAAAGATCTAAACATGAGGCAACGTCGCTGGGTTGAGTTACTTAGTGACTACGACTGCGAGATCAAATACCATCCGGGCAAGGCTAACGTAGTTGCCGATGCCTTAAGCCGAAAAGAACGAGTGAAACCCCTTCGAGTCCGAGCACTTTCCATGACAATTCGTAACGAGCTTCCTACTCAAATCCTTACCGCTCAACTTGAAGCACTCAACGATGAAAACTTGAAAAATGAAGCCTTGCGAGGTTTGGATAAACAATTCGAAATCAAACCCGATGGAACTCGATACTTCTCTAACCGGGTGTGGCTACCCAAATTCGGAAACTTGCGAGATTTGGTGATGGCTGAAGCTCACAAATCTCGATACTCAATACATCCTGGATCTGACAAGATGTATCATGACGTCAAAGGGTTGTATTGGTGGCCTAACATGAAAGCTGACATCGCCTTGTACGTCAGTAAATGCCTAACCTGTTCCAAAGTAAAGACCGAACACCAAAGACCCTCTGGGTTGCTTCAACAACCTGAAATTCCTCAATGGAAATGGGAACAGATTTCCATGGACTTCATTACCAAACTACCGAAAACTTCGAGTGGTTGCGATACCATTTGGGTGATTGTGGACCGTCTCACGAAATCTGCTCACTTTCTGGCCATCAAGGAAACCGACAAGATGGAGCGTCTGACTCGCATCTATGTCAAAGAAATCATCTCGCGACACGGTGTACCTATCTCGATCATCTCGGATAGGGACAGCCGTTTTACTTCTAACTTTTGGCAATCGCTACAGAAATCTCTTGGTACTCGTCTGGATATGAGTACTGCTTATCACCCGCAAACCGATGGCCAAAGCGAGCGAACTATCCAAACACTGGAGGATATGCTACGAGCCTGCGTAGTCGACTTCGGTACTTCTTGGGAAAATCACTTACCATTGTGTGAGTTTTCGTACAACAACAGTTACCATACCAGCATAAAGGCTGCACCCTTCGAGGCACTTTACGGACGTAAGTGCCGATCACCTGTCTGTTGGACTGAGTTAGGAGAATCCCAACTCACGGGTCCAGAAATCATTCAAGAAACTACTGAGAAAATCGTTGGTATTCAAAACCGGCTGAAAGCCGCACGTGATCGTCAGAAAAGCTATGCTGACGTGAGACGCAAACACCTTGAGTTCCAGGTAGGAGACAAGGTACTTCTCAAAGTGGCACCGTGGAAAGGTGTTATTCGATTCGGGAAACGAGGCAAACTAAATCCTAGATACATCGGACCATTCGAAATCCTTGAAAGGATTGGTCCAGTGGCCTATCGCCTGCAACTTCCTGCTGAACTTAGCAGTGTACACAACACATTCCACATTTCTAACTTGAAGAAATGTCTGTCTGACGAGACGTTGATTATACCGCTCGACAAAATTCAAATCGATGATAAACTCCATTTTGTCGAGAAACCTATGGAAGTCATGGACCGTGAGGTCAAGCAATTGAAACAGAGTCGTATTCCAATAGTAAAAGTCAGGTGGAATTCTAGGCGCGGCCCTGAGTTCACCTGGGAACGGGAAGACCAAATGCGACAGAAATACCCACATCTCTTCCCAGACAACGCACCGTCCGTGCACTCAAGCTAATTTCGGGACGAAATTTCTTTAACAAGGGGAGAATGTAACACCTGCTAAATTAGAATAATTAATTATGCCTAATTAATTGTAACTAGTTGTAATTAGTATGTAATAGGACTAATTGCAGACTCTATTTGTATATATATATAAGGTGAATTATATATATATGTGTGTACTTACGCGATTTGGATTAATCGTACGAATTAACCGGACGGAGTCCGACACAGTTACTTGGACGTTGGTGACAGAAACTTACCTAAATAATGAGAACGTATTTTATTATGTAAAATACACAGCGAACAAACATTATTTATAATACCACGACGACAATTTAAATAATTTAACGAATACGTATTAAACGCGAGTTAAGAATTTTAATACTTCGACAAATTGTTTTTATAATTAATTTCAAGGAATTTCATTAAAATATTCCCGTCATCTTTTAAAAATATAACCGCTTGATTTAACGCCTAAACGATGGAGAAAACGAACACCGCACGGAGCGCGGCGCGTGGACTGAAAAATGGGGGCTTTCACCAAAACCCCCATTCTTCCTCCCTTTTTCCTCATTCAACCCACACACTCTCTCTCTCTTCTCCTCTTTTCTTTCTTTTTCTCTCAAACACCACCACCCAAAAACCTCACTAAATCGACAAATAAACGTATTAAACGACGCCGGATCATAGCCTCTCTTTGGAAGAAAACGTTCACCATCACACGATCTACATTCCTATCTTTTCGGATTTTCTATCCGACATTTTGTAAGTTTTCGATAAAACCCGAAACTCTCCGTTTTTGCTCATTTTTACGTTTTTATGGTTTATATATGCTTAAAATGTCCAAAAATGGGTTGGGTAAAAGATTTGGACCAAACGGAAGCTTTTCGACCGATTTTCCGGCCACCAAATTCCGATCAGACCGCTACGTCGCAGAGACGCTGGACTATCTGCGACGTAGCTCAAAACGTCGCATTTTGTGGCCAACGTCGCATTTAGCGACGTCGCGGCCTACGTCGCACAAAAATCCCAACGTCGCACTAGCGACGCAGCCTATTACGTCGCATTAACTTGCGGACGTCGCACATAGCGACGTAGACTTTTACGTCGCAAACCGAACCTACGTCGCATTGATTTGCGAAGGTCGCATCATGCGACGTACCTCCCTACGTCGCACCCTACGTCGCATGCTACGTCGCATGCTACGTCGCACAAACCAGAACCTTGAAAAGTCAGATTTTACTAAGTGTCGAACTTACACAACTTCAAATACTTATGTTATACGACTTAACAAACGTCATAGAACATACTTTCTATTACAATTACACTAAATTGCGTTGTAAATGATAACACTTTGAATCATTATTACCAACCGTCACCAACGGGCCATATTTGTTTTCAAACTACAAACGGATTACTAAACAAACACTTGGACATAATGAGTTGTGTAAACAACTAGCCTAGATGGTCTTGCGAGACATCTACTTACTTAACTTTATATGTTTAGGCATTTGAAGGTTACGGGTTCGGAGAACCTACGGTTGATATTAATTACTCGTTTATTGATATAAACGTACTTGCAAAGACTCAGGTGAGTCTTACGGCCCCACTTTTACTGTTTTATCTTATTGGGGGAGATACATGCTACTACTTTTTCCTTGAACATAAGTACTACACTGTTTACTATACCAAACGAAATTGCATGAGTTTACTTACAAACAGAAGTCTCTCCATCATATATCGTTAGTTATGGACTTAAGCGCGAACAGTAGTTAATGGATCCATTAGGGAAATGACCCTCCCCACCCGGGGCAGTAGCGCTGCCACGTACCGATTTACACGTATAAACGGGTGACAACTTATTCGTTACTGATGCTTGCTCACTTACGAGCATGTCACGGGAGCAAACATATTATTTACGGGTTAAGCTTCGATTATGAGCCTCATGGCAACGGTATAAACTTATTTATTTACGTTTGCTGGATTGCAAATACTGATTTTACGATTGCTGGATTGCAATGGTTGATTTTACGCCTACGGGCACTATAACTGAAATCTCATGTTCAAGCCGATATCATTTACAAACCTGTGAGATTCACCAACCTTTTTGGTTGACACTTTTTAGCATGTTTTCTCAGGTACCCGGATGGAGTAGGATTACTCCAGGATTTTAGCTAGAGTCGCATGATTTCAACACAACTGCATTAACGGAGATTCTTAGCATTATCTTTTGTATATTACGGTTATGTAATAGAATCTCCCGCTATACGCGTGGACTCTAGGGGAAACTACATTTTGTATACGAAAACACTAAGTTTTCAAACATTATATCTATGGAATGTAACTAATTTACAAAACGTCTCATTTAGAGGTCGTTTGCTGTATATCTTGTGCTTTGTATATTGATTAGTAACACCCAAGTATATTTGGGGTGTTACAACAACCTTCACCAAAAGCAGAACTTCTCATTCACATCAATATCAGGTTTCGAAATTGAAGAAGCTGGTGGCGAAAGAACCAGTGGTCGCACACCTTTAATTCCATCAATCGTAACCCTAACATCAGATCCAATATCAACATTCAACAAAGGTCTGAACGTTTTTTAGTTTTAATATCATTATATACTGATTATATGATCGTTGATAATTGCAATTGGAACATGTAATTGAATTTTTCAGAATTTTAGGTTAAAACGGTTTTCAGGTCGGCGTCTGAATGGGACGCTGCGTGGGAAAGCTTCTTGCCGGAGGATTACCGGAAGATTTCATCGGCGGCGGTGGACCTTGGCTGTTCACTGAGTTATTATACCAGAAAACAGTTGTATCTTCGTTTATGTGTTCGACCCATTATAATTGACGGTGGAAATAAGGTAAATCTTGAATTTTTATGTTGAATTATCAAATGGTTTATGTTAATCTACCGATTACAAGTAACATTGGTTGTAAAGTTTGAAGCTTTACGCTTTCTAATTGGGTTCACCTCAATGTCTGTTTTTGGTTGCTTACAAAATTCAAATTCTTGAGTTTTTTTCTTTTTTTTTTGTAATGAATAAAATGAGTATATTTGTTTCAGTAATTTACAGTAATCTTGGTTGTAAATGTTGAATCTTTTTGCTTTTTTGTCATTTTCGTTGGTAGTTTTGTATCAAATTTGAAGTTTGAAAGTTTTAATCTTGATTCTGCTACTGAATTATTGTGTATGAAACTGATGGCATTGATTGTGTCTTACAGAGTTTTTCCCTGTATAAACGAACCTGTAAGAAATGAACAACCTTCACCAGAAGCAGAACTTCTCATGTTACGATATGTTTCCTGTAAATCTTTTTATAGTTTTTATTTGGCTAATGTGTTGTTTTCATTATCTGTCATACTGCAGGCTCTGGTGTCAATACTAATATTTGGACTAGCTATTCTGTTATGATTCTGTCCGTATTCGTTTTTCCTTTCATTGTCGTCCAATTCCCACAATTTATGCATTCAGATCTTAGAAGACATTCGCGTTTCCTTCGTTGCCATCTTATTGTCCCAATTTCTCTTTTAGTTTCATGCTGCATGTATCAGGTGACTACTGATACTACAAATTAAGGATCCTTTAAGATTTTTAAGAATAATTGTATTTTCAGTAGCCTGTCCTATTGATTTTAGTAAGCTATCCAATCAAATCATTACTTTTTGATTGATTTATATATTTTTCTGACTATTCCATTGCAGGTGTTAAATAAATTGCAAAACATAAGCATGACCCATCTAGAATTCTCAAGTACTTGAAGATGTTTGCACTCGGAATATCATGGATGATCATGGGAGACCTAAAGTGAACTTCTATAAAAGCGAATATACCTTATACTATACGCTACCGTGTTGATTAATAATAAACTTCTACATAACCAATAATAGACTATTTACGTCCATCGATTCAGATTTCTAATGGCGATCTGCATCGTTCACATTATTAACTAAAGGCTTTGGTTGTGAAAAAATAAGTCCGCTCTATTAACCAAAATCTTAAGCAAAATCTATTTTCTAAGTAAAGGTTTTGCATTTGTAGCATCATTCAATTCAGAACTAAAGAAACTAAAGATACAGCTCAAAAAAGGCATAGAAGAGCTGCATAACAAAGATTTCAAGGTATAACCGTATATGTGTTTATTGGTCCTTTTCCGTCATTTGATACTCAATTTGATGCTTATGATGTTTTGATTGTATATCGTTCTAGGGTTGAGTTGTTCACTTTGATACTAATTAAAGATTGTTCATATATTGTCAACGTGTAGAAGAGTTTGACTGAAGATGGGTTAAGAAAAGTGATATAAGAGACTGCTCCAGGTGCTTCCTCTTAACATAAACATAACTTATAAACCATATATGTCATTACTAACTATTGATATAGTTTATATCGTTCTAATCTTTTATTAGATTTTTGAGCTAAAACACCATGGTGTTTAAAATCCTCTTTGTAATTGTGGGTTTTCTGTTGTTGTATTACAACAATGCTTTGTCTACTGTATGTGGGCTTACTTATTGATTCCTAACACTAAGGCTGTTTGTGAACACTGATCTCAGTTTAATTTTTTACAGAAATAGGCATGCAGGTATTGATTTTAAGAAATCAATGTAATTTTGTAGAACCTGATAGTAGTCAAAAGTTTTAGATATAAGAAATGTCCGTATCTTATTTCTTTTTACTCGTGAATATGTGGACATATTGCATTGATACTAAAAAATCATGTTGTTGCAAAGGTTTAAAGATGTTGGGAAGCATCAAGCATGGTTGTACGGGGTTGATTTATGTTTGTTAACTACTTCCTTACCTTTGATGGATATGGTCAAAATTAGGAAATTTAGGCAAAAGGTGTATCGGGACACACCAAACTTACATGTTTTGACATCGACCAAAATTACCCATTTTGACCCATTACTCAACCTGACTAACTTTTGCCTTTGGCTACCGATAACTTTCAACTTTATCTATGTAAAACTTAGTTGTTATTCACTCTCTGATGATGTTTAGTAGGAAATATTCAAGAATGGAAGTTTATGATTTGCCTTCAACTTTGGACCATAGCTATATGTGCTTGCTTTTCATTAGCTGGTTTTAAGCCACTAGAGTATCTCGTGTTATAGGTATATGTTTTAATGAAATGTATAATTAAATTCACAGCATACATAACATTCCACTTCGAGCTCTCTGTGATTTGAATTAAATGTATAATAAGCTAAAGAATTTTGCTGTCAAGTGCAAAATTGTACCATTTTCATATACGTATAGATGGTGATGCACAGGATTATCATTAGCTGATTTTAAGAGGTTATGGTGGTCAATCCTATTCACAAAACTGTTTGTTTTTCTCAGGACGTGAGGCAGTAGAGGTGAAGCCTATATGATTCGTCGCCACCTATAGATGAGTAAGTTATCCAACATAAGCTCCCCAAAATCATACAAGGATGTTCCAGTTAGTAGTTAAATTATGTTTTCCTTACATTGTTTTACTTTCAAAAAATTTAAAATACAGCACTTGAGCTTGTGTTTACCTTAAATCTAACCTTTTACCATACTGTGATGTTAGTTTTTCAAATATTTATACGCTTATATCTTATAATTTAAATGTACCAGTAAAGTAAACTGGTTAGAAAGTGTGTATGATTACTTGCCTATGCACCATACTAGAGGTGACGCTTTAGAAACATATAAATAAATGGTCAATTTGAGTTATATTTTGCCTCTAAAGGGTCAATTTACCAGCACCCTTTTTTTCTAAGACCCTATACAAATATTCGGATATGCATTTTATTTTCATATTGTGATATCAGGTCAAGTAGGTTGAGCAATTGCAAGAAACATTGTGTAGATTGCAAAGTATATGGTGGAGGTTCCATGGCTTAATGGACTGTTATTTTGTTGATGCTGCAGAATTTGCAGAGTTGAATACGGTAACAAAAGACAATGTCAGTCTTTGTCAAATGTAGGGCGGTTGGAACAAAAGATGAGATCAATCCATTAAGTTCTGGTTCATGAGGAAAGGTACCAAAAGTATCGAACCTTGCAGTGGTATATAATTTTCTTTTCTTTCTTAACTTGTTTCAAAATTCCAATGTATATTTCAGGAGTCACCTGCGCACCGTACCGTTTAGGGAAGAAGAATGTGAATACATTTCTAATGTTGGTGCATGCGTTATCTGATCTATTATTTTATTCCAATTAACTATCTATGTTAAATGTAATTGGAGAGTGCACGTAGTTGAAGAGTATGGTCCATCAATATTTTCATAAATTTGTGCAACTCTTGGAAATTAGTGCTGAATATTAAAGGTATTGTCTATAAAATCTTTGATAACTATTTTGTTACATTTGTGTAATCTTTTTATTTGGTTGTGAAAATTAAGTTAGTCAATTAAATGCCTCTCCAACATACCTAATACAGAAGTTAAAGTTCTGTCAATTCAGCCTAACATGGCGTCTATCAACCCTGCGAAATTTAACATTTTTGGCTCGTCTCCATACTTGTCCTACTCGCCCATTTTTTTAACTTTCAACGGTTCTCTATGTGTAGCATATTATGCTTTGCATCTGGTTTTTAACCCCAAAAGTATTGTCAAGTTACTAATACAAATTTCCTTCGAAACGTGGTAAAATAAGAAAGTTAATCAAAATATTAATTGAGACTTTTCCACCACTACTTTGGACAATATTATTGGTGGGATCGACACATATTTAGTTGTTGCAACATGCTGTAATGGTGTTCAGATGGAACTTAAATGTAGTCATTGTATATTGTGTGGCAGATTATCCTGAAATGGTCGATGAGCATGGAGATGATAACTTATTCGCAATGGCCGAGATAAAAGTTTCATAAAAATGTATTGAAAACTGGAAAGATTGCATGGTTATTCTAAGTTGTGAGATCGTTATAACACAAGCGTATAATTTGTAGATAATTAGTAAATGCTTGAATGCTATACCGATGATGGGTTGTACAGATCCTAGGGGCATGACATGTGGTTACGTCTCGAAAACAATAAAATGGAAGCTTGCATTTCACAATAGAATCTATGGGAATTCAAGACAAGGACATATTTGACCAACAATGCAATTTTAATGCATCATAGAGTAATTTCGAGACAGGAAACTGTTTGGTCAACTTATTCGAGATATATAATAGGTAGCAAATAGTTTCGAATTCGATTGATTTTCGGCATCTGTATATAATTGATCAATAGAAGGCCTGGTAAGTGTCGTTTTCATGCTATTTTGGTTCATGGTGGTTTTTGGTTTATTAATGATAATTACACGGGCTTGGTTGCGGGTATTCAAAATGTTGGATGTTAACTGGGTGTCTTAATGTTTGTTTCTTTTTAGATGCCAAACCGATGGATGTAGGAGATAACACTTAGGTGCAAAACGGGCAATAGTTTAACTGTGGTGGGGAGAATGGATTTTCGAAAAACCTATTAGTAAAAGGAAAAGGCTAAAGCTGGCGAAATGGGTGAAATTTCCTACAAGTGTAATATTATGCATAGTACCCCCTAAATTCTTTTTGCTTCTTTTAACTCATTAACTAAATACTTGACACGGAATTTTTCTAAAGTTCAAAGGGATGCTCTGGCAAGGTATGTGCTCATGTTTCTTCCTAATTCATTTCAATGTTCTGTAAACGATATTGGGATTACATGATCATCGCTATTCATAAAGAAAAAAAACAATGTTAGTTGATTGTGTGCTAATTCTTGTCCTCCTTAGTATTAAATGCTAATAATTTTCTTTTTTCTGATTTAGGTATTTAAAGTTAGAAAGCAAAAAACACTGAAAAATGTATATTCTTTTAGAAACATGTATTATTCGAACTTCGTATAAAATTTGTTGGATTTACAACCATCTAGAGAAGCCCAACTGAGCTAACCATCCAAAATCCACAGTCTCTTCTAAGATCCATGTTACACTTACTAATTATTGTATATTGGTTTTGATAAGGTGGAAAAAAATGAATATTTTATGCAAATAATGATATGTGTGTTCAATATGTTCTCCATTTAAACAAAGTTTATTTGATGTATACAGATGCTTAGCATGAAAAAGTTTTTATTAGCATAATATGATATATTATACAGGGACTCATAGTTTTTGTAGTCTTTCTTCGATATGTATGTTTTAATTTCATTGATGTTAATATCTTTAAGCTTGAACACTTCCAATTTCATATTAAACACTTAAAACACATCATAAGTTGACAACACGAATCAAACTATATGTATAAATACATATTTTGCCTCCTAAAAATTATCTACATATAAATGTTAGTCAATGTACAAAAAATGAATAACCAACAACTTGTCTTCACATTTAATAGATTTTATACATTAAATCATGTTACTACATGAATGCCGGATATTATTAAATGAATTATGCTACAACAAAGATAGTCCGAAAATAGATAATGACTTGACAATATAAATGCTTAGAGTTATCTACTTTGACCTATATAACAAGTATTCTTACAAATTTCATATTCTTCATCAAATGACTAAGGTCATTACAACATTTTTTCTTAAATAATACTGTAAAACCGCTGGTTATAAGCTTCATGTATGATCAAAAAATAATATAATATGAACTTTGTATTAAAATCATGTGATAGCCCGCGAATTCGCGGGTTATAATCTAGTTTTATTATAAAAAGAGGGTTATGGTTAGACAGCCGGGCTAAACGTCACTTGGGGGCCTCTTTATATATTTTGGCCAAAGTATCCATGAAATAGTTGAGAATTTACATTACTTAGGCCTATGTCATGGGGACCTTGGACCCTAGTGGTTACATGCTGAATCCGCCCCTACGTACAAATAAAAATTATTTATGTCGGATGACTCGTAGGATTTAATTTTTATTTTCACTTTTGATCATATAATACATTTGATGTATCTTATTGAGAGCCCTTAAGGCTGTTATTATCATTTTCCTTAATTTAACGTCATGTTTTTATCTATGCCTTTTGACATGGATCTTAATCATGTATGAGTATATTATTTTTCATATCGTATTTTATAAATTGAAACTAGGTAGCTAGATCACTCGCAACATTTATAATACAATCATTCTGTAAAAAGTCATGTTACATAAGTTGCAGCAAATAATATTCATATATCACGTTAAACTAAAGATGAATAAAAAAGTTTTCATCAATTAAAACTCAACTTCAGTCCAGCTTCTTATGCATTTACTTAAATTTATGGCAATCGATCGATTTTGCTCACTATTTCAAAGCAAACATTACAAATTTATTTGGAACATAGGCTTCAATAACTATGCACTAGTGCAGCTAGATATATAATTTACTTTTAACAGTTAGAATTGTTGAAGATCATTGCCAAAGGTTCGATCAAAGTCGAAGACTGGGGACTTTTGGGATTAGAAATAAAAAGAAACCCAACTCGTTCAAAACCAGCGTCGTGGCAATCACGAAGTGGCACCATGACATAGTTTGGCCCACTTCTTGTATCGATAAAGGTAAAAGGAGTTGTTTTGTTACCGTGGAGATCGAAGACGTTTTTATTATAGATGAAAATGAAACTTATATGTACATAATCTAAGTAACTTGAGTAATATATTCTAGATAAGTTTGTTTACGTAGACCTAAAACTACACTTAATTTTCTTATTGGTTGCATTTTTCTTCTCTCTTAATTTCATAAAATTAATCTTTTACATCTATCAATCAAACTTTTCGACATATATTTAAGCCCACAATTTTAAACCTATCAATCATTCTCTAGCTAACCTACTTATCCTTACTTTCAACTTAGGAACCATAACTTTAGAACAAAGGTTACAATTTTAGATAATTGCTAAGGAATTATAAATCGTAAACTAGTTGATCAACATCTTAATTATATATGTTCATTCCCGCTACGTTCTGCATACTCCAATTTCTATATCTTTAATTTCCTGCCACATATATATTTCTGTGTGAAGCAGGACCGTACGTCCCTGATATTTTCGAGGATGCATGTGTATGAATATCTTGATATTTTCGAGGATGCATGTGTATGAATATCTTAGGAACGTATCAAAAATTGAGGCCCTACAAAATTAAAAGGCTAGTGATATACAATATACAACAAACAATTTAATTCATACACCAACTTTTATGCATGTTGGTGTAGTATTGTACAATACTATAATGCATATACTTGGTGCATGAATCAAAAAGTGTATTGTATATATCAACACCCCAATTAAAAGTATACAGTAGTAATGTTTTTCTTTTCTTTTTTTTTCATTTCTTCTAAATTTAATGTTTACATGGAAAAGACAACTTGAAGTACGTTAAAGTTTATACGTTATTAACGTTGTACATAAAGTAGTATTGTTATTTTTATTTTATTTTGTTTATATTTTTTGTTACGAAGTACTAAATGTACTAAAATATTTTTTAAGACATTTACATTTTTGTGTTTATTGTACTTATTATTATATCTTGTTATTATTACAAATAACATTATATAAAGAGAAAATTGCATTGGTCGTCCCTGTGGTTTACACAAAATAGCACTGATAGTCCCTCGTAGTTTTTTTTTGCACTGGTCGTCCCTGTGGTTGCTAGTTGTTGCACTGGTAGTCACTGTGGTTACTCTCCGTTAGTTTTCTCCGTTAAAAGGACCAGCTATGTAATTATTTTTTCTTATCTCTAATGATGGTTAGTTTTCTCGTTAAAAGGACTAGGAGTGTAATTTTTTTTCCCAAATTTCAAGTTTATTTAAATTTAATATTATTTTTAATTGTATTTAGTTAATTTAATTTTAGAATAATTTAATCAATTTAATTTAATAATTTTAATCAACCTTTTTCAGTGCTAATTATTTTATTTTTTACAATTAAAATGATCACTTTAAATATTTCTTTATTCAAATTTTTTTTAAGTATCTCGATCTATATAAACCCACTAAAATATATAATATTTTAAAAATATAATAGTTTATACTCTTAATTTTGCATATCATTGTCGATTTCATGACTCCGCATAAACAATTCTACATGCCACATATATATTGTTAACAGTTTTGTATACTATGAACGTATTCAAATTGCACATTATCAACATGTAACATTTTTAGTGGGTTTATATCGATCGGGACAAAAAAAAAAACTAGAATAAAGAAATATTTAAGTTAACCATTTTAATTGTAAAAAGTAAAATAATTATCACTAAAAAGGTTGATTAAAATAATTAAACTAAATTGATTAGATTATTTTAAAAATAAATTAACTAAATACAATTAAAAATAATATTAAATTTAAATAAACTTGAAATTTGAAAAAAAAAAATTACACGGCTAGTCCTTTTAACGAGAAAACTAACGGTCGTTAGCGATAAGGAAAAAAATTTACATAGCTGGTCCTTTTAACGGAGAAAACTAACGGAGAGTAACCACAAGGACTACCAGTGCAACAACTAGCAACTACAGGGACGAACAGTGCAAAAAAAACTGCGAGGGACTACCAGTGCTATTTTGTGTAAACTACAGGGACTACCAATGCAATTTTCTCTTATATGAAAGGTTCCACCAAAGGGCACCAAGTAAAAAAACATTTCTTCTCATTTATTTTTTACCCCTCTACTTTCTTTTCTCTTCTCCTTCCATCTTATTCCCCACCCTACCCCACCTAGCCGTCGCCGGATTCCGGCTGCCGCCGTCGAATTTCGGCGGCAATTTTTTTAAAAAAAAAAATAATTTTCTTTTAAAAAAATATTTTAATTTTTAAAATTTTTTTTTGTTTGAAATTCTTTTTTTTTTTTTGTAAATTACACTTTTAAAGTCACTGCATCACGTGTTTACTTTTAAACCACTGCATCTTGATTTTAATTTGGAACACTACATCATATTTTTTAATTAGAAACACTATATCATTTTTTTTAATAAAATACACTGCATCAAACTCTCGGTTAATTATATTGCATCAAACTTATAAATTAAATACATGTGTTAGTGATTGGCTGAAAATTTTATTTGTGATTAAGGTTAGGGTTTACGGTTTAAGTTTTAGGGTTTAGGTTTTAATTTAAAACCTTGCATCTTGTGTTTAATTTAAAACCATGCATCTTGATTTTAAATTAATACACTACATCAAATTAAAACCACTGCATCATGTTTTTTAATTAGCAACATTGCATCATTTAAATACATTGCATCATACTTTAAATTAAACACATTGCATCAAACTTTTAAATTGAATACATTGCATCATTTTTCTAAATTAAATACAAACGCTTCATGCTTTAAATTAAACACACTACATCACGTTTAATTAGAATCACTGCATCATGTTTATTTAAAATACTGCATCATGATTTTAAATTATAACACGATGCATCACATTTATAATTTGAACTCATTGCATCATATTATAAATTACAACGCACTGCATCATTGATCAAACAAAAACATTAGATCTTATTTTTAAATCAATCACACTGCATCATTGGTGAATAAAAATATTACTAAAACATTAAAAAAAATTTAGAGTTTCATGACAATGTAAAACTCATACATTTTAAAACCACTGCATCTTGTGTTTAATTTAAAACCATGCATCTTGATTTTAAATTAATACACTACATCAAATTAAAACCACTGCATCATGTTTTTAATTAGCAACATTGCGTCATTTAAATACATTGCATCATACTCTAAATTAAACACATTTCATCAAACTTTTAAATTGAATACATTGCATCATTTTTTTTAATTAAATACAAACGCATCATGCTTTAAATTAAACATAATACATCATGTTTAATTAGAATCACCGCATCATGTTTATTTAAAATACTGCATAATGATTTTAAAGTATAACATGATGCCTCACATTTATAAATTGAACTTATTGCATCATATTGTAAATTATAACGCACTGCATCATTGACCAAACAAAAACATTATATCTTGTTTTTAAATCAAACACACTGCATCATTGGTGAATAAAAAAATTATTAAACAAAAAAAAAATTAAACTTATTTTTAAAAAAATATTAAATTTTTTTTTTAATATTTATAAAAAAACAAAATCTGGCGGCTAGCGGCGGCTACAAAAGGGGAGGTGGTGTTGGGTAATGAGGAGGGGGAGTGTAGGTGGAGGATGTTAAACGGAGCTAAATGTAAAATTGGAAAGGTGGAGGGGTAATATTGAAAGTGCTCTCCCTCCCTCTCAAAATGGAGGGTTCCCCTCTGATCTGAACCCTATATGAAAATGTAGATTAATATTTGAGACGAACATTTTTGGTTTGGTTTTAGTTTTCCACCAACTACCTAAACTACTTAACCGAAATCTCATGTGATTAAATGCAATGCATGTTTAAAATTTGGAAAAAAAATGATTTGATTATTTTGATGTTATTTTTATAGGGTTTATTGTTTGAAAATTTAGAGTAAATTGCATGAATGGTCCTTGTGGTTTACACACATTCTCACGAGTCCTTATACTTTGTTTTTAGCACAACCGATCCAAAAATCCGAATGTTGTTGCACTAATGGTCCCTTGTTTTTGGGAATGACTAAAATACCCTTTTTCTGATTTTTTTTTATTCATTTTTTAATTGTTAATTCATTTTGAACATTAATAATACTAGTAAATATATTTCTATATATCAAATATCTTCACCCACCACTAGCTTCATCCTTATAACTTCCCCCATACATAGTTCTAATTGCCAGCACCACCTGCAAATTCCCACAACCCCAAATTTAAATACTCAAATGGAAACCAAACAAATGAAATACCCATCTTCTAATCTTTAAACCCCTTTTTTACAACCTCTATCCAATCAAAGATTAAATTAATGATCAAAATTAACAGAAATCAAATCTATAAACACATTAATACGAATTTTGAACCCCAATTCTTTGTTTTAAACCGCCGGCATATTCGACCACCAAAAGCTCCGGCCACCTGCAACTTCGTAGGTAGTAGTGTGACTTTTCAGATCTAAACCAAGCTCCGAAAATGACCGCCGAAGTTCGAGCCATAGAAACGACCTTGGAGAACAAGCCCTCGTGTTTTTCCGGCGAGATCTACACTTAATCGCGTTTTCCGGTGATGGCGATTTGTGGTAGTGACTTGGGTGTATTTGTGACGACTATGTTGTTGTTGTTGTGTGGCCGATAGTTAAATAGAATGGAGATACCCATCGTCGGAGATTGTCCAAGTGCCTGGAGTTTTGATAGAGGTATTTGTGCCAGGAAGGTTGAAGCAATGGAGGTAGGTATTCTCATAAGGTTGCGGAGGTGGAGGTAGTCGTAGGGAGAAGTTACGGCGGTGCAGGTTGGTGTGGCTGAAAGTAGCAGCATGGTGGTGGTATCTGATGGTGGATGTTAGAGTTAGATATGTGAGAAGACGAGGATAATTCATGGAGATGGGGTTAACTATTTCAGTATAGTATATAAATACGAGTAGTATATGTATTAGTATTTTGTGATATGTACCTATTTATTTATTAGTATTCTTGATATTATAAAATGAATTAACAATTCAAAAATGAATAAAAAGTTTAGAAAAAGGGTATTTTAGTCATTTTCAAAAACGAGGGACTATCAGTGCAACAACATTTGAGTTTTTGTACTGGCAATGCAAAAAACAAAGTATAAGGACTAACGGTGAGAATGTGTGTAAACCACAGGGACCATCCATACAATTTACTTGAAAATTTATTATACTTTACTTCTTTTATTATTGTATATAGTGTATTTTCAAAACTTTTATTATATGTGTTGAACTTGTAAATCTCGTCTATCGATGTACACTTTCCTATTTTCATTTTTTTGTGAGGGCCGGCCAAAAAAGGAAAGTGTACCTAAAAAACGAGATTTACAAGTTCAATATATACAATAGACCAAAGGAATAAAAATATCATACAAATAGTAAAAAGGACAAAAGTATAATACACTTTTAAATTTAGAAACCCATTAATAAACAAATACATGATAATTACCTAATGCAATTATTTACGTGCGATTATATGGTTAGTTATTTTTAACTTAAAATGTGATCTACTTATTAATTATTAGAATAATTATTATTTTATTTTACTTTATAATGTCATTTCATTTGTATATTTTTTACGTTTTCATCAAAGTTGTAAGAAATGCTAAATAGCAAACATATTCTTGTTCCACACTTCCAAAGGTATAAACACAAATCAATCGTCACTATTCATCCATTTAAGCAATATTTTAATCAAAAAATTATACAAGGAATATTCTAAAAAATGGTTTATCAATGTCACTGATACGTAACTTCATTGAATGATATACTTACAAATAAATAAGCATATTAAGTTTTTTTGTTCTTTACACAATGTAAGAGACTAAAGAGTGCAAAATGAAAAATCACCCCTAGCTAGATTATACGGAATACTGAACATATAAAAGTGTTCTCGAGTTAGTCATTACTACTTTGAAAAAGTACTTTTCAATAGGTAACTTGTTCCTCATGCTTTGCTAGTTGTACATTAATATGAGTAAAGAACATCCGCAATGTAAGAAAACTTTTAAAAGCTCTTCTATATGTCACCGCATTTTCTTTTATAAAAAAGTTTTCAAAGAAATTAACCTATGTGAATAAATTCAAGGAGGGTGGTAAAAATCGGAGGGGATGAATATGAGTATTCATCTATGATATTTTAGTTCTATAGTGAGGGTATGGGTGATCCCAAATGGAGAACAAGGGGGCATGGAGACCGCCCTTATCTATGTGTGTTAATTGCTAGGGTTTCCCCCTTATAAAGCGGGAGTAGGCATGCTTAACATTGGAGCTCGTGGGCCTAGCCATCTTATGAACATAAAGTATGGGGTACACAATAACTTAACACATCATCATGTATGCAGTTGCTAGTATATTTGATGATAGTACTATCTATGACACATTTGGCCGGTGTGATATACATCGCATCAATATGATCTCTTGGTGCCTAGGTATAACACCCCACAATTTAGAATTTTTTTTTTTTTTTTTATAATATACTATACATCAGAAGCGCAGGTCAAATATACCTTTTCAATTTACATTACAGATTATGTAAACAAAGTCATACTATTTCAAATCATAGCAAATCAATTCGGGTGTTATATAATTTCAAAAGACAACACGAACTTATCCCAAAACAAATATCAGAGTAACCGCTTGGTCAAACATTCCGTCCCAGACAAGCTTCTTGCCTAGCCCGTTATATTAAATCATAACCTGCAAGAAGTAGGGTGGTGGGATTAGCATAAAGCTAAGTGAGTGAATAAATAACCAACATCCCAACTTAGCATAACAACCCTGTTTACAGCAAAGAATCGTAAACACATAACAACCCTATTTACAGCAAAAGCATCGTAAACACATAACAACTCTGTTTACAGCAAAAGCATCGTAAACACATAGCGTCAAAGAGGATCGGTGGTTCTTGAGGTACCCTCATGCCGCGGTGGCCCTCCAAGAACACTTATCAACCAACTGCAGGCCCATACAGAGGTTAACCGATAGCTTGTTGCTATCTTCACATGACACAGGTTCCTATCAACGATAAGTACAAGGAACCCCCGCCGGCCAAACAATAGCAACCAAGCCCAACCAGCGTTGACCCCTGAATAAATCACATATGCCCAATGGCCATGTATCATATAATTCATAATCATCATGGCATTATGTCAGACTAAACAGCCTATCAACAGTACTAACATCATAGCAGACTAAACAGTCTATAAATGGTAACATTACGTTTACCCGTTGTAACCAAACCTGTTACAACTAAATCACACTGAGGATTACAGATCCACTCACCGTTACCTCAGCCGCAAGCTCGGAAGTTTAATATTACTAAGCCTTCTCCCTATCTGAGAATACAATTAAATAATGAGTTAGTAACTCGTCCCATAACATATAACTCATTTCATAATCATATAACATATCTCAATACATAGTATCAAAATACTAAACAGCAACTAGTTATAATAACTCCGTCAAATCATCAGTTAATAATGATAAACAACTCATCATTCCAAATTTAGTTTACAACTTAATTCAAGTATCTAACCAAGAACACAAGTACTTATGCTACAATAAGATCACCACAACACACTGTTTACCCAACATAATACATATTCAGAAACCACACAAAAAGGTTGAAATTCAAAAATACTGAAAACACTGAAGTACCCGCCGGGTACCCGCTTTACCCGCCGGGTACCCGCTTTACCCGCCGGGTACCCGCTTTACCCGCCGGGTAATGAGGACAAACAGTCGGGTTCCTAAGGAACCAGCCGGGTGAATTTACAAAAGTGGTAACAGAATAAAGTCTTCATTTTAAGCCTGTAGTACCAGCCGGGTAACCTTATTACCAGCCGGATACCCAACATTTTCAATTACCCGCCGGATAGTTGTGTTACCAGCCGGGTAAACTTCAAACCCGACTACCCGCCGGGTACACCCCTTCTTCCAGCGATCTGCAACCTATTAAAAAACCCCAGACCCAGAATTTAACCCAAAATCATACAACTCAAGTTCTATAATTCAATCAGCTTAACTTATTAACATCAATGGAGTATCAACAACATCATATACCATCTATTAAACACTAACTTCACAATTAATCATTAACCCTTAACAATTTAAATCAAAATCAAAATCCAAGAATAATCAATCAATAATCAAACTTACAGCTTGATTAGGATGAAATAGAGATGATGATGATGATGTTGAATCCAATACAAAACCAATTCTTGCTTTTCTCCCTTTTTAATTTTTAAATTACTAAATTTGAAGTTTTGTATGAAAAAATGAGGAGTTTAAAACAATTTAAGAAATTTAAGTCGGCTCATCACATAACCGACCCCAATATTCCTTTAAATTTAGTCCCCTTCTAAAACTATTGTCTGGAACTTAAAAATCATTTACGATTCCAACAATTTTATTTTACCTTCAACTTTATAAATTTAAAACAAACAATAATTTACTAGTCACAATAAGTCATTTGACTTTTTGACTAATCATTCACAATAAACATAATAAAATAAACAAATTAATTTCCTAATACCTTAAATAAATAATTTAAAGTTAGAAAATTACCGAATTACCACTAGGCTCCTAAAGTGGGCGTTACACTAGGTGTTCATGGATGGTTAACCGGTTTTCAGAGGTATCGGTTTAATATTTTCTTGTAGTTGAAGCGATTAACTTATTTTCAATTTCTTGTAGTTTGGTTATTCGGTTAACCCATTAATCACAAATGTAACTGTTAGAGTAGATACAATTTTATATTTGATTCACACATGAAAATAACTTGAAATCATTCAACAAAGTAGGATGACTATTGATTAATGCTAATAATTACTAGAAGCTCATGTTCAAACTAGTTGAAGACTTGCGTATTGTTTAAGGAGAAGTACGAAGCAGATTTAAGATGCAAATGAATCGCTTTATAAATGTATAATGGTGAATGATTTGACGCAAGTTCGCAGTGAAAAACATATTAATTTAATTATTATTTTTAAGTTGAGTTTCAGTTAACGGATCATACTTGTTAAAATCATGAATTGAACAACTTAATCGTGTACTATAGGCCAGGTTCACATCTTGGGCTTAATGTCCAAGCCAAGGAAGCAGGTGGACCACGAAGCAACATATGGGCCTTGCTCAACAAGCCCAAACAATAAAAACCCCACAATGTTGAGGTTTGTGTCACCTAGATAGGAGATAACATGGTACAAAAAGTACCACCAACGGCTAGATGGATCAAATGTGCATAGCCCTCGGATATGTCCCCCTTGTTTGATTGGTCCATGTAGGACGTAAGGACCCCACCTGTAAGATCATAGCCATAATCTCTGCCCAGCTCATTTAATTGATCCACGTGGCCAATCTTATTCCCCAGGGCTTCTAGAAGTTCGGCATTTCTATATAAACAACTAAACAAAGAATGAACACCCATTATTCCTCAAGCACCTCCAAAAACATACACATACACAAAAAAAAACCCTAATCCAAGAAGATACAATCATCTTCTACAAATGATTCCAACCATCCTTGATCTTGTTCTATACGGATTCAAGGGTTAGCCACGTAAAACAACCACACACTCAAGCTAAACTTTTATGATTGATCAATGTGAATATATAATATTCGCGTGCTGTATGGATAAACTAATGATATATGAATTGCACCATTATCACTAGTGTTATCAAAACATACATACAAAGAACATCAAGTATCACAATTTCAAATTTCCAAGTTATAGTTGTGATGAAAATGATGTTAAAGGGTCGGATCGAGTAAACATCACATTAAAGTTATGATCTATTTTAGTCCTCTAGTGTATAGAAGCTGACATCCTTTGGTGTAAAAAGATGTTGCACACTTGCAAGTTTATTATTTCTAACGGTTTGCTCCGCAACCTTACGGACTCCCAATGTAAAAGCTCCCATGCGAAGGTTGCACTCGTGCGTTCGACACATGTTTTTGACGTTTTGGAAAGATTTATCCATGTATTTCTTCAGTTCATTATTCACCTTCTCTTCATCCCACTTAGATTGTGGATAGATCTGTGCATGTAAACATCAAAAAACAAGAATTTGTTGAATGACGGAATTTCAACCAACTCAAACTAATTACTGCATATTATGATAAAGATAAGAAATTAAAGACAATATGTAATTTAATTTGTTTTTCATTATAATACCTGAAGCTTCTCGAAGTGGCTAACAATCACACCCCCAGCATTTGCATATATATCAGGAAGTATGACAGCTCCTTTCTTTGAAAGAATCTGTAGCATGAAATAAAACATATCTTATTAGTAAAACTAATAAAATATGTACAGAAATCTGAAACTTTTGTTTCCAACAGATCGAAGAATGAAAATGGGACCTCTTCTGCTTCTGGATCAGTTGGATGATTTGCAGCTTCTATAATGAACTTCGCTTTAACATCTCGTGCATTTTCTCTTCAATTGGCAATTCGATGAAACAATAGCAGATCAAACAGGAGTTCGAAGAATTGAAAAAAATCACAGCTTTATCCTACTGTGTGTATTGAAATAATCACAACAATAATTAGGTGAATCTCTAACCACAATTGCGATGTTCTAGGGTTAATTGTTTCGTTATGTATTTAACTTTACCTCTTTTACTATTGTATGCAACCAACTTTCAAACGTTCTATTGTATGTATCGAACTTTTCAAAAATGTCTATTGTATGTATTGGATGAATGTGGCGCTGACAAATCAGCGCCACGTCAGCGCCATGTAGGATGACAAATCAGCGCCACGTCAGCATAACCGGTGCCACGTCAGCATAACCGGTCATCCAATACATACAATAGACATTTTTGAAAAGTTCGATACATACAATAGAACGTTTGAAAGTTGGTTGCATACAATAGTAAAAGAGGTAAAATTAAATACATAACGAAACAATTAACCATGTTATTATTGACTATAGGCGGGCCCTTATAAGGACACGGCAAAGAGTCGCTATTTCACATGAGATTTTCCAACCATAATTCCAAATCTTATATATAGTTGGCTATAGCCCGGTGCATCTCTTATATGTTTCGTAGGTCATTAAACCATAAGATTGATCTTGTTAAGTACTACTTCTTGTTTAGTCTATGGTGTTCAATGTTAAAAAAATTTATCGAAACATTCTATTGCTTATGCTAGTTGACCGATTCAATTACCGAATTGAAACTGTATTAACTTTCCTCTCCAAAGACAAATTCAAATGTACTACCCCACTATTATTAAATAAAAGTACTATTGGACATCAATTGAGTACGAATTGAAGTTTGTTTTTTTTCGTAATATGAAATTCTTAATACACTACTAACTAATAAAATTATTTACATATGATGTATGGGATATACCTATAGGATACAAGACTTCAATAACATAATTTCAAGAAAAAACAAGGCGATACCTGGTTAGAACACCGCCTAATGCACATGGTACGAGCACATCGCATTCATGGACAAGCAATTCATCAGCATTCATGTTCTCTCCTCCATCAAAATTTTGTACACTCCCACTTGATTCTTTATACTTTAGCAATGCTGGTATATCAATACCATTCGGGTTCTTAACGGCTCCAGAAGAATCACTCACTGCAACAATCCTACCACCCTTTTCGTGTATCAGCCTGGCCACCCACGATCCTACCTTCCCAAAACCCTGAAAAAGTCAAATCTGGTGAACACATGATCGAATTCTTTGGGAAAAATAGGTTCAACTCTAGCTATGCGATAAATTGTTTTACAAAAACATCAATATATACCTGAATAGTGAAAGTCAAACCATTGACTGACTTCCCATGTTCGGCAAGTAAGGCTTCTGTGGCAAAGACAACGCCACGGCCGGTTGCAGCCAGTCTTGCTAGCGATTCACCAAGTGCCTAACGAGTAGTAAGGAAAACGATATAAGAGATCAAATATAGTATAAGTGTGGTATCTATGATTCGACAAATACTCACTGCTGCTTCTCCGGTGACAATAGTTTCCGAGTAACCACAGAATTTCTCATACTCATCCCGAATCCAATACATAGTCTGTCAATAGTCCCTAACAGTTAGTAACATATTCTTATAAAATTAATCAAGCAAATAATTAGATTATTAAGTCATTACATCCATCAGGCTAAGTATTGCGCGCACCATGAAAATATTATAAATAGTATTTGAATGTGATGTCCCCCATAATTAAGAGTACAACCTTGGCATTGGTTCCAAGATCTGGTGCTAAAACATCGTCACGTTTTCCAAGAGTTTTGTGAATTTTTTCTGTGAATACACGAGTAAGACGTTCATGCTCAAAATTAGATAAGTCCTTAGGTGCGCAACGGATTCCACCCGCGGCTCCACTGAAAGGAATGTTGACCACAGCTGTCTTCCAAGTCATTAGTTGAGCCAAAGCGTTGACATCATCCTCGTCAACCTTGTAACAAACAGGATATACAGAACATATTTCAAGCAATTTATAAGTACAAAAATAGAATTAATCCTAATGTTTCCCATGCATATAGTAATTTTAATTGCGATTGATTCTAAATTTTTTTAATATATATTAATATGTAAAACCAAATATAAACCCTAAATCTCCATTATCATACACACTCATATGTAAACATATACTAACCTTAGGATGATATAAGGTTCCTCCAATCATAGGACCTCGAGAGTTATTATGTTGAACTCTAAATCCATCAAAAGATGCCAAAGTTCCATCATCCTTACTGATTGTACACTCCACCTGATCGAATCAATTAAACAAAACATACTCGAATTAAACATTATATCAAATTAATCAACTAAAAAATCAATATAACGAACATACGTACCTTGGTTTCTCTAAGAGGCATCATCAAACTATTCTCGAGCTTAGAATCTAAGCTAAGAAGACGAGCTGCATGACGGAAGTTTCGGTTTGTTGCAGCGAGAACATTCATGATGATTTTGAGTGAAAGAACACCGATTACCCTGCTTGTAGTTGCTTCTCGCCTGATAAAAGATTTGGGGTTTTAATAGTACTAGTGTTTGTGGTGTAACCAATCACAAATTCTGGTATCTGGATATATTTTGCATGACAATTAGGATATACGTTCTCTGATTTTTTAAATACTTTAATTAGTTTAATACTCCGTATTAGACAACAATGATGATCCTTCTATCATAATGAGATCACATCACTAGCCCGTCACCTATTTGTTTTAAATATTAGCCCATGACCATAGCAACTCATGATTTACCACTTGTTATATACATCCACATGGAAGTGAATATATTGAAAATATCAGGAAGATTATTATTTTTTTTATAAAATGAAAAAACAAGAACAATAGTATGGAGGAAGAGAGAAATGATATTGAATAATTGATTTCAAATAAATACAAATGACAAGTATATATAGGGATTAAGGCAAACCCTAATAGACTAATAGTTAGATGGTGGGTATCCACAAGCCCATGGGTTAAGCCCATGGATTTCACAACACTCTCCCTTGAATAGTCACCGTTTATAATATGCTATAGACTGCCTCGCTAAAAACCTTATCAAGAAAAAAACCCAATGGGATAAAAACTTGATGAAGGAAAAAAGAGTGCAGTGCGTATAATACTCCCCCTGAGTTTAATGTATATCCTTTAAGCGTCGAATACCGATCTTCCGAACTAGATGGTCAAAAACTTTTGTCGGCCATGATTTTGTAAATAAGTCGGCTAAATTTTCGCTTGATCGGACTTGACTAACATCAATAGTTCCATCCTTTTGTAGATCATAAGTTGAGAAGAATGTCGGTGAAATGTGCTTAGTTCTATCTCCTTTGATATATACTCTTCATTGATTTGAGCTATACACGCCACATTATCTTCATATAAAATGTTGGATTTCCCATTGTCTTGAGACCACATTCTTCTTGGATGTATTGAATAGTCGATCTTGAGTAGACATTTCTCGATCGGATTTATAAAACTCAATAAATTTAGCATTATTTGACGACCTCCAAGAAATTGTGGTGTCTCCATGGGTGAAAACATATTATGTTTTTGAGCTTATGTGGATCAGACAAATACCCGCGTATTCAAATTTAATATTTTCTTTGAGTAAAATAATCCCATATCACGGGTACCACAAAGATAACACAACATGGGATTGATTGCAATGTATAAATGTGTATTGTAAACAATGTGTATTAAAGGCCCAAATGGACTTAGATATTATAAAGATATGTGTATCATTTTCTTTGGTGTGGAAGAGATCCAGTAAAATATCTGGATAATACTTTGAAGATATGGACATCCATTTCATATTAATGCACATTACTCCCTCTTGGATGTCCATTGTTATAATTCTAAGGGATCTTCCTCCGTTAAATATTCTTCTTCTTTTTTTAAGATCCTCGTGGAGGTGATGACGGAGGAAGATCATGGCTTTGGCACGGTCTTGTAGAGAGATCTTATTGCCAACCTTAATTGATTCTCCCAAATTTGCAGTAAGATGAATCTTTGCATCAAGAGTCCATGGGAGATAATTGTTTCCAGAAATGTCAAGAGCAGTGAATTTCAATTTTGTGAGGTCTGACATTGTAACTACAAAAATAGGAAACAATACATTATTTAGCCAAAATTTTATACATATTTTAATCATTAAATATAATACGTACAATAATGAAATTATATCGTATAATTTCATTTTATTTACAGTTCACTATTTTAGGGGAAAATATATATTAATTAAAGTTGATCAATATCATGATCTTGTGAACCGATAAGCAAGTAAATCATATGTATTTGATTTTTTTATTAACAAAAAATGATACATAACACACATCTGACATCTTTATTAAATCAAAGAAGTGTCATATATATTTCTACAAAGTGGAAGTCTGTATATTTTGTTGAGCAAATAAAATAAATTTTTTTTTTCGAAGGTTGAGAAGCATAATAAACGACATCGTCAATAATATTATATGTACAAAAGAAAGTTGAACACAGTTTGCAAAATATTAATAATGAACAATTTAAACTATTTCAAATAATTATGTAATGTGATTAACATAGAACTTGAGGTTCCAAATAATGTAACAGTAACATGAGGTTATGTCAATAATCGATTCTCTTTAGAAGATCATTGTAGATCATATATAAATATATAACAATAACATGAGGTTATTGAAAACATTATAGATCTTATGGATCTTAACAATAACATCAACATGAGGTTATGTTATTTGATTCATTTTGGGTGAATCATTATATAGATATCAATATAACAATAACTTGAGGTATTGTATATGGATTCTTTATGTAAATACCATAGAACATTTGTTGTTCTTGTAATATAACATAAAATAACAATCTCTTTATGTAATCTCAATAGAACATTGATTGTTCTTGTAAACTACAAAAGAGTTTAAGAATTGAACAACAACAAAAAGAAGTATATCAATTCTTCCTTAGAGCCAATTCGTGCTGATAACGCGTTATAAAATGAAAGAACAAGAACAATAGTGGAGAGGAAGAGAGAAATGATATTGAATGATTGATTTCAAATGAATACAAATGACAAGTATATATATGGATTAATGCAAACCCTAATAGACTAATAGCTAGTTGGTGGGCTATCCACAAGCCCATGGGTTAAGCCCATGGATTTCACAACAATTTTTGTGATGTACTAAATATGTTAAAATATCGGGAATAATCCCTTCTAACGTACGTTGATTCAACGAATGACGCGGTTAAGATTAATTTCACTCAATTGATGAACGCAAATCGAGAGGAAATTCAACTTTCATAAAAACTAAAACTGAATTGTCTTACATCACAATGGGACCCTAAAAGGAAGCATAAACACGCTTAAAAAAAGATACATGCCAAACACAAGCCCAAAAACAAAAGCAAAAAAAAAACATTAAAAAGCCCATAACTTATTCCAGGAGGCGTTTTTGGGCCTTGATTGCAGTTTACCAAGATTTGCTCCTCCTTCCAAGCTTCGATTCGACAGTTCATGGGCCTGAAACGGAGCCTCGTAGCCCAAGTTATGGTCATTTCATGAAGGCCCTTTTGTTACGCGATCATGAGCTTCCAGAAATGCAAGGGCCCGATCCTCTACGCTAGGGCCCGTATCATTTTGTCTAATATAAATCAATGATTAATTAAATATTGCATTTACATATTGTTAAGTCCGCGTTTCCTCAAAAATATGTATTATCTTGTGATTACTATGGGGTAAGGATCGGATTGAGAACTCTCAATTGGTGAGAACTATGAGTATAAAGGGAATTCTATCTATCTGCTTAAGAAATACAACGTGCTTCATTCCCTAAACCGTCGTTTATAATTGAAAAAATTTATTCAATGAGTAGCAAGATGATGAAAACATAGCAATTAGATGTAATCGATCTTACTTTAATCAGAATGAACACAGAGAGCTACCAGATACAAAATCGCACTTAGATGAAATATCGTAGGTAGATGGAAAAATTGAAGGTAGATGCGGACTTTGTTGAATGATGACACATAGAATAACAAGTCTAGAAGAATACGGTTCATGATCAGCATATACGTGGACTTATTAATTAGTATCACTCACGGTAGAATGTTTATTGTTGGAACGTAATAGAGAACATAGGGACGATTGTTGTATCCGGTGGCGATTTCCTATTTGGTAAGTCGCATTACAACATAGTAGAATCGGTTTTACGCCAAGTATCCATAGTTGAAACCACAACATGTATGGACGAGAATGTGAATGGGATGATGGCATCGATTAGATTAGGACGTTTAGGTTTGTGAGACTAATATTCAGAAATGAGCTTATTTTTTTGTTATACATTTGAGTCCAAGAGGAACCTAAGTATTGATTGGATCATGGCATTATTGACGATGCAATATAGAAAGTACAAAAGTTATAGGTAAATTGTTGTTACCTTCACTTACATTGCCTACTATTGGTCCCAAACTAACAACAGATAGTTGTTGAGCGGGTTGAATACAATCTTTTTGATTATCTAACAACTTAATCGTTTAAAGTACAAGTAAATAGAAGCACAATATAATTTTTGATTGAATCAAATGAATCGCAAGCTAACTTGAGTGGAAATAGTTAGTTTTTGAATACAGACTTGAACACTCACTACCAATCTAAAGAACACACTATATGCTGGTTACAAAGAAAGCTATGCTACTAAGTACTATGCTCTCAATACTCACTATGAATTCACACTTAGCTTCAACAATGAAGCTAGCAATTTATAGGTGAGCAAGTATGTCCCTTGTATCATCTTCAGCCAATCAAATTCTCTATACATGTCTTCAATACTATTGGAGATTTCTGGACACACTCTTTGTATGTTCTGACTTGTACTGAAGACAGAATCTGCATAGTATACTCCATGTCACGAGTGAGATGCACACACCAATGTATTGGCTAACATTTGGTAGAGAGAGCACCACACCACAAACGTCCATCTTTAACAGAGATGTACATTAGTGCAGCGTCTCAGTTGTCATTTAGATAAAGATTGATGCTCCTAACTTTTCAATGAATCATCAACTTGAATATACAACAAGTGTGATGATCTTCATTCTCTGATATAGTTTCAAGTAGACTTCAATCTCACCGCCTGGTCTTCAGCCTCTATCTTCAATTTCATCTTTGACTTAGTTGAATGTTGTATTACATAGCTTTCTCAGGAAACAACTTGAATTAGATTAATATGAAAGCTGTCCAAATGGGCAAATAGCCAATTCATAGAAATCCTTTGGACCCAACTCACAAGTACCCAGCTCACTGAACAAACTTGTGAGCTGTTTACACTATCTTTTAGAATCCGTATGTTGGCTATACATAAGATCAATTTTGTATTATAATCAAGTTGTTGTCATCATAAAATCAAGTTAGAAGGATCATGCATTAACAGTCTCTCCCTATTTAATGATGACAAAACTTTAACATTAGCCCACCATAAAGGATATGTAAAAATCATAATAATGAAATCTGAATAATTATAGGGGTTAGTTTCTAGCAATGCATCTAACCTATGTCCAATGTCTATTGTGTGTACGATACTTACCTTTGCTATTTTTAATGCATCTAACTTTCAAAAAGGGTGTCTTAGTGTATTTTGCTTACATGTCGCTCGTTTATGCGTGGCATCCGGAGAGTTTGACACATCATCAAATTTACGTCACCAAAATACATTAAAACACACTTTTTGAAAGTTTGATGAATTAAAAATAGCAAACTTAATTTAGGTATACACAATAGACATCAGATACAAGTTAGATTCATTCCTAGACACTAACCCCATAATTATATGTCCCCTTACTTTTCTTTTCTGGATCTTTTTAAGTTATCTATATCACTGATAATTGAATATACATTTGAAGATGAATTCGGAATTCATTCATACTAGAAAAATGTAAGTGTTTACAAGCTGGTTACATAAGTGACAAAAAACAATAAGATAGTGTATACACAAAGTTGATCTAACATGTTGTCGCACCCCCAAGACACGTGGCAGCGGAAGTATGAGGTGTCATGGAGGCGCCGACCAAATTAAAGCATCATCACATGAAGATTACAACAAACAACCTCTAAATGAGATGTTTTTAAAATAGTTACATTCAAAAATAAAATGTTTACAACAGTCGTGGAGTTCGCAATAAAAGTTTAGAGATTTTTAATACATCATAGTTGATACTAAATATCGTAATGCAATCTAATCTCTTGTTGTTTCAAAATATGCGACTCGAGCTAATGCTTCTGAAAGCATCCTACTACGGCGGGTTACCTGAGAAATACATACTAAAAGGTCAACATAAAGTTGGTGAGTTCATAGGTTTAATCTGTAAAGTAATCATATACAAATCAGGTTCTCTGTTTGTAAAATAAAGCTCTGTATCATAAAGATTCCATGTATTAAAGTTCTGTAACATAGTACAGTTTCTGAATAATCAAGTTCTGAATAATAAAGTTTCTGTATAAATCCGGTTCTGTATACTATTGCCATGAGCTCATGTATTCGAAGCTTAACAAATTATGCTGCCTCTATGTGTCTAATCCAGGACACGTCCTGATCAAATAATTATGCGCTCGTGGGTTAGCTGGAGCGACCAGCTCGGACGGGATTGTCAATCCCGAATAGATCTATTCACAATTATTCGCGCTTAAAAATTAACGAACCATGAAATTGAGGTCTTATTAGTAGATTAGTTCTGCTACTCATGTAATAAGTATATGTTCTGTTTCTGTTTCTGTTTCAAGCAATCATAAGTAGAAATCTGTAAAAACTTGTGTATGTATTCTCACCCCAAAACAGTTCAAAACAAGTAAAAAGGGGGCTATGAAACTCACCTGAGTCTAGCAAGCAATTATAACAATTAGCAAGTAATGTGTGTTCCAATCTGCAACCTTCTAACGCCCTAAACGTATAAGGTTGTGTGTGTAAGTAGATGTCTCAAAAGACCATCTATGTAAGTGGAGGGTTACTGTCCACTTAAGCCAATCGTGTAAGTAGAGGGTTAATGTCCACCTACGATAGTTGTTCACTCAACTAATATGTCCAAAGTATGTTGTTTATTAAAAATGTGTACGACCCATTGGTGAAAGTTTGTAATAATAATCCTTAAAAAGACATTACTATTAGGTTTGTTTGTTGTGTACTTTGCCTTAGTATATATCATGTGTCAACGCGTTGTTAACGTATGTGGTTATAAGTCGTTGCCCAAGTTGAATACTTAGAGAAAATTAAGCTTTCACCTCTATTTTTAGTTCAGATGTGTTTTCGGGTCTCATTTTTTGTCCAAGTTACTAAATATGTTACCCAAACCAATTTTCTTACAAGTTTTGCCAAAAATAGTAACTTTGTCGTGTTTTGAAACCGAGTCCCGTGTTTGTTGACTTGGTCAAACCGTCTCGGTTTGACCCGAAACTTTTACCCAACCCTTAGATATGTTCATGGGTCATAAAAATCAGTTTCACCACTTATACCAAGTTCGAAAGGTGTCGGTTTTCATTTATCACTCAAAACAGTCACACTTTGTAATTTCCAGAAAATACATCCCCTTGCCGAATTTTAATAAAAATCTATAGTCCGAAAAAAATATGGGAAAAATCACAGGTGATCCCTAAGGTGTTATCTAGTTCCAGTAATTTTTGTAGGATTTTTAGAAAAGTCCAAGTATTTTATAATATTTCTCTTTCCTCTGAGGTCCAAAAACTGACCAATCTGGAGTCATGCATAAAGATCAAATTACTGAGCAGAATGTGTACACTTTCAGAGAAAGTCATCTAAACGACTTTTGTTCCTAACAAAATTTTTGAACTTTTGGAGGTGGTTTCATATTATTTAGGTGTGTATAACTCGAGATATGACAAAAACCATAAGACTAAATTCCTGATTTTTCTGGGCAGATTATACATGTGTTCATACAAAAATTATTTAAAATAGTAAACGAGCTCTAACAATTATGAGGCTAGTGGGGTTGGAAAGCTTATTTCTGAACTTAATTTTTGACTATAAAAACGTTCATTTTCATTAAGAAATGAGTGAGAAACAATTTGGTGAATTTCGTATTATTTTCTGGACAGAAACAAAAGTTACATTTTCATGACTTTCAAGTTGAGAGAAATGGTTTTTGAGCAAAGTTTTGTTATAATACTTGTTGAGTAAACTTTATATCATGTGTCACACCCCCAAAATCGTTAATCAAGTTTATCATAATGTTTTGCGGAAGCATTAGATCGAGCGGGGGTGTCGACGTATACAAAGTACATGCATACATATCAGAGCGTATGGTTACAACAGAACATATATATTAAGATGCCAGGAGTAATAGTTACAAAGTTTACGATTCATCGAATCGTATATGTTTAAAAGTAATTGAGTTTACAAAAGTAGATTTTGTAAATATGACTAAAATAGCTTAGTTATATAAAAGAAATCCCATTGTCAAAAGTTGGCATCATAATTTCTTCACGGGTCGCCTAGAATCCATCTGTGCAGGCGGTTCTTACGTGCAGCTAATTCCCTGAAAAACATAGTAAAAGTCAACAACGAGCTTGAGTGAATTTACAGGTTTTAAGTTTGTAAGTTTGGTTGATAAGTTCGATGCGTTCTCAAATAGTTATTGCCATAACAGTTAGGTAAATTTTCGTGGAATGTTATCCAAATATAGTTCGGTTGAGATGTTGCCCAAAGTACAGTTTAATTGTTTGTAGGAAAATACGTATCCTATTATTTATTTGTACGACGATCAGTATCCTATTAGATGTTTGTAGGAATGTCGATATCCTATTAGTAGTTTGGTGGGTCCATGTCAGTAGGATTCAGTACCCATGTCAGTAGGGTTTGAGTAGTAGGGAGTGTCAGTGTCCCATGTTCAATAAGTATAATGGATCCATGTCAGTAGGATCTAGTACCCATGTTAGTAGGATTCAGTACCCATGTCAGTAGGGTTCAAATAGTAGGGAGTGTCAGTGTCCCTTGACTCATGTCAGTAGGGTCTGGTCCATGTCAGTAGGACACATTAGTTGCTCAAGAAGCAGAGACTTTGTATATGTGCCCAAGACGTAGGGACTTCTCAATCAGTTTAGTAAAAGGTGTTGCTGGTTGTTCTCCAGCGAGTTTCCAAGTTGTAATAGTTTGTAAATGTGAAAACGTTATTTCATCAGTAACAATTCGTTATAAAACTTATCAGCGTTTTATAAGGTGTTTTTATCCCCAGTATACAAGTATCCTCATTATAGTTCAAAAGTACCCTTAATCGTTCGAGTAAAACAGGTATACAACCGTGTAGTCATGGCAATCAGTAGTATTAGTAGTCTATGTTTTTCACCCCAATTTGAAAGCAGTAAAACAGTTAAAAGTGGGGCTGTGAACTCACCTGGTGAGCTAAGTAGTGAGAGCTAGCAAAACGTGTGTCCAAGTAAAGTTCTTAACGTCCTAAATGTAAGAAGTAGTAATATAAGTAGATGTCTCGCAAGACCTTCTAGACTAGTTGTCTACACAACTAGTTATGTCCAAGGTTTGTTTACTCATTTGTTTTAGAAAACGTGTTTGGCCCGTTGGTGACAGTTGTAATAATAATTTCAAAGTATTGTTATTTTGGTCCGAATTGTTGTATACTTGGATGACGGGGGTCCGGGGGCAGCGCCCCTGGTAAAGGGCTCCAAGGGGTGGCAACCCTTAACGAGGTCCATGGGGCAGAGCCTCTAGCTGGGGTCGAGCTGCCAGGTCAGCTTGGAAAATTTTTATTTCTACTACATTGCTTTGGTGAAAAACGCATTAGAAATTCAAAATCGGGAAAATTGACCAAGGTTGGCCGCGGACTGAGTTCGCGATGCGAACTGAGATTGGGCTCGCAAGACATAGTGGGTTCGCAAGTCTCGACTCACAGTTCTCGACTCGCAGGACATGTCGGTTCGCAGTTCAGGTCAATTCGCAGGTTGACTTCGCGAGTCGTAGTTTCGGTTCACTTCGCAGGACGACTACAAATCTGGGATCTCGATTCGCAGGACGAACTGATCGTGCTTTAAATTTTAAAAACACATTTTAAGTCGGTTTTTGGACATAATTTCGTTATGTAAACATGCTAGCACGTAAATATAAGCTTTGTAAGTATTTTAAAAGAGTTTAAATGTTTCTTACCACAAAATCAAAAATGAAAAAGATGGAGACAAAGCTCGTGATGTCGTGATCGTTTCTTCGTGAAGTAGCTTTGTGAATTGGTGTGTTTTTGTTGACGAAATTTGGTGGTTTTGGGGGTGGTTTCGGTTATCCAAAAATGGGAGAGAAAGATAGTTGGTGGTGGTTGTGTGAAAATGGAAGAAAAGTGAGGAGGGGGTTGGGGGGGGGGGGGGGGGGGGGGGGTTGGTGAGGCCGGTTGGGTGGGGTCCACCGGTGTGTGGGCTTCACCCAATTTTGTTCTCGAATGTTTTGTCCCATGTCCCGCTCGTTTTTATAATTTGTTCTATCATTTAAGTTTTCTGTGTCGATATATATAATGAAGTATTTATTAAAAATACTTAGAAATAAATAGATAATTTGTTAAGTGTTTTGTCGGGTTTCGTTTGATAGTCGATATAATTTGTTCGTGTTTCTCGTTTTCGGTTTCGGTTTCGTTTTCGTCAAAACGTATTACTTAAAGTATATTATCTCAATAATATAAAGTAAAAATGTTCGTTTGGATAAAATCCTCATTTTTTATAAAAGTGGTCACCAGCGTCCAAAGTTAACTGTGTCGGATTCGATCCAATAGTTTCACGCGTAATTATAAATAACTACGGAAATAGTAATACCTCACGTATTAAATAGTTAGGCTTTGCTAGACTTATCTCATAAAAGTAGTGTGATTTCACTCAAGTGGGGAATTAGCCTAGAAATACGTGCAATTACTGTTTGTAATTATGTCCAAATTACGGGGTGTTACATCATGTTATTAGAGTATTAAGAAGAATAAAGAGTCCTTACAATGATGATAATGAAGAGATTTGGACAGAAGTGAGATGAGAAGGTCTTGTAGCCTAGTAATCTTGCAAAATTCTTGCAAAATGATGATGAATTGAGTGGTGGTTCAATGGTGGTTTGTGGTGGTGATTGGTGATGAAGGTGGTGGAGTATGGTGGTTGAAAAATCTGGAGTTAGAGAGAGGATTTTGGTAGAGAGAAAAGTGAAGTTTTGAGTGTAATGGTGAAATGAATTATGGTCATGCATGTGGGTGTAGAATTCAAGTTGTAGAATCTCATCATGAGAAAATGCATGAAATCATAGAGGTGGTGAGGGTGGTGGCCGGCTCCACCATGGGCCCCATCTGATTTTGTGTATTTTTAAATTAAGTTTCCAGACTGTGTTGCGTACAGTGTTCGTTTATTCGGTATTTCCTTAAATCCGTTAAATCGCGTAGCGTTTTCTTGTTTTGTTTTAATTCTCGATATGTTTGGGATTATTTTTATTTAAAGTATTGTTAAAATACTTTATTTTTAATTGTCAAAATATTTATTGACTTTCGTTTGGTTGCCGAATTCGATTCACACGTTTTTACCGTGTTTGTTACGTTTTAATTAAAACGTCTAGGTTTTTCGTGTATTATTATACGAAATAATAATATAGGGTAAATAAATAATATTTTATTCATAAAATAGGTTTACATTATTTATAGAAAAGTTTTCACCAACGCCGTATATTTTGTCGAACTCCGTCCGGTTGTATAGCGTAATTACTAATAAACAGGAAATCACGTAAGTGTATATTCAGATATATACAAGTAATTACAAATATTTTAGCCTAATATAAACTAAATACAAGTAATTAGGGTTTCATCTAGGTTTAACAGTTAACCTAAATCGTCGGGTGTCACACATGTCTACATTTATTAGATGTCTTCATCCTTCCTCTTCCTCTTTCACTGGCTTCATCATAGCTAGACTATCTGGGTCAAATCCCGTGTTTCTCATATCTTGAGCTATTTAGGTAGAATACGTACCAGACCCAGTGGCAAGAAATGTCATACTGATAAGTTGTAAATTATACATGTTTTTGTATGGTATATTAGTTAGTTTATTTAATAAATCAAGGAGTAAATGTCACTTATACGCTTATATTCAAATAAATTGTAGTTTTAGAGGTCAATTATGCAAAAGAAGTGAAAACCCGAAGAAAACCCGAAGATATAAAGAAAAGAAGATAAATGCTGAATTTTCTGCGCAACTTCACTGTTTTAATCATAACTTCCTCATACAGAGTCCAAATCAGTTGAATCCAAAACTCACGGTCTCCAAACTCATAGCCCAACAACATATCAGAAATCCGGCCTAAATGGAGTAAAAATTCGATGAGTACCAACCTAAAACTCAACGAGTCGAGCTGTTCAGGAAGATAAGATCGACTGTAACCGAGTTTGTGTTAGAGAGAAACTCAAACTCCTTCGAGATAAACCCCTAATCTGGAAATTAAGCTTTCCTAAACCCTATAATTATCTCCCTAAACCCTCATAATTAAGGGTATCTTTCTTAATCAAAGTCTCTCTCTCAATCCCACTTTCCTCCAACCTTCGGGGTGGAGAAACTCGGCGAGTTCTTCCCGAAATTGGCGAGCCCATTAGCCAGAAGATAGTTTTAGGTTTCTTGGAGGCGACTTAACCACCAAGAAGGGAGATCAAAATCTTAGGAGTGCGTCCACGTTATTTATTCGATCGGTTTATAGCAATGTTTGTGTGGTTTTACTTTGTTTCTGTTGATTTTTGTTTGTCTATGAACTAATCTCTTCCAATCACTTGGAAAAGATAACCTAAGGATGATAGAAGATTTATATGTTTCGATTGATTTAATTTACTGAATGTTTACTCGGCGAGTTATTGATAAACTCGGCAAGTTTCATATTTGTTTACTTATGTTTTAATATCGGGTTGTTGATTATTGATAATATTATGTTAATCTTTTGAAAATTTAATTGATTAGTATAATATGTTTAAGTGATTTTATAATATTGATGCTTAAATAATCGGTAACTGATTAATTGTTTAATGTGGAATTCGACGAGATAGTGTTGTACTTGGCGAGTTTATATCGTGACACAAATATATTCTATCGGAGCTTATAGGAAAATATTTTATGATATCCTATACTCCCCCTCAAGGTGGTGCATGAAGATTCGTAATGCCCATCTTGCCAAGTAAAAGTTGAAGTCGTTGTGTTCCAAGACCCTTTGTAAATAGATCGGCAACTTGAATCTTACTGTCAATGGGCATAGGCAAAATTTCTTTGGACTCGACTCTTTCTCGAACAAAGTAGCAGTCCATTTCAACATGTTTCGTCCTTTCATGAAAGACTGGGTTGTTGGCTATGTGGCGGGCAGCCTGATTATCACAAAATAAAGCAGTTGGAGTATCGATGATGACCCAGAAATCCTTTAGTAACCATCGAACCCATACTATCTCACTAACAGCGGAAGCCATAGCCCTATATTCGGCTTCTGCTGAAGAACGGGAAACAAGTGATTGCTTCTTAGTCTTCCAAGAAATGGGTGCACCTCCAAGCATAAGCAAATAACCTGTTCTTGAGCGTCTTGTAATGGGGCATCCGAGCCAATCCGAGTCACAAAAGGCGCTTAGAACCAGCTTTCCAGCTCGAGGAAGAAGAATCCCTTGTCCTGGTGTACCCTTTAAGTATCTTAAAACACGATTTGCAGCTTCCATATGTTTGTGTAGCGGTTCAGCAACGAATTGACTCAGAATGTTCACAGCATACGTGATGTCAGGACGTGTAGCTTGGAGATAAAGTAGCCGACCAACTAGTCGACGATATTGACTAGCATCAACCCGAGTCTCATTCTCTCCTTTATCTAAATTTAAGTTCTGTTCGATGGGAAAAGGACTTGGCTTGCATCCCATCATTCCGCTATCTTCAAGGATGTCCAAGGTATATTTCCTTTGACTCAGCACCAACCCATATGATGTTTTTGCAACTTCAATTCCAAGGAAATATTTAAGAGGACCAAGATCTTTTATGCTAAATGCTTCGTTAAGTTGCATTTTTGTGTCTTTGATTCGTTCAAAATCATTTCCAACTATGATGACGTCGTCTACATAGATCAAGATGGCAATGAAGGATTCTTCTTTCCCATAAGTAAACAAGGAATGATCAGCCTTGGATTGACGAAAATTCAAGTTCAAGAGGAAAGTGGTGAACTTGTGATACCAATTCCTAGAAGCTTGTTTCAATCCATAGAGAGACTTTTGTAGCCGACAAACTCGTGTTTCGCTTTCTTTAGAAAATCCTTGAGGAATTTTCATGTAAACTTCCTCATCCAAGTCGCCATGAAGAAACGCGTTGTTGACGTCAAGTTGATGAATCATCCAGTTTTTCTTTGTAGCAATCGCTAAGAGGGTCCGAACGGTCACTAGTTTGGCAACTGGAGCAAACGTATCGTGATAGTCTACCCCTTCGACTTGAGTGAACCCCTTTGCAACAAGCCGGGCCTTGTATCGTTCCACTTCACCATTGGGTTTGTATTTTATTTTATAGACCCATTTCGAGTCGATTGCCCGCTTCCCTTTCGGCAAGTCTGTCAAAATCCAAGTCCCGTTCTTCTCAAGAGCTTTGATTTCTTGCTGCATGGCTTGTCGCCAACGTTCATCTTGAGATGCCTGCTTAAAACTTTTCGGCTCACCGTTCGAAGCAATGGCCGTCAAGAATGCTTTGTGATTATTAGAAAAATTTTCATATGATATAAAGTTTGAAGAAAAAGGTAAACCGGGAGTGTTCTTAGGTTATCCCACAGGAACCAAAGGATACAAAGTTTATGACATCGAGAATAAAAAAATCATTGTTAGTAGAGATGTATTATTTTGTGAGGAGAGCTTTCCATTCAAAAATATTAAAATTGATGAGAACTATAATGATGAGCATCATATAAAACATCAAGATTGCCTCTGCCATGAAAGGCACATCTCGGCCCAAACTGAGCCCACTAACATTGAAGATCAACAAGCAAATAACAGTAAAGACGTCCTCATTGATGAGCTTGTGGATAATAAATCAGGCACTCTAGAAGTACAAAATGAGGAAGAGCTCAATAGCATGGAAACCGAGTCTCCTGATGACCAATTTAATTCCATGAATGAGTATGTTCAAGGTGATGAACCTCAAGTAGAAACCGAGACCAGAAGTAGAAGGCAAAAATCACAACCAAAGCATTTTGATGATTACATCGTGAAGCTTCCCCCTTCGGTTAATCACAAACAACCCGCCTCCAATCAAGAAGCCTCAACGGTACACCCTATCTCAAACTTTATATCATATGAAAATTTTTCCTATAGAGCTATATTAACAGGTTTTTATTATATTAAAGTGAGAATTGATTATCTTGAATTAAACATGTCATATCTATAAATCATTCGGAGTTAGGGAACTTATTCTACTTTATGATGGTAAATATTATTAATCAAATAGTGTTTATTATAAAAAAATCTATAACTACCGTTCCTTCAAGAACGACCTCGGTACAACCTATCACTGATATACTATACATAAGATAGATTCTCTTGCCTATATGTGTGCTAGTCTCTAGTTGTAATCGATTTACCTTGTTTTTTTTTTATAAATTTAAGACTACATTTAACACATTACATACTTCTCAAATTAATTGTTGAACACTCGCTAGTCTCAGCTCGTACGGTTTTCTGGAACCGTAAAATATCACCATCTTTGTAGAATATACCATGGACTGGATATTCAATTGCAAGTCTATGATATCCTTCAACACCATGTGGAGGTGTAGAATCTCCATAATGGGATATGCCAGAGGGGGAATCCTCTATCATCAATAGTATTACTTGGCATGTTCATAAGCCGGTCAATATTCAACTTCTTTACAAGTTGACTTTTTGGACCACTATGAATTTGTTGATATTCTTCTGCTTGGGCCTTGGAGCAAGCTTGAATACATTTCTTTTTGGAGCACCAATGAGTTTTTCAGCTTTATCAAATAACTTGTGGAGCCAATGAGTAGATTTAGACACTTATACGCAACTTAAACCCAATCATACCTCGGACAAGAGCCAGGGTTGGTCCTGAACTTTAGATGCTCTGAACAAGTAGATAAAAAAAATGCCCCTATCATATTTTGTATGCGTAACCTTTTTGCAATTTTCTCCCTACACTTATTCTTCTTACGTATACCCAGCCTGCTTATTGTGTCTCTTGTTGATTGTTTCCAACTACTTGAAGTAGGGCCGTCTTTTGGATTTAGGAGGCGCCATGTCATAAGTAATTGATAGTCCCTTTAATATGAAAATTTTTAATTATACATAAAAATAATAATTTTAATGTATTATGCATACACATTTTCGATTTCATTCTCATTATGTCATACACATTATCATATGTACTCACAACTATCTAGCATATTGATTTTTAGAAATAGACTATTCTATTTTGAAACACTAGTGATTTTGACCCGTGCGATGCACGGGTATTATAAGTTTTATGTCAATTGTACGTAAAAGTAAATTTATGTGAATTAAACATTTTAACCTAAAAAACTCATTAGATTTAATAATCTTAAAAGCCATGCAAGTTTTTGACAATGTTTTTAAGAGTTTAGTCTAAAACAATTACTCAATTTGGATTGGCACTTCAATATAGGTAGAAACAGTAATGGTTACTTATGCTACAAACCAAGGAGCAATTTAAACTTAATAAGTTGTTATAAGTAGCTACATATATATATTATACGTTCAAATGTAAAGATAATATACGTAGTGTTCAATATTGTATATATAAGTATATATCAACGTTCTCTACCTTTGACATCTTACTTGTACTTCGTTATTATATTTTGCCATTATCCAGCCATCAACAAAGTCGGCACTCAAAATAAACCGGCACACAAAATTAAATTCGACTATTCTACCAAACCTCATTTACAAAACTCATGATTTCGATTCAGACGTGATCGATAAGTGATTATTATTGATGGGTAAGGTTTTCTTATTGTCAAATTCCATTCAATAATTATAGTACACAACATTCATCATGAGCAATACATAAAGTTTACTATTACATTGACAAAAATGAACTAAATAGTAAACTTTGCAAGTCATTGTTGCCAATTATACACTTTACAACATTTTGACTTTAAGTTAAATTATTTGTTGAACTGCTTAAATCCACCCCAATTAATTTAAAAAAAAAAAACTCATCAAATTTTTCCTTCAGTAAACCTGACGAAACCAGTTGCAAACACCTATCTAGACAGCAAATTCAGCCTTGTACGTGTTGTATGTAGCCATATAGCCATAGTTTTGAAGGTGGTTATTTTACCCTCACATAAAAAACAACGAAGTTCGTACTCATGTTTTCCCATTTGAGATCCCACTTGCAACATATGATCCCTACACCATAAGACCCCATCAACACTTTCCTCATGTTGATCAAGGAAGGTTGATCGTTTATGAGGGATATTAGTAGTGGATTTTAATAGAATAGGCGAATAGCCGGTGAGGGATATATATGGAATTGCATCAACTATCAATTATAGTGTGTGAAATGTATAACTCGAATCTCCACTTATATTACTATATATATATATATATATACTATACATGCATGATACATGGAGGAGTAATAACAAAATTAATGTAATTAATGCGAAGGAAATGAAGGGATGCTAAACTCTACCACTATCGTTTCATAAGCTTCTTTTTGTTAAATGTCAGCATTGAAGAGGGATATTAGTTTCGTAAATGCAAGAAGATGGACTGTTGAGGTGCAAAAATACTTACGCTAATAATGTGAATTGTTTTGTTAGTTTCATGACATAAATGATAGTTTTTCCTAACAAAATCAAAATATTACAGTGTTAAAAGTTAAAACTCTAACGATCATAGTAATGTGCTTAAACTTATCGTAAACCTTTAACCAATAAAGTTTAGTACAGTTCTTCTTTAAGCATATAAGGGAGGGAAAAGTTTAGCAATTTAAAAAGAAAAGCCAACAAATACTGAAGTAAACTTTATGACTCGGTTAATCAGTTTTTTTCTTTCTTGTTTTGGGGAATAAGAACGGATATATTATATGCTTGCATAGTAAAAACCTTAATTTGTCATTAATACTCACCGCCATAATTTTTTAGTGATTAATAATTAATTTTCTCTATAACTTAGAAATAATAGTTTTATCTATAAATTTAATGTTTTATCTTTTTACCATCATTTAATACATTAGTAAAAAAATAGTTATTACACAAAGACTCAACTTTTAGAGTATTGTAGATTGTAAATTATTAGTGTTTCCTTGAGGCTTAGCTCACTTGGTTGAGCAAAGTGGTTTTATACCATAGGTCATGGGTTCAATCCCAATCAAGGACATGGAAATTCCATTATGGTCTTGGCCTAGTGGTCAGGGAGTTTTCCATAATGGTTTCTTCCTGGGGGTGATGAATTCGAGCCTTATTGTGAGGGGGACTCCTGCGACGCTATACCCATCCAAGACATGGGAGAGCAACCCCTATAGGGCGTCGCCTTGGCTTCGAATTCAGGGGCGGTTACTCGATTCAGGAGAGTAACCGTTTGTGGAGATGATCGGGTAGGCCAAAGGTCCGTCAGTGATTCCACTACTGCCTTTCAAAAAAAAAAAAAATATTATTATTATTACACAAAGACTCAACTCTTAGAATATTGTAGATAAGTGAGATCATTATTAAGCCCAAGGCTCAACCTTTAAAGTATTGTTGATTAGTGTAACTAAAAGATTTATTCTTTTTCATCAAAAATTTGGTAACATTCTAAATTAAATATCTTATGTTTGTTTTTATTTTAATATCATATGAAAGTATAGTGCAATTTTGTCATTTTGCAAAAGGGATATCAAAACAACCATTTCAAACGAGGTTAAAATTAAATGTTTGTCGTTGAATTAATTTTTTATTAATAGTAGAAACTTTTTAGAAAATGTGCAATTAGTCGAGGGCCTAAAGTGAAATATTTTTAATAATAGGGGCATAAATGGGGAATGGGTGTCGTCTCAATCTTCAAAATTAGTTTTTTACCCAGGCGTTGCCCAGTTCACTTGTAAAATCTATATTTATAATAATGATCGCATTGACCATTAAAGTTAGATAATAATATAGTTCACATTTATAGCAATTTCTATGAAAGCAATATGAAGAATACCATAGATGTGACCCACTTATGGAGACCAGTCGCAACCGAAAACAATAAACAACAAACTGTTTAGCATAGGAGATGTATTATGTTCAGAGTCCCCAAAGTGTGTTGTGTCATAAGCTATATAAATTGAATGATGTAACATTTATCTTAATATTTAGTAGCTTACAAGTTTTAAAAAACATGTTAGTACTTTATAAGGTGCTCACTTGACAATGTAGAATACCTATTACCGGTTAACAATAGTGTTATAGTCACGCGTTGCCCAACAACTTATACTTATTTAAATCATATACGCAGCAGTTACATATGTTGCCTAGTTACTTATTTAAATTATATATGTGATAGTTACATATATCTTCATATGCCTTTAGCCGCGAGATCTCAAAGCAATATCCCCGATATACCCAGGTCCAAAATCACATTAGCGCCGATATACTGTTCAAAATCTAAGGGCTAATAGATGTGATTTATAAATCTACCCTTGTATTCATGTCACCAACCATTAAATCATTAATAGTCATCTTTCTAAACTTTAAAATAAAAGTAAAATGTACGTAGTCTCTTGGTTTGTGCCATATTTAACCTGTCATAAAACAAAGATATTAGAGACAAGATTAGAAACTTTTAACAACAAAGTAAGAAACACATACAAAGAAGCCCTTTAAGAGTTCAAAAAATATTAAATTTGGAGGAGCACATCTAACAATATCCGGCTAGGTTTTTTAGCCTTTCGGGCAAATTTATGTTCATCAAGATGCACAATATTATTCTTTTACGCAACACCATAAGTTCGTGCCTTAGATACGCACTGTCCAAAAGAAGAGATGTAGTAAGATTCAAAATCTACACATGATTCAATCTTCCCAAGTTGGTAACTCAAATTCAAAATAAAGACATTTATTTTCAGGACCCTAAAAGCCTTACCAGTGAGTTGTCCATTTAGTGCCAGTAACACCTTCCTCGCATACTGAAATTTTAAACAATAATGGGTTGGGCACTACTAAAATTAATAAAAACTCCTAGAAAATAAGAAGTATATACCAATCATAAATATCCATTTTTAAGGATTTAAAAAAAAAAACGTTTTCGGTGCTGATAAAAACCGAATCGCCGATGTTTGCAATAGATAGATATAAATTTATCAAAACCAATATTCAAAGTTTTAAAAGAAATACTCTAAAAAGTATGAAAGAAACCTTGGTGCACAAACATTTGTAATGTATATCTACCATCAAAGTATGTTTTGGAAGTGTAAAATACTTGACATCCTTAAACTCATTATCTCTATCAAATAGCAATATTTTGGATTATCATTGATTATCTGGTTTACACAAAATTATTGGTCTACCCATTAAAACTTAGACATGTACCAAGGTCAACTGTCTAGACTCGAATTCATTTTGACCACGTCCATTTTCTACCTCTACTACATGATTACATATGTATAACAGGATCAACAAAATTATGCATGTCCTAAAATGAAATGGACCTTTTTGGGAGATAAGTCATTAACAGAAAACTTTGGGCATCTTTCTGTATGCTTGGTGTGCCCTCAAATAGACTTGGCAAGCTTTCAGAGGCAACAATAAAGATATTAGCCATGCCGAAGAATTATGGGCTATTATAGTATTTACGTGTCAGCCCGACTTGTTTTGATTGGAATAAAAAATTACATGTTGACCATTTACATGATCTTTCCAACCTTCTCATCTCGCCACTGCTAATCTTTGGTTAGTTGTTCAGAAATGTCAAATAGTTACCAACATTACATAAGCTAAAGATCTTAGATTCATTTCGAGAATATACTATGTAGAGTTGCCTATTCCTACAAATTAAAAGATCGACATTATCAAGGGAGTTGCAGTCATAGGCGTACTTAAAGCCAAGACTGCGTTTGCTTGGTTCATAACTCCACTTTCTAAAAATATTTAATCTTGGTCTCTGCTTGTCTAAGACCAAGCCACTGGATTGGCTAATGTAAGTATACTTTCTACGGGTTCATTTATTGTCAGACCTGAAATCTGCTTGTAGAGGTTTGATTCGTACGGGATCATATACACATGAAAATTGGCCCAAATAATAGTGGCTCTTACAATTATAAACAGACCGTTCAAATAGCTTGGCTATGAATGTTAAAAGCACAAAATACTTATATAGTAAGCAATCAATATCATCACACACTAATTAACCGATACAAATCATATAATCAAAAATAAATACAGTTAACATCATTTACAAGTATTATCTATAAACCTTACAACATATATCATCAACGATACAAGTAATGCAAATTTGTCTTCAATTCTTATCATTTTATTATTAAATATTATATTATAAAAGATGTTATAGAAGTATAGAACTGACCTGCACATACGCATATGTACTTTTTGGGTGGAAGAGAAGCTTTGCTGTGAGGAGGCCACACAAAGAAAAAAGTCACAACTTCGTAGAGCAACACTGCTTATACCAGAATTGTGACAGGCAACATCAAAAGTTGGAGAACCAACTATTGCAAAGTGTTGTCCAAATAGTTCATACACACTGACATCATTTGTCTCGACCCATTTGGCTTTTACTGCTTGTATCTGGGACAACCTGTAGAGACAAAATAAATTGGGTTTCATTAAAATGCTTATGACACAAAAAGTAAGTAAGATGTTGGAGAAGAAAAATATACGAGTTCACAAACGTAGATTGCTTGCGGTACAGCAACAAACATTGGGTTTCACTATAATAAAATTAGAATTGGCCAACTAAGGCTGACTCGTCTGTCTCGCCAGTATGTAAAAAGAAGGAAGTCTTGACAAGTCATGTTCAAACTCACCCATCTTGCCACATCTAGATAAATAGTAAAGTCTAATTAGAATTAAAGTGTCTTACTTGAATCCAGTTATCTTGTTCTCAGGTACTTTCTTGATTCACGTGCATAAGAAATTGATGATATGAAGAATAATCAAAAGGCATTTACGTATAGCCATGTCAAGCCAGGGATAATACCTTCGCAGATTGATGCCAACTCACTGATTTTTCCCCTTAAATGGCCAAATGGTTGCCTTGTTAGTATTCAACTATTGCAATTAGAAAGTGCAAGTTCAAATGTTAAATGAACCATAAAATACTGATAACAAAATCAAGTGCAAGTTCATAGGGCGCGTTTAGTTACGGAAAACTATCTCCATTTTTCTTTTTCAATTTTTCTAGAGTTTTGAGTCCCTTGAAAAACTAATGGTGCTTAGAAAATGCGTTCAAATGTAAATGATGGAGTTTTCATTTTCCAAAATAGGAAATGGATGCGGAAGAGAAGGACATTTTGCTAGGGATTGTAAGAGTCAAACTGGAAATATGGCAAGGCGAGCTGTAATTGATAATCTTGATCTCAAAGAAGATTGGGATATAGTTTCAGCTGATGTTAGTGATCAGGATACTATTTATAGTATCTCTGAAGGAGAAGGAGGTGCAACTCTAATGAATATCAGTGCAATGATAGAAGAATCCCCTCTGGAAGAAAACATATTTATCCTAACACAGGAAGAAGAAGAGGAGTATTGTTTCATGTTTCATCCAGAAAGTCAAGAAGATATTCACAGAAGGGTCCAAGAAGCAGGTTCATGGAGACCAGATAAAGAACTTCCAGATCAAAGCAAGAATTGTGATCATATGTGGCAGGAAAATGAAATGACAAATTACACTTTTTGCCATTTCTGTGGAATTTCTACCACGGATATGTCCAGGTTACACTGCCCAAAGTGTAAACTGACTTCATGTGCAATTTGTGCTCCATATTACCTGAAGAAGATGGTGTCAGTAAAAAGAAGTAAAGGACCAGAAAACATACAGAAGGAAAGTCAGATGGATCCCATGTGGAAAATGTTCATCCAAAAGGATGAAGAATGGAAACAAGCAATAATGGGCTCAGCCAAAGAAGCGGCAGAATGGAGAATTAAAGAACAAGAATTAAGGAGCCTACTGGAAAAAGAAAAACGAAAGGCCCAAATGGAAAATGAAGATTGGGCCAAAGAAAGGAAAATACTGATGAACGACTTAAGTGAAATGCTAAAAGTCACTGAGTCCATGAAAGCCCAAATCCAGCACCAAACCATGGAACAATCAGAATGGAAAAAGTCAGTTGAAGCCCAATGGGAAGCCCAAAAGGTAAGCATGGATACCATAAATCATTAGATTCATTTTTCTTATAAAACTTCTTTAGAAAATCACAATTTGAACACATTTTCTAATTTTTTAGTTTTCTTAGAAAATTTTTCAGAAAAATGGAGGAGTTTTCCGTAACTAAACGCACCCATAGTTTCTCAAATTCTCACCTCCTTGAAAGATCGACCAATATTTTTGCTACGAGGATCACTCTTCTTCATGAAGTTCCCCAAGTATTTGTAGCAATTTAACTAAGAGAAATATGCAAAAAAAATAAAATCGAATTGAATGTATAAACATAGGAACAATCATTTTAAGAATCCAAATTTAGGTGAGTTGTGTCACATGCGTTTGCCTCCAACAGTAGTTCCATTAAGGTTCTCAATAAGCAATCGATAACAGCACACTAGGCACCGGACTTTCAGAATATGGAATGCTGCAAAAACCACAAATTTTATCAAGTTGATACAAAAGTGAATAAATTACTCTTCGAAGTAGACATTGAGACAAAAGAGAATACAATTGTGAAGGTACAGAAGGGAAAAAAGATAGAAAGAAATGTATTCTAATTTCAAGAACAAAGAGAAACTATACATAGATACATACAATTATGTACACCTAAACACACACACACACACACACATGGGAGATAATGACTAATGTTCAGAAATGCAATATAATTCAACGCACGTGACAGACGATACCTTCTTTTGGTTGTAACAATCAGTAGAGCACCAAGGTGATGAGACATAGCAGGATACAAAGAAATCTAACTCAACAAAAAAAGACCAACACCAAAGCTTACTGCCTCAAAACCTGGGCTACATACCTGACACCAAACTATATATAATCAAAAGCTCTGAACCACACCCATTTGAATTTTTATACAACAGATCCACTTAAAGCAAATGTCGAACATATATTAGAGATCCAGAGCAGAGAAAGACATTGGATACATGGGAATATATCCTCTAGCCAAAATACCTGTGCCGTTGTGCGGTATCCCACGAAAACTATTTTTATACTAAACATATACAATGTTAGGTGTGCTAATGGAGTTCATTGTGAAACCTGGACACTTATGAAAAACTATCAGGGGTGTGGTACATTACTACATTTAAACAAACTTACCATGGAGTTTAAATTAATAGTAGCTCAAATCCATGGAGTTCCATTGCCCCCATTGGCCCATTGTAAAGAAGTGCATCCACCGATGGTTACGTCATGTCAGATTGTCATCCACCTCCTACAGTTTAGGAGAATAAGGACCATGATTCCATATACAAGGGAAGAGAATCATTTCTTCAAGAGACACAATAGAACACTTTCAAAAAAATACACAACACATTACTCAATAACAACACTTATCGTTCCTCCAGCAACTCTTACCACCCTCGGTTAAAAACATCCTTTTGATTGAGGCTTATTGAGAGTAACGAGTAGTCAAACCCGAACTTTTTCACTCAAGTATATCATTGCTTGAGCATAATTGCATAAACATTGAAAATTAAAGACGCCTCGGTGTTTGGGATAATTTATTTGAAGCCATTGTTAACATGCTATAAGGTGTTAATCATTCCCATTTCCTTGCATCATGTAATTGGATTTTCCCTTTTCGAGTTCGGATCGGGTCGCTAAAAAAATTCAGCTTTTTCAAAAAAGAAAGCCATAGATCGATATGGTTTCAGTCCATACTCAAATTCAATATTGATTTGAACTCCAGAATAATATGGCCTCATTTGTTGCTCTATTGTGAAGGCTTCCTACGGTCCTAGCAACTTCAGTTATCAAAATATGAGTGCAACTTTGACTTAAGCATAGCATGACCACAAAAATGGACTTAATTAATCATATACATGTACCAATTTAAAAAAGTGGCCAGGAATTGTATCCATGTTTTGTCCGGCCAAATAATAAGACAGTTATCAACTATATATGTCATCAGGATTAAAACTTAGTGATTGAGGATCTAATAAGTGAGCCAATTTCTTTCGAGTCCTTTAGTTCCTATATGTATTTACAACTCCTTAACGAACAACAATAAATATGACTTTATACACAAAATCAAGGTACTTTTCGTTTATCTTTATATATATGCCATTGAAGATACTGATGTCCAATTCTACTTTATATTTTACGCGTCATCTTAAATATCTTTTTCAAGCACATAAACCACAAACACATATTTATTTCATTCAAACACATCATTGCAGATTGAATTAAGACAGCAAAACCAGTAAAAGAGACCAAGAGTTGGATCCCATTAAATGTCATGTCACTAACAATCAAATGATTGCTGTAATGGTTCCATTGTTTTTGTTCTTATGGTTGTGGACCAGAACGAGTTGATATTAGGCAATCATTATAGTGTTTAGACCAGAACGAGTTCAACAGCAAACCATTGAGTTTTCAAACCATAAATCCTCTCTTCAAAGTTGACTCTGCAACCCGCCCAATTCCCAGTGTGTAGGCCCCCATACGAAGGTTGCTCTCGTGCTCCCTGCACTTCGATTTGATGTTATTGAAAGCTGCACTCATGTACATCTTCAGTTTCTCATTCACCTTCTTTTCAGTCCACATGAGTCCCTGTTTGTTCTGTAAATTCAGACACCATAAAAGCATAAGTCGGTTTGAATCAACTACACATATAGATACTGAATCAGCTAGTATAAGGAACATATCAGGAGAATTTTTTTTCTGTGAATACCTGAACCCACTCGAAGTAACTACCAGTCACTCCCCCGGCATTTGCAAATATATCTGGAAGAATGACAACCCCTTTCCTGGACAGAATCTGTAACATGCAATAAAAAGCATGCCTGAGTATAATAACATATGTATCCTTTTACAAAGATTGGGTGATATTAGGATAATTAGTTTCTAACAATTTGAAGAATATATTCAAAAGTAAAACCCCACGGTACCTCGTCTGCTTTAGGATCAATAGGGTGATTTGCAGCTTCAATGATAAACTTGGCTTTCACATGTTCCGCATTTTCACTTAGATGGACAGTTTAAAGACAAGAAGATTTAAAATTAGACTCAAAAACAAAGAAAATTAAAATATCTCAAAGCTACATCCACAAGGTTTCCTAGTGTTGTCATTGGTTCTTATTGGTGCTATCAAATTTGGTCAAAGGCTTCGTTCTTGGTTTCTAATCACACACTTGGGTTCATCTATCTTATTTTACAAAAAGAAAATGCATATTCAACAACCCAAATTAAAAAACGAAAGCCATGTGCACATATCGATGACTTTAACTAATCTTCATGTTTCTGATACAGTTACTGCTATTAGATAAATGAAAAAGAAGTGTTCTAGCTGTTTGAAATCTTTTGCTATGTTATCACATCAATCAGTTTCTAAACACAATACTGAGATGAATTCTATTGCGAATTCAAGACCACATTTTTTGAACTCTTAATGACTTCCAACAGATCCAACATAAGTCAAATATATCACATTCAAAAAAAAAAAATCCGTACCTAGTGAGCACTCCACCCAACGCAGAGGGTACCAATACGTCACATTGAAGTAGAAGCAACTCTTCTGCATTCATGTTGTCTCCACCATCAAAATCACTTAAATGGTTGCCTTCTTCTTTGGTATGTTTAATCAATGCTGGTATATCAAAGCCATCAGGGTTCTTTAGAGCTCCACTAACATCGCTCACTCCAATGATCTTTCCACCATACTCGTATATCAGTTGAGCGGCCCAAGATCCAACATTCCCAAAACCCTGGAAAAAACAACTTTAGTCGAGATATTGAAATATTTGAAAACTCAAATTCCACTCCAATAGGGAATTGTATACAAAAAAATATGCACCTGTATAACAAATGTGGAACCTTCAATTGACCTCCCATGGTCAGCAAGTAATGCTTCGGTTGCAAAAACAACCCCACGGCCTGTTGCAGCATTCCTTCCCAGCGATCCACCAAGAATCTGTTTCAGAGATGAAATAATATATATATATACCGACATCATGCTGTATATTAGTATCATAATTACTTACTATTGGTTTTCCAGTAACAACAGCAGGGGAGTGACCATGGAACTTTGAGTACTCGTCCATTATCCAAGCCATAGTCTGCCGGTATCTTAAACAAGTTAGTATAATAGATTGCTGTTTTTTATTTCATATAACTGTATTTTAATTGTTAAATAAATCAGCCATGGTGATTAATTTCAAACCTGTTCATCGGTCCCCACATCAGGTGCGGGAATGTCTGTGTTTTCTCCAATAACATGCTGGACTTTTTGAGTAAAGACACGAGTGAGGCGTTCTAGCTCAGATGTAGTCAACTTCTTTGGTTCACACTGGATACCGCCCTTTGCTCCACCAAAAGGAACGTCAACGACAGCGGTCTTCCATGTCATAAGTTGAGCCAATTGAGTTACCTCTTTAATATCAACCTTGAAAAGAAAAGGAACAAATATACAAACATATTAAGTGGTAATTAATGCAAAACTAGAGAGAACACAATCTTCATAAGTTTAATCCAGAGTAAATCTGTCAGCTATTTGTTTCTAACTTAAATAATACTAGCCATGGAACAGCATGTATAGTGTCATCTCCCATAATGCAAATTAAGAAATGTATACATACAACCAAGAATTACACATACTATGGTGCTCTCTAAGATATAGGAAATCACAAAAGAAGTTAAATCTCACCAAAATTAACAGTATTACAAGTTAATTACAACTGTATTGGAAGCAAAAACCAGGCCAATAACACCCAATTCCATACATCCACAGTTTCTATGAAGTGAACCTTAAAATATACGTAATTACATCAATAATCCATGACATCATTCAGCAAGCGATTCACACATATATACACGTTTATATACCACACATCAATAGAAGCAGGAACCGTTGCAAACAGAACATATATAATCCGTTGAGCTCAATTCAAAGAATCAAATGGTTGCAAAGTTAAGAGTAAGTTAATCTCATCAAGATCAATCAATTATACTAGCTACCTAGTTGATCATTTAACACATACTATATATATTAAAAAAACCAATAACAACAGCAACCAATTCTCACATATGTACATGCTTACATGAATCATCAAATGCTAAATCTCATCAACAAATTACAAAATTCTTAAACCTGGCTATCATCATCAATAAACAGAATTTATAGATACGTCCATCCGTAAATACTGAACAACATAATAGTCGCATTTTAGAGTGCATACATGATCCATTTTTAATGATACGTATCCATATTATCGCTTCAATCTTCTAAAAATAAGAACCTTCAAATTAAGAAGAGTTGAGTTACGGTTTTGAGAGCATATTCAAGGACGGCTCAATTTAATAAAACCGAGTACCATAACAAACAGAACATAAACAGTTGAGGTCATTTTAGAAACTAAAATGGTTGCAAAGTTATGATCTGAATTCTGAACAGTAAAGTGAAGTTTCACAGACACAAATTCCCACTAAAGCAGTTGATCATTGAGAGTGTACATGTAATATTATATGCTAGCTCATTAATATCAATCAATACTACTACTCTAATACATCAGTTAACGCATATGTATATATCGTACATAAATCATGCGAAAATGACAACAGCAAGTAATTCAATTCAAGCATACATACATGATTACATACCACACATCAATCATCAAATAAAAAATATCAGTAAACACACATGTACAATAATAAATTAAAAACAAACTAAGAAAAATTGAGTTGCGGTTGTGAGAACATATTCAACGATGACTGGTTTTTCAATTAAACCAAGAATCGTACGAAACAGAAGATAGCATGTTAAGGTCATTTAAACAATATAATGGTCAACCAGACTACCAGAGTGTAAAATTATTTATGTTTGCAGACATGATCACACATATACAAGCTCACGAACAGAAATCGATCAATATTAGAGTCTACAGCAATTAAAACATACACAACATCAATTAGCACATACACACCGTACAAAATTAGCCATTGAGCATCATATAGTGATTCGTTCTTAAGTAACCAAGACTGTAACAAACAAACATAACTTGTTCAGCTCAACTCTGAATTCTGAACAGTAAAGTGAAGCTTCACGGACACAAATTGATACTAAAACAGTTCATTATTGAGAGTGTATGCGTAATGTTATATGCAAGCTCATCAAAATCAATCAGTGTAGTACTACTAGTTCAGCAATTAATGCGTACATATATACATGCTTACATAACACATAAATAATCAGATACTAGATCTCAGCAAACACATATATACAATAATAAATAAAAAGCAAGCTAAGAAATGTTGAGTTGCGGTTTTGAGAACATATTGAACGATGACTCATTTTTCAAGTAAACCGACAACCGTAGGAAACATAACATTTTATATGAACCTTGTAAAATAAGAAAATTTCAGCTACGATTTTGAGAACTTATTGAAGGAGCAGTCGTTTTTTATATCAACTGAGAACAGACTAGGACCAAACAGAATATAGCATGTTAAGGTCATGTAAACAATATAATGGTTGCAAGGTCATTATCTGAACTGTGAACAGATAATTTAAACTTCAGAAACACAAATTCTCACTACATACAGTTGATCCATCTGAGTGTATAAATATATTAGACTTGGAACATCATATAATGATTCGTTTTTCAAGTAAGTTAACAGAGAACCATAGCAAACAGAACATAACCTGTTATATATACATGGTAAAAATAGTTGATGGATGAGAGTGTATGTGTAATGTTATATATATGCTAGCCATCAGAATCAATCAATACTCTAGAGCAATTCACAAATACGTATCATACATCAATAATTCGTGACCACATGCAGCAAGAAATTCACACGTATATACATGTTTACATACCACTACACATCAATAAAAGCAGGAACCAAAGCAAACAAAACATACATAACCCATTGAGGTCAATTTAGGCAACAAAATGGCTACACATTTATGATCTGAATTCTGAAGAGTAAGTTTATGCTTCACAAGTGTATGTGTAATATTATATGCATGCTAGCTAGCTCATTAAAATCAATCAATTATACTACCTAGTAGAGGATTTAACACATACATATATCATTCATCAATAATCAATAACTACAACAACCTATTCCCACATATATACATGCTTAACTACCGCAACCTATTCCCACGTACATACAATAATAATTGAAAACCAAGCAAATTAAGGATGAAAGGGAAAGATCAACCTGAGGATGATATCGTATTCCTCCTTTCATTGGACCACGGGAGTTATCGTGTTGAACTCGATAACCCACATACGACTCTAACGTGCCATCATCTCGCGGAAACGTACACTCCACCTGATTTAACAGAAAAGCAAAACAGATTACTAAGCTGCATCAAATCAAAACACTGAGTACATGTATGATGCCATTTCTAGCTCTTGTGAACTGAAAACAATATATGAATACATAACACAAAATCTATCAAAACGTACAGATTACTAGCTGAATCAACTCAATACATATACAACACAAAACCAAAGAGATCTAGGCGGATCACAACACTCAATATACATTTTAATTTTAATATAATACATCAGCATTTCTAGCTAACATAAGATGAATACAATACATAAATGACACAAACAAAATCGAAACATATCGAGTAGTAGCTATATAGATGCATCTAATCACAACACTGAGTACATATGTGATACCATTTCTAGCTATATTGAACTGAAAACAATGAATACGTTACACAAAATCAATCAAAACGTACAGATTACTAGTTGCATCAACTTAATACATATACAACAAAAATTGCATTTCTAGCTATATTGAACTGAATCAATGAATATATACATAACACAAAATCAATCAAAATGTAGAGATTACTAGCTGCATCAACTCAATACACATACACTAAAATTGCATATCTAGATCTAATGAACTGAAAACACAGTGAATATATACGTAACACAAAATCAATCAAAACATACAGATTAGCAGCTAAATAGCAGCCTCAAACTATAAACAGATCTAGCAGCATCACAACACTCAATATACATTTTTATATAATACAGCCGCATTTGTAGCTAAAATAAGATGATAACAACATATAAATAACACAAACAAAATCAAAACAGATCAGAGTAGTAACTAAACAGATGCATCAAATCAAAACACTGAATACATGTAATATTTACTTTATTTTGTAGCTAAACATAATAATAAAATGAAAAGAAACTAGGAATTTAAAAACTTAAAAACTGAATTTTCACCTTAATCTCTTGGTAAGGTAACAATAAACTCTTCTGAAGCTTCGAATCCAAGTTAAGAAGACGAGCTGCTTTTCCAAAGTAATCAGACGTTGCTATTTTGCGAGCAGCAGCCATGTATGAGCTGAGTATGATGATGAAATATCGATTTGATATGATATAATGCAGAAAGGATATGATGATTTTGTGATTTTCACACACGTACAGCAAATGAATGAGGAAGAAAGAGTGTGCTCTATTTATACATACATGAGGAGGTGCCAGCTGCAATAGTGCAGTGTGTCTAAAAAGTGAATATACGTTTTATTTTATTTTGTCTTATTATACAGGAAATTAAAATTATATTGTAGGTATTTTTCTATTAGTCATAGTTATAACAAATTTATAAATAATGAATTATTTAGGATAATAAAAGACTTTTGATTTCATGTTGACGGACGTTTTATATAAATAACAAAAGTTATGTTGATGTGGGTTTTGCAATATTAATTAATATCATATCACTGCATAGTCAATTTCTAGTATATTTCACATTTTCACAGGAGTATAATGTGTGCAAAATGAGTGTTAATTCCTATACATTCAACCTTACCAGAAATAGAGCTAATAGACAATACACCTAAAATAGGCGCTAATACAAAATAGACCACTAGCTAATAGCTAGGCCTTTGTTACATGAAATTTTTATTCACCTTTAAAAATTACCCTATCCGTTCAAAAATAAACGTTCATCTTTTTATTTATGTTGTTCTAAAATAAGTATTTACTTTTAAAAGTAATATATATTAATATTGCTATTTTACCCTCCATACACTATTTTTCAAGACTGATATATCAAAATTTGTGCAGAAACAATGGTAAAAGTGTTATCTTCACTATCACACAATACGCACGATTTCTAAAACTTTGAAAAAACTGATTGTGAACACTTATTTATAATGGGACGGGGGAGTTGTTATAGCCGAATTCAATTCATAATGTTTGAAAAATTACAATTGAGATTTGTACTTATTATCTACGAATTTTATTAGTATTAAAAATTTGAATCTTTCGCACACTTGTAATGAATTACGCAAATGATGCTATGTTTATGTACTTCGAACTGAGTATGAGGTTAATTTATGAAAATAGATAGAAGGTAATTATAAAAATGACAAGGCAAATCATGTATATGAGTTCACAATATCTTCTACGAGATAAGACAAACAATATAATGGTAGAGTAAGATTAAATGAGAATGAATAATTTGATGAGAATAAATGAACCAATAAAAATGCGTCATATGTCATATAATTAATTTTCTTCACGTTTTTTAAAAATCAAATATCTCACAAATGGTAAGTCAGAAAATTATAAAAAAGTGCATCATAATAATCAGCATTTTTTTCTCTTCGATTTATCATCTTACAAAGTATACTTTTGACGACTTTTTTATGGGTTTTACAAAGTGTATAATATTAGTATCACATGTGTTACTAGCTGGTAACACACGTGTTAATCAATGTTAACACATGTGTTAGTTGTGGTCAAAACCCACACAAAAAAAACGAAAAAAAGTTCGTCGAAAGTATACCTTGTGAGATGGAATATCAAAGATAAAAAAACGCTGATTTTTATGGTGCAATTTTGTGATTTTTTTACTTAGCATTTTGGAGATATTTATGTTTAAAATACGTTGGGGAAATTGGGTTGTGACACGTGACGCATTCTGGTTGGTTCCCCGTTCTTATAAAAATTTCCATTCTCATTTGAACCTCACTTTATAAAGGTAATAAAACATTTATAATTTAATGAAATCTAACAATAGTTACTATTAGCATAACATATTAGTGGTGTGTTTGGCAAAAAAGTTTATTGGATTTTATGAGAGGTTAAACTTAATTTTCCTAAAACAACTGCTCAAAATTCTAGTATTGTTTGGTATACAAAATTAAATAGTTTATTAATAAAAAATGCTAGAAACAAAAAGTTACAAAAATTAAAGAGCTTTTTGAAAAATTAGGTAGCTTTTAAAAATAGGTTCGTAGCTTATGAAATGAGAAATTGAATAAATAATCACTATAAATTATTAATTATGCATTTTTTTAAATCTTTTTATCTCAATTCACATATTAATACTACAACTATTTTGTCAGACACTTATAATGCAATAAGGTTATACTTCTACCTCAAAAAATAAGCTCCAACTACCAGCTAGGTTATACAAATACACCCTATTTACGCAGTTTCTAGTATGCGATGAAAGTACCGTTTATGACACATGTGGCCGGTGTGTAGAGATGCACATCGAAACCGGGTTCGACAACCCGACCCGATTTGAAACCGGTTTGAAACCGGTCAAAACCGGGTTTGACCAAAACCGGTTCGGTTTGGGTTCAAACCGCCGGTTTGAAACCGGTTTGGGGTTATATCCGTTGAAACCGGGTTGGAACCGGTTTTACCCGACCCGATTTGAAAAACCGGTTTTCAAACCGGTTTGAAACCGGTTTTTATTTTTTGAACTTTAATATATCCGTTGGTACTCCATATAGCCGTTTTTTTTGCCATTTAATTACGTTTTTGCCATTATGATTCAAGTATATATATATCATATCATTTAGGAACCAAAACACACATTTACACACTCATATTTATATACAAATACTCAAAAACGCATATATATTTTCGTTTCGAAAATGGCAACTCAATCTTCTTCGGCTTCCCATGGTGTTGGTTCTTCAAATGCACCAACGATTGTGAAACAATTGCCCAACAAAAGAAATCCGGAGATTTGGAGTGCTTACGACAAAGTGTTGTTGTCGGATGGTTCGATTAAAGCGCATTGTAAACGTTGTAAGTTGTTCTTCAAACCCGACTCCAACACCACCTTGAAAAATCATACCGAGAAGCATTGTGCGGGACTCAAAGGTAATCCGGAAGCAAGTGGGCAATCATCGATGGCACGAGATGGTTCTATATTTACATACGATGTGGAACGGTGTCGACAAGCTTTTGCGGGTTATGTAATTCAAGAAGCTTTGCCTTTCAACCACTTCGACAACCCTCGGCTTACTAGGGTGATTCAAACCACTCTTCAACCGCGATATAACAATGTAAGTCGTACTACTCTTAAACGCGATGCCCTTAAATTGTGGAAAGATGCTAAAAAACAACTAAAAATTGGTTTTGAAAATTTAAATACATGTGTATCATTAACAACCGATGTTTGGTCGGCTCCTCATGGTTTGTCCGGTTCGTACCTTTGTGTAACCGCACATTGGGTTGATCCCGCAACTTGGCAAATGATGAAACGTACCATTGCTTTTGAAGACTTTGAGTATCCTCACACGTGTCAAAACTTATTTTACATGTTACGAAGTGTGATTAAAATGTTTAAATTGGAAGAAAAGGTTTTTTCAATATCTTTTGACAACGCTAGTAATAATACACTTGCCGTTTCAAAATTAATACTAAAATACGCACCACCATTGAAGGGCATTTTTTATCATAGTCGATGTGTTGCACACATCATTAACTTGGTTGTACAAGTCGGACTAGCGGTTGAAGATGTAGACGAAGTAAAAACGAGGTTTAAATCTATGTTGCAAGACGTTTTTCAAAAGGGTAAAGCTAGATACAAATCTTATATGAAATTGTGCAAGGATACGAATTCTATTTTTTTAACCCCTAATTGGGACATGCCCGTTAGATGGAATTCGACCTACCATATGTTTGTATGTGGTTTACGCCAACGCGATACTTTATATAACACCCCTCATTTAAATACATTATTATATTGAATTTACTCGAAAGCGGAAGTCCCAAACTATAATCAATCATATAATATATATAAAAACATAAACTTTTTCCCATCAAAACCTGGTATCCGACAGTTCAAATCTTATTTCAATGTTAATATCACCAGAGCGAGGTGTTATATAATTACAAAACAATACATTACTGATTTAGTCAAATCAGATATCAGAGTGAACGCTAGCTCATCAAACATTCCCTTCCAGGTCAACAACTTCACGCTTAGTCAACTATCCAACCTTAATCTGCAAGGAAGGGAAGATGTGGGGGATTAGCACAACGCTAAGTGAGAAGATCCATAAACAACAGTTCAACTTGGTACAACAACTTGTTTCCAACGAATAATCATATTCCATCAACAAGTCAACAAACAACTTATATTCACAAAATCAACTGGCGACATAGAGGACCGGTGGTTCTTGAGATCACAACCACTCAAAGAACACTTAGAAACCAACTGCTGGCCAAAACAGAGGTTTAACCGACTACTTGGTGCTATTAACCCAAGCAACACAGGCTACGACAAATAAACTTGTACTAAGACCCTGTGTTACCTAACTAATAGCTAACCCAAGCCCAGCCCCATGCTGACCCCCGTCTCAACGATGCCCAAAGGCAACATATCAATACCCAGCAACAACTTTAGTGATCACATATCAACACACTAACATCATATCAACAATTCAGGACTACCAGTATTATTACTAAGAAACCGCAAACATCATGGCAATAAAACAACAGTAATAATACAATTACCAGTTGTAACAAATTTGTTACAACCAAATCAAACTGAAGGTTATTGACCCACTCACCGTTACCTCAGTCGTCCCACTCGGTAGTCTAATGTCACCGAGTCTTCTTAGTTTATCTGAAACCACAACAAGGTAACTCAAGTTAGTTTCATATCTCAACTGATAATACTCCTGAAATCAACAACATGAATTAAGCTATTATACCAATAATCAATCTCAACATCATTTATAGTAATCACATTGGCATTATTCATCTCAATCACTTAATCATACTTCACATGATTACATTAATCGAATCTCATAATAGTCAAGTTATAATTTCATTTATAACTTATCTACTTGTATTCTGATTTACATTATTCAAGCTACCGCATTATTAAGTCAATCACAAGTACTATGATACATCTTCATGGATATTATCCGTTTCCGATCATTTAGCCTCATCTTATATGATCACATATAATCGTACTCATTCACACGTACTTATCATCATATATTAAACTACGGATCGATAATCTTACTTATTCTAGTTCCACCATATCACAACTCACTTTAATGTGTTATTAACTCATAACCAGTTATCATTTATCATAATATATCTTATAATCATCAACAGGTTAATTATTTCAACAATCGAAATGCGTTTCAAAAACTTAAAATAAAAGTGCCCTGAGAACAGATGAAGCCGCCGGCTTGGCCATGGAAGCCGCCGGCTTCCCATGGCTAGCCGCCGGGTCACCCCATGAATCCGCCGGGTGAATTACGTTTTAAGCAAACAGAAGTAAATCGCGTTTTAAAGGTTATACAAGCCGCCGGTTTAGGTGTTTAAGCCGCCGGCTTCCCTGTGTTTTGTATCAAGCCGCCGGCTTCAGGAGGAAGCCGCCGGCTTCCTATGAACCAAGAACTAACCGCCGGCTAAAGGTAGTACCCGGCGGGTACACCACCCAGACCAGCGAACTGCTGCTGCAGTTCCAACTCAAATCCGAAACAAAACCACAAAATCACAAAACCAAAGTATCTAATTGATTATATACAACAATAAACACTTTATGTTACTAATCAACTAACCATATCATTATATATCATCATTCATCACAATCATAATCTAAAAACCCTAAATTAATAATATGTATACAAGTATATGATGAACAAGATTGAGAAATCAAACTTACTAGCAAAAGAAGGAGGTTATGATGATGAAGATAAAGAAGCTACAATCACAAGATCATCAAGCAACTTTCTTTCTTTTCTTTTGATTTCTAAGATATGTATGTATGTGTGTTAGTTGAGAGGAAAAATCAAGAAAACAAATAAATAAGAAAAGGGTCGGTCCATTTATTAACCGACTTAAAACATTGGGTACTTTATACCCGCCCTAAATCTATTGTCTGGCACTTAGTTACTATCTGCGTGAAATTTATTTTATTGTACCGTCATCTACAACTATTTAAAACAGACAACATTTTATTATCCACAATAAGTCCTGAGACTTAAATCATCAAGTTTCACAATTTACACAATTATATCAATTAATTTCTAAAATGATTAAATATTCAATTTAAAATAGAAAACGACCAGACCGGTTCTGAGGATGTTACAAATCTCCCCACCTTTAGGAGATTTCGTCCTCGAAATCTAATCTTATCCGACAACTCAAGGTAACCTACCTTTATCTAGGTCACACATTATATTTGATATTAACTTTTAAATTCTGTCTTCGAAAATCATCAACCGCTGAATTCCGCAAAAGTATAGATAACTTCATCATTCGCAATTCAATAATCCATCGCCTTACAGATTTCAAGTTTTACTCAACTCATATCGGATCATAAATTACCGCAAAATTTCATTTGTGTCCACAACCGTTCATCAATATTCCGTTTTCAAACTCTAATTCATCCACTAACAATCTCACAAGAAAATCATCCGAGATAAAAACTCTCTCATAACAATCTCAATCAAAATTTTAACATACTTTCGAAAAATACAATTCCACTGATTGTCACCTGTTCCCATTCCTCAAGTTAAAATTTCAAATCATACTCAATCGGTAATTCATATTTCTTTAGGTGTAAACTCAACCCACGAACACATTCATTATAACTCATACTTCAAAGTATATTAATCCTCATGATAATTTATCCACACACTGCTCACATCCCGTTTACAATTTAATACTCCTTTACTAATCAAATCATCGGGTACAATTCACATCTTAGGATTTTCATAACAACAAGACTTAAACACAAGGTAATGTAGTCTTTAATCCTTCATTATTAGTCAACATTTAGGTATCTCCGTTATATGATCGTACCATACTGAAGACTTAATAATCAACTCAGAGGTGCGCTCAGTTAGCAAAATCCAACATGGGCTGCAGCTTCATAACACAAAAATTAACTTTAATCCTTCGAGTTACAATAAGTTAACTCCATCATTTACACAAACCGAGTTATCACATAAGTGGTTTACCATAACATTACTTCGAAAATTATCAAATCCATCAAGATTTCAAGCTGAACAGTTATCAATCCAACTACTGGATTAAATTATATTTCTACAACATAAGATAAATGAATTATATCATAGTTCCTTCTCAAGGCATATACAAATACCCTTGAACTCGTCACAACAACAAAATCGCATCTTCAGATCATGTTAAAATAACTCATCCAACAAACTTGTGTCGATAAAACATGACGACAACTCAATCCCAATGATCCACATTCACAAGTTAAACTTAGGCATAAATAGTTCTCCAAATCTTTCAAACAACATAGAGATAATCAACTTTTCAATGTTTCCAAAACCATTTCCAACACCGGTTTATGTTCCGATCTAAATATCGAATAATCAACATGTCATCAATCAACAATTATAATGTCAACCAGGAAGTTGCCACTTCCGGATTAATAACGCATTAACCTCACACGTATCTTTTAATCACATCAATATACCCGATTGTATACTAGCAACTACACTTGATATAGCAAATAATCAATGGTATACTTCTTTTAATCAAACTCAAGCATCATGCCAATCACTATTTTACAATTCAACTGATTAATTCCATAATCTCATCAATCAAAGATGAATCTTTCCAAAGAGGGACACATTCGATTCAACAATATAACTCCCTTTTTCAGTTCCAAGAATTAGCCACAACTGTATTATATGCTCCATTTCCAATCTTTATAATTACTCAATATTGTCATTCCAACAATCTCAACTAGTTCAACAAAATTGACATATCAAAACTATTTATTCCACTAAAATCACATGAGCATTTATTAGTCTCAACAATATAACCAAACTTACAACAATAAAAGCGGATTTAACAGGTAGTCATGGAATATCCACTTATTCAACATATAGTTTAACTCATGTTAATCCGGTATTTCCCAACCAATAATATTTTACCGTCAATCTCATCCATATATACAAGTATTGACAATCACACCACATTATCCCGTTAGTTTCATCAATCGACAACAAATCTTTTCACAAAGTTCACACACAGGGTTCAACTAATTCACGTTATTCACATAACCCTTTTCTGAATTCAACAACACAATTATTTTCTCACATCCCTCGAGTCACCCACACGACTCACCCAACAAGGATATTCTTTAATTTCTTTTAATATTTAACATTTTACTTTTCCAATTCAAGTCAATCCTATTTCAACTAAGATTGACACAACAATATTTTATCAATTATAATGACCCTCAATCAAACACACAAATTCAGTCACTAATACAGTAACAGAAATTACCTTATCAACAATCTTTATTCTAAAGAATAAGTCACTAGGATCACTATCAACTTATCACACAACTTACAACAATCAAACATATAGATACAACTAGTTCAAATCAATAAAGTAAAAGCTAATACAAGGTAAATACGAGTGTACCTGTAATAGCGTCATCCATCTCGACAGTGTCATCAACTGTCATCAGAAAAACTACCAACTGCGGACTCTAGTTTCTTCCGCTTATGGCCAGAAGACGACGAGGCACCGACCAAACCCGAATCTTGACTTATCTTTTCTGGACACTGCCCCGCACGATGACCTTCTCGTTGACAATTCCAACACACTTTCTCGGGATAATCACAATCTCTGACTTTATGTCCAATCAATCCACATTTAATACATCTTGTAGTTTGAGGAGTACATCTTCCCATATGTCTAGTTTTACAATCATTACACCAGGGAGATCGATCATTTATAATACTCTGACTCCTTGATTTTCTATTCCGTCTTTTATGTTTACTTTTACATGACGATTCACTTTCAACTGGATATAACGCCTTTTCCATATTCTGTTTATTCTGGACTCTTAATTCATTATCCGCTAGCCTAGCTAAAGCAAAAGCATCGGCCAAAGAGTTTGCCAATCTCACTGAAATACGGTATTCTAATGGCAACGTTTCAACAAAATGATCTATCTTTGTTCTATCATCAGGTACCCATTGATGTACAAATCTCAATTTCTCAGTAAACTTGTCAATCAACTCATCAATCGTTATCCCACCAGTTAATTTTAATCCCATGAATTCCTGTTTAACACGCGACACATCAAATTCAGAGCAATATTGTCTACATACCTCATTATAGAAATCTCTCCACCGAATAGATGCTTTCTGTTGTGGCGTCATATTTGCGGTAACCGAATCCCACCAAAACAGTGCTTGGCCTTTCAAAAGCTGAACAGCATAAGGAACTTTAAATTTATCCTCACATTGGCTAATCTCAAACTTTCTCTCCATGTCTCGCAACCATTCTAGTGTAACAGCTGGATCAAAGCTTCCATAATATTTCGGAGGCTTACACGACATAAACTTGGCAAAAGAACAACTCTCTTCTGAACAAGGGGCATCCGTTCTCAAGGAACCTTCAGGAGTACGGGTCGGGTGCTCGTGTCCTGCCATATCTGTACTGAAAACAATAACAACAACAACTCGCAACTTGTTAATCATTAGTACTCAATAAACCAACTACTTCTCAACTTAGCTAAACCCCACATCATGGAATGTTTGACTAACACATAAATAGATTTGGGATTGAACACTTACCACGTTCAATTCACCCAAACCTATGCTCTGATACCAACTTATAACACCCCTCATTTAAATACATTATTATATTGAATTTACTCGAAAGCGGAAGTCCCAAACTATAATCAATCATATAATATATATAAAAACATAAACTTTTTCCCATCAAAACCTGGTATCCGACAGTTCAAATCTTATTTCAATGTTAATATCACCAGAGCGAGGTGTTATATAATTACAAAACAATACATTACTGATTTAGTCAAATCAGATATCAGAGTGAACGCTAGCTCATCAAACATTCCCTTCCAGGTCAACAACTTCACGCTTAGTCAACTATCCAACCTTAATCTGCAAGGAAGGGAAGATGTGGGGGATTAGCACAACGCTAAGTGAGAAGATCCATAAACAACAGTTCAACTTGGTACAACAACTTGTTTCCAACGAATAATCATATTCCATCAACAAGTCAACAAACAACTTATATTCACAAAATCAACTGGCGACATAGAGGACCGGTGGTTCTTGAGATCACAACCACTCAAAGAACACTTAGAAACCAACTGCTGGCCAAAACAGAGGTTTAACCGACTACTTGGTGCTATTAACCCAAGCAACACAGGCTACGACAAATAAACTTGTACTAAGACCCTGTGTTACCTAACTAATAGCTAACCCAAGCCCAGCCCCATGCTGACCCCCGTCTCAACGATGCCCAAAGGCAACATATCAATACCCAGCAACAACTTTAGTGATCACATATCAACACACTAACATCATATCAACAATTCAGGACTACCAGTATTATTACTAAGAAACCGCAAACATCATGGCAATAAAACAACAGTAATAATACAATTACCAGTTGTAACAAATTTGTTACAACCAAATCAAACTGAAGGTTATTGACCCACTCACCGTTACCTCAGTCGTCCCACTCGGTAGTCTAATGTCACCGAGTCTTCTTAGTTTATCTGAAACCACAACAAGGTAACTCAAGTTAGTTTCATATCTCAACTGATAATACTCCTGAAATCAACAACATGAATTAAGCTATTATACCAATAATCAATCTCAACATCATTTATAGTAATCACATTGGCATTATTCATCTCAATCACTTAATCATACTTCACATGATTACATTAATCGAATCTCATAATAGTCAAGTTATAATTTCATTTATAACTTATCTACTTGTATTCTGATTTACATTATTCAAGCTACCGCATTATTAAGTCAATCACAAGTACTATGATACATCTTCATGGATATTATCCGTTTCCGATCATTTAGCCTCATCTTATATGATCACATATAATCGTACTCATTCACACGTACTTATCATCATATATTAAACTACGGATCGATAATCTTACTTATTCTAGTTCCACCATATCACAACTCACTTTAATGTGTTATTAACTCATAACCAGTTATCATTTATCATAATATATCTTATAATCATCAACAGGTTAATTATTTCAACAATCGAAATGCGTTTCAAAAACTTAAAATAAAAGTGCCCTGAGAACAGATGAAGCCGCCGGCTTGGCCATGGAAGCCGCCGGCTTCCCATGGCTAGCCGCCGGGTCACCCCATGAATCCGCCGGGTGAATTACGTTTTAAGCAAACAGAAGTAAATCGCGTTTTAAAGGTTATACAAGCCGCCGGTTTAGGTGTTTAAGCCGCCGGCTTCCCTGTGTTTTGTATCAAGCCGCCGGCTTCAGGAGGAAGCCGCCGGCTTCCTATGAACCAAGAACTAACCGCCGGCTAAAGGTAGTACCCGGCGGGTACACCACCCAGACCAGCGAACTGCTGCTGCAGTTCTGTAACAACCGCCAAATTAGGGCTAGTATTAGCGCCTAATTCTTTGTTAATACATGTAATTAGTACTGTGTTAGGCTAATTTATGTATCGGATTATATGTTGGTGAATATATATACAACTTTGCGATTTGATTAAATCGTACACAACTTAAATAGAATGAAATTCTATTCGATTAACACGGACGTTGGTGAACAAACGTTTATAAACTAAAATAACGCAATTATGACCGAAATACTATTCTATAATGGTTATTAACTGACTTGTACTACTCGATTAAAACGTACACGATTTAGAAACAAAAGTAATTAAATTTAAGTTAAACTATTAAAGATTTAAGGAAATAATTTAAATAAATTATTTAACAAGATTTGTAATTTTATAAAATTTATTAAACGAGTAAAATGGATATTTAACATTTAAACGACGGAGCAAACGAACACCGCACGGGGGCGCAGTGCGCGGACTGAAAATGGTGGGGATTTAACATCCACCATTTCCCTTTCTTTTTCATTTCTTTCTTTAACACTCTCTCTCTCCTCTTATCTTTTTCTCTCAACTAATCACTTTCCACCATCTACTTAAATCACCAAATCACACCACAAAACGAACTCGGATCATATCATCCCTTTGGAAGAAAACGTTCACCTCGCGACGATCTACATTCCTATCTTTTTGGAATTTCAATCCGACACTTTGTAAGTTTCCAACAAATCCCGACATCTCTCGTTTTTGATCATTTTTACAAGTTTATGGCTTAAATAGGCTTAATATGTTCATATAAGGGTTGGGTAAAAGATTTGGACCGAACGGAAAACGGAAAACTCGTTTTCGGCACATTTTCCGGCCAACAGACCGCTACGTCGCTTTTGGACCCAGATTCATGCGACGTCGGCCTCTACGTCGCACAACCCTTCGTGACGTCGCATTGTGCGACGTCCGTCACTACGTCGCATTAAGTTGCGACGTCGCGCCTAGCGACGCCAGCCCCTACGTCGCATTGATTTGCGAAGGTCGCATCATGCGACGTACATGCCTACGTCGCACCCTACGTCGCACCTTACGTCGCATGCCTACGTCGCATGCTACGTCGCACAAAACAGAACTTTGAAAACTCAGATTTTACTAAGTGTCGAACTTACACAACTTCAAATACTTATGTCATACGACTTAACAAACGTCATAGAACATACTTTCTATTACAATTACACTAAATTGCGTTGTAAATGATAAACTTTAATTATAACAAATCACCAACGGGCCGTATACTTTGATACAAACGAGAACGAACCAACATTAAACACAACGGGTTGTATGAACAACTAGCCTAGATGGTCTTGCGAGACATCTACTTACTTAACCTTACGTGTTTAGGCACTAGAAGGTTACGGGTTCGGAGAACCTACTTGCTTTACTACTACTTGCTAATTACTACCGCTCGACTCAGGTGAGTCTTACAGCCCCACTTTTACTGTTTTATACTTTGGGGTGAGATACTTAGCAACTGTTTTACGTATGAACACAATGTACTGAACTGAAAACATTACTGTTTACAAACAAACGCATGAGTTACTTTTATCCACTGAAAGCCTCCTAATCGTAAGTTGTTAGTTATGGACTTAAGCGCGATTACTAATAGATGGATCCATTTGGGACTGACAATCCCTGTCTGGGGTGGTAGCGCCACCACGTACTGATTTACACGTAGAAACAGACATATTAGTATTTGTTACATATGAGTGTGCGGATAGCACTCACGGGGGTACGTGATATATTCACACTACACGGTTAAGCTTCAACTTATGAGCTCATGGCACTGTACTGATATACTGATTAACTTACTTTGCTTGATAGCAATACGGGTACATACTTGTGGTTCATAACATTTACTTATTACTAAACCTGTGAGATTCACCAACCTTTTTGGTTGACACTTTCTAGCTTTGTATCTCAGGTACACTTACGGAGTAGGTTCACTCCAGGATTGCTAGCTAGAGTCGCATGATTTACAAACTGCATTTAACGAAGATTCTTTGGCATTATCTTTTGTAATTATGATTATGTAATAGAATCTTCCGCTATACGCGCGGACTCTAGGAAACTACATTTTGTGTACGAAAACCTACGGTTTTCAAACGATTCAAATTATGAAATGTAACTATTTTACAAACGTCTCATTTAGAGGTCGTTTGCTATATATCTTGTGCTTTGTATATTGATTAGTAACACCCAAAGTATGCTTCCGCAACTCGTTAAATTTGGGGGTGTTACAGATTGGTATCAGAGCCTAAGGTTATAGTGAACTAGGTTGCATTTAGTGGGCCTAGACTATGACCGTTAGGCAGTATTCTCTTATTAGACATGACTAGTTCAGGAATTACAGCATACAACTTTAATTTAACATAGCCTGATCAACTATGTACAATTAAAGAAAGATGATGTAAGATCTGAAATGATTATGTTGAACAGGGATACGTTAGTTGACTCTGACTACGAGAGAACCGGACCATTACTTGATACGTGCTAGACACTAGGCTGGATATGATATATGTATATATATTAGCCTCGTCTTACTTACACTCTGCCACAGGAATGACAAACACACCACCTAATCCGACACACTCTCACTCACATGGGTCGCAGAACCCAAGGGTAGCAAGGAGGAACGCTAGGTTGCCTCGAGCTGGCCCGTACTCCACTCACTCTACCTTGCCGGCCTTAGCCGCTAGGGTGAACCAACACGAGCAACGACTTCGCACCATGGATGTCGTGTTGCAGGAAACAAACGAAAACTGGAGACTTACATCCCTCGAACGCATAGAAGAAGTCTCCGACGACCTAGAAACCACAAACAACAACATGGATGTCCTTCGCAACCAAATTATAGAAATAAGGGTGGAAAATGCCCTTCTGCAACAAAGGATGGATGAATGTGTGCAGCGCTCACTTGAGGCAGAAGAGTATGCGCGCGGACTAACACAACGACTAGCACTAGCCGAAGACAACGCCCGACAAGCTAGCAGGCTTGCAAACACTGTGGACCGTCTTGTCACGATGATGGAACAAATTAATCTACGTTAAAACTAGTGTAGTCTTTATCCTGTAATCTAGTAACTATCTAAGCACTACTCTATGTTTCAGTCGGATGTAATAATTCCCGACACCTTTTGTAATACATCTGTAGGATGTAACCTTTGAACTCGTATCATCTATCAAGTATTTCTTGCTGTTTCAACTCATATTAATTGCCATAATCCTTTTTCATATTGATGTTATGTATTACCATCTTTATACATGTACATCTGAAATAAATGCAATTTCTCTTACAAAAATCTCATGTATCTTCATTTCTTTTATTGAAGAATCATGCCGCCAAAGACACGACCATACACCGATGCCCAGATTACCTCTCTTATAACTCAGGCTGTTACTGAAGCCTTAGCTCGGAATACTCCACCAGGTTCCACAAGAAACAGCGATGCCGCTGAAACCTCTGCTGCTAAACCTTGTTCATACAAGGATTTCCAAAACTGCAAACCCTTGAGCTTCAAGGGGACCGAAGGAGCCATCGGACTTATCAGATGGTTCGAAAAGATGGAATCCGTTTTCCGCATCAGCAAATGTGCGGAGGACGACAAAGTCAAATTCTCCACCTGCACCCTCGAAGATGGTGCCCTCTCGTGGTGGAATTCCTATACCCAGTCTGTGGGTATTGATACCGCTTATCTACTCCCTTGGGAGGATCTAAAGAAAATGCTCACTGATGAGTATTGCCCGGCCGAACAACTATACAAGCTGGACGAAGAGTTCTGGAACTTGAAAGTGCAAGGAACTGATATCGTTGGATACACCACCCGATTCCAACAACTCACCGTCCTTCGCCCAACCATGGCGGGTACTGAACCCGAAAAGATCAAGAAGTATATCCGCGGCCTCCCGGAACCTGTCCGGGGAAATGTCGCCTCATCAAAACAAACCACACTTCATGGTGCCATTCGGTTGGCCCATGAACTTCTAGCCATGAACGAGGACCCCGAACCACCCACTCCATCTTCCAACAGCAACAAAAGAAAGTGGTCTGACAATCACAACAACCACCAAAACAAGAAACCTGAAACCATTAAAGCCTACATCTCCAGTTCTGATGACAAGGGGGCGTACAAGGGAACCAAGCCCTATTGCCCAAAGTGCCAACGACACCACCATGGTTCGTGTCCCTGCAGCAAGTGTAAAAGATTTGGACACTTGGCTAGGGACTGTAGATCAAACACCACTGACATCAACACCTCGGCACCAAAGACTTGTTATGGGTGCAACGGTACGGGGCATTTCAAGAAAGACTGCCCGAAGCTGAACAACAACAACAACAGGAACAACAACAATGCTCGAGGAAGAGCTTTTGTACTGAAATCTGGGGAAGCCCGTCAAGACCCGAATGTGGTCACGGGTACGTTTCTTCTCAACAACTTGACTGCATCTGTATTATTTGATACTGGTGCCGATAAGAGCTTTATTTCCGACGAATTTTACCCACTACTTGACACTACACCTATTGCCTTAGATTCTAAGTACACAATAGAATTGGCAAACGGAAAACTTATTGAGGCCGACAGTGTGGTACCTAATTGCACTCTGAACTTAGCTAACGAGCTCTTTTCCATTGACTTGATACCTGTCGAAATCGGCAGCTTTGACATCATCGTCGGTATGGATTGGTTGTCCAAGTACCGAGCCGAAATCGTTTGTTTTGAGAAAATCGTACGCATTCCTCTCGTCACCGGTGGAACTTTGAGCATACAAGGGGAGACCGGTGGGACGAGAATAAACATCATTTCTTGCATGAAAACCCGAAAGTACTTGAGAAAAGGGTACCAGGCAATCCTCGCGCACGTTATGGAGAAAAAGTCGGTGGAAAAGCGACTTGAGGATGTGACTATCGTTCGAGACTTCCCAGAAGTCTTTCCTGAAGACTTGCCTGGCCTTCCGCCACCTAGACAAGTCGAATTTTCTATTGACCTTGTGCCCGGTGCAGCACCCGTGGCACGAGCACCTTACCGATTAGCCCCATCCGAACTTCAGGAGTTGTCTACTCAGTTACAGGAACTCCTGGACAAGGGATTTATTCGACCAAGTTCCTCACCTTGGGGAGCTCCGGTCCTGTTTGTGAAAAAGAAAGACGGTTCTTTCCGCATGTGCATCGACTACCGTGAACTCAACAAATTAACTGTCAAGAACCGTTACCCACTTCCTCGCATTGATGACCTGTTTGACCAACTTCAGGGATCGAGTTTTTATTCAAAGATCGATCTACGGTCAGGTTATCATCAACTCCGAGTTCGTGACGATGACATTCCAAAAACTGCTTTCCGAACTCGCTACGGGCATTATGAATTCCAAGTGATGCCCTTCGGCTTAACAAACGCACCGGCTGTATTCATGGACCTTATGAATCGGGTGTGCAAACCTTACGTTGACAAGTTTGTTATCGTCTTTATCGATGACATCTTGATTTACTCGCGCACTGAACAAGAACACGCGCAACACCTGAAAACTATCCTAGAGCTGCTCGAACACGAAGAGTTATACGCCAAATTCTCTAAGTGTGAGTTCTGGATGCAAACCGTTCAATTCCTTGGACACGTCATTGATAATCAAGGAATTCATGTCGATCCTTCGAAAATCGAGGCTATCAAGTGTTGGCAAGCACCTACAACACCAACCGAGGTACGCCAATTCTTAGGACTCGCCGGATACTACAGGCGGTTCATTGAGAATTTTTCGAAAATAGCCCTACCGCTCACTGCACTGACTCAAAAAGAAAAGAAGTTCGATTGGACTGACAAACAGGAGTCAGCTTTTCAGCTACTAAAACAGAAACTCTGCAGTGCACCTATCTTATCCTTACCCGAAGGCAACGATGACTTCGTGGTATACTGTGATGCTTCACACCAAGGTCTTGGTTGCATACTGATGCAACGAGACAAGGTTATCGCTTACGCCTCTCGACAACTCAAGGTCCACGAAAAGAATTACACAACTCATGACCTAGAGTTGGGGGCGGTTGTATTCGCTCTAAAAATCTGGAGACACTACTTATACGGTACCAAGTGTACAATCTTTACTGACCATAAAAGTCTCCAACATATCTTCGATCAAAAGGATCTCAACATGAGGCAACGTCGATGGGTCGAGTTGCTCACTGATTACGATTGCGAAATTCGCTATCACCCAGGCAAGGCGAATGTTGTCGCCGATGCTTTAAGCCGAAAAGAACGAGTGAAACCACTTCGAGTTCGAGCTCTTGGTATGACCATTCACAACGACCTCATCAATCAAACTCTCGCCGCTCAACTCGAAGCACTCAAACCAGAAAACTTGATAAACGAAGCCTTGCGGGGCATGGACAAACAATTTGAAACCAAACCTAACGGGGCCAAATACTTCTCAAATCGAATCTGATTACCAAGTTTTGGGAACCTGCGAGACTTGGTGATAGATGAAGCTCACAAGTCTAAATACTCTATACACCCCGGTGCCGACAAAATGTATCACGGCATCAAGGAAATGTACTGGTGGCCCAACATGAAAGCTGACATTGCAACCTATGTTGGCAAGTGTCTTACTTGTTCTAAAGTTAAAGCTGAACACCAGAAACCTTCCGGTTTGCTACAACAACCTGAAATACCACAATGGAAATGGGAGCAGATCACCATGGATTTCATTACTAAACTCCCAAAAACTTCTAACGGTTGCGATACCATTTGGTTGATCGTTGACCGACTCACTAAATCTGCTCATTTCCTAGCCATCAAGGAAACTGATAAGATGGAACGCTTGACACGGATCTACCTGAAAGAGATCGTATCAAGACACGGCGTGCCCATCTCAATCATCTCCGACCGAGATGCTCGATTCACTTCTCGCTTCTGGCAATCACTGCAGAAATCTCTTGGTACTCGTCTGGATATGAGTACGGCTTACCATCCTCAAACCGATGGCCAGAGCGAACGAACCATACAAACACTGGAAGACATGCTACGAGCCTGCGTAGTTGACTTCGGTAAAAACTGGGAAAATCACTTGCCGTTGTGCGAAGTTTCGTACAACAACAGTTATCACACCAGCATAAAGGCTGCACCCTTCGAGGCACTGTACGGTCGTAAGTGCCGATCACCTATCTGTTGGACTGAGGTGGGGGATACACAACTCACCGGTCCAGAAATCATACATGAAACAACTGAAAAGATCGTCGGCATACAAAACCGACTAAAAGCCGCGCGTGATCGTCAGAAAAGTTATGCTGACGTGAGACGCAAACACCTTGAGTTCCAAGTAGGGGACAAGGTACTTCTCAAAGTGGCACCGTGGAAAGGTGTCATTCGATTCGGAAAACGAGGCAAACTAAATCCTAGATACATCGGACCATTCGAAATCCTTGAAAAGATTGGTCCAGTGGCATACCGCCTACAACTTCCTGCTGAGCTTAGCAGCGTTCACAACACATTCCACATTTCTAATCTTAAGAAATGTCTGTCTGACGAGACACTGATTATACCGCTCGACGAAATTCAGATCGATTATAAACTTCATTTTGTCGAGGAACCCATGGAAATAATGGACCGCGAGGTCAAACAACTAAAACAGAGTCGTATTCCCATCGTAAAAGTCAGGTGGAATTCTAGACGTGGCCCTGAATTCACCTGGGAACGGGAAGACCAAATGCGACAGAAATACCCACATCTCTTCCCAGACAACGCACCGACTGTGCAAACGAGCTAATTTCGGGACGAAATTCATTTAACAAGGGGAGAATGTAACAACCGCCAAATTAGGGCTAGTATTAGCGCCTAATTCTTTGTTAATACATGTAATTAGTACTGTGTTAGGCTAATTTATGTATCGGATTATATGTTGGTGAATATATATACAACTTTGCGATTTGATTAAATCGTACACAACTTAAATAGAATGAAATTCTATTCGATTAACACGGACGTTGGTGAACAAACGTTTATAAACTAAAATAACGCAATTATGACCGAAATACTATTCTATAATGGTTATTAACTGACTTGTACTACTCGATTAAAACGTACACGATTTAGAAACAAAAGTAATTAAATTTAAGTTAAACTATTAAAGATTTAAGGAAATAATTTAAATAAATTATTTAACAAGATTTGTAATTTTATAAAATTTATTAAACGAGTAAAATGGATATTTAACATTTAAACGACGGAGCAAACGAACACCGCACGGGGGCGCAGTGCGCGGACTGAAAATGGTGGGGATTTAACATCCACCATTTCCCTTTCTTTTTCATTTCTTTCTTTAACACTCTCTCTCTCCTCTTATCTTTTTCTCTCAACTAATCACTTTCCACCATCTACTTAAATCACCAAATCACACCACAAAACGAACTCGGATCATATCATCCCTTTGGAAGAAAACGTTCACCTCGCGACGATCTACATTCCTATCTTTTTGGATTTTCAATCCGACACTTTGTAAGTTTCCGACAAATCCCGACATCTCTCGTTTTTGATCATTTTTACAAGTTTATGGCTTAAATAGGCTTAATATGTTCATATAAGGGTTGGGTAAAAGATTTGGACCGAACGGAAAACTCGTTTTCGGCACATTTTCCGGCCAACAGACCGCTACGTCGCTTTTGGACCCAGATTCATGCGACGTCAGCCTCTACGTCGCACAACCCTTCGTGACGTCGCATTGTGCGACGTCCGTCACTACGTCGCATTAAGTTGCGACGTCGCGCCTAGCGACGCCAGCCCCTACGTCGCATTGATTTGCGAAGGTCGCATCATGCGACGTACATGCCTACGTCGCACCCTACGTCGCACCTTACGTCGCATGCCTACGTCGCATGCTACGTCGCACAAAACAGAACTTTGAAAACTCAGATTTTACTAAGTGTCGAACTTACACAACTTCAAATACTTATGTCATACGACTTAACAAACGTCATAGAACATACTTTCTATTACAATTACACTAAATTGCGTTGTAAATGATAAACTTTAATTATAACAAATCACCAACGGGCCGTATACTTTGATACAAACGAGAACGAACCAACATTAAACACAACGGGTTGTATGAACAACTAGCCTAGATGGTCTTGCGAGACATCTACTTACTTAACCTTACGTGTTTAGGCACTAGAAGGTTACGGGTTCGGAGAACCTACTTGCTTTACTACTACTTGCTAATTACTACCGCTCGACTCAGGTGAGTCTTACAGCCCCACTTTTACTGTTTTATACTTTGGGGTGAGATACTTAGCAACTGTTTTACGTATGAACACAATGTACTGAACTGAAAACATTACTGTTTACAAACAAACGCATGAGTTACTTTTATCCACTGAAAGCCTCCTAATCGTAAGTTGTTAGTTATGGACTTAAGCGCGATTACTAATATATGGATCCATTTGGGACTGACAATCCCTGTCTGGGGTGGTAGCGCCACCACGTACTGATTTACACGTAGAAACAGACATATTAGTATTTGTTACATATGAGTGTGCGGATAGCACTCACGGGGGTACGTGATATATTCACACTACACGGTTAAGCTTCAACTTATGAGCTCATGGCACTGTACTGATATACTGATTAACTTACTTTGCTTGATAGCAATACGGGTACATACTTGTGGTTCATAACATTTACTTATTACTAAACCTGTGAGATTCACCAACCTTTTTGGTTGACACTTTCTAGCTTTGTATCTCAGGTACACTTACGGAGTAGGTTCACTCCAGGATTGCTAGCTAGAGTCGCATGATTTACAAACTGCATTTAACGAAGATTCTTTGGCATTATCTTTTGTAATTATGATTATGTAATAGAATCTTCCGCTATACGCGCGGACTCTAGGAAACTACATTTTGTGTACGAAAACCTACGGTTTTCAAACGATTCAAATTATGAAATGTAACTATTTTACAAACGTCTCATTTAGAGGTCGTTTGCTATATATCTTGTGCTTTGTATATTGATTAGTAACACCCAAAGTATGCTTCCGCAACTCGTTAAATTTGGGGGTGTTACAAGTTCCAACTCAAATCCGAAACAAAACCACAAAATCACAAAACCAAAGTATCTAATTGATTATATACAACAATAAACACTTTATGTTACTAATCAACTAACCATATCATTATATATCATCATTCATCACAATCATAATCTAAAAACCCTAAATTAATAATATGTATACAAGTATATGATGAACAAGATTGAGAAATCAAACTTACTAGCAAAAGAAGGAGGTTATGATGATGAAGATAAAGAAGCTACAATCACAAGATCATCAAGCAACTTTCTTTCTTTTCTTTTGATTTCTAAGATATGTATGTATGTGTGTTAGTTGAGAGGAAAAATCAAGAAAACAAATAAATAAGAAAAGGGTCGGTCCATTTATTAACCGACTTAAAACATTGGGTACTTTATACCCGCCCTAAATCTATTGTCTGGCACTTAGTTACTATCTGCGTGAAATTTATTTTATTGTACCGTCATCTACAACTATTTAAAACAGACAACATTTTATTATCCACAATAAGTCCTGAGACTTAAATCATCAAGTTTCACAATTTACACAATTATATCAATTAATTTCTAAAATGATTAAATATTCAATTTAAAATAGAAAACGACCAGACCGGTTCTGAGGATGTTACACTTTACAAGTTTTCCATGATCATCTTGTTACAAAAGGTCTTGTAACACCATTTCCAATCATATATTGGGAGTATATTAAAAAGATGGTCGAATTGCTCAAACTTTTCAAAACCGCGACTACTTTATTATCGGGTGTTTATTATCCAACTAGCCATTTGGTGCTTAATCAAATTTGGTTAATGACTACAAAATTAAACGACTACTTGTATGAAGGTCCTATATTTGAAGAAATGGTGGCTCCCATGAAAGAAAAACTAAAAAAATATTTTCAAGAAATGCCACCGGTAATTACTTGTTCCGCCGCAATGAACCCTTGTTTAAACGTTACCGGGGTGGAAATGCTTATCGATAACATTTGTCACAATTTGGATTTGAATGAGGCCGACCCATTGTTTTCACATAATGCAAAAACGGATTTTAACAAATATTTGGGAGATTTATTTGGCGTATATTTTCAAAAATATAGTTCAACCACACATGTGTCCGGTAGTACGGCTAACCCAATGTTTTCTTCATCTTCTTCTAGCAATCCAATGCTAAACTTTTATAATAGTTTAAGACAAGAAAACAATAAACGGGCAAGAGGTGATGGTAACCAAAATACCACTAACGAATATGGGAGATATACGACCACGGATTTTTTGGCCACTATTCTACCCAATGAGTTCGAACAATTTGATATTTTGGCTTGGTGGAAAGAGAGGGAATCTCAATTTCCCATTCTAGCCATCATGGCCCGAGATTTACTAACCGTCCAAGCTTCTACGGTAGCTTCGGAATCCGCTTTTTCTCTTAGTGGCAGGGTATTATCTATACGAAGAACAAGACTCACACCGGCCTCCTTAGAGATGTGCATTTGCTTGAAGGATCACTTGGACGCCGCGGAACGCATACAAAATGTATCAAGTCTTGAAGGTGAAATGGAATACGAAGAAGACATACACAATATCGAGGTGGAAGAAGGTGTAACAATATCACTTTCCGACGAAGAAATTGCTCTTGATCAAGCTTCGCGCGAGGCTACCTCCGAAGAAGATTTCGACTTTTGAAGATTAATACAAGTTGAAGATTACTACTCGATTACATTTTCGGGTGATGGCCATGCCGAAGCTCGAAATGTATTCGTTGGTATATTTTATATTTTTAGTTGTAATTGTATTATGAAGACTTAGAAGACTTTTGTTTAAGTTATTGTTCAATTACGTTTGTATTACTAATGTTCTACCAATTCAATAAAAAAAAATTTGCTCCAAACATTGTTTATCCTTAAAAAGCCTAACGCTAAAACGTGTTTGATAAATGCAAGGAAGTTTTTACTAAACACACGGAAATGTACAACTATGTTTCCATTACTAATGTTCTATAAAGTTAATGAAAAAAATTTGGCCCAAACGTTGCTTTTCATTAAAACGCTTAACGCCCTAACGTTTATGAATTATATAGAATTTTCGGATTCAATAATATTTTTAAGGAGATTTAGAAGCCTTTTGGTTATGTTATTGATCAATTATGTTTCCATTACTAATGTTCTACAAAGTTAATGAAAAAAATTTGGCCCAAACGTTGTTTTTCATTAAAACGCTTAACGCCCTAACGTTTATGAATTATATAGAATTTTCGGATTCAATAATATTTTTAAGGAGATTTAGAAGCCTTTTGGTTATGTTATTGATCAATTATGTTTCCATTACTAATGTTCTACAAAGTTAATGAAAAAAATTTGGCACAAACGTTGTTTTTCATTAAAACGCTTAACGCCCTAACGTTTATGAATTATATAGAATTTTCGGATTCAATAATATTTTTAAGGAGATTTAGAAGCCTTTTGGTTATGTTATTGATCAATTATGTTTCCATTACTAATGTTCTACAAAGTTAATGAAAAAAATTTGGCCCAAACGTTGTTTTTCATTAAAACGCTTAACGCCCTAACGTTTATGAATTATATATAATTTTCGGATTCAATAATATTTTTAAGGAGATTTAGAAGCCTTTTGGTTATGTTATTGATCAATTATGTTTCCATTACTAATGTTCTATAAAGTTAATGAAAAAAATTTGGCCCAAACGTTGCTTTTCATTAAAACGCTTAACGCCCTAACGTTTATGAATTATATAGAATTTTCGGATTCAATAATATTTTTAAGGAGATTTAGAAGCCTTTTGGTTATGTTATTGATCAATTATGTTTCCATTACTAATGTTCTACAAAGTTAATGAAAAAAATTTGGCCCAAACGTTGTTTTTCATTAAAACGCTTAACGCCCTAACGTTTATGAATTATATAGAATTTTCGGATTCAATAATATTTTTAAAGAGATTTAGAAGCCTTTTGGTTATGTTATTGATCAATTATGTTTCCATTACTAATGTTCTATAAAGTTAATGAAAAAAATTTGGCCCAAACGTTGCTTTTCCTTAAAACGAAGACGTGCGAGCGAAAATACGATTTTTATAAAAAAAACCGGTTTGAAACCGGTTTTGAACCCGAACCGGTTTGGACCCTACCCAAACCGGTTTGGGTCGGGTTGGGGTTTTGGGGTGCCCAAATCGGGTTGAACCCGAACCGGTTTTGGGCCAAACCGGTTTTGACCAAGTTTGACCAAAACCGGTTTCGGGTCGGGTCGGGTTTGACCAAAACCGGTTTTTGCGCATCACTACCGGTGTGTAAATACATCGCATCAATCTCTCTTAGCACCTTTAGAGGTGTTCATGAATGGTTAACTAAAGCTAAAGCGATATTGAAATAATCGGTCAACCGACGTTGTTCGCTGGTTTTGTAGTTTCTTTCGGTCCAATTATTCGATTATCCAATTAATCATTAGTTGTAGTTGATAGAGTAGCTATATTTTTTAAAAAAAATTCAAATAACGAAAGAAACTTGGAATCATTCAACAAATTAAAGTAGGATGATTATTAATGATTCCTAGTTGAAGACTTGCAGATTGTTTAAAGAATCATTCAACAAATTAAAGAAGTAGGAAGCAAATTTGTTTTGTTAATGCATGAATGATGAATGATGTCGCATTATAGATTTGACAGTAGTGAAAAACGGATAGGACCTTTCAATGATTCTCATGTAATCATGTGTGTTAAGTATTTTATAATTTTAATATTTACTATTCTGATAAATAATGTCCTAATCAGGGTAATGCTTAAGATTACTATATATAGAATTCAACATTCATTAAACACAAATATTTTCATATTAATCATTAAGTTATAAATTACAAATACCTAGCCTTTCAAAAAAAAAAAAAAAAAGTTATAAATTACAAATAAAGGTGAGTTTGTGATTACTTATTAATAATAAAGGTTTGATGTTTATTAAATGTTTATAAATTATTTTTAGAAGTTTTGTTCATTGCTCTCAGATCACTATTCATCAAAATCCTTATATTTAAAGGTTGGTTTTTAAGTTAACCGTAATTGTGAAAATTATAAACCGTGATAATCGTAAATAAACTGGTTCGGTTTACAACTTAAAGCCGATCTCTTACCCAAGTGGTAAAAGTGAGGTGGGAGGCTTGCCTCCCTAGAGGTCTGGGGTTCGAGCCCAGGCAGTGGTGTATGGGGGAAATTAAATTTGGCCGTTCAAAAAAAAAAAAAAAAAAAAAAAAGCCGATCTCATATACCCAAAGTATGGTACAGTTCATCAATTTACCGGTTTTTCGATTTTTGATATTTTTGGACATCCCTAGTTCCCTACTACTCATACCACATAACTAAAGTTTTAGGGTCTCATCATTGATCCGGATGTAACAAGTTTGAACTTTGAAGCACTCAATAAATGAAGTAGTTATTACAATGTAGAATCAACTAGTTCGTTTAATTTGTACATATTTACGTCAATGTTGTCTGTCACGAATATTAAAATTTATTTTATAAATAATATAAACTTTTTTAGACGTTATGAAAGTATGTATGCAATCAAATTCTTGCTCTCGTAATAAAGAAAGTTTATTTATCAAAAATATAATAGGGAAATTTTAATTCATAAAGAAGAAATGTGAATATATTGAGCACGTGAAATATTTGAAATCCAAAAAGATTTAGAGGGACCACAATGTTGAGCATTGTCTATATGAAGGTTGTTACATATACCCGTGTCCCCCCACCCCCCAACATCCTCTCATCTCATTTCCGTTTGTAACCGTTTTAAGTTGTACGTATAATTTTGTTTTTATTTTATTTATATACGACAAAATTTTATTCCTTACAACTTTTGTATATAGTACGTAAATAATTTATGGGGATCGACATTCAATGTCCTAGGCAAAATACTTAAAGAACTTATTCCAAAACTATAGACATGAGCGGAGCTAAAATATTGTAAGTGGACGGATAATTTAATATTGTCTAGTTTTTTCCAGTCGGTAAAATATTTAAAATGTCATTGATACTTCTATTTTTTTCGTTTTACATAATTTAAGGCTTCTTAGCCTACCTTCCTTGTAGGATCCTGGATCCGCCTTTGATATAACTTCACCGATATGAATATGTAATATATATGTAGTAGTGATTACCAATTAGGATTAATTACTATCAACGCACGAGATTATATTGAGCTATAACCAAATAACGAAAGATGAAATATAGTTTGGAAGAGGTTTTAAAATTAAATGATTCAGCAATTGGGACCAAAAACTTTAGTGAGGACTTACGTCAGGATTTTAAATGAGATCGTTTATGTCTTTTAAAGATCGGAATTGTAAGGTCCTACTCACATACTATAGTCTCATATATGTGTGCTACGATACATATAAACGACCAAATGCATGTCAAATTAATTAACTTTTTAATATTTAAACACTATAGTTAAATTCAATACTACTCATAACAATTTACATTACTATATTTGTTATTAAAAATATAGATTTTCACGTGTTAAACTATTTAATGTGAATAACTGATTATTTGTATTCGTAGTAATATATTAAATGATAAGCATAGTCATAATTAGACGAAATATATTTATTTATGTTTTGTTAACTCATTAATTCATGTTGAGTAAGATAATCGTAAAATCTGTGCACATAGTTGACATGGGATCAAGATCCTAAGTTGATCCTATGATTTTAAGATCTCATGTATGATGGGGATCGTTTGATCCTATGATTTTAAGATATTATGTACGATCGGGATCGTTTTCGTTCATGAGATCGTAAAATTGTAAAATCGTAAAATTCTAAGATCAGGAGTGAAATCTTAACAACCTTGGTTGCGAGTTAGGACTATCATGGATAGCTTGACTTGTGCTTGGATATACATGTTATGTATTTAATTTGACAATGTTATGTAGCCATTAGACTCGTTCATTAAACAAAATTCTGATTTAATAAACACGAGAAAAGCACCATGCTATTCACCACATGTTCTTCATTCTCTTAAATTATTTACTCTTTAACATTTTCAGAACTCTCTTATCAATCTAAGCAATCATGCATACTCACGTAATTACCTTTTAATTACATTTACTCTTGATTATTTTGACCATTCCTTTACCATTTGTTCAGAAGTCCAGTGGAAGTTCTGATTTAACGGGTAAAGAATAACATCATGCTTAAACCTTATGAGTTATAACTGGATCGATTCAAAAGTCCTATCATATATTACTTTTATATTATACAAATTGTTCTATAAACCATAAATAACAAGATTATTAGCATACAGTGAAAGTAAACATCAATTACGAACCCAAGACAACGTAATATTTGAGTGACATCCCATTAACTATAAATTGCAAAGATGTGGATATGGGCTTTTCTTTCTTAATTTATAGGCACTACAAATTTCAACACTAGTAACATTTGAACATCCCATGAGCATGTAAAGAACAAGAAATAGCATACATAGTTCAGCTTCATAAACAGTAAGAAACAACACACTATACTTCTGATCGAGTATCTGGTTTCGTCAAATAATAAGTAGCCCACATTACTTGCCAAATTATCCGTCTTTCCTGCAAATAAAAGGTGTTTGGTCATTCACAGATTTCCATACTTAAGAATGGAAAATAAAGTAAAGGTGCCCAATTTCAACCCATTTACTGGTAAACGGGTCAAACTGAATTATACTTAGCATCTAGGTGTTAACCGGTCAAACCTCAAGAATCGTTCAATATTTTAAGTTAGATTCTCATTGCAATAATATAGTTTTACCCATTATACTACTGTAAGAGTCAGGTGACTGGTAAAAGAAATTTTTGTAGGTTCACCCAACCCAGCTCAACCTGTTCTAAAAAGTTAACTGGCGTACACAATTTGCCACCTCTAACAAAAAGTCATTATAGAAGATTATATATGCCAACAGTCTGAACATACAGAGAAAAGGTTTTACTTCCTCTTTCTTCTGTCGATCCCACTCCTTGGGTCATTTTTCGCTAGAGGTGGGCCAGAAGGTACCCCATACTGCATTGGTGAGAGTACAGGAGGTGCAGACACAGGAACAGAAGAAGCAGCCAAGGTGGTGGTCGTAGGCGGTATAGGTGGTGGAAGAGCATTCAATGGTGGTGCAGGCGTAGGCTCGGGAAGGGGTCTTGGTAATATATGTTTCAGCCGATTATTTCTGTAGTTCTTCCAAAAATAGAACTGCTGCCTGTGTGTCAGCTCCTAAAAGATCCATGACATACAAAGAAAATCAGAACAATTAAATGAGTTCTTGCTAATTCGATATATTTAGAGAAGAAAAATTGTTATCTTTTCCCAGAAGAGATAACCAAAGAAACATTCCATGTTTAGCACGCTATGATCCTAGTTGTTCAGCCATTTAGCAGGACCTTATGACTAGAGAAACCAATTTCAACCCACACACTGATACACATGATAATGGGCTAGTTCAAGTTGAATGTTACTGATAATGGATCAACGGATAAAATACATTCAAACTAGCTCCAATTGAAATGGGTCATACATGTTCTAAGCTTATGGGCTATTGAAATTATTAGCTTATAAGTTTCACCTTGTGGCTTATTTAAGCCCATCAGCCCAAGTTGGTAAGTTCATAAGCCATTTAAACTGAGCTTATCGGCTTTTCCAGATTCAGATAAGCCCATAAGCCCGGAATATAAACTTACCCATTAAAGTCTACAACAGCGTAGTTGAATGTTATCAACCTCTTAAATCGCACAGTTCAGTTTTTTTTTTTTTTTTTTAATAATTTTGAGTAACATGGTTTTTATGATCACATTTGATAATTTAGGTACTTAACAATATATTATATATATAGTTTGAAAAAAAGATGGACAACAAGGTGTTGCACCCTCTGATATGACTACGCTATCCACACAGAAAGGGAAAACACGAAACACAATAGGCAAAAATCAGAACTAGCAGAGCTATATACACATTTATTTTGTACATGTTTGAAACTTTCTCCATATGTTCTAAGAGTATCAATTCAAACATTCTCTCTAAATAAATTATAGTTAACTGAAACTTTAAAAAACATTCATGATATCATAGCAAATGCGCAATTAATGACCAGAAAAAGAAATAGCTGAGTAATTCTGTATGATACAACCTTATTTGCCGGATGTGCCATCGCATTGCGGAAGCTTGCATTTTGGAGAAGTTCCAGAAAGTAGAGACAATGAGGATACCTGTGGTAGTCCAACAATAAGCAGATATTAACAAACTATTAAACTGAATCAAGGAAGACTCCTGATGAAAATAGTAAAAAGTTAAATTTGTTAGACGAAAACAACATATGCATGTACAACGTACATAATAAATTTTATGTATTCTGGTCGTTGCCAATATTGAAGGTACTTCAAGTAGCCAATGAAGGCTTCATCTTCAAAATAACGATTCTGAGCTAAATCTGCATAAGAACTTTTAAATGTTACTAATGCCCAATCAACAAACTCAAAGCTTCTGGTTGCAATAAAAACTGATTACTTTAGGGCAAACTAAGGTTACCTATTTACACCCACTTTTACAATAATCAAGAGACTTAATACGGTCTTATTTTACACATCCCTCCATTTTCTTCACAAAAATCCTTTTCTAGTAATCTATTCACTCTATAGATGTTTAACAAAAAATATGTTGATCACTACAACTAAAGACTATAAAAACACATATTCTACTTATCTAATATCGCATATTTTCACTGCCAAAACACACATCCAAACATCCCCTAAATATTACTCTGTATCTCTTTATTTGTGACTAACAATTCTCCTAAAGGAAATCAGTACCACTTAAGTTATCTGTTTAATATTCCTAACCATTGTCCAAATTTCAAACGTCGAAATCACATCACAATATTACATATGTAAATTCCATAATAACTTGAACTTACAGTGAATATAAGTTGGATTTGCGAGACATTGTACAAATTCCAGTTCAAGCAAAAATCTTTGTCGCCCATCATCTGGATCCTTGTATACCTTTTTAGGACTGAAACGTAATCGAATAAAAAACGTGGTCGTATACTCATATCATATATTCATATACCTATTTTCACTTTCCCCATGGAAACAAAGTAGATACATGAGAAACAGAAGCTTACGAGCTGTGATTATTCAAGGAGTCATCAGTTTCTTGACCTGAAGCCATGCATTCACTGGCATACGATTTCAAGATAACCACCTCTACAACATCAATAACTTGATTTATAAGTACTTTCAGAATTGCAGTAAATAAAAGATGAAACAATACTACCAAATTGCTCCAAAAAACAGACCCAAATTTCAAATTAATTACTGTATTTAAATACTTTTGTAAACACAATTAACTTAACCAGAATGCTTAGCAAAAAGCTTATTACTTTATACACAGAATCAACAAAATTAAATAATTAACATATAATTATACAAATAATGAATAAATATAACATTCCTACATCTTAAATTCCTAAGCTTTGTCCAAAATTTCAACTTTCAATTACACATCATTATTTCATTGTATCCCAATCCACAGTATTATTTTAGGGTTTCAATTCAAAAGCTAATCATAATTTAAAGTTAGGGTTTCGGCATCCAAATTCTAAAATTAAATTCAAAAACAAACGTCTCCGGACTAACGAGCATGACTAAACAAAACATGACCCTATATGAATACCTACAATAACTTACAGGGTTTAAATCACCGTCCGGTGAAGTAGCCGTCGCCGGAGAAATCACCACCGTCAACGTCGTCAGTCGATACTGAAAGTATGAACTTCTTTTATTTACAGAAGTTGGGCTTATTTGTATATTACAAATTACAAATTGGGTATATAAGCCCAATGTATATCAAACATTGGGCTTAGAAGTCCTGTCTAAACTTAGACTCCAAATTCCAAAAATACCCCTAATGATAAAACATATTACAATATCACCCTCAATATCATCATCTTCACAATATCTCGTTTTTTAATCACAATTTATTACAACCTACTGCGTGTGTTTTTCACGCACTCACAATCATATAGTAATCGAATCGGAAGTTTAAAGCAATGGATCAAACAGATCAAGATCAAGAACACGAAGTGTACGGCGGAGATATACCTGATGAAGCTGAAATGGATGCTGATATTGAGATGTCACGAAACGATACGGAAGTCGACGATAACAATAGCTCCAAGGTCTGTTTTAGGTTTTTATATTGTTTAATTGCTGCTTAATTTATCATTTCACATTAAATGTTGATGTAGTGATGTATGTTGTTATGTGAATTGAATGTGTTCGTATGAAGTGATTTTCAGCCCTAATTTGGCTAGTTAGGTTTCTTGATTTTGTATTTTTGTTTTGAAATTAGGATTTGGAGGATATGAAGAAGAGACTGAAAGAGATTGAAGAAGAAGCAGGAGCACTTAGAGAAATGCAAGCAAAAGTTGAGAAGGAGATGGGCTCTGTTCAAGGTCTTTGTTTTAAGTTTTTTATTTCTTTTTATGCATTTTCTTTTCTGGGATTCATCCTGTGAGTAAATATTGAAAATTTGGACTTATGTTTATTAATAAGGACTTTGTTAGACGTGTATTAGAGCGATACCACTACAGTAGAATACAATAGAATTATATAGAAGTAAAAGTAAAATTATATAGAATGTAAATCACAGAATCATGTGTAATGGCTGTTGTGGGCAGTTCCTTTAAAATTATACAGATTAAAAATTATATAGAATGTAGATCATAGAATCAATTGTAATGTCTGTTGTGGGCAGTACTTTGTTGGTTTATTAGTAGGGATTTCGTAGCTAGTATTGATTTAGTAAAACTGAATAGAAGGCTATAACACAAAAGTATTGTCTACTTTTTGAAGGTTTGACATTGATATTAGGTTTGAAAGATCAAACTCATTGAAAGATTGTTTGAACAATATATGGAGTGTTTGATTGAAACATAGTCTTTGTGATAATGTGATACTCTGAATTCACATTATATAAGAAGCCATTGTATGTTCTAAATGCATATCAGCATGTGTATCGTGTATGATGAGTAACTGTAATATGTGACTATTGCCTGAGCTTGGTGTGCTTGGTTTCATGATGTATTGATATTAATATTTGTGTAATAAGATGAAACGTAACTTAAGTTAAACAAATCTAAGATCTTAGAGAGGTCTAGGTTTATTTATTCGAATAAAGCCGGTTGAATACTTAGAGGCTTTGTTATAGTAAAAATCCTGGTCTAGTGCTGTTAAGAAGCAGCTGTATCTTCTAGATTCTAAATTATCCGATGAATAACTTTGTTGGTGATTTATAGGTCAGGTCGTCATATGCTTGGGATAATCATGCAATAGTTGGTAGACATAAGTTTCATGAATGTGTAACACTTATTTCTTTCATAGTTGAACTCGCTTGAAATAGATTAAGGATGCGCTAAAATGCTCTATTAAATAACAAAAATCTCTAAAGCATTACATTTAGGGGAAATCATCTGTGCTGTTGACAGCATAGATGATTGGTGCTTCAGGGGTAAATAAGTAATTTTAGGTGCATCTTTCAATCAAGACAAAACTCCTTCTGCAAAAAAACCTTGCTCTTTTTCTCCAGTCACTTCAAAGTGTGACTGAGCACTTCGTTGTTCCAGCAAATCAATTCAATATATACTAAACAAATATCGGTAGTTAAGTAGTTAACGTACAAATCTATTGGGAAGCGTGTGAAATGATGTTGCACAGTCTCTTCTCCCACAATTTTAAGCCCACGTCTTCTTTTTTTTTTCTTTTTCTCTTGTATAGTTGTGGTTGCTATTGCCTTTATGGCTGTTCTTTCTAATTTTACACCCATCTAATATTATAGAACAGTTTTGGTAGAAGTAAACTCACTTTTTAGTAGATGCATTATGCCATTATCTGATTACTTGGTGCCAAAACCCGTTGAAGGTAGGGTTTTGTGTGTGTGACCTTCCTATTTATAATTAACATACTGGAATGGAAATATGCTAATGAAGCAAACCTGAAATGAAAAGCAATTTTGTGTATTTGTCTGTACGTTCCTCTATGTCACAAGAAGTGATTTTAATTTTTAAGTCAAAAAAGAAAACAATGAATTTCAAGATGTGTTGCTAAAGTACAGATGGAAATGTCAACCTAAGTACCAAACTAAGCAACCTCATAGAATAATTTGGGGTTCTTGGGAATTGGGATTAACTAGAAAAATAAAGACAAAAAGAAGATTAAAATAAAAAGAAATCTGAATAGATATAATTGCAGATAAGAGAGAGGATAGAGGAAAAATAAACGGGAGAGGAAGAGCAAAAAGGGTTTCTAATTTGTAGATGGAGTTTTGTCTTTGTTAGATGCAGTAAAAATTACCTTTTTACCCTTGCATCACCCATCATCTTAGCTGTAAACAGCACAGATGGTTTCCCCTTACATTTATGTTTGACAAACAATTTGAAAGAAATCACAATTTTATTATTATTATTATTTTATTTATTATTGTTATTATTTTTTATTTTTTTGTTATGATGAGACTTGTACCTTGTTGTTTTTCCTAAAACAAAAATTACAGTAAATGCATAAACTGAGCTGAATATTTGCATTTTCTTTGACCAATTAAGATATTCAATAGCATCATCTCTATGATGGAATTATTAATATTTATTTAAGCATTTAGAAGAATAGAGAGCTTTGCGAGGATTATTTAGCCTGTCTATTGACTCTTAAACTGTTTCTGTTAGGCTGGTGAATCCAGCACTTGATATAGTAGTTTCCCAAAAGTTCTCTACATAGAATATTTACGCAAATTGTCCTTTTGGTCCACGATCTGTTCTATAGGCTCGTACGTCTGTATCTTAATTCCTAAGAAGACAGAAACCCATGTCTGGTTGATAGATCATCTTGTTCTGTGCCCCTTTTGTTCGCTATGTGTGCAGGATTGTAGTTTTATGACTTCTAAAACATAAACGCTATCATTGTCTAAGCTAGATAATCTATTTCCTGATACTATTGTTCTTTTGATTGGGCATGATTAGATGATTCTACTGGGGCTTCTGCAACTCAGGCTGAAAAAGAGGAAGCGGATGCCCGTTCAATATATGTTGGTAATGTGAGGTTCTATGACCTGTCACTTTATTTAATTTGTATGTATTTTTGACATGGTATGGTGTACAGAAAAACAAGAATTTTAATATGTTCTATATGAATAATGTTATAATTTGATCTATATTTCCTTTCACAACTATTGTTGAGAGCAATACTTGTACACTTTAACTTTGTATAACTTTAAATCAAAAGGTTGGACTGTTTTTTAGTTAAAGAACGTACCTTTAGGAATGAAACAAATATATACTGATATCTAGTATGATCTGTTAGTCTTTTTTTATACGACATGATATGCTGGCTTGAGACCAGAGGACCTTGCTTGTGTCTACGCATTGTTCAGATACATAAGGATGTTGCCTTTTATATTTTTAACAAAGATGCATTAATTATTCCTGTTTATCAACTTAATAACAAGAATGAAAGTGTGTTTTAAAGCTTACTGAATGTTAATCTCACATTCTCACCGTGTTTATAGTTCGTATACGCAATTAGTCATTTAGTCCCCTTTATAAGTGAGCTATTATAACATCATGCGATGTGTTATTTTGAAAGATGCTTCTTGATGTGAATATTACATCCAGTACCCCGTACCCATGAGATGAGGGTTTTACTTTGTATCCGGGTTTTTACTTCTAGGTAGTGTTAAACATCCAAAATAGTTCTATTCCTTATATTAACATATTCCAACGGTTCTATTGATTCTTAACTGTGATCTAGATACTTGGAGTAACCTTATTCTTACATGTTCTGAATATCAGGTAGACTATGCATGTACGCCTGAGGAGGTTCAGCAGCATTTTCAATCATGCGGAACTGTAAACAGGGTGACCATATTAACAGACAAGTTTGGTCAACCAAAAGGTTTTGCATACGTGGAATTTGTGGAACTTGAAGCTGTTCAGAATGCTATACTTTTGAATGAATCAGAGTTGCATGGTCGTCAACTTAAGGTCCCAACTATATTCGTTTTATTCAGTTTGCGATATTACAAAATCTGGCTTCAAATGTTCATTACTGAATTTCCAAACTGTGCAGGTTGCTGCTAAGAGAACCAATGTTCCTGGGTTGAAACAATTTAGAGGGAGGCGCCCCAACCCATATCTTGGATTCACTTCACGAAGGCCTTACATGGGTGGCCCACCAATGTACTCTCCGTATGGTTATGGGTATGTTTCAGTATCTGTCCTCACCAGCTATGTAGTTTTGTTACAGTTTAAACTTCTCGTGATATAATCTACATAAGATGATTGGATGTTCCCTTCATTATAGTTATATTGTTTCAGGCACTTCTTCTATTGTATAATTAGGCCATCCAGCATTAGGTTGATACCCTTAACTAGTAACCCTTTCATTGGCTTATGCTCAATCATAAGTTCATAACCTAGTAGCCCCCATTTTTGGTTTAAAGCTTGAAAAATGGACATGTATAGTAACTACAGATCAATGACATCTTGAAATCTGGATATATCTTGTATCAGATTGAAAAAATGCAGCACATGATAAAATATGATTTAAATGATCTCAATCTAGCTGCGAACATTTAGCAAACGTATCTTTACCCCAAAAAAGTGAGACTCTGTTTGGGCGCGGTCCCACTTCCTATTTGAGGCTTGAAAATATATCACACGGTTCACATGAATACTTTACTTTAATATTGAACTTATATGGGATTGAAAAACTTTTAGCACATGTTTTTGAATGATCTAGCTATGTTTATCATTTAGCTTAGTGACGATACAGTTTCAACAATTCAACCTCTCCTTGTCAGAGAAATTGACTACTGTCACTTTTTTTACTGTGAAATTTTCTGTTAAGCTTACTGTGAAATTTTCTGTTAAGCTAGTCATGTTTCGTTGTCGTATTCACATGTGATGATGTTGAAATATTGATGAAGATGTTAATGATAATCAATAAAACTTTGATGGTTGTGACTATACAAGTCCAAAAGCAGACGAGTTTTTGAAGCCCAAATATGAAGAAAATGGAGTAATTAAGAAAAACAGAATAACCATTTCACCCCATATGTAGGTTATCACTTATCAGCTCTCAAGTATTACAAATTAGGATGCCTATGCTTGTTTGATGCTTAAATTCCCTTTGGCTCCCCACTATTATTTATCTAAATCCATTTTGAGTACTACTCTGTTAACATAAGAGATTGGTATTGAAACAAGGGACTAGCCTCATCTTTCGTAAGTTCTGTTGACTAATTGATTAATTATTAATATTAATTCCAAGTTTGTTAGGGAAATTCTGTGAGTTTACATTATAGTTGATAGTTAATATCACTGTAATATTTGTAGTTTATGGCATCTTAAATTTAGAAACCAACATGTTTTTGCTACTGTGCAGAAGGATTCCAAGAGCTAGAAGGCCAATGCGGTACCGGCCATATTAATCAAGTCTCAGAGTGTTTTTTTAGTGGCCGAAAGAGGCAATACTCATATCGAGTCTAATAGACAGTGTCTGTAGTCTTAGATCATGTATCATTATGTACTATTGCTTGCATTGCCAAATACCCCAACATTCTTCTTTAGCTTTCTCATTCAAGATTTTTATTGTATGCACTTTAACATGGTTTATTATCCATAACTCGTAGTCATCAAAGTCCAAAAAATGACCTATAAACTATTTTGCTTTAGTTCCCCTGAATATTAGCATCATCTGTGAATCATAATCTAAAACATTTCTCAAAGAAAACAAACAATGCAAATGTCGAGTGTAAGATAGCTTCTTTTTTAATTTTGATCTGGTGGAAGTGTCGCTTGTCAATCAGCCTAACTTCAGGTATGTCATCTTGTTTTCTCTATTCAACCTGTATCTATGATTTACGGGAGCGATGTGTAGAAACCAAACTAAACTATTTAACCCTTTTTATTCATACAATTGCTTACAAACAAAAACAAAAATTAATTGTACACATACACACTCCCTCCTACAGTATTTGCAACGTTTATATCCACTAAACCTTTCAACCTAATCTCGTGGTATTTTTGGAGGTGGAAGAAGCCATTTGGAACCCTCAATGTAAGAAAGGCTGAGGTAGGACTTAGCTTCTTGATCTGTAAGTTTCTTCACAAAACCTTCTCTACCAACCATATCCGAACCTTGTCCTCTGTTCCTATATTCTGCAAAGAATAGGTTCCTACATAAACAAAGATACCAGTATTAGTCTACATCTACATAAAGATAAGCTATGAGCTAGGTTCAAATATCATAGGTGGTGAGATGTTTGGGTTGAGTAACAGATTAAAATGATGTCATAAAATGGGGGATCTTTTTTAGTACATTTGAAAATAGTTCGGGTCTCGTTGGAAAGCAAACGGTGTATTTCTCTTTTAGAAGCTTTTATAAATACTTACTGATTATATTTTTACAGTATAATGACATTGATTGTCTAAATATATATTTGAATACCCAATGGAATAACCTAATATCTTAAGTAGTTCCAAACTTTAAACCACATTATAAATTTTCAGAAAAAATGACTTTTGGACAATTTTTGACCCATTTGATCTGATATGCCCATTTCAAATATTCGATTTTTGGGTAAGACTGATCTGATACATTTGATCTGTTTGAATCGAACACGTCAACTGATTATGTAAACTTACTTATTTGGTGAAGGTTGATTACTAGAGCTCCACCCTTTAGGGTCAACAAGAGTGCCCAATTCTGAGTAGGCAAACACCACCTTTGAGTACCCCTTCCATGCTCTTCCTAAGTACCACCCTTGCCCGACTCCAGTAACCGAGCAATGCACAAAGACATACCCTGTTTCCGATTCAGCCATTTCTCGAGCATTTGCAGTTATCCATGACTGCAATTCTCCTGAAATGCAATGAATCTCCGTGTTCTGCAAACCCCATGAAAGATTATATTTTATAATAGAATCTAACAAACATTTAAGATTTAAAGATTCATCATGATCGTTTACGTACCAGGTAGATAGACTTTGCATTACCAAAAATGAAATCTGCAGTGCCTTCAATGTAACAATCTTTGAAGAAATGCCTACCGCGATCATCACAGAAGGTATCTTGAAACCCGTAGAATCTGACATTGTAAAATGTAGCCATGTCCCCTCCGATCCTCATTGCTGCCGCTTGACTTCCTTTCATTTTGCCATCAGGTCTTGGGCTAGAATTCTGCAAGTCCCAAACACTATGTTATTAGAATACAAAAAGGCTAAAATGTATGCATGTCAGAGGTGGACTAAATAGGACCCGTTGGGTAATATGTCGAAGCATAAGTTGGTCAAAGTGAGTAAATTTTACTCCAAGTCAAAACGGGTCGGACTTGTCTAACATAAATCACATTTTCTTCATTCTAAAAAAAATAAAAAATGAAATTACTGTCAAATAAAATCTCAAATTGTGTCAGCAGTTATGTAACAAGATATATACTATAGAACGTGTTATTGATTTAGGAGGTTTATGCACTAAAACTACACTTGACTTTTGACCCGTTTGTTTTTAACCCCTTGTAAAGCTAATTTGGGCGTTAAATGTAACATAATTTAAATCGTCTAATGGTTAACTGGATGGGTCGAAATTGCCATCTTAAATAATGCATGAATGCAATTTCTTGAATAACAAGAATCTAAAATTGTCCAGACCTTAATATGCAAATTAGCAGCAATGAAATAATCACCATCAACTGTTAACGTTCCGCTTTCCACCGTGGTATACGTTGCTGCGTTTCCATTAAAAACCAATGTAGGCATATTTTTTGGGTCTCCAATGAACGTAACGAACTTCTTATCCCTCTCCATCTTGATCTTCTCTGGGTATTCTCCTGGCCCGATATACACGATAATCCTTTTATCATTTTTGGGAGGGATGCTTTTTACAGCTTCATTTATCGTTGTAAAATCACCACCCCCTTTCTTCAGGACTCTTATGACCCGTGGCTCGGCCTCTGCAGCCTCTAGGTCCGGGTCGATAGTCCCTCTCCGGGCTTTTAAAGGTTTTACGTTTTCTTCAAACCACTTTTTAATTTGGGCTCGTTCCCGTGGGATTGGTACACTATCGTTTGAAACGGTTAAAGGAAGAATGATCAAGAGGGCGTTCAAAACGATCAGAAACAAATATCTTACCATTTCACCCCCTTTTTATGATATATATAAACCTTCCTTCTTGAAATGTTTAGATAGTTCAATTTGAAATTTTATCTAAACAAACTATACATATATACATAACATGTATATATAGAGAAAAGAAAGAAAGGAAGAGAGAATGTTTGAAAGGTGACAAAGAGATGGTTTCCGCCAATTGTATGTTGGTGGTGTTTGTGGTGAATCGGTTTTTGTAATTTATTGATCACACCTTCACATATTTCACTATTATCTCTCTCAATCTCCAAATAATCAAAAATATTAATAATGTTAAGATGGTCATTGTTATTTATCCTTAAAAGGTGGGTATATAAGTTAGAAGGTACTCGTATGTTACCGTGGCGGATCTAGAAATATGTATAAGGGTATGCAATTTATAGTTAGTTTTTTTTACGAAGTTATTATAGTAAGTATCGGTTTGAGTTCGGGGTGCTAGTTCGGATTCTTTTGTTTCGATAAATAACTAAGTCAAATACATAATAAACGAGTACATTATAATACAAACAAAGTACTTTGCAACAGAAAATTTTTTAAAAGGTAAATATAAGGGGACACCTCACTTATTTATAAAGTATATTTACTGAACATATCAAGAAAAATCAAAGTTTAAGTTTAAATATCATCATTTACGTTCAATGCAAAGGGACTGTATATGAAAAATCTAGTATTTACATTGAACTCAGTGTTGTTTTTTAAGAGGAGAGGTTGCCTATTTTGGAAAGGGTGTGCACTGAATTATTATAGGGTATGCAATCTTAATGGTTTTATTGAATATAAGATTTTCTCAAAAGATTTAACACTTGTGATTTTTCTCCAAGGGTATGAAAGTGCATACCCTTCTTCTAAGGTACATCCGCCACTGGTATGTTATATGTGTGTGTGCATGCGTGCGTGTGTGTAGAGGAGCGATCAAGAGGGAAGCACTAATTTTGGGGGAAGAAGAAGTGTAATATTCATCACGATGTATCTTAACTTTGCCAATACAAATTTTATAAAAAGAAATAATTTTATTAGTAAATAATAATCAAAATCGATGCTATAATGAATATATTAACTGATGAAATTCATTTTTAAGTCATAATATTAGTTGATGAATACTTATTTAATAAATTGCTAATATTCATCATAATGAATGTTAACTTAACATTCTTCATGATGAATGTTAAAAAATAACATTTTTACAAATATTTTTAATTTTAACATTTATCATAATAAATTTTAACTAACATTCACCTCGATGAATATTAATTAACGATTTTGGATATAATATTCGTAAATTGATGTTATTAACATTCATAGCATCAATTTGTGATCAACATTTATTGATATTTGTCACACCCCCACCTCAGGGCGGAACCATGGGGGCGTGAGAGCGACAGCATGGAATCACAATCACACATTATAATCAACAACTTGCATTACATAATAGAAAGTAGTTTAACACATCGGAGTTTACAAGTTTTTTAAACAACAAAAGTCTTTGAACATAGAAAATGATATCCGTAAACTCCATGCTTTTATTTGCTTCACACTGTGATTCCAAAAGGTGGATGCATCCAAAACCATGCACTTAATTACCTGAGAAAACACACTAAAAGACGTCAACAAAATATTGTTGGTGAGTTCATAGGTTTATGACCAAACCAATATAAAGTGGACCACAAGATTTCAGTTTATAAGATAATGCATTACTAATTGCCATATGCCTTGAGTACCGCTGCCTTAACTGTAAAAGTAACCCCATATGAACTAGTGTCCTATTTCATACACTAATAAACCTCAAATATTAAACGCCCGGTTCCCGGGTCCAGAACAGCTGAAAACCCCCGAACGGGATTGTCAATCCCGATAGTACTATCTTTAACATTCGCGCACAAGATTAACGGCTCAAGCATGAGGAATTTATATTTAGTCATAAGCAATTTAGTAACAAAGTTTAACACTTGTGTCCATGAAAAGTAGTGTGTAATCTCACCCCAAAACAGTTAAACAGTTTAAAAATGGGGCTATGAAAGCTCACCTTGTAGCAAGTGATAAAAGTTGATGACGAAAGACTTAAGCGAGGTCTCGAGTAGTCTCGAACCCTATATAAATTAAAGAAGTGTTTTAATGACCTTGTTAAATATATTAATCTTAAAATTAATATGTTTCTTGTACATCTTTAAGTGTTTTAAACCTTATTAATCAACTTAATTATGTATGTATTTATATATATACACATTAATAGTCATTTTAATTTATATGCTTTTAATGACACACTAACATTTTAATAAGATACTTCAAATAGTTACATTTTTGGGTAAAGTACTTATTTATAGTTTCAATATATAATTACCAATTGATTAGCTTGTTAACTATATTTATAGAGATGTTCATTTTTATAACAAATACTTAAATGGTCAATTTATTATCACTTCTTAAGTTCTTATTATATTTTACTTTGATGACTATGTCATCATAACTATTATTATGAATTAGTACTATATCTATGTTTTAACATTATAAGTTACTTTTACTACAATGCCTTAATGTGTTATTCTCTATATCACTTTTCAAAAATGTCTTTTTAATCACCTAATAGTTACATGGCAATTTTAGTGTCCTTTCTATTTATATTTTATCCAAAGATTATTTCTATCCAATTTGTTACAACACTTTTATTTATATTATCCTACATATATTACAACAATATAGTCTTATATATTTCAAAATGGTGTATGTAATACTTAGATAACACTAATAAGCATTTTAGCTACATATTTTTATAATATGACAATTGTGGCTATTTTATTAACCAATCTTTTTACAAGTCATTTTTATAACAAAAATGTCTATATATTACTTATAATCAACTTAGCTCATTAAAAGTGTCATGAACTTACAAGTACCTTGTGACCATTTTTAATATGTTTTTGAGTATATTATGTTCCAAATATTTCATATATCTTGTATAAAGTAACCATTCTATATGTATCATTTTATGATCATATTATGTATATGTTAATATATTCACTTTTTATTATGTCAACTTTGTAGATAACTTTGCTAAACAATCATTTATAATATGTCATGAAAATAAACCACATTCTACCATATTCAAATTTAGTCATGGTAAGTTTATATAATTTATAAAACTCATTTTGTATGTCAACCTTTTCTTGATTATCAAAGTTGTAGTAATGACATGTAGTATGTCATTAAAATGCTAGTTTAAAATGATGACAAAGTTTATAGTTTAGAAATAGTTTTGTGATCAATATTTCTATGGTTTATCTATCAACACCAAGCCCCCACAAATAGAATTTTATTAAACAAGGAAAAGTTTTCTTACACAAGAAAGAAATGAACAAAGAAAACTAGTGTATAGCCACACTTAAGTTTTTGTGATGGCAAGATGAAAGATACACTTGAGAGCTTGACTTCAAAGCTTGAAAACTCTTTTTATAACCCAAAATGATCAACCCTTTATCACCTTAATCACCACCAAAAATCATCCTTTAAACCTCCATGAACACCTTAGATTATAGCTTTCTTGACTTAGTATAATACTAGCTAGATAAATTCTCCTTTTCTTGATCAAAAGCTCTTATTTTCCCATGGTTATTATGATGATATATTAACTAAGGATGGAGAGTTATCACTCTTGTAAGAGTGTGTAAGTATGTTGGGTAGTAAAATGTTAGTGAATGAAAGATAAATGTTTAGAAAATGAAGTCTTATTTGATGCCCCCATGAGTTGTACTATTTTTAGCAAGAAATAAAAGACAAGTGTCCTAAAATGTAACAAGTGTTCTCATGACTAATCACTTGCTTAATGAGTCATCAAATTTAGTGGCTAAAATGAGTTAGAGATAGACAAGTGTATAAAGTTAGTCAAATATGTAACCTAGGAGTAACATGTGTTAAGTATAATTGATGAGTCATATCTTCATTTTTCTTGTATAATTAATAGACTTCATGGGGAGGGTAGAATTGTCCTTTCATTGTATCAACTTATACTATATATATGATTTAATTGTTACATGTTTTAATTAAGTGTTTGTAAGGTATTTATAAGGTTTAAGGATTTATTTGATAAGTTAAGGTCATCAACATTTTGTGAACAATTTAGACAAATTGTTTGGTTGTTGCAAGTCTTTTCGTCTTTCGTCATTGATAAAAATGTCACCCTAAGGTGCTAAAAGGCATTCTAAAAATGCTAAATTGTTGAATATAGAAGGAATGAACAAGTCTACATTCATGAATTTAAAAAAAGTTACATGTCCTAGCTCAAACGTTAAAACCCTAGTCATAGAAGAACGTTAATTCGAAAAATTGCAATTGTTATAGTATTTACCCGTTAATGAGAGTTTCGTCCCGAAACTCAGGCTGTGACTCCTTCTAGAGAAGGGAATAAATGCGGGTATTTTAGTTTAAATTGATCTTCGCGTTCCCAAGTGAATTCGGGTCCGCGCCTGGAGTTCCACCGAACTTTGACTATTGGAATTTTGCTTCGTTTTAATTGTTTGACCTCTCGGTCCATGATTTCAACGGGTTCTTCGATGAAACGAAGCTTATTGTTTATTTGAAGCTCTTCTAATGGTATGACGAGGTTTTCATCAGACAGACACTTTTTGAGATTTGAAACGTGAAATGTGTCATGAATGTTGCTGAGTTCTTGAGGCAATTGAAGTCGATAGGCCACGGGGCCTATCTTTTCGATTATTTCGAAGGGTCCTACATATCTAGGAGATAATTTTCCCTTCTTGCCAAAGCGTACTACTCCTTTCCAAGGCGAAACCTTGAGTAGTACCCGATCGCCTATATTGAATTCTAAGGGTCTCCGTCGGTTATCAGCATAACTCTTTTGGCGGTCACGAGCAGCTTTTAGTCTTTCCTTGATTTGGATTAACTTATCAGTAGTCTCTTGAATGAGCTCTGGTCCGATAATTTGGCTTTCTCCTATCTCAGTCCAGCATAAAGGAGATCTGCACTTCCGTCCGTATAGTGCTTCGAATGGAGCACATTTAATGCTGGCATGGTAGCTATTATTGTAAGAGAATTTGACAAGCGGTAAATGACTGTCCCAATTACCACCAAAGTCAATCACACATGCTCTAAGCATGTCTTCCAGGGTTTGAATAGTACGTTCGCTTTGCCCATCCGTTTGAGGATGATAAGCCGTACTCATGTCCAATCGCGTGCCTAATGCCTTTTGCAGTGACTGCCAGAATCGTGATGTGAAACGACTATCACGATCAGATATGATGGATATAGGCACTCCATGTTTTGTAACAATTTCATTTATGTAGATTTTTGCCAATTTCTCCATATGGTAATTTTCACGGATAGCTAAGAAGTGAGCAGATTTGGTTACCCGATCAACAATAACCCAAATGGAGTCATGACCACTAGTGGTACGAGGTAATTTAGTGATAAAATCCATGGTAATATTTTCCCATTTCCATTCAGGGATTTCTGGTTGTTGTAAGAGACCAGAGGGTTTTTGATGTTCTGCTTTGACTTTGGAGCATGTTAAACATTTTCCAACATAGATGGCTATGTCCTTCTTCATTCCAGGCCACCAGTATAGATCCTTAAGATCATGATACATTTTATCTGCTCCTGGATGGACAGAGTACTTGGATCTATGGGCCTCGGATAGGATTAAATCTCTAACACCTCCTGATAATGGTATCCAGAATCGTTCTACAAAGTATAAGATACCATCTTCCTTCTTTTCCATTTGTTTCTCCATCCCACGCAGCATTTCTTTGGATAGATTTTCTTCTTTGAAGGCTTCTAATTGAGCTTTGAGTATCTGATCCTTGACGTTTGATTGGATTGTAATACTCATTGCCCGAACTCGTTTTGGTTTAATTCTTTCTTTTCGGCTCAGGGCGTCAGCCACCACATTTGCTTTGCCTGGGTGGTATCGAATCTCGCAGTCATAATCTGAGAAAAGTTCGATCCAACGCCTTTGCCTCATGTTGAGTTCTTTTTGATTGAAGATGTGTTGAAGGCTTTTATGATCAGTGTAAATTACACTCTTAGTACCATACAGGTAGTGCCTCCAACATTTTAATGCAAACACTACAGCTCCAAGTTCCAGATCATGTGTGGTATAATTCTTTTCATGTTTCTTTAGTTGTCTGGACGCATACGCAATCACTTTCCCCTTTTGCATTAGAACACATCCCAGTCCTTGATTCGAAGCATCACAGTATACCACAAAATCATCAGATCCATCTGGAAGAGCTAAAATTGGTGCATCACATAGAGAGTTCTTCAGTGTTTGGAATGCAACTTCTTGATCTTCACCCCAGGTGAATTTCTTGTCGTTTTGAGTGAGTAGGGTGAGAGGTTTGGCAATCTTTGAAAAGTTAGCAATAAATCTTCGGTAATATCCCGCTAGGCCAAGAAATGAACGAATTTCTGTTGGCGAAGTAGGAGCCTTCCAATTCTTTACTGCTTCTACTTTACTAGGGTCCACGTGGATACCGTGTTGGTTAACCACATGTCCGAGGAATTTAACTTCCTCTAACCAGAATTCGCACTTAGAAAATTTTGCAAATAATTTCTCCCTTTCAAGTAGTTCTAGAACAGCTTTCAGATGAACTTCATGTTCTTCCTTGGATTTTGAGTAGATCAGAATATCATCGATAAATACAATGACGAATTTATCGAGATATGGCTTGCACACACTATTCATTAAGTCCATGAATACTGCTGGTGCATTGGTCAGTCCGAATGGCATGACTAGAAATTCGAAATGTCCATAACGGGTACGGAAAGCAGTCTTTGGAATGTCAGCTTCTTGAATTCGGAGTTGGTGATAACCAGATCGGAGATCTATTTTAGAAAAATAACGGGCACCTTGAAGTTGATCAAATAGATCATCGATGCGAGGGAGAGGATATCGGTTTTTGATGGTAATTTTGTTCAGCTCTCGGTAGTCTATACACATACGGAATGTTCCGTCCTTCTTTTTAACGAAGAGCACAGGTGCTCCCCAAGGAGAATGACTCGGGCGAATAAATCCCTTGTCTTGGAGTTCTTGAAGTTGGGTTGATAACTCTTGCATTTCTGATGGCGCTAGGCGATATGGTGACTTAGCAACGGGTTTTGCATCTGGAACAAGATCGATGCGGAATTCAATTTGACGTTGTGGGGGTAACCCCGTCAAATCTTCAGGAAAAACTTTAGGAAAATCGCGAACAATAGGGATGTTTGATAGTTCATTTCCGACGTCCTTCATGTTCATGAGGTGTCGTCTTTCAAATTTGGTTCTTTCACCGTGTATTTCCAGTACTTCACCATGAGGTAAGGGTATACGCACGATTTTGTCATGGCAGATGATTTCGGCTTTAGTTTTGGACATCCAGTCCATGCCAATAATTACATCAAAACTCCCGAGATCGAAAGGAATTAAATCTATCTCAAAAGAGTAATTGTTTAATTCGAGTGTACATCCGCACACAACTGTGTTGGGCCTTTCAAATTTACCATTTGCCATTTCGATAAGGAGATTATAGTTTAAGTCACTAGGTTCTACATTCAATGCTGACATGAATTTAGTAGATATGCAACTATAATCTGCTCCAGAATCAAACAATACAGTAGCATAGTGATTATTGAGAAGAAACGTACCCGTAACAAGGTTCGGGTCCTGATGTGCTTCTCCAGCATTGATCACAAATACTCTGCCCTGATTGTTGTTCTGGTTTTTGAGTTGGGGACAGTTTTTCTTGAAATGACCAGGGTTTCCACATTGATAGCAGTTCTTGGTATTTCCGGCATTGTTGTTTGGTTTTGGGATTGGGTTTTGATTTTGTCTAGGATTTGGATTTGGATTGGGATTGGGATTTGGATTAGGATTCTGAACTCTGCACTGATTGGCTTGATGACCAACACGATTGCATCGTCCACACTTTTCAGGACAGGGTCCATTATGATGGTACGAGCATACATTGCAGAGAGGTTTTGGCCCATGATAAGCTTTCTTGTTTGCTGGACCTGCAGTGTAAACTTTGACGGTATCGGTCCTTGATTGTTGATTTCCAGGGTTTCCAATCCATTTCCTTTTGTTGTCTGAATTCTTTGATGCTTCTCCTCTTTCACTGTTTCTCCTGATGATTTGGTCCATCAGAGTGTTGGATAACTTGATTGCATCCTCAACAGTCTTAGGATTAGCAGTAGTTACCATCCCTTGAATCTGTCCGGGAAGTCCCCAGATGTACCTCTCAACACAGATTTCATCATTTGGTACCATGTTTGGACATAGTACAGACAGTTCATGGTATCTGTTGATGTAACTAATCAGATCAGCTCCTTTGCATTTCAATGCCCACAACTCAGCTTCCATCTTCTGCACTTCACTCCTTGCACAGTATTTAGACCTCATTTTCAATTTTAGATCATTCCACGGCATTCGGTAAGCTGCATCAGTGCCTACTGAATGAAGATGTGCATTCCACCAGGTTAATGCCTGATCTTGTAAAGTGCAGGTGGCATATTTGACCTTGCAATCTTCTGAACAACCGCTGATATGGAATACCGATTCCATCTTTTCGAACCATCTGAGAAGACTAACAGCTCCTTCTACACCTTTGAAATTTAGGGGTTTGCAGTTTTGAAACTCTTTGTATGAGCACCCCTTTGGATTAGTTTCAGGATTTGGTTGGATTATTGGTCGGGCATTTGGCTGTCTAGTTGCCGGCTGTTCTGTTTCAGTCCTCCTTCTTTCTGCTGCAAGTGCATCAGCTACTCGTTGAGCGATGATATGCTCCATTCTAGCAGTGATTCTTGGAGAGTTTTCAGTTTCAGCATTTGTTTGCGTCGCTCTTTTCTTTTGTGTTACATTCCTCTTAGGTGCCATAGTTCTATAGAAATATATATATATATTTTAGTTAGTGATTTGTATGATTCATTTATACTTTAATATTATAAGGAGAAAATAGATCAAACAAGTTTACACATTGCACATAAATAAATATCACATTGCATATATATATATATATATATATATATATATATATATACTATTTTTTTTTTTTTTTTTTTTACATCCGGTTATATCCCCCGATTAGGAAAAATTACAACACTTAGGAAGGAAAATTGAACTATTATGTTCCTGTGTTTCTACTAGGGTTCCTATTATTTCTTAACACAACACACTACAATGATTGACCTTTATTTAGAGTCGTCCTTCTTTCCATCAATTAGCTTTTGAACTAGTTCATCCAAATTAGCCATTTTTGCATCCATTTCACCTACCTTTTTCCTTAACACATTTAGGTCGACTAAGTTGTCATTGACCTCATGCATTAAACCCCCAAGCGACTGACGGGTTTCAATTAACTTAAGATGTAGATTATTAACCTCCTGATCTCTTGCTTCTAATGTTGTCATGGTAGGCATATCCATAAGGGTATCCTCAATGAGATCAAGTCTGTCATCTTGTCTTGCTCCATGAGCAACCAAGATGGGAATAGTATAGTGAGGAGGTTCATGGGTGATCGGAAATTGAGCCTTGGATGATTCTCCTAGTTCTGGTTGGGATGGAAATATGTCTAGTTTTCTCCATTTTCCAAGGATTTCTTGAACTTTATGGAATTTAGTATCTGGTGGAGGAATAAGCTCTTTGAATGGATCACTAGATGGTGCAGATTTTGCCGGTGCTTTACCCCGGTCATTTGAGTCAGCAGTTCTTTTCAGTGGAATTCTAAATTTGAGAGTTCCAGGAATATGGTATGGTGATGGTAATGGTGCCTCTATTCTTGATTCTTCTGATTCTACTTCTGGTTCAGATTCTGGTACATATTCTTCAGGCTCAGAGGATGATGAATTATAGTTAGGTGAAACTGGTGGTGAAACTGGTGCTAATTCTATTTCATCATCGGAATCAGAGAGTATGATGATAAGTGGAATCGACATGGTCTGTATTTAAAGTCTTGGTTAGTATAGCTTAATCTTAAGTATAACTTAAAACTTAAGTATATAAAACACATAATAGTATAATAAGCACATATAATTTCTATGACTTAACACGTAGAGCATATATCCAAGGGCATGTATTTCATGAATGCATGTGATGAGATGCTTGTTTGAAAATCTTTTCCTTTTTGGTTTGAAAAAAAAAAACTGTTATAGTTTAAGTTCATTAAATCAACTTAACGAAAATCCATTCTTAAGTTTAGTTAATGCAACTTAGTTCACTATAACATGTGCTCTGATACCAAGTCTGTCACACCCCCACCTCAGGGCGGAACCATGGGGGCGTGAGAGCGACAGCATGGAATCACAATCACACATTATAATCAACAACTTGCATTACATAATAGAAAGTAGTTTAACACATCGGAGTTTACAAGTTTTTTAAACAACAAAAGTCTTTGAACATAGAAAATGATATCCGTAAACTCCATGCTTTTATTTGCTTCACACTGTGATTCCAAAAGGTGGATGCATCCAAAACCATGCACTTAATTACCTGAGAAAACACACTAAAAGACGTCAACAAAATATTGTTGGTGAGTTCATAGGTTTATGACCAAACCAATATAAAGTGGACCACAAGATTTCAGTTTATAAGATAATGCATTACTAATTGCCATATGCCTTGAGTACCGCTGCCTTAACTGTAAAAGTAACCCCATATGAACTAGTGTCCTATTTCATACACTAATAAACCTCAAATATTAAACGCCCGGTTCCCGGGTCCAGAACAGCTGAAAACCCCCGAACGGGATTGTCAATCCCGATAGTACTATCTTTAACATTCGCGCACAAGATTAACGGCTCAAGCATGAGGAATTTATATTTAGTCATAAGCAATTTAGTAACAAAGTTTAACACTTGTGTCCATGAAAAGTAGTGTGTAATCTCACCCCAAAACAGTTAAACAGTTTAAAAATGGGGCTATGAAAGCTCACCTTGTAGCAAGTGATAAAAGTTGATGACGAAAGACTTAAGCGAGGTCTCGAGTAGTCTCGAACCCTATATAAATTAAAGAAGTGTTTTAATGACCTTGTTAAATATATTAATCTTAAAATTAATATGTTTCTTGTACATCTTTAAGTGTTTTAAACCTTATTAATCAACTTAATTATGTATGTATTTATATATATACACATTAATAGTCATTTTAATTTATATGCTTTTAATGACACACTAACATTTTAATAAGATACTTCAAATAGTTACATTTTTGGGTAAAGTACTTATTTATAGTTTCAATATATAATTACCAATTGATTAGCTTGTTAACTATATTTATAGAGATGTTCATTTTTATAACAAATACTTAAATGGTCAATTTATTATCACTTCTTAAGTTCTTATTATATTTTACTTTGATGACTATGTCATCATAACTATTATTATGAATTAGTACTATATCTATGTTTTAACATTATAAGTTACTTTTACTACAATGCCTTAATGTGTTATTCTCTATATCACTTTTCAAAAATGTCTTTTTAATCACCTAATAGTTACATGGCAATTTTAGTGTCCTTTCTATTTATATTTTATCCAAAGATTATTTCTATCCAATTTGTTACAACACTTTTATTTATATTATCCTACATATATTACAACAATATAGTCTTATATATTTCAAAATGGTGTATGTAATACTTAGATAACACTAATAAGCATTTTAGCTACATATTTTTATAATATGACAATTGTGGCTATTTTATTAACCAATCTTTTTACAAGTCATTTTTATAACAAAAATGTCTATATATTACTTATAATCAACTTAGCTCATTAAAAGTGTCATGAACTTACAAGTACCTTGTGACCATTTTTAATATGTTTTTGAGTATATTATGTTCCAAATATTTCATATATCTTGTATAAAGTAACCATTCTATATGTATCATTTTATGATCATATTATGTATATGTTAATATATTCACTTTTTATTATGTCAACTTTGTAGATAACTTTGCTAAACAATCATTTATAATATGTCATGAAAATAAACCACATTCTACCATATTCAAATTTAGTCATGGTAAGTTTATATAATTTATAAAACTCATTTTGTATGTCAACCTTTTCTTGATTATCAAAGTTGTAGTAATGACATGTAGTATGTCATTAAAATGCTAGTTTAAAATGATGACAAAGTTTATAGTTTAGAAATAGTTTTGTGATCAATATTTCTATGGTTTATCTATCAACACCAAGCCCCCACAAATAGAATTTTATTAAACAAGGAAAAGTTTTCTTACACAAGAAAGAAATGAACAAAGAAAACTAGTGTATAGCCACACTTAAGTTTTTGTGATGGCAAGATGAAAGATACACTTGAGAGCTTGACTTCAAAGCTTGAAAACTCTTTTTATAACCCAAAATGATCAACCCTTTATCACCTTAATCACCACCAAAAATCATCCTTTAAACCTCCATGAACACCTTAGATTATAGCTTTCTTGACTTAGTATAATACTAGCTAGATAAATTCTCCTTTTCTTGATCAAAAGCTCTTATTTTCCCATGGTTATTATGATGATATATTAACTAAGGATGGAGAGTTATCACTCTTGTAAGAGTGTGTAAGTATGTTGGGTAGTAAAATGTTAGTGAATGAAAGATAAATGTTTAGAAAATGAAGTCTTATTTGATGCCCCCATGAGTTGTACTATTTTTAGCAAGAAATAAAAGACAAGTGTCCTAAAATGTAACAAGTGTTCTCATGACTAATCACTTGCTTAATGAGTCATCAAATTTAGTGGCTAAAATGAGTTAGAGATAGACAAGTGTATAAAGTTAGTCAAATATGTAACCTAGGAGTAACATGTGTTAAGTATAATTGATGAGTCATATCTTCATTTTTCTTGTATAATTAATAGACTTCATGGGGAGGGTAGAATTGTCCTTTCATTGTATCAACTTATACTATATATATGATTTAATTGTTACATGTTTTAATTAAGTGTTTGTAAGGTATTTATAAGGTTTAAGGATTTATTTGATAAGTTAAGGTCATCAACATTTTGTGAACAATTTAGACAAATTGTTTGGTTGTTGCAAGTCTTTTCGTCTTTCGTCATTGATAAAAATGTCACCCTAAGGTGCTAAAAGGCATTCTAAAAATGCTAAATTGTTGAATATAGAAGGAATGAACAAGTCTACATTCATGAATTTAAAAAAAGTTACATGTCCTAGCTCAAACGTTAAAACCCTAGTCATAGAAGAACGTTAATTCGAAAAATTGCAATTGTTATAATATTCCCCTTTTGTTTTTTGACATTTGTATTGGCGAAAATAAAGATACTTCGTGATGAATATTACAGTTCCCCCCAAAAAAGTGTTTACCCGGGATCATCCCATATATATATATAGTTTGGCATGTTCAAATGAGAACTACTAAAAAATTAAAAACTTGTGAGAGACTGAGAACCACTCAAATATGTGATAGTTCATATATGATAATGTCGAATTATTTATAAAAATGTTAATAAGGTTCGATAAAACCTTGATATGCGAAAAAATATGAGTTCAAACTTATTTTAACCGAACTTTGACCAATTTGTTTACATTTTAACTGTTTAGTTATGGACATATGTGTATTCACGTGTTTTTATACGTAATTTTAAGTTTTTTTGACCTTTTTTTGTTTCTCATTTGAACAAATTTAATGTTTACATATGTATAAAGTTAATCACACGTGAAAAATTATGTATTCATTGTGGTTCTTAAATTTCACAACTATATAATTTCTCATTTGAACCTTATTGGAAAAAAATTTAATTAACAAATTTGTTTGATATAATCTAACGGCAAATTAACTGTTCCATATTTCACGAGAATACTGAATAGTCAGTTAAATAACAAATCAAGTGTTGGTGATTGAGTGACAAATGTAGTGACATATCTAGGTGTGACACCCGGTCAAAAAGGGCAAATTTCGCGCAGAATTTAAACTTCAAATACTCGTACTTGGTACGCTGTAATACGAAAGTATTCAAGTATTATATATATATATATATATATATAATAACTGATATACACAAAATACGGACGTTGGTGAAACAATTATTAAATAATAAGAAATTATTTAATAACAATGATAATTACTTTATTATGATTATAATATAACAAACACGTACGTTTTGTTTAAAACGTGACCAACGCGACGAAGACGCGCAAAACGCGCCCGAGCGATGAAATAAAGTAAAGTTATATTTTTATAACTCAAAACTAAGTATTTTGATAAAATACTTCAAGCAAAAATAACGCGATAACACGCGTATAATTATAACGTTTAAAAATGTTACACGAACCGAATAAATACCCGATTCACGACTGACAATCAAACGAAAACTAAATTATATTTTAGTAGTCTAAAATAGGTTACTTGAGCAAAACGTTTATTTAAAATATCGTATTTTAAATCGTTAACGGAAATTTGCATATAAAACGTATAACGTTTAAACGGATGACAAAACGATCGGGTAAACGAACACGGGACAATACGTAGCTTCGAGAACAAGATTTAAACACCCACATGGGGGTGGGACCCACCTGAAATCTGCTGGAAAACCAGCCCCCAACAAGATCCACAAATTGTGGATCTTGTTGTGTGAATTCCTTGACCAAAAACCCTTTCCCTCCTTCACTTTTCTCACTCATTCTCACCATTTTCCCAATCTCTCTCTCTCCCTCTCCCTTTGAACGACTTTCAGCAGTCCCCAAGCCACCATTACACCCATAAAAGTCCACCACATCACCACCATAGAGCCACCATCGGCCATCACTTGGAAAATCAAGAAAACGCAAGGAAACGAGCATTCGACTTCCTTCTTCCTTCTCCTCTTCATTTCTTTGTAAGGAACCCTTTATTCTTCATTAATTATACTTGAAACATATATATTTACATGTTTATATGTCCACTTAACCATATAATGTCCAAAACTTAAACCGAAATGCCTTTATAATAACTCGAAAACCATAACAGTTTTCTGTGACAGGAAAATGTGCCACTTCAACGATTTATTTAAAAATCATTTCAACATGAAAATGAACGAATCTTAAGCCTAAAATGTAGTTCGTGATGTTAGATTTCCAACGACACCAATTTCGTAACATTTCGACTTCGTTTACTATTTTAAAATGAATTTACCGTAACGTCGCGCATTATTGTTCCGGCGGACAGAAGTTTCCGTCTACTTCTCGAGACCATATCTCGAGCTATAGACCTCAAAAACGCATGAGACCACTTGGAAAAGTTTGGTACTTTTGTTAACTACAAAAAGTTCTTCTATGGCCTGACCGGAAAACCCCCTGATTCTCGTGTAGAAGTCGATCTATGGACTGAGTTCGTGTTGAGACCAAATCTGACAACTCTTCATTCTCATTTTTGTTAAAAATAGTAAAACACATTATAAAATCGTGGTAAAATTCATAAATGGTCTAGACACTTATAAGAACATCTGTAATTTTTGGTTAGTCTTGATTTGGAATAGAAGTTAGTTAAATCGAGAGGTTTATTGAGTCGAAATCTGGAAAATATAAACCTTAGGGCCTGTTTTGGTAAAATTGTGAAAGTGACACTTCGAGAGACCCACAAAATGAACCGACAATTCTTATAAACTTATTAAACCATTTTAAGAGTTGGATAAAAGTTTCGGGTCAAACGGAACACGTTTGACCAAGTCAACAAAAACGAGCCCCAAAACGATAAACACAAAATTACTTGAAAAACGTTAAGGATGTTAACCCGAAATATTGAAGTTACACTTTTACCAACGAACCTTGGACATTAACTTGTTGAGTGGACAACTAGCATGGATAATCTTTAAAATATCCATTTACTTACTTAACTTATGCGTTTAGGACGCTAGAGATCACTGGTTCAGAGAACCACATTGCTTGCTTACTGCTATTACACTACTAGACTCAGGTGAGTCTCACGGCCCCATTTTCACTGTTTAATGTTTTTAAATTCGGGGGAGATGCAACACAAATTGTTTTAGTGATCACAAGTTATTCGGTTAGTTAATTTAGTTATTAACTTATTCATTGTTTCGGTTATCATTGTTGTCTTGATTTTCATTGTACGATATATGCACGAGTGTTTTAATTCGGTAAAGTCCTCATCAGTGTATGATTCATTAACTTAATAAGGCGCGATTGCTAAATGATAGTACTATCATGGGAGTGACGTCCCCGTCCGGGTTGCTAGCTACAACCAAGTTAAAAACGGGCACTTTAGTAATTGTCATGGGTGTGTCACCAAATCGGGAGGCAAAGATCGGGTTAGGCTTTGAATCATAGCTCAGTGCAATATTTGTGTCGGTTATATCATGGTTCGGAAACCTTAATAGGTTATATCATTGTTCGGTTTACATTGTTTAATTATCGTCGGATAATCATGTTGATCACATCAATGTTTATTTTAAACCTTTGAGATTCACCAGCTTTATAGCTGACCCTTTTAGTGTTGTATTCTCAGGTGCTCAACAGTAGGATGGCCCGCAGGATACGCTAGCTAGTACGAGTCACATGTATCTATTTAAACATGAAGATTATCTAGCATCATCTTTTGTATTAATGGTTATGTATTAAAATCTTCAAAATCAATTGCGAACTCGCTATCTTTGTAAACTTATAACTTCAAAACAATGTACTACTTTTGTAATATATTATAAACGTCTCATGTAGAGTCGTTTGCTTGTAATCTTGGTGCTTGATATTTGATTAGTGACGCCCCGACCCGACCGCTTCCGCAACCCGAAATTGGGGGTGTCACAGATTGGTATCAGAGCCTAAGGTTATAGTGAACTAGGTTGCATTTAGTGGGCCTAGACTATGACCGTTAGGCAGTATTCCTTATTAGGTATAACTGGTTCAGTGATTACATCATATGAGTTTAATTTAACATAGCCTAGCTAACTATGTACAATTAAATGAATACGATGTGAAATCTGAAAGGGGTTATATTGAAAAAGAATACATTAGTAGACTCTGATCACGAGAGAACCGGGACTCATGTTTGTTTTGTGCTAGACACAACTAGGTGGATATATGTACGTATATATGGTATATACATATACAAATTGGCTATTATATATATATATATATATATATATATATATATATATATATATATATATGAGTAGGCCATCACTGTTGGATAAAATACTTGATATACATATTGATATGTTATCACTTAGATAATTTTGGTTCGGTTATCACTTAAATGATCTTGTTTGGTTAAGACTTAGGTGATCTAATTCGGTTAACACTTTGGAGATATAATTCAGTAATATGATCGGTGTATATATAATATATATAAAACTCGGGTAATTGGAAATATACCTAGTATACATGTTAATAGGCCTCGGACAAAGGATATACTATAGGTTATTGTATGTATAATTGTAGGCCTCGTATACTCGGAAACAGTCACTGTTCGGATGTTGATTTAGGTTTCGTGTCTACCCAGTTTAGACCACTATTAGAGACTAAATTGCTTAAGGTAACCAGATACACTATAGGACTTACCGGTTGTAAGTGGATTGAATCAGGAAAATAATACCGGTATGCACCCTAGTTTTAGAGGGTCATCTTTTCAATGTAGACTTACCCCGGTAGAGTTAGAAAAGTTTCGACATCATAGTCGGCACATCAATTTTCGAAAAATCATAGTTCACTTGTCTTATTGCTCATTTGGGATTAGTATTCCCCAAACAGATTGAAATATTTTCTTATCAAACTTTAACTCCTGTAATCTTCTGAACCTACTCGTTAAAGGATACTTTCATAGATTTTGACGAAGCAAAACTCTAACACGTTTCAAAGATCAGGTTTTTAGCAAATTTTCAGTAAATGGGTAATTTTCAACGTTTTGCGAATGATACAAATTCCAACATATTTTGAGTAATCCCAAACTGTTAACAAATGGAAGAAATTCAAACTAGACTTCTTCTTAAGAAATTTTGCAAACATAATTTTTAAGGCCTTTTTGCCAACAAGAGTTTCAACCGAGCTTTTATCGACTCAAGTTTTCAATGGACTTTGAATTTTCAACAGACTTTCGCCATCATAGTTTTTCTAACGAATGTATTTAAAAAAAAAAAAATTTTCGAAAATCTCAAAGTTTCAAAACCGTGTAAACTTGTTTATAGCACCCAACTTTATAAAAATCTCAAACTCCAAATGGTCAACAAAATTTCTCAGTATACAATGACATCTTTGCTCCTGTAAGACAATTTACCAAAACTTGAGTGAGGACGCGGGTGTTCTCATTCTTAGACGGCCTAACTATCCTTGTGATTTCTTACTTTACTGAATCTAAATTGTTACTTGCCATATACAGTAGGGGTACATTCGGTTTTGCAAATGGTGGTTATTCGGATTAAGCACTGTAATACATAATTACATCCATCATTGAGATTGTGAACTTGGGTATCATCACTAATAGACACCGAGATACACACATGATCGGATAAATAATACTTGTTGTTTGATGTACTTTATGATTTCCTTAGATTCTGAGTGCTCGATAGAATTAGGGAAAAGCAATAGCTTAGTTTCTAAAAGTTTCTATGCGAGACGAGGTTTAGCACATATGTATAGGAATAACACATCCTACGCTGTTTTGTACCGGAAGACGTACCAGTTAAATCTTTATATCGTGGGTAACATCCCACGTTAAACTAAATTTTGGATAACCTTTCACGTTAAACTAAGCTTTGGGTAACATCCCATATAAAACAAATTTGTGCTAAACTATCTCGTTTCCATATGAGACTGATAGGGTATAGGTTATGCATGTTGTATGGTAGGAGACAGTAAGATTTACAAAGTTCGGTGAACTATAAGTTCAATTCATTGTTAACCTCAGCAACACAGACCAACCCTGTCGTGAAGACAATGGTTGTGTGAATATCAGAAATCTTACTATCAATTCTCCTAAATGATCAGTAGAGTTTAGTTCGGAATAATAGATCGGTAGTTACTCTAAACTCTAAGAACACGTAAGGACTCACTGAATTCGGTGGATTAGTCATCCAAAACAAAGTAATACTCGCTAATACGGGACGACCTGGTCATGTTGACATAACGGTCAGGTAGAATTCGGACCTCTCTATTTCTTAAGTAATCGGTAGGTCAAAGCCTAACAAGGGGAGATGACATGAATAAATTGGATGTCTTAGTATTAGACATAACAAATAGTCGGCCTTAGAAACACGCGGATCTAGGTTTCATTTGAATTTCGGGACGAAATTCTCCTAACAAGGGGAGAATGTGACACCCGGTCAAAAAGGGCAAATTTCGCGCAGAATTTAAACTTCAAATACTCGTACTTGGTACGCTGTAATACGAAAGTATTCAAGTATTATATATATATATATATATATATAATAACTGATATACACAAAATACGGACGTTGGTGAAACAATTATTAAATAATAAGAAATTATTTAATAACAATGATAATTACTTTATTATGATTATAATATAACAAACACGTACGTTTTGTTTAAAACGTGACCAACGCGACGAAGACGCGCAAAACGCGCCCGAGCGATGAAATAAAGTAAAGTTATATTTTTATAACTCAAAACTAAGTATTTTGATAAAATACTTCAAGCAAAAATAACGCGATAACACGCGTATAATTATAACGTTTAAAAATGTTACACGAACCGAATAAATACCCGATTCACGACTGACAATCAAACGAAAACTAAATTATATTTTAGTAGTCTAAAATAGGTTACTTGAGCAAAACGTTTATTTAAAATATCGTATTTTAAATCGTTAACGGAAATTTGCATATAAAACGTATAACGTTTAAACGGATGACAAAACGATCGGGTAAACGAACACGGGACAATACGTAGCTTCGAGAACAAGATTTAAACACCCACATGGGGGTGGGACCCACCTGAAATCTGCTGGAAAACCAGCCCCCAACAAGATCCACAAATTGTGGATCTTGTTGTGTGAATTCCTTGACCAAAAACCCTTTCCCTCCTTCACTTTTCTCACTCATTCTCACCATTTTCCCAATCTCTCTCTCTCCCTCTCCCTTTGAACGACTTTCAGCAGTCCCCAAGCCACCATTACACCCATAAAAGTCCACCACATCACCACCATAGAGCCACCATCGGCCATCACTTGGAAAATCAAGAAAACGCAAGGAAACGAGCATTCGACTTCCTTCTTCCTTCTCCTCTTCATTTCTTTGTAAGGAACCCTTTATTCTTCATTAATTCTACTTGAAACATATATATTTACATGTTTATATGTCCACTTAACCATATAATGTCCAAAACTTAAACCGAAATGCCTTTATAATAACTCGAAAACCATAACAGTTTTCTGTGACAGGAAAATGTGCCACTTCAACGATTTATTTAAAAATCATTTCAACATGAAAATGAACGAATCTTAAGCCTAAAATGTAGTTCGTGATGTTAGATTTCCAACGACACCAATTTCGTAACATTTCGACTTCGTTTACTATTTTAAAATGAATTTACCGTAACGTCGCGCATTATTGTTCCGGCGGACAGAAGTTTCCGTCTACTTCTCGAGACCATATCTCGAGCTATAGACCTCAAAAACGCATGAGACCACTTGGAAAAGTTTGGTACTTTTGTTAACTACAAAAAGTTCTTCTATGGCCTGACCGGAAAACCCCCTGATTCTCGTGTAGAAGTCGATCTATGGACTGAGTTCGTGTTGAGACCAAATCTGACAACTCTTCATTCTCATTTTTGTTAAAAATAGTAAAACACATTATAAAATCGTGGTAAAATTCATAAATGGTCTAGACACTTATAAGAACATCTGTAATTTTTGGTTAGTCTTGATTTGGAATAGAAGTTAGTTAAATCGAGAGGTTTATTGAGTCGAAATCTGGAAAATATAAACCTTAGGGCCTGTTTTGGTAAAATTGTGAAAGTGACACTTCGAGAGACCCACAAAATGAACCGACAATTCTTATAAACTTATTAAACCATTTTAAGAGTTGGATAAAATTTTCGGGTCAAACGGAACACGTTTGACCAAGTCAACAAAAACGAGCCCCAAAACGATAAACACAAAATTACTTGAAAAACGTTAAGGATGTTAACCCGAAATATTGAAGTTACACTTTTACCAACGAACCTTGGACATTAACTTGTTGAGTGGACAACTAGCATGGATAATCTTTAAAATATCCATTTACTTACTTAACTTATGCGTTTAGGACGCTAGAGATCACTGGTTCAGAGAACCACATTGCTTGCTTACTGCTATTACACTACTAGACTCAGGTGAGTCTCACGGCCCCATTTTCACTGTTTAATGTTTTTAAATTCGGGGGAGATGCAACACAAATTGTTTTAGTGATCACAAGTTATTCGGTTAGTTAATTTAGTTATTAACTTATTCATTGTTTCGGTTATCATTGTTGTCTTGATTTTCATTGTACGATATATGCACGAGTGTTTTAATTCGGTAAAGTCCTCATCAGTGTATGATTCATTAACTTAATAAGGCGCGATTGCTAAATGATAGTACTATCATGGGAGTGACGTCCCCGTCCGGGTTGCTAGCTACAACCAAGTTAAAAACGGGCACTTTAGTAATTGTCATGGGTGTGTCACCAAATCGGGAGGCAAAGATCGGGTTAGGCTTTGAATCATAGCTCAGTGCAATATTTGTGTCGGTTATATCATGGTTCGGAAACCTTAATAGGTTATATCATTGTTCGGTTTACATTGTTTAATTATCGTCGGATAATCATGTTGATCACATCAATGTTTATTTTAAACCTTTGAGATTCACCAGCTTTATAGCTGACCCTTTTAGTGTTGTATTCTCAGGTGCTCAACAGTAGGATGGCCCGCAGGATACGCTAGCTAGTACGAGTCACATGTATCTATTTAAACATGAAGATTATCTAGCATCATCTTTTGTATTAATGGTTATGTATTAAAATCTTCAAAATCAATTGCGAACTCGCTATCTTTGTAAACTTATAACTTCAAAACAATGTACTACTTTTGTAATATATTATAAACGTCTCATGTAGAGTCGTTTGCTTGTAATCTTGGTGCTTGATATTTGATTAGTGACGCCCCGACCCGACCGCTTCCGCAACCCGAAATTGGGGGTGTCACAGATTGGTATCAGAGCAGCTCAATTGGTGATATCAAGTGGAAACACTTGATATTAAAGGTGAGGTCTTGAGTTCAAGTCTCACAACAACCTACTATTGGCTAATAGAGGGGTGGGCCTCAGCAATAGTGATGGGTTGGGGTGCATTGGGCTGCAGACCTAGGGCCCAATAAGCCTCAGCTGGTGGCAGGCTCACCGCCTCCCTCGAGCCCATAGGGCCATCGCGAGGGGTGGGGTGTCACAGAAAAAGTGCACTTTTTCTGTGACACCCCACCCCTCGCGATGGCCCTATGGGCTCGAGGGAGGCGGTGAGCCTGCCACCAGCTGAGGCTTATTGGGCCCTAGGTCTGCAGCCCAATGCACCCCAACCCATCACTATTGCTGAGGCCCACCCCTCTATTAGCCAATAGTAGGTTGTTGTGAGACTTGAACTCAAGACCTCACCTTTAATATCAAGTGTTTCCACTTGATATCACCAATTGAGCTGCAGCTCAATTGGTGATATCAAGTGGAAACACTTGATATTAAAGGTGAGGTCTTGAGTTCAAGTCTCACAACAACCTACTATTGGCTAATAGAGGGGTGGGCCTCAGCAATAGTGATGGGTTGGGGTGCATTGGGCTGCAGACCTAGGGCCCAATAAGCCTCAGCTGGTGGCAGGCTCACCGCCTCCCTCGAGCCCATAGGGCCATCGCGAGGGGTGGGGTGTCACACTAGGAGACACTGAAATAAACAAGACGTACTGCCAGAAATTATAGTTGGTGATATAATGTAGGTTCATAGAGATAGTGCCGGCCATCAACTGGAGTTAAAGCTTGCAATTGCTCGAGCTTCAACTTCTAATTATTTTAATCGTGATGTCTGACTTCTGACTGACTAATTCCCGTGGTTCGAATCTACTGCCACACAAACTTGAATAAGCAAAAGCTTTACCAAAGGGAGATCGACTTTGTGTGGCAACATGTACAACGGTTGCCTTTTATTCTCTGTAATGTTATGTAGTGGTCGAGGTTTGAACCTTATTGAGCTGCAACTTAACTAAGGTGCACTGTGGACACCGGTTTTGCTATGAGCAATTAATGCTAGCTTCAGATGAGTTACTTGGCTTGAGTGACTATAGCCTTTAGAATAGGGATCCCCGGGGTGGTGAATTGACAGAACATAGTTTTTTTTTTTTTTTTTTTTTTTTTTTAAACGGTGATAAGATAATATTAAAACACTAGCAAGAGACTAAAAACATTACAAAAGATTTAGAAGGTACATTTAGGGTTACAAATCCATTCAATCCAAATAATTAAAACCTTTTTCTCCTCCGCTAGATATCCAAGTAAAAGAAAGAATCTTGATGTCATCACATAAGACATCACATTTCCGCTTCTTCAAAGTGAATGTGAACTCGTTATTATAGCGCCAAATAACCTAAATTAACGGAACAGAGCTTGTCCGTGTTCATTTGTATTGTCTGATAATTGATCGAAGAAACAAGCACGAAGACAGTTTTTTGTGACTATGTTTTGATGTTGGTTAATAATCTGTTTAAAAGGATAAACCTGTTTGTGGGTGTTAATTACTTCTTCGTTCATTAAGATGTTAAACGAACAAAACAAACATAAACATAATAGGAAGCAAAAAATCACAAAATCAGATTACAATAATACATTCTTTGATAGCAAAAGATCTTATAGAAGATTACTCAAGTATATTAACACCCTAAAGATCATATACATTATTCAAAATCAATGACGTTGGAAAACCACATAGAGAACCATATATCCAAATCTACCATGAGTTATTCCAATATGAAACAATAGAGATCGTGAACGTAAACACAAGTGACGAGAGAAAAATGTACTTCGGCTTTATATATTTCAATGTACACGTATTTTTATACGTACACATGTATTCTAAAAAAAAAACCCATATAACACATTCCTTAACTAGATGTATCAAAAACGGTGGAGAACTCAATAATTCCAGGACTCAAGACATGAAGAGTGATTTGACCATGTAAATTGCAAACTCTGATCGATAGAAGAAGCCTTAAACCTCTGCCAATCATGCATATTCCTTTTTAATTGTGGACTTTAGCGTTAATACTACGACAGCAATTTGCATGAACAGTTACGACATCCCTAATGTCTCTAATATCTTCACAAAATCCACTTAAAAGCAATTGTGTCCAAGAACATAACTTCAAGGCCTAATATTCTAAAAGCGCCTTTTCTCATTAGTTCAAGAAGAACGTCCTATTCTTTCATTCCTGTTAAATTGTCCTTTCTTGCATACCATTCGTCAGACAATATAATGGTTTGTTGTTTGATTTAATTGATCATGTAGAAACCAGTGTTGATCAGTTGGTGTTTTCTGACCATTGGTCACCATTAAAGTTGTTGACGCTGATTTGAAGATCAATGTTATTGTTTACAGTAACCATCAGCTTGGGAATGGATCTCTTACCCATAATACATCTGTCGCCTGTAATGAAACTAACATTACAACTTAAATCAACTAGAAACAATAGTTAACAACGGAATTCAACTAAGAGTAATAAATTTAGTATAGTACTTATAAATTAAAAGTTTGAACTACTAAATACAATGTGTAAGATCTTTCAAGAAAGGAAATAAAATTTTGATTAAACGTACCCATATTAGTTAAAAGTAACTTACCGTGAAAATGATGTTGTATCTACGCTTAAGAACGATTGAAACTTTAGCATGGGATCATGAACGGCTGAACGCACACCTTCGGCCAAATTGATTCGTTGAGATAAACCGGTGGCACTCTCCAAGAAAAAGTGTGCTCTGCCACATCATTTTTATGAAATCATCCGACATGTACAACTTCTCACCCACGAAATTTTCACTCCTTCTGTCTTCAATTTGTAACAATGTAATCTAAGAACACACTTCGTTCATAAGCTGTTTGATCGACTGCAAAGACCAAAAGATGATTAACAAGTGCCCGTGTATCTTCTCCATCTCCTAACCAAAACCCATCCAAGAATATATCAAGCATCGCTTTATCTCCCTCACTGTATGCTTATTTCACTATGGTCAGTGTCCTAAATTGTGTTGCAGCTTTGGCCAATGCCACTTCTAAATCATCTACATGCTTCCATGGCTGCAAATGTTCACCTACAATTGTGATTTTTTATTACTTAAAACGCTCCAATTATTCAATTAATTTATTCATTTTTACAAAGAAGTTGAATGATATGGGAAGGAGCGGAGACATTAGGGGACAGGGGTCATTTACTCCCTCAAAAAGTTACATACAGTGTACAAAATTTTTATAGTAAGATTTAATGGTAGTCATATTTTGCACCCATAAAATGTTTTTTTTCTTATCAACTAAGTTCACCCTCTTGATATTAATTTGTAGCTCCGCTCCTGGATATGGGTAATTGAGTATGATCATATATAAGCCTACCATGACCAAATTGGTAATACGGGGATCGAAGTTGTGAGTTATATTGGGAATGGTTCTGGATCAGGTTTCATTTGATCCGAAAAGGATAAAAAAAGTGATACATCTATTAAAATGAAGACGACAAGAGGGACTCGAGCCATTGTTATGTTTTAATTAGTTTCACGGTATGATGAAGTCATAGTGTAACATCCTCAAAATGCACCTAGTTGTTTTATATTATTTCCTAGAATTTTAAATTATTATTTAATGTGTTTGGAAATAATATTGTTTGAACTAGTTGAAATTAATTGGAATAGGAGTCAAATATTCCAATGTGACAAGTAAATTATTAATTGTTTTAAATTAATAAAGTTGTCGGTACAATAAAATATTTGGACTCGCAAATGGTTTTCGGGTTCCAGACAATAGATTGAGATGGGGTATTAAATTATACCCGTATAATTGAAGGCGGTTTAGTTGAACCGACTATATATTTCACTTTCCTATTTTGGAAAGTTCATTTCTTTGAAAACCTAGAACCAAAAATCAAGAAAACTTAAAGATTGAAACAAGTGAAGCTGTGATCTTGATTCTAGTTTCATCATCATCTACATCTCATCATCGTTATCATCATCAAAACCAAGTGAGTTGATTTTTGAGTTTCATAAAATGGGTTTTGAGTGATTGAACCAAATTAAAGCTTGTTATGTTGCTATTTGGTGTTAATAGGTGTTGTTTGATGTCACTTGAAGCATTAGAAACCACAGAAATCAAGTTTCTTGAGTTTTGGTGAGTTTTGGGTCGAAAATCAGATTACAGCAGCGAAAATCGCAGGTTTCAGTTCGTCCAATGAGGCGAGTTGAGTTCTTGCGAGGCGAGTTGAACTGGCGAAGCGAGTTGAGTTTCGCTGTGCGAACCGAGATGGTTTGCGAGCCGAAAATTGCGAACCGACCAAAACTGCGAAGCGAATCGATTTTTCTGCGAACCGAGTTGACCTGCGAGTTGAGATCACTGCGAACCGAGAATTTCGTTTCGCAAATTTTAAAAGTGCATAAGTGTAAAAATGCTTGCACCTTTAGTGACTAAATGATTTACAAATTTTTCATTAACCCGGATTGAGCTGAAATTCGCATGGTCACTCGGAAACGGCACAATAATCAAAGCTATATGCTAATAGCCTAGTCATTTTTTGGCCATTCGAGGTCATCTAGGGGTCCAAAATGGCATTTTACAGTTTTTGAACCTTATTTCGGGACTTTTTGATTATGTTCCGAATTGGACTTTTGTTTCCTGTGATATTAGGGATCACCTGAATCATGTAAATATGTTATGATGACATTTGAGAACTAAGTAATAAAGTTGTTGATCTTATAACCTAGTGATAAATGGTTATTAGCAAACTAGTCTGGATGATACTCTTATAACCTTGTAATTGATACTTATGTATTTGAAGTATGTTATGTGATTATAACATAAGATTATTGTTATTAATGAGTTACTAACTCATTGTTTATCTGATTGTATTCTCAGATATGAAGAATGCTCAGTAACATTAGACTTCTGAGCTTGCAGCTGAGGTATTCGGTGAGTGGATCTATAACCTCAGTGTGATTTAGTTGTAACAGGTTTGGTTACAACAAGTAACGTATTATTACTGTTGTTAATTGCCATGATGATTATGGTTAGTAGTAATAATACTGTTGATAGACTATTTAGTCTGATATGTTGACCTGATTGACTATGTAATCACATGATATATTTGGCCTTCGGGCATCAGACTTGAGGTCAACGCGATAGTTGGGTTTGGTTACTATTGTAATACGACAGAAATTTCCTTGTACTCATCGTTAATAGGAAATTAGGTCGTATGAGATTAGTACTAAACTATCGGTCTCGTCCGTTATGGCCATATGGATATGTACGTTAAGTGTTCTTGGCTGAAGGTTTTCCCCAAGAGCCACCGATCCTCATTTTAAGTTATGATATTGAGATGTTATCTCATTGAAATAGAATTGTATGTTCTTGGCTGAAGGTTTCCCCAAGGACTATAGAAACTCTGTGACCTTGTTTAATTACGATACTTGACTGTGAACAGAGTTGTTATGCTAAGTTGGATTGTTGTTATATGTTCATTCACTTAGCTTTATGCTAACCCCACCACAGTCCTTCTTACAGGTTATTGTGTAGATACAATGGGTGGGCAAGAAGATTGTTGATTGGATGGAATGTTTGACCAGATGTAAACTCTGATATTGGTTTAATAACCAAAAGTTATGTTTTGAATTTTATATAACACCCAGTTGATTATAATATGTTTTGAAATATTATGAGTTTCATTATATTCTAGTTAAATAATGTGATTCGATATACGCTTCCGAAGTAAAATACGTTTAAATACTGTATTGAAATGAAGGGGTGTTATACATAGCATGAAAGGTGGTGGTGATGGTGGTTTCAGGAAAGTTTTCTGGTTAACTTGGATGAGATTTATGGATCATTTGTGGAAGCTAATTAGAGATTGATTTTAGATTTTACGGGTAATGATATGATGTAATGTTGGATATGAATTCATATGATATAGGGAGCTGAGGATATTTAATTGTCATTTGGGATGGAAGTTCTAATTCCCTCTTCTATTTCACGCGAAGTGTCATGCACTAATACAATATTATTATTTAGCTAATACTATTTAAAAAAATTTGTGTTATCTGTTTAAGTACTCTAGCTTCATATTGATTACTATTTAACATTATGCTTCTAATTGATTCGACATGTGGACGTAAATGATAGTCGTTGTGCAATCCCATTTGAAGTCACTCAATTTAAAACCATAAAGATTAAGGCTTAATTCGGACGCAGGTTATGATGTGAATTTGGCTCATGCTTGGATATGATTTAGCCACGTATCTAATATTCTATTTGGATATGTGGGGTCCCTTTGTGTGGCTGAAGTTTTTCCTTGATGACAAAGGAATTACAAGTGGCTAGATCAAGTTGGAAGTATTTGGCCTATAAATAGACAACATTCTCATTCGTATTTTGCACACCAAAAACACAGCAACATTCTCTAGTAGTTGTTTGTGCTCTCTTCTCTCTATTTGTATTATTTCTATTATACAAGAAATAATAAAGTTGGTGATGTGTTAGGAGGATGTAGGCAAAATTGGGCCGAACCTCGTTAAATCTCTGGTGTTCGTTTGTGTTGTTTATTTTCAATAGCTTTATTTGGGGTATCGTTATTGTGATCTATTGCGCTAGTAAATTATCGGAATAATTCTTTTCCACTTATAATTTATTAGTCCAATCTTTCACGGGCTTTACCCATTCGGTGGAAATAATTTGGCCGACTATTTCCACAACAATTGGTATCAGAGCCGAGGTTATTCTTAGTATGCTCTGTGGTTGCAATTTGATTTGATCTTCCACATCAGAAAAGATATCCGTCGGGCTATTTTGAAAGCTATTGAAAATTATTTGTATCCAAAATGGTTGAGGGAGAAGTTGTCAAACCTTCCATATCGGGTGAACTAATTTCACCAAATTGGACGAGACCACTCTTGTCAAATACAAGACTGGCGGTGGAGGTTTTCGATGGTACCGGTCATTTTGGCATGTGGCAAAGCGAGGTTCTGGACGCGCTTTTTCAGCAAGGTCTAGACATTGCCATTGAAGAACATAAACCAAAAGATATTGAAGAGAAGAACTTTCGGACCATCAATCGGTTAGCTTGTGGTACTATTCGATCATGCCTTTCTAGAGAACAGCGATATGCTTTCTCTAAAGAAACATCCGCACACAAATTGTGGAGGGCATTGGAGGAGAAGTTTCTGAAGAAAAGTTGTCATAACAAATTGTACATGAAGAAAAGATTGTTCCGCTTTACTTATGTACCGGGTACCACAATGAATGATCATATAACTAGTTTTAATCAATTGGTTACCGATTTGATGAATATGGATGAGGTGTTCAAAGACCAAGATCTGGCTTTAATATTGTTGGGTTCACTTCCCGATGAGTTTGAGTTACTCGAAACAACTCTACTTAATTGGAAAGATGACGTATCTCTGAGCGAAGTATGTGCTGCCTTATACAGTCAAGAACTGCGAAAGAAGGACAAGCATATAAGTTCTAGTGGTGACTTGGAGGTTTTGTTAGTCAGAGGTCGTTCGCAGAAGAAGAACACCGAAAATAGGTGGAGATCCAAGTCTAGGCATAGACCAAGCAAAGATGAATGTGTCTTTTGTCATGAAAAAGGTCATTGGAAGAGAGATTGTCAGAAGTTAAAAAACTATGAAAAATCTCAGAAAGGAAAGGCTGTAGTAGAGACGAATGTGACCGAGTGTGATGATTCAAAATCTGATTTCTCACTCGCAACCTCGTCAACCAGAAACGCTTCAGATGTATGGCTATTAGATTCCGCATGTAGTCATCATATGACACCACACCGTGAGTGGTTTAGTGATTTTCAAGATCACAAAGAGATTGTTTATACGGCAAATGAAGCTCCTCTTGCTACCAATGGGATTGGTTCAGTCCGTTTGAAAAATCAAGATGGATCAATCGTGTCTTTAAAAGGCGTTCGTTACTCGCCAGAGATAAAGAAGAATCTTATTTCTGTGGGAACTTTAGAATCTAAAGGGTTCGAGGTTAAAGCCAAAAATGGGGTTATGAAGATTATCTCTGGAGTGCTTGTAGTATTGAAGGGTAACCGTAAAAGCAACAACACATACCACTACGAGGGTAGAACAGTTGTCAGAACTGTCGCATCTGTTACAAGTGGTGATAGAAATTCGGAAGCGGTTAGGCTATGGCATATGCGCTTGGGTCATGCAGGTGAAAAATCCTTGAATTTGCTCATCAGTCAAGGATTGTTGAAAGGAGTTCGCTCATGAAAGTTGGATCTCTGTGAGCATTGTATTAGCGGGAAGAAGACTAGGGTCAAATTTGGGACAGCCGTTCATAATACTCAGGGTATTTTGAACTATGTCCACTCTGATGTGTGGGGACCTTCCAAGACAAGTTCGCTGGGTGGGAAGCACTACTATGTGACTTTTATTGATGACTTTTCCCAGAGAGTGTGGGTGTACAGTTTGAAGACAAAGGATGAAGTGTTAGGAGTTTTCCTTAAGTGGAAAAGGATGATGGAAACTCAGACCGGCAGAAAGATCAAGCATCTCCGTACAGACAATGGCGGAGAGTACAAGAATGATCAGTTTAGAAAAGTCTGTGAAGATGATGGTATCATCAGACACTTCACTGTCAGACATACACCACAACAGAATGGGGTGGCTGAACGCATGAACCGAACATTGCTGGAGAAAGTTCGGTGTATGTTATCCAATGTTGGGTTGGGTAAAGAGTTTTGGGCTGAAGTTGTAACTTATGCTTGTCACCTCGTTAATCGTTTGCCATCGACTGCTATTGATGGGAAAACACCATTGGATAAATGGTTTGGGAAACCTGCTACTGATTATGATTCTTTACATGTGTTTGGTTCCACTGCATATTACCATGTAAAGGAGTCAAAGTTGGATCCTCGAGCAAAGAAAGCATTGTTCATGGGGATCACCTCTGGAATCAAAGGCTATCGTTTGTGGTGTCCAGAGACGAGAAAAACAATCTTTAGCAAGGATGTCACCTTCGATGAATCTACCATGTTGAAGAAGGTGAATGTTGAGCAGTCGGATGGAACCACCAAAAAGGTGGAGTTCGAAAAAACAATTGTACCAGCAGATCCGGAAACGGGTATTGATTCTCTTATGGTAGAAGGAGATTTTGATGAAGAGGAGGTTCAAACTCTCGAACCTCAAACGCAACATGAATCAATTGCAACCAGCAAGCCAAAGAGAGTTATTGTAAAGCCTGCTCGCTATACAGATACGGTGGCTTGTGCATCTTCAATTGCAGCTGATGATGTTCCTACTACTTACTCTGAAGTTGTTCGAAATTCAGAGAATGAGAAGTGGAGGATTGCCATGAGTGAAGAAATGCAGTCCCTTGAAAAGAATCAGACATGGGAGTTGACCAACCTCCCAAATGGAAAGAAGGCAATTAGATGCAAATGGGTGTTTGCAAAGAAAGATGGGTTCTCCGGCCAAGATGATGTTCGCTACAAAGCAAGATTGGTAGCTAAGGGCTATGCTCAGAAAGAAGGAATTGATTACAATGAAGTGTTTTCTCCAGTCGTAAAGCATTCCTCTATTAGAGTTTTGTTGGCTTTGGTAGCACAATTGGATCTTGAACTAGTTCAGATGGATGTAAAGACTGCATTTCTACATGGAGACTTGGAGGAGGAAATCTTTATGGTTCAGCCAAAAGGATTCAAAGTTGCTGGAAAAGAGAATGAAGTGTGTAAAATTAATAAATCCTTGTATGGGTTGAAGCAGTCCCCGAGGCAGTGGTACAAGAGATTTGATAAGTTTATGTTGGAGTCAGAGTACACAAGAAGCAAGTATGACCATTGTGTCTATTTGAAAAAGCTACAAGACGGTTCCTTCATATATCTTCTTCTATATGTAGATGATATGTTGATAGCTTCTCAGAGTTCAGTGGAGATTGAAAACTTGAAGACTCGACTGAAAAAGGAATTTGAGATGAAGGATCTTGGTGAAGCAAAGAAGATTCTTGGCATGGAAATAGTCAGAGATAGAAAATCGAGGAAGCTTTGTTTGACTCAGAAAAACTATCTGAGAAGGATGCTAAAGCATTTTGGGATCAACGAACAAACAAAACCTGTTAGCACTCCGCTCGCTCCTCATTTTAAACTCAGTGCTGCTATGTCGCCAAAGAATGATGCTGAAAGAGAGTACATGAAAAATGTACCCTATGCAAATGCTGTTGGTAGCTTGATGTATGCTATGGTGTGTACAAGACCAGATATTTGCCAAGCAGTTGGAGTAGTGAGCAGGTATATGTATAATCCAGGAAATAGCATTGGCAAGCTGTTAAATGGATTTTGAGATACATCCATAATACAACGGATGTTGGATTGGTTTTCGAACAAGATGATAAGCAGTGGGTGGTTGGATATTGTGATTCAGATTATGGTGGAGATTTAGACAAGCGAAGGTCAACTACAGGCTACGTCTTTACTCTTGCAAAAGCACCCGTTAGTTGGAAGTCTACCTTACAGTCTACTGTTGCTCTGTCGACAACAGAAGCAGAGTATATGGCAGTTACAGAGGCTGTGAAGGAAGCAATATGGCTTCAAGGGTTGCTTGCTGAACTTGGAATTGATCAGAAGTTTGTCAAATTGCACTGTGATAGTCAAAGTGCAATTCACTTAGCAAAGAACCAGGTTTATCATGCAAGGACGAAGCACATTGATGTCAGATATCACTTCATACGAGAGATACTCGAAGAAGGTGGAGTTAGAATCCAGAAGATCCACACCACAAAGAATCCTGCTGACATGTTAACAAAAGTTTTGGCTGCGATCAAGTTCAACTCTTGTTTGGACTTGATCAATATTGTCAAAACTTGAAGATTGGTTTAAAGACACCACCAACAATGGTTGAGAGGTAGATTGAAGACCTTTGGGCATTCGCCAAGGTGGAGAATTGATGTGAATTTGGCTCATGCTTGGATATGATTTAGCCACGTATCTAATATTCTATTTGGATATGTGGGGTCCCTTTGTGTGGCTGAAGTTTTTCCTTGATGACAAAGGAATTGCAAGTGGCTAGATCAAGTTGGAAGTATTTGGCCTATAAATAGACAACATTCTCATTCGTATTTTGCACACCAAAAACACAGCAACATTCTCTAGTAGTTGTTTGTGCTCTCCTCTCTATTTGTATTATTTCTATTATACAAGAAATAATAAAGTTGGTGATGTGTTGGGAGGATGTAGGCAAAATTGGGCCGAACCTCGTTAAATCTCTGGTGTTCGTTTGTGTTGTTTATTTTCAATAGCTTTATTTGGGGTATCGTTATTGTGATCTATTGCGCTAGTAAATTATCGAAATAATTCTTTTCCACTTATAATTTATTAGTCCAATCTTTTACGGGCTTTACCCATTCGGTGGAATAATTTGGCCGACTATTTCCACAACAGGTTATATGTTTACCAACAAACAGCCTACTTCAGTTCTCAAAACCAGAAAGAAATCAATTTTGACAAGATAACAAGGTTAACCATAATTATGTTAAGTCGATGAGGATCTTGGTAAGTAAGTAAATGATCTTGATGTCTTACAACTACTTGGTGACAATATATTAATTGATCTAATCTGTTAGATGCACTGAGTTTGATCAAAACACATTTTCCATAAATTTTAAGATCAAGATTCGAATGTCTGTACATATATGCGCCGCTTTTGAACAGCCGTGCATATTAAGAACATAATGGTTCTAATATCCCCAAGTTGAGGCCAATTAACATTAATACTCCTAATATAACGTCATATTCGTCCGCAGTACCAAGTAACTAGCATACAATTAGGCGGTTCTCCGTTTCTTGATCTCCATTGCAACATGTCGCTGAAATTGATTTATTTCATTCGTTTGTTTAAAGTTACCGGTGTATGAATAAACTATTCATAAGATGCCAAAAAGAACAATTAGTTATAACTAATTAGGACCAATGTGTTTTGATGCTCCACAATCTTCCGAGTCAGTTATAGATAATTACCTGGAATAAAACTTGCACTGCATATAGAAACGCGCGCCTTTCCTTTTGAACACTAACGTAATCTAGTCGGCATCCTCTAATTCTGGATCACCCATATATGTAGGTATGTAAATTCCATTAGGGACCAATATAGTCCAAAGCACGCAGTCTTCATTGTTACAAAGAAAAACTTGGAGTGTAGAAGATTTTTGACTCATCTAAAAGGTTTGTAAAATCGAAGTCGTCTCTACCACCTCTAATCGGAGAATGACGGGAGCTTAAAGAAATTATTATCTATCACAATTCTGATCCATTTCAACAGCAAAAATCCTTGGATATTTCAAGCAAAGAGTCGGAGCGCATTGGACATATGTTGGTCAAAGTATGAACTTAGTTAACAAGTTCGATTATCTCCTTATAAACATTTAGCTTCGACAATCTTCCTAGGAACACTCAATTTCAAAACTTTATTGGAATGTGAATCTAAGAAATCATTGAAGCCATAGACTGTTATCATCATTTTCCAAAGATAAGTCCCTTCCTATTTGTAACCACAGGAAGGGACTTATTATCTATACGTACTGGTTAATGTATATGTAGATTAGCCGGACTCATGCCCTTGAGGGGGAGCTTAACATAGGAGCTCATATTTACCCTTAAGTAACTACCAAGTACGCCAAGCCTTTAGATTTGTGAACTCCACCATAACCGAATGACACGAAGCTAGTGAAGTACATATATAATTGTAAAATTCAAGTTTTCTATCAATTATTATATCGTGAAAACATTCGGGAGATAATAAGATCATAAAAGTTCATTTATTTAATATCAACATACTTGAAGGAAAATCCTAAGACATATAATCCTAGAATTCAACATCGATTTCATTCAAGCACGAGAACTATATAACTTATTGGTGCCACAAACGGGGCATGACTGAGCCTTGTCGGAACAGTTTGAACAAACACAAAGGTGTCGGCATGGTAACAACACAATAGTCGCAGGTGCTCCCTTGCAAATGCAGCACTTGATTATTCTTCTAAACATTGAACTATTAGCTTGGCTACTGCCCGCACCAATAACCACCACCGGCTCTATCTTTACAGGCTCTATCTTTACTTTTATTAAATCTTTGTTGTCAATATTCATTGACTTCTCTAAATCCTCCTGTGTATCTATCTGCAAATTAGGCAAATGGGTTAATTAGTTGCATGAAATAAAAATATTAATTCCCATTATGAAAGTGTCTAGAAGCTATTTACAGGCTCTATCTTTACGTTCATCAACTCTTTGTTGTCAATATTCATTGACTCCTCTATATCGTCCTTTCTATCTATCTGCAAATCAGGCAAATGGGTTACTTAGTTGCATCAAAAGAAAAAATTAAATCTCAAAATCTAAATTAGCTAGAAGCTATATATTTATTATCCGTTGATGATTAATTAAGTAACCAAAAAAAGAACTCGTTACGTCTTTATAGATGTAGGACATGTGGTCAGATAAGAGTTTATTTCGTTGCTCAACTAGAGCTAAGTACTCCTGATAACGGGCAGCCTGCGTGGCTGCCATCTCGGCGTATCTTGGAGGTGGCTCCATGTACGGAGCTGGAGCATTAGTACTTGTAGACACCCGAGGCTTTTGATCTACACGTGAAATTAATTTTACATACATTAGATTTCTACATGTTTTAATGTTTATGTTGAAATTTTTAATCAATTTTTTTGTAGATCTTACATCATGATCTACATGCCGTTGTACTCTCTTACAGTACGTTTTCAACATTGGTTTAAGTTTAAACAAAGTATTCTTATCATAAAAATAGTACTTTATAAATCTTTGTAAATAAGTAGAACTGATATCAAAAAGAGAGAAAATGGAACTACGAAAACCTTCACCGACGAAGTATTTTTCTGAACGATGCCTTTTGGGCTCCCGCTGATCCATAACACTGAGAATGAAAAGAAGAAGATTTATATCTATTAATATGGAATTGATAGATTTTACAAGTTTATATCACCAGAGGCGGAGCCAGAAAAATTAACCGTATGTAGCACAAAATAAAATTGATGTTCACTTTGCTTTACAACTCAAACTTTGGTTTAAAGTTGCTCCGTAAACTCAATAAAACTATACCTTAATTATTTAATATTAACACTCAACAAGAACAAGTATAAGATAGGGGGTGGAATTGGGATGTAATGTTTTGAGTAAAATAGTTATGACCTACAAAAAATGAAAAAAAATTAAGCTGTAGTATGGATTCGAAGGTTGTATTTGTATCCCTCGATTATAGCCCAATACATACAATTTACACATAGTCGACAAATTTCGTATGTAGCAAGTGACACACTCTGCACCAACATACCTCCGCCCCTGTATATCACCTGCGGTACTCATTCCTTTATATCTGAGAATGAACATTGTATTGCTATTTATGGAAGTATAATTAGAATTTTACAAAAAGAAGATCACATGAATTATCACAACTTCAATCAGAATTTTACCAAAAAGAAAAGATCACATGAATTATCACTACTATGATCAGAATTTTACCAAAAATAGAAGATCATATGAAGCATTGAAGCATGCATCACAGCTATCACGAGTATAGTACTACTATACACTCCTGCGTACTCATTCCTTTTGTGTGTTAAAAACATGTTACATGTGCCCATTTCTTACGGAGTTTATTAAGATTATTACTCTATCCGTTTTAAATTATTTATCACTAAGTTGAAAAGACACATTTCAAGATAAACAATTAATTGTCTTTTTCAAGGTTTGCGTAGTTTTAATGTTAAAGGTAATATGAGAAATATAATCATTAATCGTATTTATTTTTAGAAGTAAATAATTATTTTGGAACAAATAAAAATAGTAAGATGGATAAATAATTTGGGACATGTTGCAAGCCAAAGCATGGATTGTTGTTGCACCTCGGGAAAAATATCTTTGCTTTTAAATTTCTCCAAGTCCTCCGCAGTAGCATGGACAATATTGTTACGCCATTTCCAAACCACCCAAATCAATACATAACAAACACCATGGAAAGCCTTGTCGACACATTTGCTTCTACTGATAGTATTTTTAACAAAAACATCAGCAATGGATGTAAGTAGCGGCTTGGTAACATGCCACCAACCCCAAATTTTACGCCAAAGACCCTGAATTTTAGGACACAATAATATATAATGCTCCAAAGTTTCTTGATCACTCTCACAAAAAAACGCACAAGGAAGAGTTCAAGTGTAGACCGCGATCGACTAGATTATCAAAAGTAGGAAGTCGATCCAACATCAATTGCACGCCAAACACAAACATTTATTTTACCAGGAACCCATGGGTTCCAAGTAAAAGAACTGTTGAACCCCACCGAACTGAGCAGCTTGTTTTGAACTAATAAGGACAATCTTTTAACCAAGAAATTACCTTTCGGGTCAATGATCCCATTGTAACGTTATTTCTCTAATTAAATTAGTAACTTCAATTGTTTTATTAATTATATACAAAACACATATATTTACAATTGAACAGTTCACAATATGTATGACATAATATAAAATCAGGGTGTTTCTTAAGGAATCTAAAAGGATGGAATGACACATGAAAGGTAAGGGTGATGGTAATGAAAAAAATGCAACTAAACTAATGATAAAGATTCTTATGACGGGTTAAGTTGTGAGTTATTTCAAAATCATGATCTCATTGTATAGTTTTTTACTTTTATTAATTTGACTAGTAACTTTGATTATCATGTCCTTTATATTATGTAATCTATTTCATTGACCTGTTCATTTAAAAAAAGAGTTTTCAGTTTGTCCTTCAAACAGAAATCCAAAACCCTCCCAAACCCCATTTCACTATCTTCTTCGTATCATATCATATCCTAAAAGCTCTACTGCACAGTGATTATTTATGGCGTCTGTAACTCTCACCACCACAACCCCTTCTCATCTTACATCCGCTTTTCTTTCCACTACAGGTTTTCCCACCACTCACTCTTATCTATTACTCCGTATATGACACTTGATTGATTTACTTCGTATTTATAACAAAATTTAGGATATTAATTGCAGAATTTTGTGGGTTGTCTCGGAGCTTACAATTGCCACATAAGCAGGTCAGTTGTTTTAATTGCTCTACTCTAAATGCCTGCAATTATACACGAATAAAGTTGCTTGCTTTTACACAAGGGGTTTACGGGAAAGGTGTTCGATGAAATGCCTAAATGAAAAGTTATCTTATGTATTCTGGATTGAGATGGTTTATTCATGGCCTAGTAACCATTGTTTAGTAACTAAGGTTTGTTTAAGCTATATTTGACATGTCCAACTATGTATGCATTCTTTGGTCCATATATGCATGTTTACAACATTACTGTTGAAATTGATTTTCCGATTGATTTAGAAACAGGTGAGTTTCCGGTTAATGACCTTATGACTTGAGGTGTAGAAAATCAAGTTCTGTTAGATGATGTTGCGAACTTCAAATTTTACTCGAATTTCTAAGAAAATGGCTCGTGAAATAAACGATTGTGTTGTAACTGCAAATGAATGTAGCTCAAAACTGACCTGTTTAATTATGTTGTAACCTTCTTTTTATGAGATTGTAATTGCACGGGATTTCACTGTTATCCTCATTTTCTATTGTTTGATGATATAACGTTTATGGTAACAGAAATGGTGTTCTAAGAAATTTGTTCCTATGAAAATATCAGCCAGCATTGATTTGAAACCTCCTCCTTATGAATTGGTACGAGTACTATATTCATATATATCTTCATATACCCGAAAAGTGTAGACTAAGCTCACATGATGATTGATGTGGATATATGTAACACATGCTTATTTCCATGTGATAGCATGCTTTAGAACCACATATGAGCAAAGAGACATTGGAATATCATTGGGGAAAACACCACAGAGGTTATGTCAACAACCTAAACAAGCAAATTGAGGGAACTGAATTAGATGAAATGACATTGGAAAGCATAATAGCTGCTTCATACAACAAAGGTGATCTTCTTCCGGCCTTTAACAATGCTGCACAGGTTTGGAACCATGAATTTTTCTGGGAGTCTATGAAACCTGGTGGTGGTGGAAAGCCTTCCGGGGAACTTTTAGAGTTGATAAACAGAGATTTTGGTTCATTTGAAGGCCTAATAAACGAGTTTAGGGTAGCTGCCACTACTCAGTTCGGATCTGGTTGGGCTTGGCTTGTATGTAAGTGTTCCAGACAATCCTGATTCTAAAGTTGGAAATTAGATGTGCTCATTTTTTGCCATTTTTCTTTGTAGATAAAGAGCATAAACTTGACATACCAAATGCTAGGAATCCACGTCCATCAGAGGAGGACAAGAAGCTTGTTGTGGTGAAGAGCCCTAATGCAATTAATCCTCTTGTGTGGGAGTACCATGTGAGTAACAATAAAATCTTAGCTTGTTTGGGAAAACTAAAAATTTTCTATTTAATATTTACAATTTACTTTTTTACAAGTGCAACATACTTTCCTATAACCATTAAATGCAACATATTTACGAATAATGAAGTATGCAATTTGTTATATTACATTGTGAAATTTATGTTGCATTAGATGGTTCAAATAATGGTAATTGTATTGCATTAAATGGTTACAAATTGTGTATATTGGCAAGAAATGGTTAGCATGTTTCATTGAATGATTACCAAGACGTGTTGCATATATTAGTAAAAACTAAAAAGTGAATAAGTTCATTGCATTTTCGTGCAGTTTGCCTCCTCTCTATCTTATCTTAGATTCTTAGTTGATATGATTGAATCCTTATTACTGTTGTTTCTCTCAACTAACCCATAATGGTTTTATTTTTCTTCTATTTTGCAGCCCCTCCTCACTTTAGATGTCTGGGAGGTAACATTTAATTTATTTCTATTTTCCCTATTAAGAATTTGTGTTCATGAATCTTGACTCATGACATACTTACTAATTGAATCTATATGTGTGATTGCAGCATGCATACTACCTCGACTTTGAGGTAAGAACTTGATTATTAGATACCTGAAACGAATTTTCAAGCAATCCCTATAGCCCATATATCACGAGCAATATGTAATATATTATTTCATGATTCTCGTATGGACGTAATGTGATGATTATGCTAATTGCTATTTAAATACTTATTTTTTTACAGAACCGTAGACCTGATTACATATCAACTTTCCTGAATAAGCTGGTATCATGGGAAACAGTGAGTTCCAGACTCGAAGCAGCCAAGGTTCTAGTAGCAGAGAGAGAAAAAGAAATGGAGGAAATTGATGCAATCGATGACCTGGACACAATAGAACCGGAAGATACAGATATGTACTTTGGAAGTGAGGCAGAGGATGGTGAGGATTTTCTGGATGATGAATGAGATAAATCATTGAAATAGTAATTCCGGTTTTGTATCGAAGATGAACTACACTTCTGTCAGCATAGGATATTAGGATCTACTGGACAGAGGTGTCATCGAATTAATTGTGATGTTATAGTTGTTAGGTCTTGTCAAATTATGCTTGTAATGCTTAGTATTAGAATATTAGATGGTAATGTATTTAGCAGGTATCAGAAATCTGAGAAGGTTGACGAAAAAATTCCAGACCAGTTGTGTACATTTATTTTATTCTTTTACCTTTCAAATAGAAAAATAAAATTAAATTAAATAAAAACCTTCACATTTATATATTTCCAGTCTTAGGAACTCATCTTTGTAATTTGGTTTATGTTACATCTTAATCAACATAAGTGAAAAAATAAATTGAATCAGATCTTGACTGACTATATTCAACTTTGTTCTTGCAACAAGATTTCTTTAGAAGTTGCTTTTGTGTCCAATACTCCTATCCAGCTTGACTGACTATATTCAACATTGTACACTAGTTCTGGAAAGGTAATGCAGAGATTATTAATTTTTCTGTAGAAAGGTAATAACTACCACGAATAATACCAAAGTTTCACGTCTCTTGAAACGAGCTCCATAGTCCAAAACATTAAGGAGAGCCTCTGATCGTCTTGCAAAGAAGTCCTCGTAACTAAGACAATCTGGTGGTGTAAGCTGAGCATGTGTTAGCACTACCACTCCTTTACGCCATATTTCTTTACCAAAACTCTCAGTTTCAACTGATTATCCAAGTTATCCACTCTATCTGAATCCATCCTGTCCACATATAACAAAACATCACTTGTTTTGTTCAAAAGAAACCTGCTCACTCACAACCACAAATCTTTATAAGAGCCTAGAGGTGTCAATTTCAACCCATTTAATTATGGAAACATCAAACGAAGTTATGTTAAACTTTACGGGTAGCATAGTAAAAAATTAATGGCTAAAAAAAGGAACTAATAGGTTCAGTGGTCGAAAGATGAAAGTGGCCCAAAGTGCAATTTTAATGCGTAAAACCTCATAAGACAGTTTATGATATATTTGAGATTATTATTTAAAAGATATCCTTTTTGCAATCAAAGCTCTATTATAACTCCAGAACTTTAGAACAAGAATGTGCCTGCTTAAACCAAATCCCGGTGCACTTCGACTCGTACCATAAAAATCACCCTTTTCAAATTACAGAACGATTCTCCCCCGCCCATCTTTTCAACCTCTATAATAGCCACGTTAGCATAATAATATAAAAATTATTATTATTGCGATAGTTGTTCGTCCCAATAAATCCACTATCTTAAGAAAATTGTTTTGAGATTTGACAATTAGCATCCTAAATACCATCAACATACAACGGACAATGAGGTAAATATGATTGCAAACTAGTATTGGCGCCCACACACACACACATTGCTGGTAACACAGCATGTTATTATGATTATAAGTACATAAAGTATAGACCTTTCGATGAGTTCCAGGCCCTGATCGTTGACATATCCGCCTTCAACAATCCCAGGTGTGTAAATGATGTTCAAAGTGAACCCGGACTACTCACGTGATACCATCACTGGTCGTGGCACATCTGACAGCTATATCAGATAAATAAATCATATCTTGTGAATTGGGAGCATCATCCTTAGAGGTGGCAACTGACAAGATGGGAAACTCACCATGTTGGTTAAGGTCAAATCAGGTTCGGTTTGAAACAAGTAAAATGTCAGCGAGGGTGGGTCAGGTCAAGTTTGGATTGGCCAGTATTCACTTTTCTTAGACTTGCATAAATAGTTTGAGAACTTTATGCGGAGGGAGAAGGGAGTGAACTTCTAGTTAAGCTGGAAAAATAAGGAGCAAGATTCTGACTGAATTCTCTTTAAAAAATTAATGAATGTTTAAGAAGTAATGATACATACCCATAGAAGGAGCAGTAGATGTAGGGTAGCACTTGAAGCCATAATGCACCTCACATTACACGTAACCCTTCATGTAGTTTACCATTAGCTGTTTGGAGACGGGCCCAACAAGAGCTTCATTAACCTCATGTTTTCAAGCCTATATTTTATATACTTTTCTTCACCAATAACCTTTGCAGGAGCAGTATCCGTTCTTAAAATGATGGAAGCGACTAGAATCTCTCAATATTACCTCATGTTCAATTACCCTGGATATGTACATGATGGCAACGTGACAATCGCCACAAACACGTAGGTTTTTTGTGATCCTAATCGGTACACCAGGAGCTGTTGTTAAAATCCCATATGCAAGTGCCAACTTCTCACTGTGTTCCACAAGAAGATCACCTTTCTCCTCGTCGTCTACATCATGGAGAGCAAAACTCGTATCAGGAACATAACCAAGGGCTTTAATTTGATGCATTAGGTCATCAAGAAGATTATATATCTCTTGTGCAAGTGGGTGAGTTTTATCCCCGACATAAAATGTTGCAGTGCCAGTTTTTCCCTGAACCCAACTACACCCAGGTCTCTTCCTAATCCTTGTATCTTTCATCAAAAACCTAATTTTAGCTACATCTTTCCACCGCCTAGCATTGGCATATATGTTGGAAAGAAGGGTATATGTTCCATCATTTTCACACCCTAATTCTAATAGCTTATTAGAAGCATATTCCCCTAATTCTACATTTGTATGAACCCTACACGAACCAAGTAATGCCACCCACACTACTGGGCTAGGTTCCATAGGCATCTCTTTAATGACATCCATAGCTTTCTCTAATTGACCAGCCCGGCCCAATAGATCGACCATGCAAGCAAAATGTTCCACCCCAGGAACAATCCCGAATTCCCGTGTCATAATGTCGAAATACTCCAACCCTTTTTCAACTAAACCAGAGTGACTACAAGCGTAGAGCACAACAACAAACGTCACACCATCAATTGGGAGACCTGCATGTCTCATTTTATTAAAGAGCTCGAGGGTTTCTAAACCACGACCATGCATTCCATACCCAGTCAATAGAGATGTCCATGATACAACATTTGTTTGGTTCATGTTATTGAATACAACACGGGCCACATCAACATCACCCGATTTAACATACATGTCAATAAGACAGTTGTCAACAAATAAGACATCAGATTTTTCATATCTGTTGCGGATTACGTAAGCATGAATCTGCTTACCAAGTCTTAGAGCAGCAAGACGAGCACAGGCCATTAAAGCACATGATATGGTAAAAGCGTTTGGTTGTGTGGGCTTGTTTTGTTTAAGCATATGTGAGAAAAGTTCTAGTGCATCATTGGCCTCACCATGTTGAGAATATCCACCGATCATGGCTGTCCAAGTGACTACATTTCTATCAGAATGAGGAACAGAATCAAAACACTTACGTGCAAGATCGCCAGCCTTGCACTTGGCATACATGTCAATCAGAGAATTGATCACCATTTGTTCATCTCCAGGATCATTCTTGTTTATGTTCATAATCTTTTTGATGGCATAGCTATGAATCTCCTTTCCTTGAAGCAATGTCCCTACGCACGCACAGCCCGATAGTAGTGAAACAAGGGTCACAACATTGGGCTCAGAGCCAGAAACAAGCATTTGCCTGAAAACGTCAAGGGCTTCATAGCCATGACCTCTCTGAGCATAACCAGCGATCACAGCACTCCATGTAACCACATTCAATACAATATTTTCCTCTCGCATCTTCTCAAATAAACCAAGAGCATCTTCGTATCTACCTATCTGCGAGTACCCAGTAACCATTGCATTCCAAGAAACTACATCTTTCACTTCCATCCGCTCAAAAACTTTGTTTGCATCATCCATCAACTCGCATTTGGCATACATGTCAACTATCGCGTTTCCAACAAATAGATCCTCAACGAGATGGGTTTTTAATGCGTAAGCATGCGCCTCCTTGCCTTGCATAGATGCACGAACAGAAGCAAAAGCAGGGAGTATATTAACAAGACTTACAGCATCAGCACAATTATATTCGATCGCTGTCATTCGATAAAACATCTGAACGGCTTTTTTCGAATCACCACTTTGCATATAAGCAGCAACAATCGAGTTCCACGAAATTGTATCCGCAATCTTTCTACAAAGCATTTCATCAAACACTTGGCGTGCACTACCCAAATCACCACAACGTCCATACATTGCCACCAAAGCATTACCAACAAACACATTATCCTCATACCCAAGAACACAAACAACTCCATGCAATGAAACACCAACCCGAAACGACGACAGCTCTCCACAAGCCTTAAAAACAAAAGGAAAGGTGTAACCATCAGGACGCCAACCAAGCAAGTGCATATTATGAAACAACTCAAGAGCATGATTGAGTAATCGAAGACGAACAGCACGTTGAATCAAAGAGTTCCAGTGGAAGACAGATGAGGTTGAAACTGGGAGACGAGTGAGGATAGAAAGGGCTTGTGATGGGGCGTCGCAGGAGATGTACATATCCACAAGTTGTTGTAATTGTAGGCCTTTGACTGTGAGCCGTTGGTGAACCAGTTTGACTTTGGTCAATGAGAGGTTGCATGATTGAGCAGATGATATGGTGGTGAAGAACGATAACCGAATGTGTTTGAACTGAAGTTGTGGTGGTGGGATTGAGAAATTAAAAAGGTGACGGAACATTATTTTACATATCAGTTTAGATGGTGATGTATTTAGCAGGTATTAGAGGTTATAATAGTGGTCCAGACCGGAGAGCATAAATTTAGTTTCGAGTGGGCGAACTCATAACAATTTTTTTTATAAAAATTACCTTAAATTACTCTTAATAATATACAGTAAATAATTTACCTCTGCGTATACTACCCCAGCCAATCAGCCATGTCTCCGCCCTTGGCAGAGAGAAAGTAGGGTCGGGGATAGGCCTATAAACTAACCGAACGAACACGAACGGAGTCTGTTCGTGTTCGTTTATTAAGGTTTTGACGAACAAACGAACGAACACGAACGGATAAGCGAACGGATTTTGTTGTTCATGTTCGTTCACTAAGAAAATTTGTTTGTTCACGAACACAAACGAACGTACACGAACAAACACATAATTTAATACATTTCTTCGTTAATACCTTAAACGAACCTCAACAAACATAAAAGAACGTATATATACACATCTACATATATATATATATATATATATATATATATATATATATATATATATAGAACTTGAAACTTTGCAATGCGTATTCAACATTACAAAACAATCACAATATGAAGATGAACTCATTTGCTTGGTCCGATCGTAGGAAAGAGTAACAGATCTGGAACTAGTCGAGGGAGAGAGTGGAGGTGTGTTTGGAGTGGATAGAAATATGAGAGGGAAATGTGAGGTGAAAATATCTAGATATTTAATATTATTAAATGAAAATATCTAAATATTTAATAATATTGTATTTAGAATTTAGCTTAAATCAAAATAAGATATACAAATATCTATTAATTTAATTAAACTATTAGTTAATAAACGAACATTTAACCGAACGTTCACGAACATGTTATCGAACGTTCACGAACGTAAATGAACGAACGAGACCTGTGTTCATGTTCGTTCATATAATTAAACGAACGTAAAAATTTGTTCATGTTCGTTCATATAACGAAACGAATGAACATAAACGAACTTCCCGCCGAACGGTTCGCGAATAGTTCGCCGAACGTTCAGTTAGCTTACAGGTCTAGTCGGGGACGAGAAAATCTGCCATGCAAACTAGCCGAGTCAACTCAGTTTTATGCTCCAGCTATGGAGGTTGTTTGTAAAATAGTTCAGCCTAGATTGGTTACCGGTTAGGACCAATTATGTTTGCCTTTGGTTTATGATGTGGTTTGGTTCTGTATCTAGTTTTGTATGGAAATAAAATTAATCTAGTATGATAAAGATCCACCCATCTTGATCAATATAATTGAAGAAATAAATTGAACCAGATCTTGAACTAGTATAGCCAATATCAGTTTCTGGTTCAAAAATGGATAGAAACGGTTAGAAGAACACAACGAACTTGAAGAATGAAAGCATCGACATAATCTGACAGTAAAAGTCAGTTCTTCATCCCATCCAGTTTGTAACCAAGAATCGAACTTCTTTTCCTACTTTATCCTTTTCAAACTAGATACTCCTTTTATATATATAGCTTTAGATGTTCAAACTATAACCTCAAATTCCTATTTGGTTCGACGGATTAGAACCAAAACAGTTCAACTAGATCCAGAGATTACTTCTCTTAATTGTTTAAAATTTAGGTTCACATAAATAACAGAGATGCAACAAACAGAAATCATACCTCCTGTACTTGAACAAAGAAACATGCCCAGTGAAATTGAATACAAGTGAAACACCTTATAATTATTGAATCGACAAAAATGTCTGTCTAATATAACACCATGGTTTTCCATATTACATAACAAAAATAACCGCCACGAACAACCGTCCAACTCAACAATAGAAACATAGTTTAACAGAGGAACAAGGGCTCATTCCCAAGATGACTTCGGTTCTTTAGCGATATCATCCTTAATCCATTTTTGAACTCCCTTAACGACAAAGAAGTACTGTAACAAGATGCAGAAGATGTACAAAGATCAAATTAGGGAACTACACAAGCAGGGGTGGCAAATACATAATAATAAATTATGCATGGGTTGATTCGAGTTATCTCTTAGGGGCGAGATAAAACAAAAAAGTTAATAAGACGCGGTTCGCAGTAACTCTTTTTTTAAGCATCCTAACTCAACTTATCCAAAAATAAATACAATATACTTTCACTCCCCCGTCCCAAATACATAGTCCAATTTTCTATTATACTTTGTCCCAAATCTATTGTCCACCTTCAAAATACTGTACCAAATTTCCCATTCAACCCAGCCAATTTTGGCCCGTACCCAGAAACTATCCATCTCAACTCAATAATCATCCCACCCATATTGCAACCGCTGTTTCAAATAAGCAGTTTTATAGCTTACTTGGAATGCTAAGATGAGAGGGATGAACGCTTTCCCTCTTGCATTAGCATCCGGACCATCAATCAACTTTTGGTCAACCAAAATGCTTTTGCTTTCATTGGTAGCAACTTTAGTGATCGTATCGACTATATTGGGGATCCAAGCAACTCCATTTGGAAGAATCTAACAAGAATTACAAGAAAATATCATGTAAATTTAAGATAAAAGTGTTGCCCGGGACAAAACATGACAGCAAAAATGACCAACCTTTTCTTCACTGTTGTTTTTACCACACCTGCTGCTGTTCTCAACCAAGACAACAGGAACATAATGAGCCTGCAATAAGTAGCAGCAACAACATTAAAGATCTTTGGATGCACAAGAGACCATGCTTTTTAGTCTCCTTGGTACATCTTATTAAATGGGTCGACTTTAATTGGTTTTATCTCAAAGGGGTCAAAACATAAAATTTAACTAAAAAGAGGAATGTGTCAAGTCACTCAGAATGGTGAAAAAAAGTTGTGTTACCCAAAGTCTAGTTTTAATGCATACAACATACTAGATCCATTGATTCAAATACTTATATACACGTATACAAAAGTAAATATATTGCTTTCATTATCAATTTTAACACATTACGTCGTTAACTATTTATAGGAAACAGCTTTAGAATGGACTACGAGAAGTATTTGAGGGTCAACTCAACCCGACATATTCCGTCAGGTAAGAAAAAAACTAACCGCCCAGCTTCCCCCTCTATATTTTATACAAAGACCCCATGTTATATCTTTAATGACACTGAAGATTAGTCCATTTAACAATTCATAATCACCATAATCACTTTTTAATTCAGAGGTGTGCACTACACACACACACACACACACACACACACACACACACACACACACACACAGAATGGATAAACGAAAGAATTATTAAAGAATTATACCAAACTTTCACGTCTCTTGAACCGAGCTCCAGAGTCCAAAACTTTAAAGAGTGCCTCTGATCGTCTTGCAAAGAAGTCCTCATAACTAAGACAATCTGGTGGTGTAAGCTGAGCATGTGTTAGCACAACCACTGCTTTACGCCATATTTCTTTACCAAAACTCTCAGTGATTGCCTTAACAATCTGCTTATCCAAGTTATCCACTCTATACGAATCCAGCCGGTCCACATATAGCAAAACATCTATTGTTTTGTTCAAAAGAAACCTGCTCACTCAAAATCACATCACAAATCTTTATATGAGCCTGGAGGTGTCAACTTCAACCCGAGTACTTACAGAAGCATCAAGTAAACTTCTGTTAACTTTATCGGGTAGCAAAATAAATAAAAAATGGATACAAAAGCATCCGATGGATTCAAAGGTCAAAAGATGAAAGTGGTTGAAAGATGAAAGTGGCCCAAACTGCAAATTTTAAGGCGTAACCCCAAGGCAATTATGATAAAATTTGAGATTATTATTAAAAATAAATCCTTTTTGTAATCAAAGCTCTATTAAAACTCCAGAACTTTAAAACAGAAGTGTGCCTGCTCAAAGCAATCCCGGTCCACTTCTACCTGTACCACAAAAAACACCCATTTCGACCCATTACAGAACGATTCTCCTCCGCCCATTTTTGACTGCTAAATAGCCACGTTACCATAATAGTATAAAATTTGTTATCATTGTGGTACTTGTCCATCCCAATAAATGCAATATATCTAAATGAAATAGTTTTGAACTTTGACCATTAGCAACCTAAATACCATCAACATACCAAAACCACTAGCAGGTAATGAGGTAAATCAGAATTGAAGGCTACGTATTGGCACACACACATTGCTGATAACACGACAAGCTATTCTGATTTTACATATATAAGTACAAAAAGTCAGTATAGACCTTTTGATGAGTTCCAGGGCCTGATCGTTGACGTATCCTCCTTCAACAATCCCAGGTGTATCAATGATGGTCAAAGTGAACCCTGACCGCTCACGTGAAACCATCACTGGTCGTGGCACATCTGACTGCAAAATAAGATAAATAAATCAAAACTTCTAAACTGAGAGCATCATCCTTAGAGGTGGCAAGATGGAAAAGGAACTGCATTGGGTAGAGGTCAAATAAACAAGTAAAATCTCAGCAAAGGGTGGGTCAGGTCAGGTTGGGTTGGCCAGTATTCACTTTCTTAGACTTCTATAAATAATTAAAGAGTTCAATGCTAGTATTTGAAAGCTATACTAGTATCATAGTAATAATCAAAAACATTAAACATATTAGACATAATGATTAACTAGATTGTATGCATTTTTGATAAATACTCTTTGCCTCTTTGGGTGACTTTCTACCCATTAAATCCATTTATAAGCATATGGGTCGCGAATGACATCTCTAATCATCCTAGAACTACAAGGTTATAAGAAATACCTGGAAGGCACTGACTGCAACTGCTCGTTCCCCGAGAATAGAGTTCACAGTTGAAGACTTCCCGACACCTCCCTTTCCCATTACAAGAACTGTCAAACTCTGCCTCTCCTGTGACATTACATAACATCATTCAATTAAAAAAGTGGTTAACTTCAAACAAGTTTACCCATATTCTTAACGCTATCAATTCCTTTTTCAACTTTCACTAACTAAAATTCTTGTGATGATACTGAAACAACATCATAATTAAAGGCAAGCAAACTTAGTTGCAAAAAGTGCATCATTTACAAGAAAAAACTCATGAATCTAATCGAACGTATCTCAACCAAAAACTAGTGTACATTATGACATTAACCAAATGTAAATAGAGCAATTAGGGATTAATTTAGACCTTCTCCTTAAATTCTCCCAGTAGCTCCAGCAACTTGGTCTGAGTAGCAAGAGGAAACTGCTGAATCCCAGTCCATTCACGCGCCATTGAACCTGAAAGTATCGAAAAAACGACAAAGTGAACCTAATATTCAGGCCAACTTTTTCATCTCATGGAAACATAACAAAAGTTCAGAGCCACAGCCCACAGGCACAATTCTCAAACTCTCACCATAAAAACAACATAATAAACGATGTAAATTCCATGAAACAGAAACCTATAAATCATTATCCACAAGATATAACTATTTTTTCTTAATATTTAGCTCTTAAATACAAGTTTAACACTACATTCCACTATTATTGAAATTAAACTTCAAAAAATGTGGAAAAGGGAGTAAATGTACATAACTCTTAATCCAAAACAAATAAACTAAAAATTAAAAATACAAAGAGCACGAATTTTTGAGCTGACCTTATTTTTAGTGGCAATTTGATATTTAGAACTTCAAATTGTGTGTAACAGGGCAAAGTGTTACGGATTTTGGGACGTACAGAGAAACCCTAAATTCTCTCGTAACGATAGCAATTGCAAATGGCAAGAGGATTATCAACAACAGGGTTTTTGCAGTTTATTAGAACTATATAAATGGTCCCTTATTTATCCAAACAATAACAGTTACAGTCCTTCAACTTTAAAAAAAGTGATAAGTTTGGTCGTAAATTGGAATATTAAACCGACAGTGGTGAACGGGGTGATTTAAAAGATTTTAGAGTCAAGTTTACAAGCTTATGGTATATTATCATAAGCTAAAAATGCTTATAATCTAAGCTTTATCTGTTGTATATAGAAGGGTAAATGGCGGATATAAGCAACGTACTTTCAATTTTGTTCACATATAAGCAATCTACTTTTTATATTACCGAGTTAAGCAACGTACTCTTAAATTTTGTTTCGACTTAGGTAAGTAAGTTGTTTTTTACCGATTAAAAGTGATTTTCTGCTGACATGGTTTTGCCATGTCACGGATATCGTTGATGTGGCTGCCACGTCTGTTAAATTTGTACACATAAGCGTCCACATCATTATTATGTGATACTATAAAAAAGAATAGCGGCTTCTTCCCCCTTTTGTTCCCGCCGCTAACCCATCACCATAAAACCCTAAAAACCAAAATTTTCTTCAATGGCTTCATCAAGCTCTTCCGGTAACTCTCGAATGCCAAGATTATGCAAATGCAAAGTGCCGCAACCCTTGAAGCTTCGCACTTCATGGACGATTACCAACCCAGCTAGGCGATTTTTGAACTGTCCGGATGCTCTGGTAAGGGGTTTTGATTGTTTGGTAGCTCTTGAGTAGTTCACTATTTGACTGGTGGTTGGAATGTATTTTGCTTGGTACATCAGTCTATAGCATTTGTATGTAAACAGAGTGATAGGTCACCATCGTAATAGCTTTTTAAATTGAGTAATGTATCTTCATGTATGTAACTGACCGTACCATTTGTATGTAAACAGGCTGATGTATCTTCATGTATGTAACATGAACACATTCACATACGTAGTAGCTTTTTTAATTGAGTGGTCTTCATTATGATATATCTGTACATAGTAGCTCTTGAATAGGTCACCATCGATTGTTTGGTATTTCTGAAACCGTTGTTGTTTTTATTAGATTCCATGGAAGAGGTGCAAAGCATATTATTGGGTTGATGAGGAAGTTAAAAATGCGTGGTACAAGATGAATCTGTACGAGTTGCATGAAAGCTTGAACCATGACCAACGAGATTCGTATTATGAGATGATGAAGTATAGAGAAATGTTTTCGAAAATGGAAGATGACTTTGCATTGTATAGGTCCGAGATGGAAGGTATGGTGGAACGGCTGCAAAATGAAGTGGTGGACTACAAGAAAAGCATCAAGTTTTACCTGAAGCTAACTCTGTTTCTTGTTGTGATCATAGTTGGTATGGTGTGTTTTGGTTAGTTGCAGTACATTTAGGATAGTAGCAGCTTGATATAGTTCAAGTTTTACCCGAAGCTAACATTTAGGATGGTGTGTTTTGGTTAGTTGCAGTACATTTTGTGTAGTTGGTGAATGTAATCAATCCAATGTAATCTTTTGGTGTAGTAATGAACGGATGTAGTTGCAGTTTGTTGTTGAAACTTTATTGCATATTTCAATTGGTTGTTGAAACTTTATTGCATATTTCCTGTACTTGAAAAGTGGTACAAAACAACAATGGCACAACCTGGCAGCATCTCAATGACCAAAACTTGAAAAGTAACACCAATGGGACAAAACAATAGAGCATCTCAATGACCAAAACATATAAAGAAATGCCATTGCATTGACCCAAGAACAACAATCAATATAAAAATGACCCACTGCATTAAGCTAATTGAAAATTGGGATCATTTGTTAGATACATTCACTGCAACATACTTAAGACCTACTAAGTTTGATACATACATACTGCAAAGACACAAACATCAATCACCAAGTCTTGATACATACTGCAATCCTACTAGTTATATGACATACATACTGCAAACTCACAAAAAACATCACCAAGTCTGCTTTGATCCTTCACCTGCATACAAGAACTGCAATACAACTACTTTGATCCAGGATCTTCATCATCCTTCTCAGTCAAGTCAAATGGTCTCTCTAAGGTCAATCCAGTACCATACTTATCTGCCTTGAATGGCTTACCTATCAGTGCAATTCTTTCAGATTTTCTCCTCTTTGTCTTCTTTGGAAGATTTAGCCACCATTGATCAACAGGTAGCTCAGTTTCTTTTGGTTCTGGATTGGACACATGGCTTGATTGTGTCAATGGGCCACCAGTTGGCTCATCCACATCCATTGGATCATCATGTTCATCAGTGTCATGCTCAACTTCAGGTTCTTGGTTTTCCTGTCAATACACATATGTATGGTTAAACATCTGTCATGTGTAAACATATGAAATATACTGGAAGTCAAAGATTCATACCTGGTCAAAAAGCATACTCCTTCTCACCTTATACTTCCCACCATAAGCAGACCCCCTTCTAACCCCACTTGCTCCACCACTCTTAGCACCACCACTAGTTACTTGACTAGATCCACCTGCAGTCATTGTTGACCCCACAATACCACCACTTGACCCCCTGCCACGACCTCTTGAACCCCTTCCACCACCCCTTGACCCCCTGCCACCACCTCTTGACCCCCTTCCACCACCCCTTGAACCCCTGCCACCATCAGGTATACCCATATCACCACCACCAGGTATACCGATATCACCACCATCAGGTACACCCATATCACCACCACCAGGCACACCCATATCACCACCACCAGGTACAGCCATATCACCACCACCAGTTTCACCCATATCACCACCACCAGTTTCACCCATATTGCCACCACCAGGTACACCCATATCACCACCACCAGTTTCACCCATATTGCCACCACCAGGTACACCCATATCACCACCACCACCTCTTTACTGGTGACTTTTTCTTTACTGGTGACTTTTTCTTTACTGGTGACTTTTTCTTCTTTGCTCCTTGTGCACTGCTTTCTCCCTCTTGACTTCCATCAAACTCTCTAGCTAGTTTTCTTGCCCTTCTAGCTCTCCAATCACCACCAGCACACCTACCAGTATCTACACACCTTCCACACTTAACTAACAAGGATCTCCAGTCATTCCTAGCATACCATAGTGGCAGACCATTAGCTACACCATAGTTCACCATCATTTGCTTCACTTGTTGTGGAGTCTCAAATCTCATCCCTAAAACTGGTTGTTGCTCCTTCCAATGGACATTGGGGTTGTGAATAGGATACTGAATACCAGGCTGCACCTTATATTGCTCCTCTATATCATCTTCTTCAAGCTCATACTCATTCAGTTTCTCACGGGAGCTATTTGGATCAAAAGGATCATAAACAATGGTTTCATCAAAAGAACTAATAAAACTGCCTCCACACAACTTAGTTAGGAATGGGTCCTCTATGCCTTTATGGTCAATAACAACATCATCTTCACCTTCGTTATGCAACTCAACATAAGGCTTAACATCCTCCTCTAATTCTATATCACTATCAGATTCATCAGAATCATCTAGCATGTCCTTATTCTTTATCCAAGCCATAACATCATATCCATGGTGTTCAACATATATCCCTACTTTACCCTCATGTAAATTACCCACTTGCATAGCATCAAGTAAATGGCCATCATTTGTTAGCTCTCTTATACCAGTAAGTAGTGGTTGATCAGGCACAGAATAATATAACGTACGAATAGGTAATCTAACAAACTTTGATAATTTAGCTAATACTACCTCATATTTGAGTCCTGAAAAATCAACCTTGATGATATTATCGTGTTCGCCATTCACATACTTCAACCGGTCCCCTGTTAAACTGAAAGAGCCTTCGTGATGGAAGCTTACCTTCAATTTGTTGAGCATTCTGCGCAGATAACAAAATTAGGGTTTCGATAATTGGGGTTTTCAAATATCAACAACAATCAACGAAGATAAGCATATATACATGTCGAAATTCACATACCTGAGACGATTTCAGACAACATACGACATTAACGAAATCTTTGTGTGTGTAATTTTGATTTAATTGAGAGAGGGTTTTTAATTTTGATACGGGAGTGGAAACGAGTAAATGAGGGGAAATGTTTTATGCCATGTCACAAAATAGGTAAAATTATTCTTTTTTAAAAAATGGTGAAACCGGCTAAATAATACTGGTGACCGGTTGCTTCCGGTCAAAAAAATGACAGCGTGGCATCTTACCTAAGTCGAAACAAAATTTAAGAGTACGTTGCTTAACTCGGTAATATAAAAAGTAGATTGCTTATATGTGAACAAAATTGAAAGTACGTTGCTTATATCCGCCATTTACCCTTGTATATATAAGGTATTAGTTTTTAGTTTACATAAAAAAGCTCCTATAGTAATTTTTTAAACGAGTTGAAAAAATACAAAAACATATTTATTTGAGATGTTTTACTCATCTAACTTCTTTAATTTGTCATTTTACGTGAATTTATATTGGGTATTGTTAATGATAGTCTTAAGGGCTGTCAATAGCGTGCATTAATTGGTTGTACTAAAGTAATATTTATGGGGGGTCAGCTAAAATTTAGGAGGTCAGAGAGTTTATTACGGTATAAGTACAAATATTAATACGTGTTCTAAATTCTTAGAGCTGGCGTTATCGTTTTCCATGTATATCAGACCTTTATATGAGAAGGAAAAGTTAGAGCTACTTCCTCCAAATAAAAGATTAGCTAACAACCATTATCCATCTTTAGCCATACATTTGTTGGAAAACCCACCTTTAGTGGCTTGTAATAATACAATCAATTGAAATTATTGTTATTTTATTGATACATGTAAATTCTGAAGAAAAATATAATACATTTTAAAACCATAGGGTAGCATCTACGGGTCCATTCATTATATTAAGTGTAATTTTCTTATTAAAAAATGCATTTTTTGTTACATTCTTTATTTATGCTACGTGTTAATAAAAATTAAGATACCGTGCTACAAGTCAACTTAATACCTGAATCCGCTACTACATATAGCCGTTGTTTTCGTCATCACATTCACGCAAGAGACGATGTTATGATTTGAATATTCTTTTTCTATCATTTATATATATATTTTTTAAATTTTACAAAACATCAAATAATATGACCATTATTGTTATAAATTTCATGAACTGCTTTGCAAACGTAATTAGATTTATTAAACTTGCTGCCAAAATAATTACTAAAAACTTTGTTGCTTTTCAGTTTTTATAACTTAACAAATAACCTTATTTAAGTGAATACTTGAATATTATTACAACAATTACATCATTCTGATAAACTAATATAGATTGTACAAAGATATTCAAGTAAGTAATATAGATTATAGACTGTAGATAACTCTATATGTGTACCACTATATAAGTAATTCAATTAAACTGATGTGATCACAATACACTATAAAACATAAGGTACACTAAATCTATGCAACAGGAACTCCATCTCTATAAAACATAACAGCAAATAACCAAAAAGGTCAGCAGGCTTGTAGCAAATTTGAGCACAATTTACAATCTAGACATCAAACAGCAATCGAAGAAAGCTTAGCCAATCGACCGAAATTCAGCCATATATGGAAAGTTGTATATAGATCTTAAATGCTCCTTGAGGTTAAGGAAGCTTGTTCTCATTGATCTTGCTGCCCCTAAATGTTGAAAGAGAGAATAACGATGACCTTGTTGCTGAAAAACAGAAATAGTACAAATTTTACTAAAGTTATGAGTCTAATAAATAACAGCAAATCTGTAAATAGATAGTGTCCATTTTGAGAGTTCTCTTGTATGATATGTGAATTTTATATTTGAGGTATCTGGCATGATGAATCGATATTGTGGGGCCCCGTATGGGTTGTGTCACTTGCGTGTGGGTCAGTGAATTTCTTATAACTACTGTTTGGGATTTGTTAGTATTTGCATTTTAAGAAGTATAAGAAAACTAGCTAGCACAATTTACTTAGAAACTTACCTTTTGTCGCATTCATGGAAGCAGAGACCTCTGGTACCCTTGGATGATTCTGGGATGTAAGCTCACTAATATTTGGTCGACCTGCATGAAAAATATTGGTTACAAGCATAGGGAATGATTTAACTTTTTTCAGGTTATGTTCATCTTTAACAGGACATACATATTCTATAGAAACGGGTCAAAAGTGGCCAAAATCATTTTTTTATAATACATAAAACCTCCTAAACTACTTTATTTAGTACTCCATATATTATTTTTTTGATGAAACTAGCATAAAAATTTGTATATCATATCCGACACATTAGTTAATAATTACTTACAAAAAATTTGGACAGAAGTATTTAAAGGTAATAAGGCCCAGCCCGTTTAAGCCTGTGCCAAATAATTATTGATGTAAACCCACCCATTTTATAACCTCTAATAAGCACATTTCTTATTACCTTTAGATTCTTCAACATCATCTCCTTCCAAAAACACTGATGCGCTAGACCACCTAGTTGGATGGAAATCGGGTTTAGTTTTTCGAGCAAACTTCAAGAGTTTTTTAAGCCCTTTTGGTGAATTTTTTTGGTAAATTAAGGTTGGCGGGTGTTCAGCATTTCCCCACTCACCAATATCAGCTTCTTCACTGCTATCCTCTAGAAGCATTTGAGACAAAGAGCGACGAACGCGTGGACTCGAAGTTCCAGCAGGTGCAACAACATTGACTGGAGACACAATCTGCACCGGGCTTTCTTTTTCCTTCCACAGAATAACTTCTTCCTCATGAATATCTGATTGATCTTCTATTTCCACCTCCACCCATGCGGCTGGAGAAATCATCAATTCTTCTTCAGTCTCAGTGTTAATTTCTGGTTTAAAACTGTCATTGCAACTAGTATTTGTTGATTCCTTGCATTTGGTAGGGCTAACCACTTGGGATTCCGTTGCTTCACATTCCTCACAATTTTCACTTATTTCAGTAGTCACGACTACCTCATTCTCCTCGCTTTGGGTCAGTGTTCCAGATATATTAGAAGTTTCCTCAACCAATATTCTAAAGGTTTCCTCGGGTTGACCAACAACTTTTGTCTTGATAATAGCTTGTCCAACACCAAATCCGATCCCGGAACCCTTACGAAGAAAAGGCTTTGTTTCTAGCGGAACCACGCTACTTTTCTTAGTAACCTTGTTATAAAAACTAGGCTTAGCAGCAACATTTAATTCGGGCGATCGTACTTTTGCTTTAGTTGCCTTTGTGATTTTTGTCACTGTTGACTGGTTCTTCGCATTGATAGTTTTAAGAATCCTGTTGGCATCTGGTGGTGTTGCCTTCAGAGTCTTGGTTCGTGGCTGAGACTTCTCACTTTTTGTCGTTGACCGAACAGTTGATGAAGCAGACTGAGCCTTTCGACTTGTTGATGTAGTACTAGTAGGAGTAGGACCAGTACGATTCCTAGCAGGTGATGCCCCTGTAGGTCTTGGTGATGGTGTCGACGACCATGACTTGCGAGTAGCAGGCAAAGGCGATGTTTTCGATGTAGCTTTCATTAAAACAGAAGGTTTTGAAGCTTCCCTTCTGGAGTTTGACAATGGATTTGACTTCTTTTGGGTTTTCTGTTTTCTATTAGCATCACTCACATTAGTGGAAACCAACTCAGTGTTTCTCTCGTCAACTAATCGCTGCATCACTTTTAATTGTTCTTCTTTCTCAGCTCTCTTTCCAGAAACTTCCCCTTGGAGCTTTGCATCACTCCTTTGCTTTTGAAATATCTTACTTTTGCTAACCGGTTTATTTTCCATCATTTCCATGAACAACTGGTTCAATTCTGCTTCCTTTTGTTGATTCCATTCAATGGAGGCTGGATGCTTATCAAAGCATTCTTCTCTTTCAGGTACGAGAGAGTCCACATTCACACCTAATGATTCAAGTGTTCTTCTTTCAGGTGAGTAGTGTGGTTTGATGTTTTGTTCAGTCTCCGCAGAAACCTGACTTTCAAAAATAGTATTATCTGACTCAGGTTCCAGTGCTAAATTTTTGTGACATATTGGAGAAGTTTCGGGATTAGTATCAGGATTTTGGGTAGCAATTTCACCCATTCCTGAACTCCATCTTCTCAATACAGATTTCTTTGGACCAATGGTTTTATTCAACAATGTTTTTGTTTTGGGAACATCCATCTTTTGGTCTCTTTGTTTGCTTTCAAACAGACTGATTTTATCTTGCACACTCATTCTTAACACACTTTTCTTCGCGGGGTCATCCTCGTCACTGCTGTTGCTAGCTTGATCTCTTGAAAACAAAACTTTTTCTCTAAGGGGAAAATGATTGAGGCTTTTAATAGTTAGTGCAGGTGCCCTATGTGATCCTGACCGTCCAATTTGTATTCGACGCATTGGAGATGCTGATCTTCTGGGTGTTGATGATCTTGTTGGAGCACGACTTCTTTCAACGGATGGTTGGTCCTCCTCACTTGAGAAAGAAGAATTTTCATCATCTGGTGAGTTTTGTAGTTCACTTTGAACAACTTCTTCAAGGGACACGATACTCTTTATGGACGGATCCAACTGTGAAGGCTTAGGAGCAGGATCATTTCTCTCGCTATTATTAATGTCTTCAACTGTTGGAAAAATGCTCATTTCTACAAGCTTCTGTAATGAATCCCTGAAAAATATATGGTAAAAGTTGGTGACAATCTAGCCTCTAGGTGGCAAATTGGGTGGGTCTGGGAGGTTAGATAGCAGATTTGCTTGGTTGACCCAAAATACTGTCAAAAAATTTTATATCGTGTGTAAAGTTACAATATATAATATTTCATTGATAATCTATTATTATGAATAAAAATTACACTCGCCTTTATTAATTTGATTGTTTGACCCATTACAGATAAAATTTATAACCCATATCAACCCATTCATACATAAATGTGTCGAAATTGTCACCTCTAATCATGTCACTATAAATGCAGGAAGCAAGGAAAGATTAGAAGGATAAATGCATGCCCAAAAAGAGATTGTGAGAGTTGCCGGTTCGCATATTTGTGTTTGAACTATACTACGGTCCTAACTCCTATTTTTAGAGCCAGAACTCAGATACTTGATTCATATTTTGATTTCTTACAAAAGTAAACAGCACGGCAGCACACATGGAGAATTTATTATTTATGTAAGAAATACCTTATATCTTTAGCTCCAAAGTGATGAGCAAAATTTTCCAAGTCAGAGATGTCTTTAATTGAGCATCTGCCACTAGTAGCCTGGTCAAAGGTAGCAACTAATTCGTCTTTTAATTCTGTAAGCCTTAAATCAACGGCTCTCAATAGTTCATTCCTATCATAAGCCACAACATATGTTCATAGAGTCATTGAAAAATAAAATAAAATTTGAGTCAGTAAATGGTAGATAATAAAAAGAACACCTACTTCGAATCGACTGACGATTTAATATTAACTTCAGCCTTCCCAGACAATGAAAATTGGAACTTTCTAGTCTCCTCTAGTTGAGTGATCTCATTTCCTATACCAAGGATGTCTACTGAACCAATAATATGCAGAAATCTGACAAATTACAATAAATTTAAAAAAACCAGAAAGAAACCAATGGCCTTAATATCCAACCAAAGAAATAAATAGAATAAAGATGCACAATGATATGGACCTTGTGAACGTGGCTGTTGTAAACCACTCAGCGTCATTGACATTATCAGGCGGCAAAATCTTGAAATTTGTATTCGACCCTTTAGAGGACAAATCTTTGACTCGAGGTGAATGCAACAATAAGCGTTCTAACGTTCCAGATGCTACCTTTTCTGCCCTTTTGTTACTACATACAAATGCCTCATACCTACAAAACGATACACAAAAACCTACTCAAATTGGAATCTAAATTAGTCATTACACATTATCTCAATTCTACAAGTGACAGTGTGACACTAGCTAAAAATTCCACATTTATCATACAATCAACAACTGAACATCTACAATTACACCAAAATTATAAAAGTAAACATCAAAAAGTAAGAAAATTTAATCAAGAAAGACCTGTTGTAACTTGGATATATCTGAAGTTCAATATAATCAAGTGGAACAGCAGGATCAATTCTTCCTTTCATCTTCATCAACCTAAAGCAAAAGAAACAGAAACAAAATTCCTAATCTTACGCTTCAATGTAAAAGAAAGAAAAAAAAGAATCAAAATTTTTTTTACTATACACAAAAAGTAAAAGCATTACTATTACAAAGATTTTAAAAAGAAAAATACTTGACATCAGTTTAGATGTAATTATTAGTACCAGAAGAATTAAAAGCTGATGAAGTAATATGAATAGATACACTGAAATGTGGTGTTGTTTCTGTCCGATGCGTGGCGGAGGTGGACGGTGGCTGACGGTGGCGCGTTTGAAAGAAGAGTAGAAAGGACAAAAACAGAGAGAGAGAGAGAGAGAGAGAGAGCGTTTAAAATGGGAGTGAAATGGCGCGTGGTATCACTTTCTTCAAGTTTGAATATTTTGAGTGAATAAAAAGCGTGAGATGAACATTGGTTTGTGAAAGTTATTTAGGCTATAAAATATTGAAATATGTTTCGCATTATTAAATGCGGACATCAATTTTAGGTTACTTATAATTTGAATAACGCATATCTTTATTTACTGTAAATTAAACACTATACTTAAGTTTGGTTTTTATTAATTCTGTATTTTTGTTTGTTACGACCTATTATTCGTAATTTTATAAATTGGCGATGTATTTACTAGTTTGACAATTTCCGTAAGATTGTTCTTAAGTTGTTTAAAGTTGATCAAGTGTGAGTGGAAGCAAAATATGATGGAACTTTTGTTAGTAGTGAATTTTACTTTGTTTTGATTGGATGATGATCGAATTTTACTACTTTTTATGCTAATTTTCCTTTGACTATGTTTTTTAATTTTATTAAATGAACATTTATTTTGTGTTTTCATACTAAAGCACAATCTTCTTGGTAATTTTTATAATCTCAAAACCCTAGTTTTTCCCTATCTCTTCCGGTGCCGCCTCCGGCCGCCGACTCTGATCTGTGGTCGGAGGGCCCAATGCGCCTAATCTCTCAACAAGTTATCTCAAGCGATTTCACTTCACACACACCCTCTCATTCTCTCGGATCTAAACTCGTTTTTAAATATGTCGCTTTCTTCAGATCTACTCGTTTTAATCATGTGGTGACCTCTAATCACATGATTCTCGTTTCGTTCATCGTTCCCTCATCTCGCTGATCCACCATCTGGTCAGATTGCGTCGCCTAGGCCGTTATAAGTTTTTCGCGACTCTCGGTTTTGATTCCCTTGGTGCTCCGGCTACCGTGCTCTTCTCCGTCGTTGCGTAGCTTCTCAAGTTTGGTTTCACAACAATTTCAAGAACCAGGCTTCGTCTCGGCCTTTAGAGGTAAGGGATGCAACTTCAATGTTCTGTTTTCGAGCCGTTTTAATGTCTTTCTACCGGGTGTTCGCCCTTATTTTGTGGTTATGTGTTTGGTGGGTTTAATGTTTGGAGTATGTGACTTCGGGTAGCTTGGGATGCTTCGTGTTTTCAGCTTCAATTATTGGGCATTTGCCGTCAAGTGCAAGTTCAATATCGGCATTCACAATTCTCTGATATGTTCATGGTTTTTGAGTCTTGAGACGGTTCATAGTTCAATGTTTTAGCTATATGTTTTTTTCAATGTAGTTCAAGTTTGTTTGGGTTGTATTTCAATTTCAATTTCAATCTCAATCTCAATCTCAATCTCAATGTAGTAGTTTAGGTTGCGTTATTGCAACCTCACAATTGTATCAATTAGATCATCAGATCCTATTCCTATATATTAATATATTAGTACTATTTTCGCCAAAAAAAGAAAATCATCTTCGAATTTAAAATATACTCGTAACTATAAACGAAAGTAATAAATCGTTCAAATGTGTCAGATTACTTTTATTCATGTCATTATAAGAGACATTATTAGTATTAATTAAAATTTATATACTATGATTGTATGCTTCAGTATTGTCAATTATATGAAAAACTAGGGGTATAAGCCCGAGCGATGCACGGAGTTTGTTAGATTCATGTGTTTTGATAGGTGTATGCACGTAGCCACGTACCATTTATTCTTTATATATTTAGTGATCAACAATGAAATATACTTTTAGTTAAGCCACATTATGCAATTATATTTTATTTTTAAAACATGCAATTGTCTTTTCTTTTACTCAATGCACAAAATATGTATAAACTATAACACGGTACTACATAAACTAAAACTATGTAACACTTTATACTTTCACGACTAATTCGTATCTAACAATAACATATACGTACACAACAAAAAGAAAAAACAAAAACAAAAAGGAAAACTTATCTAGTGAATAATGTTCATCCCTCAAGTGAAGTCGTCATGTGAGTACTTACTTAATTCTAACAATATACATGTCTATCTTCACATAATTCATATAATAGAGGATGTGGTTATTGTTGTGATATATACATTATTCAAGTCATATGATGGCATAGATGCCACAACTATAAGTTTTTATTTGATGAACTCAAAATGACAACATTTTTAACGTAACAATAATAAGACTAAAATAAACTCAAGGAGTTATTTCACTAATCAAAGTTTGTGTGATTGTTAAGTATTGATTACTACAATTACTCATAACAAAACTGACCATTGTTCACTCATTGCTTGCTACCGTTGAGGTTACACATTTTGTATTTATTGTTCACTAAACTCGGGATAAAATATCAAATTGAAGAAATAATATTAAATACTAAAAAAGTTAATCATGAATGAAGAAATAATATTAAATACAAAAAAAAAGTAAATCATGAATGAGTCAAGACTCATTCTTCATTGTATTTGTATGTACTGTATTTAGTGTTTCCTAAACTCATGATTAAATTTCAAATTGAAGACATAATACCGAGTACCAATACCAATAAAAGTATTGTAGAGTCTTGTAGATATTAGATATTAGATATATTTATTATAGTGATAAATGAAATCATGAATGAGTCAAGACTCATTCTTTATAGTATTGTTGATTGTTGATTGTTGAATTGTTGAACTGAATGATGATACTATGACCGAAGTTATGTTTTAATGATATCAAATTCAATCTTCATTGGAGAAAAGTGATGGTATATATAGTTATCATCATCATATAGCTCTCGGTACAAGTTAGTATCGCACACATTTTGTGTGTGTATGTTAACTCGGATCCAACGTGCTTGCTAACTAATTGTTATTAAAAGTTAATTGATTAGTACTTAAACTCCATTGAAATCAAGAGAGATTTGTTAGCACTCATTGAGTTCGTGTATATACAATGCTAACACGAGTAGGGAATCTTAGGTTGTTGAATCATGAATGTTTTCTGTTTGTAATTGGATTACTCGACCAGTGATCTAAACAATAATTTGTCGTTTCCCCTAGAAATATTCATATATGTTTCAGTTTCCTTTATTTCCAACATATATAAACCTTATACTATAAGAATGACACCAAGATACACATATCATCCTTTAAGTTAATGTGTTTTGAGGTATAGTTTTTACACTTGATTAGACATGTGGTAGAAAGAAAGTGGAATCCAAAAGTTGTCCAGTAGATGTGACAATGGCTAGCAAGTAGGAAGATGTGTGTCTAGTAAAGGGATGTGAATATATGTGATTGCGTGGTGTGTTTGCCTGTTGGTGGAGGACCACCACAACCGCCACCCTTTGCCGCCATCGTATTTAGCTAGACACTTTGGTAAACCATGTTAGTTGCATCACCAAAGAAGTGTAACGTGCAACTTTTTTTTTTTCTATCACAAAGGAGTAAAGCTAATATTCACTTTTATTTTGCTTACCTTACAAGGCAATCACCATTCACCACACCAATACCAGTTTTTTTGTGGTGTAAAGGTTTGGACCTAACTATTGGATGCATGTTATAAGCTTATAGATATAATTGGAAACAAAATCGTTCTCAAAGCAATGTAATCTTTCTCATTTACTAATAATACCAGCTTCGTTAAGTTATCGTAGAAGTGAAACGAGTGATGTAAAAGAAATATATAGCTGACAATGCAATGGATCAAACATGTTGATACAACAATACAATCATGTACCGTGTTTTTTTTTTTATCTAGGTTATAACGATATTTATTTATAGATCCGTATGTGTCAAACCAAACCAACATGATCATAATAACACCATACATGATGGTATGTAACTAAGAGGCGATTAAGGTCCTTATCGTAAACGAGCAAAAAAGAAAAGGATTAACAAAAACATCAAGCTCCATCAAAATTGCAATTTTTGACTTGATTAAAATAGTTAGACTGTTTGATTCTTAGTCAATTTATCTAAAATAATTCTTCTCTTCAAGAAATAAAGACAAGCCCCCATGTGGGCCTAAATCAAACTAAAAATAATAGTAGTAACTTTCTTGCATATATGATATTAACAGATGAGATGAGCCCAAAAAGATAAAATTTTAATACTAGTATGACTGGAATGAACCCATGCATGTTAAGCCCAAACCTGACAAAGCCCATCTAAAACTAACCCAAGTAAAGTGGTCCTGGCGTTTTGCTAATTTCAACCCAATTGTATGCAAGCGAGTCACTGCCTCACTGGGTCAGTACGGGTATCCATTCCTACTTTTTTTTATGCCAATGTTGATCATTAAAAAAGCGTGAGCCGTTATTAAACTAACCTGTCTTAACTGATACTGGATAAACATTACATTACATATTACATATAAATTAATAAATAGCAAACATATTTTTAAACATCTTAAATACTTGAACATGATGATGCTTGTGTTTAAAAACTATTACTGATAATTACTTCTGTTGTTAGTATCTACTGTTATGGTATGAATAAAATTCTTTTATTGTTAATTATTATACATTTTTATATTTTTTACACCAAATAATCGACTAAAATCTTTTTCAACCTTTTTTTTTTTTTTTCATTCAGATGTCAGTTCTCATGTTGATGTTTTTGTTGATTTTCTGGGCTATAAAAAAGATGTAGATGAAGTTGTGGGAAATTGTTTTAAAAATTTAGGTCCCAATATTAATAATATTACTATTAAACCATGTTTAAATAAGATAGGTGTAATTTTCAAATTGGATATACATCTTTTATTAGTAAATAGATAGATAGATTTTGACAACAACTAACAACCTATTTTTAAGCGATAAACAACTTTACCCTTCTTCTTCTATCTGCTATACGCCACTAAGGCCCATTAACATTGTACATCTTCTAGGTGTTAGATCCAATATAAACAATGAAGTTCAGATATGATAAATATGTAAATACTACTAACATGTGGGACTAACTTATCATAAGGCAATAACAGATCCTTATATGCGAAAAAATTATCAGGTATAACCTACAATGAAATTCATAATTACTAATAGAAAAAAAAAAATCAGCCAACAGACACATATATAAACAAAAAGTTAACGTGGGAAAATTTGAAAAATACCATATAAGGATGATCTGAGCAATGACAACTTACTAAAAACTGAGGTAACATTGCACCATTACCTACAAACGCATCACACTCCTTCCCAGAACAATTGTAACAAGTAACCCACCAACGATCCTCAAACATATAACCAAAGAGTATGTAGTAGCCATACAAAATGTCATTCCGTTCCATAAATAACCACCATTCACGTCTAATAATTTGCCACACACCTCTTTCATGATCGAATGTTAAATTGAAAACCTCTATTTTATTATTACAATAAATTGATATCTTTTTACAGGAACATTCTCCAAATAAATCATTAACAACATCCGGTAGCTACAAAACAAGAAGAAGAAAAAAACCAAACATACACAAATATCAGGAATACACATAACTAACTTACATATCCATCAAAGGTAGCATATGTAACTCCAAGAATAAACTCCATTTATACTACAAAAACAAAACAACAAAAAAAACTACATATAAATGCAATAAAAGATACGAAATATAAGAAACATCAGATATACATCAAACACAACTAAAAAATTACAATATAATATTCTAACATAATATCTAAAAGCAAAAAACACACCCTAAACATAACTACATGAAATCGATATACATATATAAAAAATTAAAAATCAAAACAAAAAAGACAAGCACACAAACAAACATGCATTATTTACAATTAAATAAAACAACCAATTACTAACATGCAATATAATACACATACACACTAATCAACAATAACACTACTGCACAATTATAAAATTAATTACAAAAATAATAAAATCAACTAATCTATTAATAAATACAAACAACAAATACAATTAAACTAACCTTATAGTAAAAGAAACTTCAATTTAATCAAATAATAAACAGAGAAACGGTGATCGCAAACTTGAAAGGGAGACAGAGTAAACAACTCAAAATAAACACACGAAACAAAAAATAAGCGGACCAAACACAGGACATATAATATGCAATTAAATAATGTTTAATAAAACAATGCGTAATATGAAACGTCGGGCCAATCAGTAAAATAAATAGACCAAAAATTTCCAAATTAAAACAAACAACAATTACCAACCCAGCAAGGAGAATTAAAATAAAAACGATCCACGTACCCAAAAGATTGATACATACACGGGCCCAACAGATTGATATAAATTTATATTTAGTTAAAGTCATTTATACTTAATTAAATAAAACAAACAAACAAAAAATATATCAACCAATACATCATATAAAAATAAAAATTCTTTATGAAATGAATAACCAAAACACCTAACAATAACCCGCGTTACTGCGGATCTTTTATCTAGTTACTAATAATTACTTTATAATAAATGGAATTATTTTGAATTGAATTTACACTCATTATATATCTTTAATAATGCAAAATAAGAACAAATAAAAGATTCTTATAAATATATAAACCAAAATCCCATGGAGAAGTTTCGACCCTTAGATGGGGTTTTTTCCAATTTGATCCAATGGTATATGATTAAATTAGATTAAAAATAATAATATTACAATTTACCCCCATTAAATAGTTATAAAAAAAACATCTTAAGATTGTTTTAGTAATAAATTAATAGTATAAAAAATATAATATAAGAATAAAAAAACATATTTAATTAAAATAACATACGGAAGTGCTTTCCCATTATTTGTAGGAAGCTAACAATATATGTATTAATATTTATATTAATTAATAATAAATAATAAAATTAATTAATATATATTATCTTCAAATCTATCTTTATAAATACTTACTTTTGTTAATTTCTAAAATAAAAATACCAATTTCGGCACTATACAAAAAAAAATAACAAAATAAATAAATAAATAAGAGACATACAAAATTTTGGAAAAAAAAAATCACACCTTATTTAGCTTATACATAATTACTTATGTAACCTTATAATAAAGTTAAAAACGTCATTTCCTTAATATATAAATAAAAATATAATTTTTATTTTCTAATCTTATGTTTCTCAAACCTAGAAATATTTTAAAAACCAAATTATTAATAAAAAATAAAATACAACTACAAAACTAAATATCTAATCTAATGTATAATATTATATACCATACAATTTATAACTAAACCCGCGTTGTCGCGGGTCTTCAACTAGTTAATCATACACAAAAATTCTAATACCTAATCCAACTATAGATTAAGGTTCAAATAAAAGTACAACAATTTTTTGTGAAAATGAGAGAATCAATAGGAATGCGTCACTTGTCACTAAACCTTTTTTCTTTCACGTTTTTAAAAATTAAATATCTCCCAAACGGTAAGTCGAAAAATCACAAAAATTGCACCATAAAAATCAGTGTTTTATTCTCTTCGATTAGAGATGTGACAAGATATACTTTCGATGAACTTTTTTTTTTCGTTTTTCGGTGGGTTTTGAATACAACTAACACATGTGTTACCAGCGAGTAACACATGTGATACCAGCGAGTAACACATGTGATACCAGCGAATAACACATGTGTTACTAATTTTGTACAACAAAAAAAAATCGTCGAAAGTATACCTTGTGACATGACAAATCGAAGAGAAAAAAATGCTGATTTTTATGGTGTAATTTTTATAATTTTTCAACTTACCGTTTGTGAGATATTTTTGATTTTAAAAAACGCGAGGGAAAATGAATTTTATAACACGTGTTACATTCTTATTGGCTCATCTATTCTTACCAAATTTTTCATTCTTATTTGAACCTCACTCTCCAATTATATACTAAACTCTTGATTTTAGGTATCGAAGAGTTTTATAGAGTGAGGTTTAACATGACATTATTGAATGTTTTTCACGAATAATTTGCTCGTCATAACTAATACTACTTCTTTAGAGTTTGCCTAAACTTGCATATATATATATGTATGAGCATATATACATGTATATACGCACAAACAAAAACTCTTGCATCATGCATCGTATTTTTAATACTCAAGATCAAGTCCTCTCGAAGCGAGTTGAATCCAAACATTTTTGAAGTGTGCGTAAAAAATACGAGTTGAATCATTTACTTCAATGAACATTAATCAAGGTTTAACTTGATTAGTTATTAGTCCCCTTAACAAATCATCTATTTCACTCGACATGATAATCAAACAATCAATCGTGTATCATATATAATCATATCATATTTTTATATATGTAATTTCACACGTTGTTACTCATTCCATTATTTGGGTCTTGGCGATATGCAAATTTAACCCACCGTTAAAAATCACCACCAATTTAATATTATTTTTTTTGAAAGGCAGTATTGGGTTCAGTGGCATTGCCTCTTCATATACCTATCACCAATTTCAGGGGAAACCCGAATATTTCGAGAGAAAACCCCCTGTCTCCATCCCGGAGAGCATTTTGCTCACATCCGGGTTCGAACCCATGACCTTGAGGTCATGGTGAAACACCTTGTGCCACTTGAGCCGGAAGCTCTTGGCACCAATTTAATATTATTTAATATAATTTAATGCATAATTAATATAATGCATAATTAAACTTCATAATATTTGACTAGCAAATTAATCTTTCGCTTTCCAACAAAAGAGCATCAACTAGCAAACACTTAATTTAGTTACTTAGTATTTTGGACTACACGGCTTATCATGTTGGTGTTTTATAGACGAGGCCCATGTTTTATTATTATTTGGCCGGATCGGATCCAGCACTACTCGATTTGTTTTATCCTCTGGTTTATACGATTTGTTCAAAAAAAAATATATTATAAAATCTTTAATTTTTCACAGGAAATTGATAATAACGGCTTTTAAAGCTGACAATAACAGAAATATAACGCAGTTATTGAACTTAAAGTTTGTCGGTCAACAACCCGAAGGGTTAGGGGTGTCATTAGAAGTTAATAATATCATAAACCAACTTAAAATAAGAAATAAAAGGAAAAACCTTGATTGCATGTTTTTTTTTTCCCTTTCTTCGTAAATGTTTCTTTTGTTGCTCGGACTTAGATAAAGGGGAAAGCTTTCGCAGTGTGTAGAGCACAAAAGTTTGGTACAGTGATGGACAAAATTGAAACTAAAAGTTTAAATTTCATCCCATTAAGTTTTTGAAGTAGACATTATTGATCCCTGAATCTCACAATACCATTGTTTGTACTCTTGTCATAGTAGTAACAATATAGCATTCCCTTAGATTTTTTTGCAAAGATGAAAAAAAAGAGATACAAACTGTTAGCTAAATTTTCCATAGCTTAATTGATATTTTCATTTTCTTGAAATTTGATAGAATAATCAACTTTATTACACTTTTAATTTCACGATTATCAGTCGATACGCTTTTCGATTACGATCGGGGTATGGTATGATTATGAGGAGAGACACGATGCCTAAGCCCAGCGTACGTGTCAAAGCTCGACAAATACTTTCTCAAAATGTTCTCTCTTTTTTCATATATTTTGGTTCGAATTTAGATAAGTCGGTATATCTTTTAGGGATTGACACACAAAATTAAATGTTTGGTACAAGAATTTTAGAAAAGGACCACGTACAAAGATAGAAAACATAAAACTAAATCTAGAAACCTGTCTTTGAAAGGACCACAAGGCTAGGATACATTGGATGTTATTTATTGCACAAGAACGTATCACATATATATTATTAGAATTGAGAAAACTTCGAAGGTAAGAGAAAGGACCACACGAATTGAAACAAGGTTTCGTGATGTGATGCTACAAATTAACTAGTGATGCTACAAATTAACTAGTGTTGCTACAAAATAACCAAAATAACTAGTGATGCTACAAATTGGCTAGTGTTGCTACAAATCAACTAGTGTTGCTACAAATTAACTAGTGTTGCTACAATTTACTAGTGTTGCTAAAATTTCTGAAAATATTCTAAGTATTCAACTTGGGTAACAAATTATAATCACCTAAGACAACAACGCGACGACACATGATTTATACTAATGCATAGTATACAATGAAACAAACCTAATAATAATGTCTTAACGAATTATTAAGTTCGAGTTTTTTCAGGTTTTTTAAACCAAGAAACAAAATGCTTACTTGAGGATGGCCAGCCAAAGAAAGTGTCAGAAACACACTAACGAGATAATCCGGTTAGACTGTGAAAAGATAAAAAGATAATTAAAAAGGTACCCTGACCCCCGTACCATATTTCAATTGTACGCGTTCGCCCCACCCGTAAAGAGCATTATTGACGGGTAAATCACCTATCCACAAATCACTACATATGCTGAGGTACAGATTCGAACCCCTAACTTATATATCATAGCATACATTATACATAGACTATGTACATACAAGTCCAAAAAACAATCACTCTTTTCAAGTAATCCAAACATAAAAAATCTCGTACGTTTAAACAAAGTGCGTACGAACAAAGAAACTCTAACTTCATTTGGTGTTTATCTCTTTACAAAAAACGCTAATTTCATTACTAAATGAGTTTAACTTTAGAACTACTATTGGTTAATGTAAAAATATCCCTTTATAATCTATGTGGTTAGGAGTAGGGGTGTTCGTGGTTTGGCCGAAACTGTTTAAGCTGGTCAAACCGAAGTGATTCAGTTGGTATGGCCGGTTTTATTGTTCATAATTGGTTTGGTGGTTTAAGTTTTTCAAAATTGTCGTATATTGTAACACCCCGCAAATTTAAACACAATTATTAACGCTAAACATTTGCATTATTAGGCTAATTCCCTACTTGAGTGAAGTCACAACACATTTTAGAGGTAAGTCTAGCAAAGCCCAACTAGTTAGTACGCGTAGTAGTACTTATTTGTAATTAGATATAATTACATACGAAACGAATTGAGCAAACGCGACAAAATATACGACTGTTGGTGAACAAAGTTATTTAATAAAACGGAATATTTAAATAACGATATTAACAATTAAATATTATGTTGATAATATTTACACATCATTTTATAACGTAAAACGTAAACTTGTATAATTAAAATAAAACAAAGTTTAAAATTTTATAACTAAATTAATTTGGGTTTCATAAAAAGATCCTAATTAAAAATATAATTAAATATGTAATTAAAAATGTATTAATTAAAATAATGTAACATTTAACGATCGGGTAAACAAACACGGGGACGAGAAATGGGGAACAAAACCCACCTCCCCACCTCCACCATTCTCATTCTCCATCTTTCATTTCTCTCTCTACACTCTCTTTTCTCTCATCTTTCTCTCTCTCTAAAAACCAAACCAAAAACCACACTAATTACACCAAAACTACCTTCAAACGACGCCGAATCATCAAACAAAATAGAGGAAAACGATCACGGCAACACGATCTATCTTTCTACCTTTTCGGATTTCAAATTCGCCACTCGTAAGTTTCCGACAAATCCCGCAAATTCTTTGATTTTGAAGTTTTCTTTCATATTAGTGTTTAATGTACTTAGTATTAACTCATACAACAAAGAAAACACGATTTTATAGCTTAAAAATACGTTTGGATTGGGTTTTTAATCGGAAAAATCGCGACAGCCTATGTTTCTGGGCTGGTGTTCATCTATGCGACACAACGATTGTGTCGCATACTGTGTCGCAGAAACCATACGACACAACGATTGTGTCGTACCGAATCATCTTACGTCGTATCTATGCGACACAACGATTATGTCGCACCTTATATCGCAAAACCCATGCGACATAACGTTTTATGTCGCTGTTGACTCAGCACCTCGAATCTCTGCGACACAACCCTTGTGTCGCAGAATTGTGTCGTACCATGCGACACAACCATTGTGTCGCATAAAACAGAAACTTTACAAACTATTTTTACACTAAGTGTCGAACTTAACCGATAACGAATACTTACATACAATGCCATATGTGAACTTTACAAACATTACAAACATGCTATTTTATTGAAATTATGATTTCAAACTATCACCAACGAGTCGTATACCTTTTCACAAACAACGAAATACAAACGTAAACGTTTAACAAACACTTTGGATATAACATGATTGTACGAACACTAGCATGGATGATTAGCTTAGACATCCACATACTTATAAAATCTCATACGTTTAGGACGTTAGGAGATTTCGGACTGTACTTGGGCTTAGGCTTGCTAGCACTCGCACAACTACTTAACTCAACAGGTGAGTTCACAGCCTCTACTTTTACTGTTTTAACTACTTTGGGGTGGAAAACCTAGTCAACTGTTTAAGCTGTTTAACTGTTTTATTAATTGCCATAACTGCTTTTACTTACGTGATTGTTTATCATACGTGTTTTACTCGAACTATTAGAGTACTTTGAACTATTGAACTGTTGTGCGAACTTTGTTTATGAAATAACATTTTCATATCGATACACTGAACAAATGGGATAACTCATTCGACAAACTGTTTTAACTAGACCGGAGAACGACCGGTAAACTGTTTTGCAAACGACTGTAAACCTTTAAACTGTTTTGATTTGGCCGGAGAACGACCGGTACTTTTATGAAAACGCTGGAGAACGACCAGCAACGTATTTTAGCGCCAGAGAACGACTGGCCACTGTACGGGAGAACGACCCGTGCGTCTTTGGATGGGAGAACGACCCATGCGTATTGACCGGAGAACGACCGGTACTGTGTTTCGCTGGAGAACGACCAGCAGTGTTTGGACGGGAGAACGACCCGTGCGTATTAAACTGTTTTATTTGAACGGGAGAACGACCCGTGCGTATTTGGCGGAGAACGACCGGTACTGTTTGTAAACCGCTGGAGAACGACCAGCACGTGTTTTTAAACTGACATTTTGGGTAACATCCCACGTAAACTAAACTTTGGGCGAACAACCCATTAAACTTATACTTTGGATAACATTCCACTAAACTTTACCTGACTGTTATGGCAATAACTATTTGTGAACGTATATGATTTAAACAACTGTGCTTACAAACTTGTTACAACTATTGCAAACATAAAACCTGTGAATTCACTCAACCTAGTTGTTGACTTTTACTATGTTTTTCAGGGAATTAGCTGCGCATATAAGAATCGCCAAAACACATGAAGAATTAGGCGACCCGTGAAGTTTAGGATGCCAACTTTTGGAAACACATGGATTTCTTTAGTATAACTGAAACTGTTTTAGTCATATTCTAGAAATCTACTTTTGTAAACTTATTACTTTTAACTTGTACGATTCGATGAATCGTAAACTTTGTAATTAATACTTTTGGCATCTTAATATATATTGTTCTGTTGTAATCATATGCTCTGATACGTATGCATGCTTTGTTATTGTGGCACCCCCGTACTCAAACTAAATGCTTCCGCTAAACGAATTTAGGGGTGTTACAGATTGGTATCAGAGCCATTGGTTATAGCGAACTAGGAAACTTTAGGTGACTTAGAGACCTAGACTATAGCCTTGGCTAGAACGCACGTGCATACACACATTTGCATACCTCTAACTATCGTTATGATACATCGATACGCGTGATCTATTCATCACATTCGACTCGTTCATTGTACTCCGATCTCATGTGAACCGGATCGTGTCAAGCGGTTGATGAAAAGAAGTATGTATTTAGCATCATATAATGACGTCTGGCCAACGTGATTATATTATACTAAGTACATATGGGTGTTTCATAGTCGTGAGATATGTGATGGGGATTTTGTCATTTCTCCTTAAATGCTCGATAACTGAATTATGTGAACTTCCTCCTTCACATCCCTTTAATTGGCATTGACTTCTGCATTTCCTTTTTCGCAGAACGTCATCATGCCGCCTAAAAGAAATACTCGAAACAGTCGACGAAATGTCCCTCCTCCACCTCCGCCTCCGGAAACAACCGAACAAATAATCGAACGCCGCGTGGCTGAAGCCATCGCTCAATACGAGGCAAGCCGAAATCGTGAAAACCTGACCAACAATAGCGGAGCCACTCCAGTCAACAGCGAAACCCCAACTAATACCTAGCAAGGGTGTTCCTACAAAACCTTCCAGTCTTGTAAACCTAGCACCTTCACCGGGACCGAAGGGGCCATCGGCCTGGTCCACTGGATTGAGAAAATGGAATCGGTGATCGATATCAGCGACTGCACCGCCGACAAAATCGTGAAATATGCCACGTGCACACTGGTTGACAAAGCGTTGACCTGGTGGAACGCTCAGGTCCAGATTATTGGACGCCCAGCTGCTCACTTCATGACCTGGGAAACTCTGAAACGGATGATGATGGAGGAATTTTGCCCTCCCAACGAGATGCAGAAACTTGAAGCCGAACTCTGGAACATACAAATGATCGGCGCTGACATTACCGGGTACACTACAAGGTTTCAAGAACTGGCGCGACTGGTACCCCACATGGTGACACCCGAAAGCAAACGCATTGAGCGTTACAACCGGGGTTTGGCCCCGCAAATCCGAGGCATGGTTATGTCCTCCAAACCCGCCACTTTTAGGAGCGCAGTGGATCTGGCTCAAAGCTTAACCGACGACGCCATTCTGATCGGCACTCTGAAAACTACCTCGGGGAAAGCTGAACTTACCCGTACTGATGCGGGCGACTCTGGAACCCACAAACGCAAATGGAACAACGAGGGCAATGACCGCCAGGGTCAACAAAATAGGAACCGGGGAAACGCCCGAGCCTACGCCGCTATCACCAACCCTGGACCCAAAACCTATCTTGGCAACAAACCGAAATGTGACAAGTGCGGGAAGCACCACACATGCGAATGCGCCTTCTGTCAAGACTGCAGAAACTGGGGTCATTTGGCCCAAAACTGTAAAACAGCCCCTCTTCCACGAACAAATGCGTGCTTCGAGTGCGGTGAATCCGGACACTTTCGAAATCAATGTCCACGACTGAACAACAACCAGAACAACCCCGGGAACAACAATCAGAACAACAACAACCGCATCGCAACCATCCCACCGGGTCGTAGCCGCGCATACATCCTCCGGGCTCCAGAAACTGTTGCGGACCTCGGCTAACACGGTATGCCTTAACAGCTGTTGCTACGATTTAACATACGTTTCATTCGAATGTCTATTCAAACTTAACGCTTGGTAAACTTCGACCATTATCGAACGCATAACTATTTAAACTATACCACTAGTATACAAAATCGTTAAAACTTTTCTGGCAACAATTGAGCGCCACGCAAATTGGTATTATTATTGACGACGTGACTTATTCGGAGAACATACGCCGCGGGCGATCCGACTTGATTTTAAATCTCGGGACGAGATTTCTCTAACATGGGGAGAATGTAACACCCCGCAAATTTAAACACAATTATTAACGCTAAACATTTGCATTATTAGGCTAATTCCCTACTTGAGTGAATTCACAACACATTTTAGAGGTAAGTCTAGCAAAGCCCAACTAGTTAGTACGCGTAGTAGTACTTATTTGTAATTAGATATAATTACATACGAAACGAATTGAGCAAACGCGACAAAATATACGACTGTTGGTGAACAAAGTTATTTAATAAAACGGAATATTTAAATAACGATATTAACAATTAAATATTATGTTGATAATATTTACACATCATTTTATAACGTAAAACGTAAACTTGTATAATTAAAATAAAACAAAGATTAAAATTTTATAACTAAATTAATTTGGGTTTCATAAAAAGATCCTAATTAAAAATATAATTAAATATGTAATTAAAAATGTATGAATTAAAATAATGTAACATTTAACGATCGGGTAAACAAACACGGGGACGAGAAATGGGGAACAAAACCCACCTCCCCACCTCCACCATTCTCATTCTCCATCTTTCATTTCTCTCTCTACACTCTCTTTTCTCTCATCTTTCTCTCTCTCTCTAAAAACCAAACCGAAAACCACACTAATTACACCAAAACTACCCTCAAACGACGCCGAATCATCAAACAAAATAGAGGAAAACGATCACGGCAACACGATCTATCTTTCTACCTTTTCGGATTTCAAATTCGCCACTCGTAAGTTTCCGACAAATCCCGCAAATTCTTTGATTTTGAAGTTTTCTTTCATATTAGTGTTTAATGTACTTAGTATTAACTCATACAACAAAGAAAACACGATTTTATAGCTTAAAAATACGTTTGGATTGGGTTTTTAATCGGAAAAATCGCGACAACCTATGTTTCTGGGTTGGTGTTCATCTATGCGACACAACGATTGTGTCGCATACTGTGTCGCAGAAACCATACGACACAACGATTGTGTCGTACCGAATCATCTTACGTCGTATCTATGCGACACAACGATTATGTCGCACCTTATGTCGCAAAACCCATGCGACACAACGTTTTATGTCGCTGTTGACTCAGCACCTCGAATCTCTGCGACACAACCCTTGTGTCGCAGAATTGTGTCGTACCATGCGACACAACCATTGTGTCGCATAAAACAGAAACTTTACAAACTATTTTTACACTAAGTGTCGAACTTAACCGATAACGAATACTTACATACAATGCCATATGTGAACTTTACAAACATTACAAACATGCTATTTTATTGAAATTATGATTTCAAACTATCACCAACGAGTCGTATACCTTTTCACAAACAACGAAATACAAACGTAAACGTTTAACAAACACTTTGGATATAACATGATTGTACGAACACTAGCATGGATGATTAGCTTAGACATCCACATACTTATAAAATCTCATACGTTTAGGACGTTAGGAGATTTCGGACTGTACTTGGGCTTAGGCTTGCTAGCACTCGCACAACTACTTAACTCAACAGGTGAGTTCACAGCCTCTACTTTTACTGTTTTAACTACTTTGGGGTGGAAAACCTAGTCAACTGTTTAAGCTGTTTAACTGTTTTATTAATTGCCATAACTGCTTTTACTTACGTGATTGTTTATCATACGTGTTTTACTCGAACTATTAGAGTACTTTGAACTATTGAACTGTTGTGCGAACTTTGTTTATGAAATAACATTTTCATATCGATACACTGAACAAATGGGATAACTCATTCGACAAACTGTTTTAACTAGACCGGAGAACGACCGGTAAACTGTTTTGCAAACGACTGTAAACCTTTAAACTGTTTTGATTTGGCCGGAGAACGACCGGTACTTTTATGAAAACGCTAAAGAACGACCAGCAACGTATTTTAGCGCCAGAGAACGACTGGCCACTGTACGGGAGAACGACCCGTGCGTCTTTGGATGGGAGAACGACCCATGCGTATTGACCGGAGAACGACCGGTACTGTGTTTCGCTGGAGAACGACCAGCAGTGTTTGGACGGGAGAACGACCCGTGCGTATTAAACTGTTTTATTTGAACGGGAGAACGACCCGTGCGTATTTGGCGGAGAACGACCGGTACTGTTTGTAAACCGCTGGAGAACGACCAGCACGTGTTTTTAAACTGACATTTTGGGTAACATCCCACGTAAACTAAACTTTGGGCGAACAACCCATTAAACTTATACTTTGGATAACATTCCACTAAACTTTACCTGACTGTTATGGCAATAACTATTTGTGAACGTATATGATTTAAACAACTGTGCTTACAAACTTGTTACAACTATTGCAAACATAAAACCTGTGAATTCACACAACCTAGTTGTTGACTTTTACTATGTTTTTCAGGGAATTAGCTGCGCATATAAGAATCGCCAAAACACATGGAGAATTAGGCGACCCGTGAAGTTTAGGATGCCAACTTTTGGAAACACATGGATTTCTTTAGTATAACTGAAACTGTTTTAGTCATATTCTAGAAATCTACTTTTGTAAACTTATTACTTTTAACTTGTACGATTCGATGAATCGTAAACTTTGTAATTAATACTTTTGGCATCTTAATATATATTGTTCTGTTGTAATCATATGCTCTGATACGTATGCATGCTTTGTTATTGTGGCACCCCCGTACTCAAACTAAATGCTTCCGCTAAACGAATTTGGGGGTGTTACAGATTGAAATCAGAGCCATTGGTTATAGCGAACTAGGAAACTTTAGGTGACTTAGAGACCTAGAGACCTAGACTATAGCCTTGGCTAGAACGCACGTGCATACACACATTTGCATACCTCTAACTATCGTTATGATACATCGATACGCGTGATCTATTCATCACATTCGACTCGTTCATTGTACTCCGATCTCATGTGAACCGGATCGTGTCAAGCGGTTGATGAAAAGAAGTATGTATTTAGCATCATATAATGACGCCTGGCCAACGTGATTATATTATACTAAGTACATATGGGTGTTTCATAGTCGTGAGATATGTGATGGGGATTTTGTCATTTCTCCTTAAATGCTCGATAACTGAATTATGTGAACTTCCTCCTTCATATCCCTTTAATTGGCATTGACTTCTGCATTTCCTTTTTCGCAGAACGTCATCATGCCGCCTAAAAGAAATACTCGAAACAGTCGACGAAATGTCCCTCCTCCACCTCCGCCTCCGGAAACAACCGAACAAATAATCGAACGCCGCGTGGCTGAAGCCATCGCTCAATACGAGGCAAGCCGAAATCGTGAAAACCTGACCAACAATAGCGGAGCCACTCCAGTCAACAGCGAAACCCCAACTAATACCCAGCAAGGGTGTTCCTACAAAACCTTCCAGTCTTGTAAACCTAGCACCTTCACCGGGACCGAAGGGGCCATCGGCCTGGTCCACTGGATTGAGAAAATGGAATCGGTGATCGATATCAGCGACTGCACCGCCGACAAAATCGTGAAATATGCCACGTGCACACTGGTTGACAAAGCGTTGACCTGGTGGAACGCTCAGGTCCAGATTATTGGACGCCCAGCTGCTCACTCCATGACCTGGGAAACTCTGAAACGGATGATGATGGAGGAATTTTGCCCTCCCAACGAGATGCAGAAACTTGAAGCCGAACTCTGGAACATACAAATGATCGGCGCTGACATTACCGGGTACACTACAAGGTTTCAAGAACTGGCGCGACTGGTACCCCACATGGTGACACCCGAAAGCAAACGCATTGAGCGTTACAACCGGGGTTTGGCCCCGCAAATCCGAGGCATGGTTATGTCCTCCAAACCCGCCACTTTTAGGAGCGCAGTGGATCTGGCTCAAAGCTTAACCGACGACGCCATTCTGATCGGCACTCTGAAAACTACCTCGGGGAAAGCTGAACTTACCCGTACTGATGCGGGCGACTCTGGAACCCACAAACGCCAATGGAACAACGAGGGCAATGACCGCCAGGGTCAACAAAATAGGAACCCGGGAAACGCCCGAGCCTACGCCGCTATCACCAACCCTGGACCCAAAACCTATCTTGGCAACAAACCGAAATGTGACAAGTGCGGGAAGCACCACACAGGCGAATGCGCCTTCTGTCAAGACTGCAGAAACTGGGGTCATTTGGCCCAAAACTGTAAAACCGCCCCTCTTCCACGAACAAATGCGTGCTTCGAGTGCGGTGAATCCGGACACTTTCGAAATCAATGTCCACGACTGAACAACAACCAGAACAACCCCGGGAACAACAATCAGAACAACAACAACCGCATCGCAACCATCCCACCGGGTCGTAGCCGCGCATACATCCTCCGGGCTCCAGAAACTGTTGCGGACCTCGGCTAACACGGTATGCCTTAACAGCTGTTGCTACGATTTAACATACGTTTCATTCGAATGTCCATTCAAACTTAATGCTTGGTAAACTTCGACCATTATCGAACGCATAACTATTTAAACTATACCACTAGTATACAAAATCGTTAAAACTTTTCTGGCAACAATTGAGCGCCACGCAAATTGGTATTATTATTGACGACGTGACTTATTCGGAGAACATACGCCGCGGGCGATCCGACTTGATTTTAAATCTCGGGACGAGATTTCTCTAACATGGGGAGAATGTAACACCCCGCAAATTTAAACACAATTATTAACGCTAAACATTTGCATTATTAGGCTAATTCCCTACTTGAGTGAATTCACAACACATTTTAGAGGTAAGTCTAGCAAATCCCAACTAGTTAGTACGCGTAGTAGTACTTATTTGTAATTAGATATAATTACATACGAAACGAATTGAGCAAACGCGACAAAATATACGACTGTTGGTGAACAAAGTTATTTAATAAAACGGAATATTTAAATAACGATATTAACAATTAAATATTATGTTGATAATATTTACACATCATTTTATAACGTAAAACGTAAACTTGTATAATTAAAATAAAACAAAGTTTAAAATTTTATAACTAAATTAATTTGGGTTTCATAAAAAGATCCTAATTAAAAATATAATTAAATATGTAATTAAAAATGTATTAATTAAAATAATGTAACATTTAACGATCGGGTAAACAAACACGGGGACGAGAAATGGGGAACAAAACCCACCTCCCCACCTCCACCATTCTCATTCTCCATCTTTCATTTCTCTCTCTACACTCTCTTTTCTCTCATCTTTCCCTCTCTCTCTAAAAACCAAACCGAAAACCACACTAATTACACCAAAACTACCCTCAAACGACGCCGAATCATCAAACAAAATAGAGGAAAACGATCACGGCAACACGATCTATCTTTCTACCTTTTCGGATTTCAAATTCGCCACTCGTAAGTTTCCGACAAATCCCGCAAATTCTTTGATTTTGAAGTTTTCTTTCATATTAGTGTTTAATGTACTTAGTATTAACTCATACAACAAAGAAAACACGATTTTATAGCTTAAAAATACGTTTGGATTGGGTTTTTAATCGGAAAAATCGCGACAACCTATGTTTCTGGGTTGGTGTTCATCTATGCGACACAACGATTGTGTCGCATACTGTGTCGCAGAAACCATACGACACAACGATTGTGTCGTACCGAATCATCTTACGTCGTATCTATGCAACACAACGATTATGTCGCACCTTATGTCGCAAAACCCATGCGACACAACGTTTTATTTCGCTGTTGACTCAGCACCTCGAATCTCTGCGACACAACCCTTGTGTCGCAGAATTGTGTCGTACCATGCGACACAACCATTGTGTCGCATAAAACAGAAACTTTACAAACTATTTTTACACTAAGTGTCGAACTTAACCGATAACGAATACTTACATACAATGCCATATGTGAACTTTACAAACATTACAAACACGCTATTTTATTGAAATTATGATTTCAAACTATCACCAACGAGTCGTATACCTTTTCACAAACAACGAAATACAAACGTAAACGTTTAACAAACACTTTGGATATAACATGATTGTACGAACACTAGCATGGATGATTAGCTTAGACATCCACATACTTATAAAATCTCATACGTTTAGGACGTTAGGAGATTTCGGACTGTACTTGGGCTTAGGCTTGCTAGCACTCGCACAACTACTTAACTCAACAGGTGAGTTCACAGCCTCTACTTTTACTGTTTTAACTACTTTGGGGTGGAAAACCTAGTCAACTGTTTAAGCTGTTTAACTGTTTTATTAATTGCCATAACTGCTTTTACTTACGTGATTGTTTATCATACGTGTTTTACTCGAACTATTAGAGTACTTTGAACTATTGAACTGTTGTGCGAACTTTGTTTATGAAATAACATTTTCATATCGATACACTGAACAAATGGGATAACTCATTCGACAAACTGTTTTAACTAGACCGGAGAACGACCGGTAAACTGTTTTGCAAACGAATGTAAACCTTTAAACTGTTTTGATTTGGCCGGAGAACGACCGGTACTTTTATGAAAACGCTGGAGAACGACCAGCAACGTATTTTTGCGCCAGAGAACGACTGGCCACTGGACGGGAGAACGACCCGTGCGTCTTTGGATGGGAGAACGACCCATGCGTATTGACCGGAGAACGACCGGTACTGTGTTTCGCTGGAGAACGACCAGCAGTGTTTGGACGGGAGAACGACCCGTGCGTATTAAACTGTTTTATTTGAACGGGAGAACGACCCATGCGTATTTGGCCGGAGAACGACCGGTACTGTTTGTAAACCGCTGGAGAACGACCAGCACGTGTTTTTAAACTGACATTTTGGGTAACATCCCACGTAAACTAAACTTTGGGCGAACAACCCACTAAACTTATACTTTGGATAATATTCCACTAAACTTTACCTGACTGTTATGGCAATAACTATTTGTGAATGTATATGATTTAAACAACTGTGCTTACAAACTTGTTACAACTATTGCAAACATAAAACCTGTGAATTCACACAACCTAGTTGTTGACTTTTACTATGTTTTTCAGGGAATTAGCTGCGCATATAAGAATCGCCAACACACATGGAGAATTAGGCGACCCGTGAAGTTTAGGATGCCAACTTTTGGAAACACATGGATTTCTTTAGTATAACTGAAACTGTTTTAGTCATATTCTAGAAATCTACTTTTGTAAACTTATTACTTTTAACTTGTACGATTCGATGAATCGTAAACTTTGTAATTAATACTTTTGGCATCTTAATATATATTGTTCTGTTGTAATCATATGCTCTTATACGTATGCATGCTTTGTTATTGTGGCACCCCCGTACTCAAACTAAATGATTCCGCTAAACGAATTTGGGGGTGTTACAGATTGGTATCAGAGCCATTGGTTATAGCGAACTAGGAAACTTTAGGTGACTTAGAGACCTAGAGACCTAGACTATAGCCTTGGCTAGAACGCACGTGCATACACACATTTGCATACCTCTAACTATCTTTATGATACATCGATACGCGTGATCTATTCATCACATTCGACTCGTTCATTGTACTCCGATCTCATGTGAACCGGATCGTGTCAAGCGGTTGATGAAAAGAAGTATGTATTTAGCATCATATAATGACGCCTGGCCAACGTGATTATATTATACTAAGTACATATGGGTGTTTCATAGTCGTGAGATATGTGATGGGGATTTTGTCATTTCTCCTTAAATGCTCGATAACTGAATTATGTGAACTTCCTCCTTCACATCCCTTTAATTGGCATTGACTTCTGCATTTCCTTTTTCACAGAACGTCATCATGCCGCCTAAAAGAAATACTCGAAACAGTCGACGAAATGTCCCTCCTCCACCTCTGCCTCCGGAAACAACCGAACAAATAATCGAACGCCACGTGGCTGAAGCCATCGCTCAATACGAGGCAAGCCGAAATCGTGAAAACCTGACCAACAATAGCGGAGCCACTCCAGTCAACAGCGAAACCCCAACTAATACCCAGCAATGGTGTTCCTACAAAACCTTCCAGTCTTGTAAACCTAGCACCTTCACCGGGACCGAAGGGGCCATCGGCCTGGTCCACTGGATTGAGAAAATGGAATCGGTGATCGATATCAGCGACTGCACCGCCGACAAAATCGTGAAATATGCCACGTGCAGACTGGTTGACAAAGCGTTGACCTGGTGGAACGCTGTAACACCCTCAATTTTCGGTTTGCGGAAGCGATCGGGTCGGGTGTTACCAAAATTAATATCACAACATAAGATACATAATGAACGACTCTAAATGAGACGTTTGAAAATAATTATACATTTCCCAAAATAGAACGTTTACAACGTTATGAGTTTGACAGTAAATTCCAAATACATAATTTAAAAATATAAAAGTAAATGCAGAGTTGTCCCAAATGTTTGAAATCATGCGACTCGAGCTAGCATAATCTTGAAGTAATCCTAATCCTGCTGGGCACCTGAGAACACATGCTAAAACAGGTCAGCTATAAAGCTGGTGAGTTCATAGGATTGTAAGTTAAAATCATGATGTAATAAAACCTCGTATGTTTTGAAAAGTAGTTTCAAATTCTGTCATTTTGATGCGTTTTATATTGAAGTTTTGCAACACCAAATGTGTACACGTCAAATCGAGGTATCTCATACCTAAGGGTTCGGGTCATGTACCTAAGTACATATATACATGTATGGCAATTCATGCCTTGATACCTAACAGGTAGTAGTTGTGTCTAAAAACATGAGGCAATACATGCCTATAACCATTGAGTAGTAGTATGACCGCGTCATATGATAACAATTAACTGTAGTTCCGCAGAACTATATAGATTATGTGAAATATGGTGCATACAGCAACCATCTGATTGTAGACCCGCAGATCTATGATTAAAATTGTTTTGAGTGTCCGTTTACCCAGTTAGTATACGCTAACCCGGACGTGTTGTATCGAGCTAACGGCCTCGCGTGGAAACTCCACCGACCCGTTCTTCTTGTGAACCCCGAGTATAACTCGCTGATCCATTGATTGTATGTAAGTGCGGATCACGGCGCATAAGCCCGTGCCACATCGAGTGTATCGCTTTACCGCGATATCGTACTTGTGCCCACTTTACCGTGGCATCGTTTTGTGCCCACTTTACCGTGGCATCGTCATGATAGCTAGTCATGAGTGAAAATATGAGAGTGCCATTCTGGCGTTGTTTTTGCAAATAATGTTTATGTCAGCAGTACCACGACTGCCCGACTGAGTATATCGTATAGTTGTATGTAAATATTCGTCAGGTGACACCCCCACACGGTTGGATTACATCCTGAGCCGGGGGACCATCCCTGGTTGGATTACATCCTGAGCCAGAGTCGTCACCAGTTGAGTTGTAGTGATATGAGGAATCTGTACCAATGTGTGATAATATTGTATACCTCTAGCCTAAAGCCTAGCAAGTATATACATCGAAGTCTCAGGGAAATGTTCACTTAAGTCCAGTTCCCGTTCTAGTGATAACGAAGAGTATCGACAGTTTTAGTTCTTAAAGAATAACTAAAACTAGTAACAGTATAGATGTTGTCTAGTATAGGTAGAACTAACTAGTTCTAATGTATTCATTGACATTGTCCCGTGACAATATAGCCAAAGATTGTGATAACTGCATCAGTTATGAGTTGGTATTCGTTTTCCAATAATCTAACAGGGTACGGTTGCAACCTATCTAGGTTGAGTGCTGATATTGTCCTAAAACAATATTAAGGGTGTAATTCCTAAGTATTACACATTTCGTATTACATGCAGTAATAAAGATAATTGTGTATTATAAAAGATTATTAATATAATTCAAAAGTAGTTATTGAGCATGTGTTTCACCCCGAAAACAGTAAAACAGTTGAAAGAGTGGGGCTATGAAACTCACCTGAGGAGCTAGCGTCCTAATGTAACGAGTCGTGTCCAAATATGATCTCCTAGTGTCCTAAACACGTGAGGTTATATAAGTATGAGACAAATCAGTTTGTCTAAGCGAGTTGTTCATGTATGCATTTGTTGTTGAAGTCTGGGAATGGTGTACGGGGGTCCGGGGGCAGCGCCCCTGGTTAGCGGGGTCCAAGGGGCATAGCCCCTGGCTGGGGTCGAGCTGCCAGGTCAGCTTGGAAAATTTTTATTTCTACTATATTGCTTTAAGGAAAAACGCATCTGGACTTGAAATTGGGTGAAATCAAGTGATAAAATTTAGGGTCTCGACACTTAGTGGAAATGTGAGTTTTTAAACTTTCTGTTTTCTGCGACATAACATACGACACAAAAACGTGTCATGCGACACAAGGGTTGTGTCGCATGGAGTGCGACACAAGAGCTCTGCGACACAGTGATTGTGTCGCAAAAGCTTGCGATGCTAAATCAATAGCGACATAAGGGTTGTGTCGTATGGAAATACGACACAAGGTGCGACATAGAGTACGACACAAGCGTTGTGTCGCATGGGTAGTTTATGCGACATAAGATACGACACAAATGGAATTATGCGACACAACATGCGACACAAGCGTTGTGTCGCATGGATGAACACCAGCCCAGAAACTCGCAGCTGTCGCGTTTTTCCGATCAAAATCGCAAATCTAACGTATTTTCAAGCTGTAAAATCATGTTTTCTTTGTTGTTTAGGTTATAACTAAGTTGTGTAAGCATTATTACACCCAAACATTACACCAAAATGATTAGATCTAAAGATTTAGAAATTTCTTACAATTGCGAATCGAGGCCAAACGAGGAAGAAAACGAGGGTGTCGCCTTTGTTAATGTTGTTCCTCCCTTGATGGTGATTCCGAAAATGTAAAATTTCGTGGGTCGATTTGAAGATCCGAAATTGAGTATGAATTTTTAGAGAGAGTTTTAGGGAGGTGTGTGTGAAATGAAATGGAAGAAATGAAAGAATGAGGGGGGGGGGGGGGGGGGGGGGTTTGGGGGGTTGGGTGGCTGATCCAAAGGGAGAGGGGAGGGGTTTCCCCCACTTCGTTCCTATTTTGCAGTGTAAAATACCCGTATTTTGTACCCGAATAATATATATAAATTTAATATTTTTGAATTTCTATTTCCGTTCTTCCGGTTAATAATTAATTAAATAAAAATTTGTTTTACTCAATTTTAAAAATATAACGTGACTTCAAATGGATTTATTTGTGATTATTAAATAATCATTATTCATTATATAAAAATGTAAAGTTTTCGCTCGCTGAGTTATAATTGTATATAATAATACGATTATAAAAAGTTTAAATTGGATGAGGATTTTGACTTTTTGACCGGGTGTTACATTCTCCCCCTGTTAAGGAAATTTCGTCCCGAAATTTAAAGTGATGTCGTGATCGCGTGGAGTCTGGGGAGCAATGCACGTACGAGAGATTTATCGAGTAGATATTAGACATATCATGTCTTATGATGGAGTTGAAGGGCAGTCAATCCATGACTGGGTCGCGGTTTATCGTTGTAGTCATATTCTGAACATATTGTTTGTTTGGAGTATGTTTATTTTGTGGTTACTCGGTAACCGTTTACGTCGTAGTCCATTCGGGACTAGATGGTTGTCACATGGTGACGGTTTTGTAAGTCGTTATATCAGGGCTGAGAGATTTATCGTTGGGTTGATTAGTCTACTGAAAGTAAACATTGAGTTTGGTTGATGATAGCTCTATCGATTGGTCCGCTGAAAGCAAACCTTGAGTTTTATGTGGGCCTAGGTCAACTAGCCCTATAGTGCACCTAGCATTGAATCGAATAAATTGATATTGGAAATGAAAAGTACACATTCAGTGTAAACCAGAATTGGAGGGTTATAATTTGCGAGGGAGGTTGTACTTACATTATTGTTGGATAGTCGTATGGTTCACTTGGAACCGATTTGTTGAAGCTTACGCTTCCGTTTTGGGCAATCCTGCTTATAGTGTCCAGGTTCCTTACATTTAAAGCAAACCCTTTGTGAGTCGGGATTGGCGGGAACTCTGCAATCCCAGGTTTTGTGTCCAAACCGTTGGCATTTTCCGCAGGGCGGACCGCATGAACCAACATGGTGACGGCTACAACCGTGGCAAAATGGTTTATTTCCTGCATAGCCTCGTTTCTCGTTATGTTCGGGGGCGTAGGTCCTTAAGGGTTCGGGTTGATTTGCTGGATTTATGTTAGAGCTGGAACTTCCGTTCCCTTTTTCTTGATTGTTTTCAGCTGCACGTGCTTCGCGTCGAACCACCTGTGCCATGAGTCTGTGGGCCATATGTTCGGCCTCTTGTATAGTAGTGGGTTTAGAGGCGGTGACCATTCCCTCGATTGGTGACGGAAGTCCGCCGATGTACTTTTCTATTTGTCGGTTCTCAGGGTTTACTATATTTGGGCAAAGGTGTGCTAGTTGATGGAAACGGTTGGTGTATGTTTCGATGTCATTGTCTTTTACGGTGAGGTACCAAAGTTCGTTCTCGAGTTTGTAAAGTTCGTGAATGGGGCAATACTTGTCCCTCATGATTCGTTTCAGTTCCTCCCACGGGAGTGCATGTGCGGTGTCAACCCCTACAACTCGGGTATAGAAATTCCACCATGTAGAAGCATCATCCTGGAGGGTGTACGTGGCATACATGACTTTACAGTCATTGGGACAGTCGCTAACGCGGAATATAGATTCCATTCTCTCGAACCATTGGATTAATCCAACAGCTCCTTCAGTTCCGACGAAGTTTGGGGGTGCGCACTTCAGGAAATCCCTAAAGGTGCAAGGCCTTGTTTGGTTCCGAGTAGCTAGAGTCTCAGCCACTGCTTGATTAATGATTTGGTCACGCTCAGCTTGAGTGAAAGTTTGTTGTCTAGGAGGCATGATTCTTAAACAAGAAGAAAACGACAAAGCGTGAGATCTTTATTCAAAGATTAAGGTTATTACAGTGACATAACTAGTTCACTTGAGTTCTTAAATGAGTAGCACTGGATCCTAAGACCCTTGATGTTGAAGTTTTCGATATTGTAGGTGGCAGACCTATTTCTGGCCTTTTGTGACTTTGATGCAACAGTTTCAGTAACTGTGCTGAGTTAACCTTAGTTAAGTTGTCTCGAACCTCACGTTTTTCCGAGTGTTGTCATTAAGTAGCTTGTATTCCCAATGTGTAGTTGTAATGACGACCAAATTGTGTTTTCGTTGTAACCAGCTAAGACTATATTGTTGTGGGTAGTCCTACAGACTACAGTGTAGCACTAACATAACATACGGCCATTCATGCCGGTGAGTGTGACACCTACAGTGTCAAGTGGGATGTTGAAATGGGGTCCACAAACACAACCCATGTGTGTGGTGACATCATTGTGTATTTATTGATTAAAGCATTACATGCTTATTTGGTCGTATATACATATATGGCGTACACGTAACTATACCAGTATACGTTCATAATAACAGTCAGGTGTGGCACCTCGTGCCCAGTTAAGTAAGTGTATATGTATATATGTAAGTCGTACATGCGACTATAACAAGTCTACATGTATAATTGATGTAGCACTTAGTGCTATAATGCAGTGCTATCAGCACCGTAATAGAAATACTAATGTTTTGTAATTGTAGTACCAAAGTACTATGAAATGCAGAAGCACCGGAATGTAGAAATCAACGTACTGTAATGCAGTGCTAACAGCACCGTGATTTCAATACCAATGTATTGTGATTGTAGTACCGAAGTACTATAAAATGCAGCACCACGTGCCGTAATGAAGTGCCCGCGGCACAGTAATTGCAGTACTCATGTACGGTGAATGTAGCATCAACATGCTATGATTTGTAGTATCGACTACTATGAGGTTTGCACTAACGTGCCCATATTGTGGTATCAACATACCATGTGTTGTGCTTGAAAACATGATGTGACACCACGTGTCATGTGTTATTTGATAGTAGCCCGAAGGCCAAAATGCGTTGTAGTTATGTGATTTCCCAATTGTAGCACAAAGGCTAGAATGTGAGTGCCCAAAGCACTGAGGTGTTGAATCAATTGATCTAAATGATCAAGTTGTGATTGAGATAATTAATTTGTTGTGGACTTAGTCAACACTAATCCAATTGTGACCAGCACGGTCAAAGGTGAAAGATTCGTTTGTTTGTTTTAAAATTCGTGGACGTTTAGCATGTGTGGGTTTCCATTCCCATTGATAACGTTTGCACCTCCTTCCCGAGGTTCAGTGATAAAGGTGTCGAGTCGCGATGGTGAGGAAGACGGCGATATGCCTCTTCACGGATATATGTTGGTACAGCGGAATTGATTGTATATATATACTCGATATATATATAGGTATGTAATAGTAGTACACGTGTAAGGCCTATTCATATATACCTACAGTACATATAATAGCCTAGGGTGTCTAGCACATAACAAATCAGAGTCAACTACGTATTCCCAATTCAGTATAACCCCTTTCAGATATCGCATCATCTTTATTTAATTGTACATAGTTAGCTACGCTATGTTAAATTAAACTCGTATGATGAAATCCCTGAACCGGTCATACCTAACGAGGAATACTGCCTAACAGTCATAGTCTAGGCCCACTAAATGCAACCTAGTTCACTACAACCTTAGGCTCTGATACCAATCTGTAACACCCTCAATTTTCGGTTTGCGGAAGCGATCGGGTCGGGTGTTACCAAAATTAATATCACAGCATAAGATACATAATGAACGACTCTAAATGAGACGTTTGAAAATAATTATACATTTCCCAAAATAGAACGTTTACAACGTTATGAGTTTGACAGTAAATTCCAAATACATAATTTGAAAATATAAAAGTAAATGCAGAGTTGTCCCAAATGTTTGAAATCATGCGACTCGAGCTAGCATAATCTTGAAGTAATCCTAATCCTGCTGGGCACCTGAGAACACATGCTAAAACAGGTCAGCTATAAAGCTGGTGAGTTCATAGGATTGTAAGTTAAAATCATGATGTAATAAAACCTCGTATGTTTTGAAAAGTAGTTTCAAATTCTGTCATTTTGATGCGTTTTATATTGAAGTTTTGCAACACCAAATGTGTACACGTCAAATCGAGGTATCTCATACCTAAGGGTTCGGGTCATGTACCTAAGTACATATATACATGTATGGCAATTCATGCCTTGATACCTAACAGGTAGTAGTTGTGTCTAAAAACATGAGGCAATACATGCCTATAACCATTGAGTAGTAGTATGACCGCGTCATATGATAACAATTAACTGTAGTTCCGCAGAACTATATAGATTATGTGAAATATGGTGCATACAGCAACCATCTGATTGTAGACCCGCAGATCTATGATTAAAATTGTTTTGAGTGTCCGTTTACCCAGTTAGTATACGCTAACCCGGACGTGTTGTATCGAGCTAACGGCCTCGCGTGGAAACTCCACCGACCCGTTCTTCTTGTGAACCCCGAGTATAACTCGCTGATCCATTGATTGTATGTAAGTGCGGATCACGGCGCATAAGCCCGTGCCACATCGAGTGTATCGCTTTACCGCGATATCGTACTTGTGCCCACTTTACCGTGGCATCGTTTTGTGCCCACTTTACCGTGGCATCGTCATGATAGCTAGTCATGAGTGAAAATATGAGAGTGCCATTCTGGCGTTGTTTTTGCAAATAATGTTTATGTCAGCAGTACCACGACTGCCCGACTGAGTATATCGTATAGTTGTATGTAAATATTCGTCAGGTGACACCCCCACACGGTTGGATTACATCCTGAGCCGGGGGACCATCCCTGGTTGGATTACATCCTGAGCCAGAGTCGTCACCAGTTGAGTTGTAGTGATATGAGGAATCTGTACCAATGTGTGATAATATTGTATACCTCTAGCCTAAAGCCTAGCAAGTATATACATCGAAGTCTCAGGGAAATGTTCACTTAAGTCCAGTTCCCGTTCTAGTGATAACGAAGAGTATCGACAGTTTTAGTTCTTAAAGAATAACTAAAACTAGTAACAGTATAGATGTTGTCTAGTATAGGTAGAACTAACTAGTTCTAATGTATTCATTGACATTGTCCCGTGACAATATAGCCAAAGATTGTGATAACTGCATCAGTTATGAGTTGGTATTCGTTTTCCAATAATCTAACAGGGTACGGTTGCAACCTATCTAGGTTGAGTGCTGATATTGTCCTAAAACAATATTAAGGGTGTAATTCCTAAGTATTACACATTTCGTATTACATGCAGTAATAAAGATAATTGTGTATTATAAAAGATTATTAATATAATTCAAAAGTAGTTATTGAGCATGTGTTTCACCCCGAAAATAGTAAAACAGTTGAAAGAGTGGGGCTATGAAACTCACCTGAGGAGCTAGCGTCCTAATGTAACGAGTCGTGTCCAAATATGATCTCCTAGTGTCCTAAACACGTGAGGTTATATAAGTATGAGACAAATCAGTTTGTCTAAGCGAGTTGTTCATGTATGCATTTGTTGTTGAAGTCTGGGAATGGTGTACGGGGGTCCGGGGGCAGCGCCCCTGGTTAGCGGGGTCCAAGGGGCAGAGCCCCTGGCTGGGGTCGAGCTGCCAGGTCAGCTTGGAAAATTTTTATTTCTACTATATTGCTTTAAGGAAAAACGCATCTGGACTTGAAATTGGGTGAAATCAAGTGATAAAATTTAGGGTCTCGACACTTAGTGGAAATGTGAGTTTTTAAACTTTCTGTTTTCTGCGACATAACATACGACACAAAAACGTGTCATGCGACACAAGGGTTGTGTCGCATGGAGTGCGACACAAGAGCTCTGCGACACAGTGATTGTGTCGCAAAAGCTTGCGATGCTAAATCAATAGCGACATAAGGGTTGTGTCGTATGGAAATACGACACAAGGTGCGACATAGAGTACGACACAAGCGTTGTGTCGCATGGGTAGTTTATGCGACATAAGATACGACACAAATGGAATTATGCGACACAACATGCGACACAAGCGTTGTGTCGCATGGATGAACACCAGCCCAGAAACTCGCGGCTGTCGCGTTTTTCCGATCAAAATCGCAAATCTAACGTATTTTCAAGCTGTAAAATCATGTTTTCTTTGTTGTTTAGGTTATAACTAAGTTGTGTAAGCATTATTACACCCAAACATTACACCAAAATGATTAGATCTAAAGATTTAGAAATTTCTTACAATTGCGAATCGATGCCAAACGAGGAAGAAAACGAGGGTGTCGCCTTTGTTAATGTTGTTCCTCTCTTGATGGTGATTCCGAAAATGTAAAATTTCGTGGGTCGATTTGAAGATCCGAAATTGAGTATGAATTTTTAGAGAGAGTTTTAGGGAGGTGTGTGTGAAATGAAATGGAAGAAATGAAAGAATGAGGGGGGGGGGGGGGGGGGGGGGGGTTTGGGGGGTTGGGTGGCTGATCCAAAGGGAGAGGGGAGGGGTTTCCCCCACTTCGTTCCTATTTTGCAGTGTAAAATACCCGTATTTTGTACCCGAATAATATATATAAATTTAATATTTTTGAATTTCTATTTCCGTTCTTCCGGTTAATAATTAATTAAATAAAAATTTGTTTTACTCAATTTTAAAAATATAACGTGACTTCAAATGGATTTATTTGTGATTATTAAATAATCATTATTCATTATATAAAAATGTAAAGTTTTCGCTCGCTGAGTTATAATTGTATATAATAATACGATTATAAAAAGTTTAAATTGGATGAGGATTTTGACTTTTTGACCGGGTGTTACATTCTCCCCCTGTTAAGGAAATTTCGTCCCGAAATTTAAAGTGATGTCGTGATCGCGTGGAGTCTGGGGAGCAATGCACGTACGAGAGATTTATCGAGTAGATATTAGACATATCATGTCTTATGATGGAGTTGAAGGGCAGTCAATCCATGACTGGGTCGCGGTTTATCGTTGTAGTCATATTCTGAACATATTGTTTGTTTGGAGTATGTTTATTTTGTGGTTACTCGGTAACCGTTTACGTCGTAGTCCATTCGGGACTAGATGGTTGTCACATGGTGACGGTTTTGTAAGTCGTTATATCAGGGCTGAGAGATTTATCGTTGGGTTGATTAGTCTACTGAAAGTAAACATTGAGTTTGGTTGATGATAGCTCTATCGATTGGTCCGCTGAAAGCAAACCTTGAGTTTTATGTGGGCCTAGGTCAACTAGCCCTATAGTGCACCTAGCATTGAATCGAATAAATTGATATTGGAAATGAAAAGTACACATTCAGTGTAAACCAGAATTGGAGGGTTATAATTTGCGAGGGAGGTTGTACTTACATTATTGTTGGATAGTCGTATGGTTCACTTGGAACCGATTTGTTGAAGCTTACGCTTCCGTTTTGGGCAATCCTGCTTATAGTGTCCAGGTTCCTTACATTTAAAGCAAACCCTTTGTGAGTCGGGATTGGCGGGAACTCTGCAATCCCAGGTTTTGTGTCCAAACCGTTGGCATTTTCCGCAGGGCGGACCGCATGAACCAACATGGTGATGGCTACAACCGTGGCAAAATGGTTTATTTCCTGCATAGCCTCGTTTCTCGTTATGTTCGGGGGCGTAGGTCCTTAAGGGTTCGGGTTGATTTGCTGGATTTATGTTAGAGCTGGAACTTCCGTTCCCTTTTTCTTGATTGTTTTCAGCTGCACGTGCTTCGCGTCGAACCACCTGTGCCATGAGTCTGTGGGCCATATGTTCGGCCTCTTGTATAGTAGTGGGTTTAGAGGCGGTGACCATTCCCTCGATTGGTGACGGAAGTCCGCCGATGTACTTTTCTATTTGTCGGTTCTCAGGGTTTACTATATTTGGGCAAAGGTGTGCTAGTTGATGGAAACGGTTGGTGTATGTTTCGATGTCATTGTCTTTTACGGTGAGGTACCAAAGTTCGTTCTCGAGTTTGTAAAGTTCGTGAATGGGGCAATACTTGTCCCTCATGATTCGTTTCAGTTCCTCCCACGGGAGTGCATGTGCGGTGTCAACCCCTACAACTCGGGTATAGAAATTCCACCATGTAGAAGCATCATCCTGGAGGGTGTACGTGGCATACATGACTTTACAGTCATTGGGACAGTCGCTAACGCGGAATATAGATTCCATTCTCTCGAACCATTGGATTAATCCAACAGCTCCTTCAGTTCCGACGAAGTTTGGGGGTGCGCACTTCAGGAAATCCCTAAAGGTGCAAGGCCTTGTTTGGTTCCGAGTAGCTAGAGTCTCAGCCACTGCTTGATTAATGATTTGGTCACGCTCAGCTTGAGTGAAAGTTTGTTGTCTAGGAGGCATGATTCTTAAACAAGAAGAAAACGACAAAGCGTGAGATCTTTATTCAAAGATTAAGGTTATTACAGTGACATAACTAGTTCACTTGAGTTCTTAAATGAGTAGCACTGGATCCTAAGACCCTTGATGTTGAAGTTTTCGATATTGTAGGTGGCAGACCTATTTCTGGCCTTTTGTGACTTTGATGCAACAGTTTCAGTAACTGTGCTGAGTTAACCTTAGTTAAGTTGTCTCGAACCTCACGTTTTTCCGAGTGTTGTCATTAAGTAGCTTGTATTCCCAATGTGTAGTTGTAATGACGACCAAATTGTGTTTTCGTTGTAACCAGCTAAGACTATATTGTTGTGGGTAGTCCTACAGACTACAGTGTAGCACTAACATAACATACGGCCATTCATGCCGGTGAGTGTGACACCTACAGTGTCAAGTGGGATGTTGAAATGGGGTCCACAAACACAACCCATGTGTGTGGTGACATCATTGTGTATTTATTGATTAAAGCATTACATGCTTATTTGGTCGTATATACATATATGGCGTACACGTAACTATACCAGTATACGTTCATAATAACAGTCAGGTGTGGCACCTCGTGCCCAGTTAAGTAAGTGTATATGTATATATGTAAGTCGTACATGCGACTATAACAAGTCTACATGTATAATTGATGTAGCACTTAGTGCTATAATGCAGTGCTATCAGCACCGTAATAGAAATACTAATGTTTTGTAATTGTAGTACCAAAGTACTATGAAATGCAGAAGCACCGGAATGTAGAAATCAACGTACTGTAATGCAGTGCTAACAGCACCGTGATTTCAATACCAATGTATTGTGATTGTAGTACCGAAGTACTATAAAATGCAGCACCACGTGCCGTAATGAAGTGCCCGCGGCACAGTAATTGCAGTACTCATGTACGGTGAATGTAGCATCAACATGCTATGATTTGTAGTATCGACTACTATGAGGTTTGCACTAACGTGCCCATATTGTGGTATCAACATACCATGTGTTGTGCTTGAAAACATGATGTGACACCACGTGTCATGTGTTATTTGATAGTAGCCCGAAGGCCAAAATGCGTTGTAGTTATGTGATTTCCCAATTGTAGCACAAAGGCTAGAATGTGAGTGCCCAAAGCACTGAGGTGTTGAATCAATTGATCTAAATGATCAAGTTGTGATTGAGATAATTAATTTGTTGTGGACTTAGTCAACACTAATCCAATTGTGACCAGCACGGTCAAAGGTGAAAGATTCGTTTGTTTGTTTTAAAATTCGTGGACGTTTAGCATGTGTGGGTTTCCATTCCCATTGATAACGTTTGCACCTCCTTCCCGAGGTTCAGTGATAAAGGTGTCGAGTCGCGATGGTGAGGAAGACGGCGATATGCCTCTTCACGGATATATGTTGGTACAGCGGAATTGATTGTATATATATACTCGATATATATATAGGTATGTAATAGTAGTACACGTGTAAGGCCTATTCATATATACCTACAGTACATATAATAGCCTAGGGTGTCTAGCACATAACAAATCAGAGTCAACTACGTATTCCCAATTCAGTATAACCCCTTTCAGATATCGCATCATCTTTATTTAATTGTACATAGTTAGCTACGCTATGTTAAATTAAACTCGTATGATGAAATCCCTGAACCGGTCATACCTAACGAGGAATACTGCCTAACAGTCATAGTCTAGGCCCACTAAATGCAACCTAGTTCACTACAACCTTAGGCTCTGATACCAATCTGTAACACCCTCAATTTTCGGTTTGCGGAAGCGATCGGGTCGGGTGTTACCAAAATTAATATCACAGCATAAGATACATAATGAACGACTCTAAATGAGACGTTTGAAAATAATTATACATTTCCCAAAATAGAACGTTTACAACGTTATGAGTTTGACAGTAAATTCCAAATACATAATTTGAAAATATAAAAGTAAATGCAGAGTTGTCCCAAATGTTTGAAATCATGCGACTCGAGCTAGCATAATCTTGAAGTAATCCTAATCCTGCTGGGCACCTGAGAACACATGCTAAAACAGGTCAGCTATAAAGCTGGTGAGTTCATAGGATTGTAAGTTAAAATCATGATGTAATAAAACCTCGTATGTTTTGAAAAGTAGTTTCAAATTCTGTCATTTTGATGCGTTTTATATTGAAGTTTTGCAACACCAAATGTGTACACGTCAAATCGAGGTATCTCATACCTAAGGGTTCGGGTCATGTACCTAAGTACATATATACATGTATGGCAATTCATGCCTTGATACCTAACAGGTAGTAGTTGTGTCTAAAAACATGAGGCAATACATGCCTATAACCATTGAGTAGTAGTATGACCGCGTCATATGATAACAATTAACTGTAGTTCCGCAGAACTATATAGATTATGTGAAATATGGTGCATACAGCAACCATCTGATTGTAGACCCGCAGATCTATGATTAAAATTGTTTTGAGTGTCCGTTTACCCAGTTAGTATACGCTAACCCGGACGTGTTGTATCGAGCTAACGGCCTCGCGTGGAAACTCCACCGACCCGTTCTTCTTGTGAACCCCGAGTATAACTCGCTGATCCATTGATTGTATGTAAGTGCGGATCACGGCGCATAAGCCCGTGCCACATCGAGTGTATCGCTTTACCGCGATATCGTACTTGTGCCCACTTTACCGTGGCATCGTTTTGTGCCCACTTTACCGTGGCATCGTCATGATAGCTAGTCATGAGTGAAAATATGAGAGTGCCATTCTGGCGTTGTTTTTGCAAATAATGTTTATGTCAGCAGTACCACGACTGCCCGACTGAGTATATCGTATAGTTGTATGTAAATATTCGTCAGGTGACACCCCCACACGGTTGGATTACATCCTGAGCCGGGGGACCATCCCTGGTTGGATTACATCCTGAGCCAGAGTCGTCACCAGTTGAGTTGTAGTGATATGAGGAATCTGTACCAATGTGTGATAATATTGTATACCTCTAGCCTAAAGCCTAGCAAGTATATACATCGAAGTCTCAGGGAAATGTTCACTTAAGTCCAGTTCCCGTTCTAGTGATAACGAAGAGTATCGACAGTTTTAGTTCTTAAAGAATAACTAAAACTAGTAACAGTATAGATGTTGTCTAGTATAGGTAGAACTAACTAGTTCTAATGTATTCATTGACATTGTCCCGTGACAATATAGCCAAAGATTGTGATAACTGCATCAGTTATGAGTTGGTATTCGTTTTCCAATAATCTAACAGGGTACGGTTGCAACCTATCTAGGTTGAGTGCTGATATTGTCCTAAAACAATATTAAGGGTGTAATTCCTAAGTATTACACATTTCGTATTACATGCAGTAATAAAGATAATTGTGTATTATAAAAGATTATTAATATAATTCAAAAGTAGTTATTGAGCATGTGTTTCACCCCGAAAATAGTAAAACAGTTGAAAGAGTGGGGCTATGAAACTCACCTGAGGAGCTAGCGTCCTAATGTAACGAGTCGTGTCCAAATATGATCTCCTAGTGTCCTAAACACGTGAGGTTATATAAGTATGAGACAAATCAGTTTGTCTAAGCGAGTTGTTCATGTATGCATTTGTTGTTGAAGTCTGGGAATGGTGTACGGGGGTCCGGGGGCAGCGCCCCTGGTTAGCGGGGTCCAAGGGGCAGAGCCCCTGGCTGGGGTCGAGCTGCCAGGTCAGCTTGGAAAATTTTTATTTCTACTATATTGCTTTAAGGAAAAACGCATCTGGACTTGAAATTGGGTGAAATCAAGTGATAAAATTTAGGGTCTCGACACTTAGTGGAAATGTGAGTTTTTAAACTTTCTGTTTTCTGCGACATAACATACGACACAAAAACGTGTCATGCGACACAAGGGTTGTGTCGCATGGAGTGCGACACAAGAGCTCTGCGACACAGTGATTGTGTCGCAAAAGCTTGCGATGCTAAATCAATAGCGACATAAGGGTTGTGTCGTATGGAAATACGACACAAGGTGCGACATAGAGTACGACACAAGCGTTGTGTCGCATGGGTAGTTTATGCGACATAAGATACGACACAAATGGAATTATGCGACACAACATGCGACACAAGCGTTGTGTCGCATGGATGAACACCAGCCCAGAAACTCGCGGCTGTCGCGTTTTTCCGATCAAAATCGCAAATCTAACGTATTTTCAAGCTGTAAAATCATGTTTTCTTTGTTGTTTAGGTTATAACTAAGTTGTGTAAGCATTATTACACCCAAACATTACACCAAAATGATTAGATCTAAAGATTTAGAAATTTCTTACAATTGCGAATCGATGCCAAACGAGGAAGAAAACGAGGGTGTCGCCTTTGTTAATGTTGTTCCTCTCTTGATGGTGATTCCGAAAATGTAAAATTTCGTGGGTCGATTTGAAGATCCGAAATTGAGTATGAATTTTTAGAGAGAGTTTTAGGGAGGTGTGTGTGAAATGAAATGGAAGAAATGAAAGAATGAGGGGGGGGGGGGGGGGGGGGGGTTTGGGGGGTTGGGTGGCTGATCCAAAGGGAGAGGGGAGGGGTTTCCCCCACTTCGTTCCTATTTTGCAGTGTAAAATACCCGTATTTTGTACCCGAATAATATATATAAATTTAATATTTTTGAATTTCTATTTCCGTTCTTCCGGTTAATAATTAATTAAATAAAAATTTGTTTTACTCAATTTTAAAAATATAACGTGACTTCAAATGGATTTATTTGTGATTATTAAATAATCATTATTCATTATATAAAAATGTAAAGTTTTCGCTCGCTGAGTTATAATTGTATATAATAATACGATTATAAAAAGTTTAAATTGGATGAGGATTTTGACTTTTTGACCGGGTGTTACATTCTCCCCCTGTTAAGGAAATTTCGTCCCGAAATTTAAAGTGATGTCGTGATCGCGTGGAGTCTGGGGAGCAATGCACGTACGAGAGATTTATCGAGTAGATATTAGACATATCATGTCTTATGATGGAGTTGAAGGGCAGTCAATCCATGACTGGGTCGCGGTTTATCGTTGTAGTCATATTCTGAACATATTGTTTGTTTGGAGTATGTTTATTTTGTGGTTACTCGGTAACCGTTTACGTCGTAGTCCATTCGGGACTAGATGGTTGTCACATGGTGACGGTTTTGTAAGTCGTTATATCAGGGCTGAGAGATTTATCGTTGGGTTGATTAGTCTACTGAAAGTAAACATTGAGTTTGGTTGATGATAGCTCTATCGATTGGTCCGCTGAAAGCAAACCTTGAGTTTTATGTGGGCCTAGGTCAACTAGCCCTATAGTGCACCTAGCATTGAATCGAATAAATTGATATTGGAAATGAAAAGTACACATTCAGTGTAAACCAGAATTGGAGGGTTATAATTTGCGAGGGAGGTTGTACTTACATTATTGTTGGATAGTCGTATGGTTCACTTGGAACCGATTTGTTGAAGCTTACGCTTCCGTTTTGGGCAATCCTGCTTATAGTGTCCAGGTTCCTTACATTTAAAGCAAACCCTTTGTGAGTCGGGATTGGCGGGAACTCTGCAATCCCAGGTTTTGTGTCCAAACCGTTGGCATTTTCCGCAGGGCGGACCGCATGAACCAACATGGTGACGGCTACAACCGTGGCAAAATGGTTTATTTCCTGCATAGCCTCGTTTCTCGTTATGTTCGGGGGCGTAGGTCCTTAAGGGTTCGGGTTGATTTGCTGGATTTATGTTAGAGCTGGAACTTCCGTTCCCTTTTTCTTGATTGTTTTCAGCTGCACGTGCTTCGCGTCGAACCACCTGTGCCATGAGTCTGTGGGCCATATGTTCGGCCTCTTGTATAGTAGTGGGTTTAGAGGCGGTGACCATTCCCTCGATTGGTGACGGAAGTCCGCCGATGTACTTTTCTATTTGTCGGTTCTCAGGGTTTACTATATTTGGGCAAAGGTGTGCTAGTTGATGGAAACGGTTGGTGTATGTTTCGATGTCATTGTCTTTTACGGTGAGGTACCAAAGTTCGTTCTCGAGTTTGTAAAGTTCGTGAATGGGGCAATACTTGTCCCTCATGATTCGTTTCAGTTCCTCCCACGGGAGTGCATGTGCGGTGTCAACCCCTACAACTCGGGTATAGAAATTCCACCATGTAGAAGCATCATCCTGGAGGGTGTACGTGGCATACATGACTTTACAGTCATTGGGACAGTCGCTAACGCGGAATATAGATTCCATTCTCTCGAACCATTGGATTAATCCAACAGCTCCTTCAGTTCCGACGAAGTTTGGGGGTGCGCACTTCAGGAAATCCCTAAAGGTGCAAGGCCTTGTTTGGTTCCGAGTAGCTAGAGTCTCAGCCACTGCTTGATTAATGATTTGGTCACGCTCAGCTTGAGTGAAAGTTTGTTGTCTAGGAGGCATGATTCTTAAACAAGAAGAAAACGACAAAGCGTGAGATCTTTATTCAAAGATTAAGGTTATTATAGTGACATAACTAGTTCACTTGAGTTCTTAAATGAGTAGCACTGGATCCTAAGACCCTTGATGTTGAAGTTTTCGATATTGTAGGTGGCAGACCTATTTCTGGCCTTTTGTGACTTTGATGCAACAGTTTCAGTAACTGTGCTGAGTTAACCTTAGTTAAGTTGTCTCGAACCTCACGTTTTTCCGAGTGTTGTCATTAAGTAGCTTGTATTCCCAATGTGTAGTTGTAATGACGACCAAATTGTGTTTTCGTTGTAACCAGCTAAGACTATATTGTTGTGGGTAGTCCTACAGACTACAGTGTAGCACTAACATAACATACGGCCATTCATGCCGGTGAGTGTGACACCTACAGTGTCAAGTGGGATGTTGAAATGGGGTCCACAAACACAACCCATGTGTGTGGTGACATCATTGTGTATTTATTGATTAAAGCATTACATGCTTATTTGGTCGTATATACATATATGGCGTACACGTAACTATACCAGTATACGTTCATAATAACAGTCAGGTGTGGCACCTCGTGCCCAGTTAAGTAAGTGTATATGTATATATGTAAGTCGTACATGCGACTATAACAAGTCTACATGTATAATTGATGTAGCACTTAGTGCTATAATGCAGTGCTATCAGCACCGTAATAGAAATACTAATGTTTTGTAATTGTAGTACCAAAGTACTATGAAATGCAGAAGCACCGGAATGTAGAAATCAACGTACTGTAATGCAGTGCTAACAGCACCGTGATTTCAATACCAATGTATTGTGATTGTAGTACCGAAGTACTATAAAATGCAGCACCACGTGCCGTAATGAAGTGCCCGCGGCACAGTAATTGCAGTACTCATGTACGGTGAATGTAGCATCAACATGCTATGATTTGTAGTATCGACTACTATGAGGTTTGCACTAACGTGCCCATATTGTGGTATCAACATACCATGTGTTGTGCTTGAAAACATGATGTGACACCACGTGTCATGTGTTATTTGATAGTAGCCCGAAGGCCAAAATGCGTTGTAGTTATGTGATTTCCCAATTGTAGCACAAAGGCTAGAATGTGAGTGCCCAAAGCACTGAGGTGTTGAATCAATTGATCTAAATGATCAAGTTGTGATTGAGATAATTAATTTGTTGTGGACTTAGTCAACACTAATCCAATTGTGACCAGCACGGTCAAAGGTGAAAGATTCGTTTGTTTGTTTTAAAATTCGTGGACGTTTAGCATGTGTGGGTTTCCATTCCCATTGATAACGTTTGCACCTCCTTCCCGAGGTTCAGTGATAAAGGTGTCGAGTCGCGATGGTGAGGAAGACGGCGATATGCCTCTTCACGGATATATGTTGGTACAGCGGAATTGATTGTATATATATACTCGATATATATATAGGTATGTAATAGTAGTACACGTGTAAGGCCTATTCATATATACCTACAGTACATATAATAGCCTAGGGTGTCTAGCACATAACAAATCAGAGTCAACTACGTATTCCCAATTCAGTATAACCCCTTTCAGATATCGCATCATCTTTATTTAATTGTACATAGTTAGCTACGCTATGTTAAATTAAACTCGTATGATGAAATCCCTGAACCGGTCATACCTAACGAGGAATACTGCCTAACAGTCATAGTCTAGGCCCACTAAATGCAACCTAGTTCACTACAACCTTAGGCTCTGATACCAATCTGTAACACCCTCAATTTTCGGTTTGCGGAAGCGATCGGGTCGGGTGTTACCAAAATTAATATCACAGCATAAGATACATAATGAACGACTCTAAATGAGACGTTTGAAAATAATTATACATTTCCCAAAATAGAACGTTTACAACGTTATGAGTTTGACAGTAAATTCCAAATACATAATTTGAAAATATAAAAGTAAATGCAGAGTTGTCCCAAATGTTTGAAATCATGCGACTCGAGCTAGCATAATCTTGAAGTAATCCTAATCCTGCTGGGCACCTGAGAACACATGCTAAAACAGGTCAGCTATAAAGCTGGTGAGTTCATAGGATTGTAAGTTAAAATCATGATGTAATAAAACCTCGTATGTTTTGAAAAGTAGTTTCAAATTCTGTCATTTTGATGCGTTTTATATTGAAGTTTTGCAACACCAAATGTGTACACGTCAAATCGAGGTATCTCATACCTAAGGGTTCGGGTCATGTACCTAAGTACATATATACATGTATGGCAATTCATGCCTTGATACCTAACAGGTAGTAGTTGTGTCTAAAAACATGAGGCAATACATGCCTATAACCATTGAGTAGTAGTATGACCGCGTCATATGATAACAATTAACTGTAGTTCCGCAGAACTATATAGATTATGTGAAATATGGTGCATACAGCAACCATCTGATTGTAGACCCGCAGATCTATGATTAAAATTGTTTTGAGTGTCCGTTTACCCAGTTAGTATACGCTAACCCGGACGTGTTGTATCGAGCTAACGGCCTCGCGTGGAAACTCCACCGACCCGTTCTTCTTGTGAACCCCGAGTATAACTCGCTGATCCATTGATTGTATGTAAGTGCGGATCACGGCGCATAAGCCCGTGCCACATCGAGTGTATCGCTTTACCGCGATATCGTACTTGTGCCCACTTTACCGTGGCATCGTTTTGTGCCCACTTTACCGTGGCATCGTCATGATAGCTAGTCATGAGTGAAAATATGAGAGTGCCATTCTGGCGTTGTTTTTGCAAATAATGTTTATGTCAGCAGTACCACGACTGCCCGACTGAGTATATCGTATAGTTGTATGTAAATATTCGTCAGGTGACACCCCCACACGGTTGGATTACATCCTGAGCCGGGGGACCATCCCTGGTTGGATTACATCCTGAGCCAGAGTCGTCACCAGTTGAGTTGTAGTGATATGAGGAATCTGTACCAATGTGTGATAATATTGTATACCTCTAGCCTAAAGCCTAGCAAGTATATACATCGAAGTCTCAGGGAAATGTTCACTTAAGTCCAGTTCCCGTTCTAGTGATAACGAAGAGTATCGACAGTTTTAGTTCTTAAAGAATAACTAAAACTAGTAACAGTATAGATGTTGTCTAGTATAGGTAGAACTAACTAGTTCTAATGTATTCATTGACATTGTCCCGTGACAATATAGCCAAAGATTGTGATAACTGCATCAGTTATGAGTTGGTATTCGTTTTCCAATAATCTAACAGGGTACGGTTGCAACCTATCTAGGTTGAGTGCTGATATTGTCCTAAAACAATATTAAGGGTGTAATTCCTAAGTATTACACATTTCGTATTACATGCAGTAATAAAGATAATTGTGTATTATAAAAGATTATTAATATAATTCAAAAGTAGTTATTGAGCATGTGTTTCACCCCGAAAACAGTAAAACAGTTGAAAGAGTGGGGCTATGAAACTCACCTGAGGAGCTAGCGTCCTAATGTAACGAGTCGTGTCCAAATATGATCTCCTAGTGTCCTAAACACGTGAGGTTATATAAGTATGAGACAAATCAGTTTGTCTAAGCGAGTTGTTCATGTATGCATTTGTTGTTGAAGTCTGGGAATGGTGTACGGGGGTCCGGGGGCAGCGCCCCTGGTTAGCGGGGTCCAAGGGGCATAGCCCCTGGCTGGGGTCGAGCTGCCAGGTCAGCTTGGAAAATTTTTATTTCTACTATATTGCTTTAAGGAAAAACGCATCTGGACTTGAAATTGGGTGAAATCAAGTGATAAAATTTAGGGTCTCGACACTTAGTGGAAATGTGAGTTTTTAAACTTTCTGTTTTCTGCGACATAACATACGACACAAAAACGTGTCATGCGACACAAGGGTTGTGTCGCATGGAGTGCGACACAAGAGCTCTGCGACACAGTGATTGTGTCGCAAAAGCTTGCGATGCTAAATCAATAGCGACATAAGGGTTGTGTCGTATGGAAATACGACACAAGGTGCGACATAGAGTACGACACAAGCGTTGTGTCGCATGGGTAGTTTATGCGACATAAGATACGACACAAATGGAATTATGCGACACAACATGCGACACAAGCGTTGTGTCGCATGGATGAACACCAGCCCAGAAACTCGCGGCTGTCGCGTTTTTCCGATCAAAATCGCAAATCTAACGTATTTTCAAGCTGTAAAATCATGTTTTCTTTGTTGTTTAGGTTATAACTAAGTTGTGTAAGCATTATTACACCCAAACATTACACCAAAATGATTAGATCTAAAGATTAGAAATTTCTTACAATTGCGAATCGAGGCCAAACGAGGAAGAAAACGAGGGTGTCGCCTTTGTTAATGTTGTTCCTCTCTTGATGGTGATTCCGAAAATGTAAAATTTCGTGGGTCGATTTGAAGATCCGAAATTGAGTATGAATTTTTAGAGAGAGTTTTAGGGAGGTGTGTGTGAAATGAAATGGAAGAAATGAAAGAATGAGGGGGGGGGGGGGGGGGGGTTTGGGGGGTTGGGTGGCTGATCCAAAGGGAGAGGGGAGGGGTTTCCCCCACTTCGTTCCTATTTTGCAGTGTAAAATACCCGTATTTTGTACCCGAATAATATATATAAATTTAATATTTTTGAATTTCTATTTCCGTTCTTCCGGTTAATAATTAATTAAATAAAAATTTGTTTTACTCAATTTTAAAAATATAACGTGACTTCAAATGGATTTATTTGTGATTATTAAATAATCATTATTCATTATATAAAAATGTAAAGTTTTCGCTCGCTGAGTTATAATTGTATATAATAATACGATTATAAAAAGTTTAAATTGGATGAGGATTTTGACTTTTTGACCGGGTGTTACAAACGCTCAGGTCCAGATTATTGGACGCCCAGCTGCTCACTCCATGACCTGGGAAACTCTGAAACGGATGATGATGGAGGAATTTTGCCCTCCCAACGAGATGCAGAAACTTGAAGCCGAACTCTGGAACATACAAATGATCGGCGCTGACATTACCGGGTACACTACAAGGTTTCAAGAACTGGCGCGACTGGTACCCCACATGGTGACACCCGAAAGCAAACGCATTGAGCGTTACAACCGGGGTTTGGCCCCGCAAATCCGAGGCATGGTTATGTCCTCCAAACCCGCCACTTTTAGGAGCGCAGTGGATCTGGCTCAAAGCTTAACCGACGACGCCATTCTGATCGGCACTCTGAAAACTACCTCGGGGAAAGCTGAACTTACCCGTACTGATGCGGGCGACTCTGGAACCCACAAACGCCAATGGAACAACGAGGGCAATGACCGCCAGGGTCAACAAAATAGGAACCCGGGAAACGCCCGAGCCTACGCCGCTATCACCAACCCTGGACCCAAAACCTATCTTGGCAACAAACCGAAATGTGACAAGTGCGGGAAGCACCACACAGGCGAATGCGCCTTCTGTCAAGACTGCAGAAACTGGGGTCATTTGGCCCAAAACTGTAAAACAGCCCCTCTTCCTCGAACAAATGCGTGCTTCGAGTGCGGTGAATCCGGACACTTTAGAAATCAAAATCCACGACTGAACAACAACCAGAACAACCCCGGGAACAACAATCAGAACAACAACAACCGCATCGCAACCATCCCACCGGGTCGTAGCCGCGCATACATCCTCCGGGCTCCAGAAACTGTTGCGGACCTCGGCTAACACGGTATGCCTTAACAGCTGTTGCTACGATTTAACATACGTTTCATTCGAATGTCTATTCAAACTTAACGCTTGGTAAACTTCGACCATTATCGAACGCATAACTATTTAAACTATACCACTAGTATACTAAATCGTTAAAACTTTTCTGGCAACAATTGAGCGCCACGCAAATTGGTATTATTATTGACGACGTGACTTATTCGGAGAACATACGCCGCGGGCGATCCGACTTGATTTTAAATCTCGGGACGAGATTTCTCTAACATGGGGAGAATGTAACACCCCGCAAATTTAAACACAATTATTAACGCTAAACATTTGCATTATTAGGCTAATTCCCTACTTGAGTGAATTCACAACACATTTTAGAGGTAAGTCTAGCAAAGCCCAACTAGTTAGTACGCGTAGTAGTACTTATTTGTAATTAGATATAATTACATACGAAACGAATTGAGCAAACGCGATAAAATATACGACTGTTGGTGAACAAAGTTATTTAATAAAACGGAATATTTAAATAACGATATTAACAATTAAATAGTATGTTGATAATATTTACACATCATTTTATAACGTAAAACGTAAACTTGTATAATTAAAATAAAACAAAGTTTAAAATTTTATAACTAAATTAATTTGGGTTTCATAAAAAGATCCTAATTAAAAATATAATGAAATATGTAATTAAAAATGTATTAATTAAAATAATGTAACATTTAACGATCGGGTAAACAAACACGGAGACGAGAAATGGGGAACAAAACCCACCTCCCCACCTCCACCATTCTCATTCTCCATCTTTCATTTCTCTCTCTACACTCTCTTTTCTCTCTCTCTAAAAACCAAACCAAAAACCACACTAATTACACCAAAACTACCCTCAAACAACGCCGAATCATCAAACAAAATAGAGGAAAACGATCACGGCAACACGATCTATCTTTCTACCTTTTCGGATTTCAAATTCGCCACTCGTAAGTTTCCGACAAATCCCGCAAATTCTTTGATTTTGAAGTTTTCTTTCATATTAGTGTTTAATGTACTTAGTATTAACTCATACAACAAAGAAAACACGATTTTATAGCTTAAAAATACGTTTGGATTGGGTTTTTAATCGGAAAAATCGCGACAGCCTATGTTTCTGGGCTGGTGTTCATCTATGCGACACAATGATTGTGTCGCATACTGTGTCGTAGAAACCATACGACACAACGACTGTGTCATACCGAATCATCTTACGTCGTATCTATGCGACACAACGATTATGTCGCACCTTATGTCGCAAAACCCATGCGACACAACGCTTTATGTCGCCGTTGACTCAGCACCTCGAATCTCTGCGACACAACCCTTGTGTCACAGAATTGTGTCGTACCATGCGACACAACCATTGTGTCGCATAAAACAGAAACTTTACAAACTATTTTTACACTAAGTGTCGAACTTAACCGATAACGAATACTTACATACAATGCCATATGTGAACTTTACAAACATTACAAACACGCTATTTTATTGAAATTATGATTTCAAACTATCACCAACGAGTCGTATACCTTTTCACAAACAACGAAATACAAACGTAAACGTTTAACAAACACTTAGGATATAACATGATTGTACGAACACTAGCATGGATGATTAGCTTAGACATCCACATACTTATAAAATCTCATACGTTTAGGACGTTAGGAGATTTCGGACTGTACTTGGGCTTAGGCTTGCTAGCACTCGCACAACTACTTAACTCAACAGGTGAGTTCACAGCCCCTACTTTTACTGTTTTAACTACTTTGGGGTGGAAAACCTAGTCAACTGTTTAAGCTGTTTAACTGTTTTATTAATTGCCATAACTGCTTTTACTTACGTGATTGTTTATCATACGTGTTTTACTCGAACTATTAGAGTACTTTGAACTATTGAACTGTTGTGCGAACTTTGTTTATGAAATAACATTTTCATATCGATACATTGAACAAATGGGATAACTCATTCGACAAACTGTTTTAACTAGACCGGAGAACGACCGGTAAACTGTTTTGCAAACGACTGTAAACCTTTAAACTGTTTTGATTTGGCCGGAGAACGACCGGTACTTTTATGAAAACGCTGGAGAACGACCAGCAACGTATTTTAGCGCCAGAGAAAGACTGGCCACTGGACGGGAGAACGACCCGTGCGTCTTTGGATGGGAGAACGACCCATGCGTATTGACCGGAGAACGACCGGTACTGTGTTTCGCTGGAGAACGACCAACAGTGTTTGAATGGGAGAACGACCCGTGCGTATTAAACTGTTTTATTTGAACGGGAGAACGACCCGTGCGTATTTGGCCGGAGAACGACCGGTACTGTTTGTAAACCGCTGGAGAACGACCAGCACGTGTTTTTAAACTGACATTTTGGGTAACATCTCACGTAAACTAAACTTTGGGCGAACAACCCACTAAACTTATACTTTGGATAACATTCCACTAAACTTTACCTGACTGTTATGGCAATAACTATTTGTGAACGTATTTGTGAACGTATATGATTTAAACAATTGTGCTTACAAACTTGTTACAACTATTGCAAACATAAAACCTGTGAATTCACTCAACCTAGTTGTTGACTTTTACTATGTTTTTCAGGGAATTAGCTGCGCATATAAGAATCGCCAACACACATGGAGAATTAGGCGACCCGTGAAGTTTAGGATGCCAACTTTTGGAAACACATGGATTTCTTTAGTATAACCGAAACTGTTTTAGTCATATTCTAGAAATCTACTTTTGTAAACTTATTACTTTTAACTTGTACGATTCGATGAATCGTAAACTTTGTAATTAATACTTTTGGCATCTTAATATATATTGTTCTGTTGTAATCATATGCTCTGATACGTATGCATGCTTTGTTATTGTGGCACCCCTGTACTCAAACTAAATGCTTCCGCTAAACGAATTTGGGGGTGTTACATATATAAAACTCAAACCGGCCGTTTAAACTGAACCTGACCGTATTCCTTATATTATTAATTAAGTATGTATATTTAATTTAAAAGACTTATTTATCTTTAACAAACAAACTCTATATTTTCTTTTTCTATGGTACCTAAATGTTTCACTTGAAAAGTTGCCAACTTATACAACACAATAAATTCAAAATTAAATATCGTAAAAGAAAACTTTCGGTTATGTAACAATGTTATCAAAGTCAATTATCATTAAATAAATTGTTAAAAACATTTTTGACCAATACTAGATTATGTATTTATATCTTTAAAAAAATTTCTAAGATAATCATGGTTACTTGTATCATCTAACTTAAATGTTAGTTAACAAATTTTTTTATTAAAATCTATATATAAAAACAAAGTTGGTTCAAACCGGCCGAACAAAACCGGTTTCAATTGTTTGGTTGGTCTGGTTTGACACATTAAATTGAGCGGTTTGGTTTGAGAATAATTCAAACCCTAATTATAGGTTTTCTTTAAAATTTTAGTTTCAAACCGACCAAACCGGACCATGAACACCCCTAGTTAGGAGATCATTTTATTTTTTTTAAGAAAATTACTGAAATAGAAGGTCAATGAGACCCTTTTCACAAAATAAACGGTGTCAGACAAAATTTGCAAAAATAAGCCGTGATTTGGCCTATATAGACGAAGTTTTCGGTGAATTCGGCTAATTTTCTCTAAACCAATAAATTTTCACCAAGTGTCCAAAAGTATTCGCCGGTCAACATAATATTCACCGGTCAAACAATAAAATCGCCGAAATTTAATTACCAAATTCGAATAAAAAACTCGTCGAAATACCATACCATCGCCTAAACAAATCTCGCCACAATCTACAATCTCGCCGAAATACATCGCCCATGGGTTTAAGCGAATTTTTTGAAATCTCGATTTGCGTACGTAGCCAGTCTTCTTCCAAGAACACTTTTTCCCCCTTTACCACCATTGTTTGTGTCTTGTTCTTTTTATTAAAGTATACAACTGTCACACCCCCAAAATCGATAATCGCGTTTATTTAGTAATTAGCGGAAGCATTTTAAGTTTACAGTTAACAGCGGGGGTGCTGACGTTGTAACATCCTCTCTTTTGGTCCTGTAATTTCTAATTTTTAAATTGATATATTTAATCGTATTAGAAATTATTTGATATTATTTGTTTAATTTCGAAACTTAATTAAATAAGCTTTAGGACTTATTGTGCTTAGTAAATTATTGTTTGTTTTAATTTACTATAGTTGATGGTACAATAAAATAAGTTTCTCGCAAATGGTTTTTAGGTTCCAGGCAATAGATTAAAAAGGGGACTAGCTTTAAGTGGATGCGGGTCGGTGTAAAAGTTTAACCGACTTAAATAGTTTCCTTTTTAGGAAAGTTTTTCACTTTCCTTATTTAGAAACCTAACCTAAAACCTCTAAAACCTTAAAACCCTTGCACATCATAATCGAAAACTTGTGGAATTGGAGCTGTGATCTTGTGTTATCATAATCATCATCATCTCCTAGTTGTAATTCCTTGATTGTAAGTTATTTTTCATGTTCAAATTCATGGTTATGATCATTTGAAGTTTTGGCATGAATTGATTGTGAATGATGCTTTAGTATGTATATATGGTAGTATGAGAATGTTTAGAAACTTAACAACTGAGATTCATATGCTTAAGATGGTGATATATGAAATTGGGTTTGAGCTGTGTGTTTGCAGGTCAGAATAAGAGCTGAAACGCGTAGGAAAGCGATCCTGAACTCTTGCCCGGATCGCGTTGCCTAATGAAAATTGAGTACATAACGTTTTCTTCTTGTGAACGCGATCCAACCCTAGTTTCCGGATCGCGTTGCCAAGTGTTAAACGGTGACAGAATATTTTCTAAAGGCGAACGCGATCCAGCCCCCTAGTCCGGATCGCGTTTGCATGAATAATTTTGACGGGTTTTGCAAATTTTGAAAATGCATAAGTATTTTCAGGGTTACGGTTTAGTGACGAATTTCACTAACTCGGAATGAGTTGAAATTCGCATGGTCACTCGGAAATAGCCTAGTCAGTTTTTGGCCATTCGGGGCCATCTAGGGGCCGAAAATGGCATTTTTCAGTTTTAAACGTCATTTCGGGAATTTTCTGGTTTAACTTTTGTTTGCTTAGACTTCAGGGATTTACCTGATTTGGATAAATATGTTATGATAATGATAATGAGATGAGTTACTAACTTGTTTGTTGTGTAATGTTTCAGATACCCCAAAGACTCAGTGATTAGAAGCTGAGTGTTGCGACTTCTGAGGTATCGGTGAGTGGATTTGAAACTCACAGTTTGATTTGGTTGTGTCAGTTTGATTTCAATCAGTAATTATAGGATTACTATTGATAGAATGTTAACTTGGAAATGATATGCCATTTGATTGGTGATTGATTAGCCTGTGAGCTTGATTGTTAAATACAGAGGTGAACTAGATTGTTGGTTGGACTTGATTGCTAATGTTGGTCAACACAGGGTTGCGTACATGTGTTGATGGAGATTAGCATTTAGTTAGCGGTTAATCACTGTTTTGGCCTACAGTTGATCTAAGTGTTCTGATGGGGCCACCCGGAACAGGGTCCTTAGGAACCACCGTTCCTCTTGACGATATTTGTTGCATTATTGATTGTGAACAGCTTGCTAGCTAAATTGAATTGTAGTTGATAATTCATTCACTTAGCTTCGTGCTAATCCCTCAATTTACTTCCTGCAGGTGATGTATATTATGTGGGTAGTCAGGAAGGATGTTTTGATGCTGGGAATGTTTGAAACTTGCAACTCTGATCCAGTTTGTAATAAATAATGTTTTGTAGTATATAATGCCCTGGGTTTGTAAACAAGTTAACTATGTTTGTTTTGTAATTAAACATGTTGTATAAAGGTTTGCGAAAATTTCTAGCAGAATTCTAATAGAATATGTATTTCAAGTATTCGCTTCCTCCAAACTTAATATTATATTGTGATATTAAATGAGGGGCGTTATAGACGTTACAATAGTGCATTCACTGTATCAGAGCTTATGATCATTGCAGAACAGTAATTAAGATGCAATTAATATAAAAGTATTTACAAAAACTACAATTTGTCAAGTCGTAGAAGTAGAGTGTTGTAAAAATACATTTGTCCCAAAAGTGGCATCCTAATTCGTCGTTGGTAACTTACGTCCTTTATGCATGCATCAGTACCTGAGTCCTAATTCCCTGAAAAACATAGTAAAACGTCAACATTGAATGTTGAGTGAATTCACAGGTTTAGTTTATAGTGGTCAAACCAAGTTATGAATAAGTCATTCATTTACAGCAAAACATAATGTTTATAAGTTTAGTAGGAAATACAAGTTATTCTAGTTAAAGAAAACATTTCCTATATAAAGTAAGAATGTCATTCTTACTACAAGTAAATATTTGTGTAGGAAACACAAGTTTAATCATAAACATTTCCTACCAGTTGTACATTTCCAAATAAATAATCTCAGCAAAATACCATTTACAAACTAAGTTTGTAGTTTACTAATTGTTGTTAATACAAGTTAATCGTTAAATAGGAAAACAGGTCTATTCAAATATGATAAACATTTCCCATATACTTTGTAAGAAACAACAGTTTATCCAATCAAGGAAAACATTTCAAATTAAATAGTTTGTAGGAAATACATGTTTAACATTTAAGTAAACATTTACATTTCAAATAGTTTGGTAAAGAGAGTCACCTTCTTAAATATAATTAATCGTTTTGTAGGAAACACAAGTTAATTTATTAAGAATAACATTTCCAAAAGTAGTAATTGGTAGGAAACACAGGTTAATTCAATTAAGGACTAACATTTCCAAAAGTAGTAATTGGTAGAAAACACAGGTTAATTCAATTAAGGATTAACATTTTCAAAAGTAGTAATTGGTAGGAAACACATGTTAATTCAATTAAGGATTAACATTTCCAAAAGTAGTAATTGTTTGTCATGTAGGAAACACAAGTTTATTCAAAAACATTTCCTATAAAATAATTGCAGGAAAACCAGGTTTATCCAATCAAGGTAAACGTTTCCTTCAGTAGTCATGTGTCTCGGGAAATACCATTTCCAAATCAAGTTGTAGTTGTTTTGTTGTTTAGTGGGAAATATAGACTATGACCCTCTAAGGTGAGCTAGACCTTTAGAGTTAAAGTAACGATACCTAGTACTATAACCAAACCACGACTAGTTGTTTTGTTGTTGCCTCAGTAACACCGTAAGTATACACTCCTCGTTACGACTGCCGTCGTGTGGTTGGAATGACCAACGAGTTATATCCTGGGAGGGTTGTTAAATCGATAGTACTATCTGTATACTCAGTGGCTAGAGTCACCTAGCTAATGGTTATAGGTTGCAAGCACTGGGACTTATGTGCACTACAACTACCTCACGTAAACCTAGGATCGTACCAAGATTCGTTGTCTTATTCCCAAAAAGTTGTAAAAACGTTTCATATAGTTAACAGTTGAATATAAAGCATAAAGCATTTACATAAATCAGTTTGATATAAAAGCATGTCAAGCAATTATATAAAACAAGTAGCATGTAATAGCACATAGTTCTATGTTTTCCACCCCTGGTTTTAAAAGCATTTAAAACAAGTAAAAGGTAGGGGCTGTGAACTCACTGGTAGCGATGAGCGATTGTAGCTAGTAGTAAATGGTCGTCCAACTGCGTCCTCAAAGTCCTAGACGCAATAAATGTACTAATATAAGTATTTGATCAATCGTTGTTTTTAAGTGTTCGCACAATTTGTTGGTGATAATGTGTTGAAATAATTATTATTTCTCCAATTATGTTTATCGTTTAAACATTTGTTGCGTGTAAGTGTATATATATATATATATATATATATATATATATATATATATATATATATATATATATATATATATATACTTATTAGTTGAATATATATATTCATATATATATTACTTGTCGTCATCGTGTATATATATATAGTTTGATGTCGTATATATAATATGCATACAAAATAATAGTCCCCACAACATGTTCTAATAGTCGTGTTAGTCACCGTTTATAAAATAAATAAATGCTATTGTTTCAAAATTTGTCGTGTCCAATACTCCAGTAATTCCTTATCATTGATAGCAAGTTTGTACCAAATTTATTTTGTACCACTTTTAGTTCTATAAAAGTTCTCGTATTACTCGTACCCCTTTACTCTAGTCGTTTTGTGTACCAGAGATAACATTTTATATAATAACCGTGTACACGTAGTTGTATCGAATTTGAACTAAACTAAGCGGACCTGAACAATTATGCGCGATCGCTTAATAGTTTACAAAAAAAAAAGACTACGCGATTGTGAAATCCTTAATACCAATTTTATATGTTTAACTAAACACCTTGGGACATTTTTGGTATATGTAAAAATTTAATCATATTGATTATAAGATATACATATGTAATTATATGTATACATACCAACAGTGACTTTCTAAATAATAATTAATTAACATGTCAGGAAGTTTAGCTATGAACATCCCACGTGATCATAACAAAAATAAGACTACAAGTTCCACGCGATGGTATACTTATATATAACAAAATTACGTGATCATAGTTATGAGGCTACAAGTATCACATGCACACAATCTGAAATGACGCGATCTTATTTTCGAAATGACACGATCACGTCATTTCTATCAACTTGTAAACCACGCGATTTCGAGTTCAAAAACCATGCGATCATGATTTAAAACACGCGATTGCGTGAAATGAAATTTTGTGACTTCTTGTTTTGAAAACCACGCGATCGCGTGACGTTAAATGAAAGTATACGTATTTCTTTTTTTTTTCTAAAAACGACGTGATCGCGTCGTTTTGTTCGGCACTGTAGCATAGCCGGGTTTATAGATTATGATCGAGATTTTTAACAAGATTTTTGCTATGTCTTGGTTTACAATCATTCACAAGAAGTTATTACAAGTTTTAACAAGTATAATAACGTAAAATGAGCGTAAAGGTGGTGTTTCCTTACGATGATAGAGATGAAAATGGTGAAAATGATGAAGCTGAGAATGATGATGATGAGGTTGCTGTGATGATTTGAAGATGAATATGAAGGTGATGATGTTCTTGTTATAATTTTTATGATGATTTTTGTTGTTACTATGGTTCTTGCTGATGCCGTTGATGATGATCACAAAAGAAGAAGGAAAAGTTGGTAGGTGAATTATTGAGGCTTGCGTGTGTACTGAGATTGAGAGTGTATAGGAAATAAATAAAATGGTGTATGGTTTAAATTGTCAACGCAGGAGCATGGTTCAACAGGAGAATGTTTTCAAGATATTTTAGTTGGGTTAAAATTGTAGGCTTTTAACCCGTTAATTTCGTATACGGGTATAATTTGTGGTACTTCGTGTACTAATCAATTATTCGTTAGTTTAATTTATATTTTAAACTTAATAATTGATAGTTATAAAAATGAACTACTTTATTAAAATGATTAATAAAACTATTTACAATAGCGGTACTGTACAGTTAAATTGGGTGCCAGATTTCAGTCAAATTTGGAATTTATATTTTGAAGTAATGTTCCAAATACTAAAACAGGATTGGGCAAAATATTACTTTTAGTATTTTTGACCTTTAGGCACGTTTTATAATTGTTTATGTTCGTGTATAACGCGTTCTAAATAGTCGTCTAAAGGTCCCGAACAATTTTTATTCTAACTATTTTCTATAATAGTTTCAAATAAAAATTGTTCAAAAGTATTTTGAAGTTCTTTTTGAACATTTGTATCGCGCTCAATACGTTTAATATAAAACGTATAATATAGTATATTATTTCAATAATATAAGTTAATAATATTTATACTTAATAATTTTTGAATTATTAATTATTTTGTATCACCAACTTTATTGTATTGAGTTTGTCAAGTTTGATACGTTCATTTAGTACAGTAATTATATAATAATAACTACTATTTAACTAATACGACACGTATCACATAATAAGTTTTGTTAAACTTATCACACAAGGATAGTTTTGAATTCACTAATCAGAGAATTACTCTAGGTAATGCATGTAATTAGGTAGAAATTAGTACCCTAATTTGAGGATTGTCACAACAACACCATTGTAATTAAAAGTATACAACTTAATAAATTAGTTACATGTGCAGGGTAAGAAAAAGAAGAACAAGACACAAATAATGGTGGAAAAGGGGGAAAAGTGTTCTTGGAAGGAGAAGATTGGCTTCGCACGCAAATCGAATTTCGGCGATTTTATTGTTTGACCGACGAATTTTATGTTGACCGGCGAATACTTTTGGACACTTGGCGAGCATTTATTGGTTCAGAGAAAATTCGCCGAATTTGTCGAAAACTTCGTCTATTTAGACGAAATCACGGTTTATTTTTGCAAATTTTATCTGACACTAAACATTTTGTGAAAAGGGTCTCGTTGACCGTCTATTTCAGTAATTTTCTCTTTTTTTTCCATGTAAAACCTCGGATTGAAATAAAACCATCAACCGACCACTTCAAGGTGGTTGTAGTTAAATGATGAAAATTAACTACTCTAAAATTAATTTTTAACCACCATACACCAACCATCTTTCGAAAAGTTATTGTTAATCATAGACAGCACAGTCATATCCTAATGTTTGTCTCGGTGAACTCTAATAAACTTTAATTATATTGTTTGATTTTCAATAGGTCATGATTTGTTGTGCTTGAGGTTTATATATCTTGCAACACGAATTTTCTATTAGACCACTCACTATCGTGACAGTTAAGACTGAAGGATTCAACTATCAGCTTAGCATCACGACAATAACACTTTTTCGGAAGGACTGAACTTAGACTGAACATTGTTTATAATGACATGAAATACTGAACTTTTTGAACTTCACATTTACCAATAATAATTATATACCCAAAAAAAATTGTAAAAAGATCAAGAGAATTTGACCCCACACCACATCTTCCGTCTTGCCAATAATGAAGACACCTAAGACGGAGAAAAGGACTCCGCTCTACATATGGTATGGTGTTCTTGGAAGGGCTGACGGCTTACCTAAGAGGGAGGACTATGCCTCCCCTAGGGAGTAGTCTTAGCATTCAAATAAGATTACATATTTTATATTTTTATCCAACTTTTTTACATATTCATAAATAATCTCTTCATTAATACGGAGTACTAAGTTACTAACAACATATTTTGATTCGTACAATTCAACAACACGGAATGTTTTCCCTATCAGAGCACACGGAGTGGGCTCGAAATCGTTGCCGTTCAACCACCAGAACGCCGTCCCACGGCGTTCCCCCACTCCGTCTCGGCGTTCCCAACGCCGTTCCCAACGGCGTACATGCCTCGCCGTTCGTTTTTCGACGCCAACAATTGCAACGTTTTTGTTTTCTTTTTCTTTTTTGCTTTCTTTTCCCTTTTTCTTTCTTTTTATTTCGATAAAATATGATGTGCAAGTGTGTTTTGCTGTGTTGCTGCTGCTGAGATGCAAGGTAGAAGAAGAAGGATAAATAGGGTTTAACAAATAAATGTTGTGGGCTCAAAAAAATAAAATTGGGCCAAGCCCATAATTAAAAAAACTACTAAATTTTGTTCTATTTAAATTATATTATGGTTACGTATTTTCAATCTTCCAGCATGTATTTTCAATCTTATAAATTGTAATTTTTTTTATTTTGTTTTAATGAATTAAATGTTGTTTATTTAATTTATTTGTTTTTTGTATATTAATTTGATTTGAGATCCAAGGGGAAGGGGGTTTTGAGAGAGCTAAAAGGGGCAAAAGATCAGGACCATTCATTTCGAAATCAATGGTGTAGATTATGCCATATCACAGGGACTAGTTTGCAATTGGGTTTTAATGGAGGGACTAACTTACAATTTAAACTAACTTAAGATGATATGAGTCATTTCGGGCAACATCTCTCTTCACACAAACACACTCAAACATATAGAAACTCTCTCTGAATCCATCTCTCTCTCTCTTCACAAAACACATAAACACTACCACCATCACCTTCGGCCACCACATCCGGCAACCATTCATCGGTGCCGCCGCAACCGCGATCGCCACCACCATCACCACCGCATCTTGACCAGAGAAAAGAGGCTAAAACGACGAATTTTGTAGTCGGAGAGTTAAGATGCGAACCACACCGCTGGTGAACCGGCCTCCACTGGACGTAACCAACCGTGATGTTTCTCCATCTTCTCCCACCACTCAACCGCCACCATCGCCGCTCCTCCACCACCACCACTTACGTCATGTTGTTAACAACACTGTCACTTTGTAAAATCGTTTCGATCTAAGATGAAATAGATCTTGAAATTCGTAGATCTAAGATGTAAAAAGTAGATCTGAAAAGTAGATCTACTTTTTAGATCTAGATCTACTTTTAGGTCTGACTGCATCGTACATTTTTTCTACTGCATCATCGTACATTTTTCTACTTCATCATGTATTATTGTTACTATGTCTTTGTGTATTTGTTACTATATCTTTGGTTACTGCATGTTGAATGCAACTCATGTATTTTTGTGCTAGTACTTGTTTACTGCATCTTGTATACTGTTATTGCATCTTACAGTTTTTTTTATAGCTTTTTTATGTGTTTAAAATCTTGATTTTATGTTGGAATAAAAAGTTAGTATTACTTTGTTCACTGCATCATGTATTATTGTTACTGCATTTTGTTTAATTATTACTGCATCTTACGTTTCTTTAAAAATTTGACTGAATCTCACATATTAACAAATTTTCTGATTTAAAAAAAAAAAAAAGACAATTTTTTGATATTTTTTTGGGTAGTTTTTGAGGCAAGTCCAAAATTATGTCAAAATTGCAAAATAGTCTCTGCCCCTCTTTTTTCTTCCCCTCCGAACCATTCCCTATTAATTTATACAATTATCATCATTAAAAAAAACAAATAAAATAAATAATAAAAAATTTCAGAACACTGTCCAGAACACTGTCACCACTCTACAAAATCCTCACTCACAACATTCTCTAGAACACTGTCCTGAACACTGTGGTGACAGTGTCACCACTCCTTATGCTCTTATATAGCTTTTTAATTTAAATTATATTAACTAATAACTAATTTTAAGTAACGTTACAAACAAAAACCGAATTACTGGGACATGAGTACATGACTATCGTAATCGATCTTATATGTTTTTAAAGCATATCCAATATCGTTTTCAATAGTGTTTACCAGACCAATAATTTGAATAATAACTCAAATTATTGTAACATGCATGCACTCAAATTATTGACTTTAGCTTGTATGCGTGTGTTCGTTTGTTTACCTTGTCGTAATCTTATACACGTTTATTTTCGAAGCATATGTTGAATATCATTTTCAATAATTTGAATCCAAATTGACATTTAAAGTATCTGTACGTGTATTTAACTGTACATTAAGACGTATTATTGTAATTGTTCAACTTCAAATATTTTTCCTAGTGTGTATCGAACCTTGGATAGTTTTAGACTAGCTCTAAATCGTGCGCCAATAAGTCAATAGAGTAAGGTTCAAATGAGTACACCAATTTTGAGTGAGAATGAGGGAACCAACAGATTTCTGCCATGTGTCACTTTATTCTCTCTCCTCCACACTTTATTCTCTCTCCTCCACATTTTTAAAAATTAAATATCTCACAAACGGTAAGTCAAAAAATCATGAAAATTGCACCATAAAATTCAGCGTTTTCTCCTCTTCGATTTGCCGTCCCTCAAGGCATACTTTTGACAACTTTTTTTTTTCTCATTTTTTGGTGGGTTTCACAAATTAGTAATACATGTGTTAGTGATTAGTTGTACATTTAATTTGTGGTTAAGGTTAGGGTTTAGGGTTAGGTTTAGGGTTTAGTAGGGTTTATGGTTTAGGGTTTATAAGGGTTTAGGGTTTAGAAAGGGTTCAAGGTTTAGGGTTTAGAAAGATTTAGGGTTTAGCGTTTTGTAAAGCGTTTAGGGTTTAGGGTTTGGGGTTTAGGGGTTAGGGTTTAGGGTTTGAGGTTTGGGGTTTCGGGAGAAACCCCAAACCTCAAACCCTAAACCCTAAACCATAACCCCTAAACCCCAAACCCTAAACCCTAAACGCAACACTTTAACACATGTGTTAGTAAATGTGAAACCCACCAAAAAAAATGAAAAAAAAAAAAACTTTTTGAAAGTATGTCTTGAGGGACGGCAAATCGAAGAGGAGAAAACGACGAATTTAATGGTGCAATTTTCATAATTTTTCGATTTGTCGTTTGTGAGATAATTGATGTTGGGGGTAAATGGGTTTTGTACATGTGGAACATTCTCTTTGTACAAATGGCTTGATATCATTGGTTCCCTCATTCTCACACAAATTTCTATTCTCATTTGAACCCTACCCTAAGTCAATACATATTTAATTTAACACCCATTCATTTATATATAAACAAACAATATTATAATGGCGACGCGGAAGCTTATATTTCAAAACATTACAACCTATGTTACATGTTACCCAAAATGTCAATAAACTTTTTCAATTCAAAGTACAAGACATTTCAACACACAGGGTGTTATTAAAAACATTTCTATAATTATCAAAATAACATCAGAGTTACAGCCTGTCAAACATTCCATCCAGTCTAATACTTCCTGCCCTGCCCAATATGTCCCATCTATTTCAACCTGCAGGAAGAACTGTGGTGGGGTTAGCACAACGCTAAGTGAGTGAAACTATAAGCAACAATACAACCTAGCGTAATAATCTGTTTACATCAAATAACAATAGACAGAAAAACAATCAATCACTCGACATCCAATCAATGTCAAGCTACACCAATCAAACATTATCAATCGTCATGAGGACCGGTGGCTCCTGAGATACCCTAATACCGGTTTGGTACTCAGGGAACCCTTATCAATCATCTGTATTGGCCTATACAGAATTACCGGTAACCAGTTGTTAATCACACACGACCTAGATCTCCAAACCAACATTTCAAGTTTCAAGATCTCCTGTCGTCTACAATAACAACCAAGTCCAACTGTCAAGTCAAGTTGACCTCAGAATCTTACATGCTAGCTCAAACAGCCAAGTAAGCAACTAGTCAAACTATCATGGCAAGATATCTCAATAGATGCATCATATCAAAGTAATACTATAAATTACTGGTTGTAAATCAAATCATTACAACTAAATCACACTGAGGTTACAGATCCACTCACCGACTACCTCAGGCCTCCACTCAGTAGTCTAATATCACTGAGCCTTCTCCACATCTGAGAATCAATAATTCAAATATAAGTTAGTAATCCGTATCAATACATAACTTATATCAATTAATAATATTAGGAACTTAACATGATACATATTAATATTACTAGTTCCTAATCTTGTACCAATGATTTACAATATAATCATTATCATATATTAACCTACAACAGATATCAATCACATTACGATTAACAATCAAACAAAATGTGATATCAGCCTATCAAGCCGCCGGATTCCCTAAGAAGCCGCCGGCTTCCCACAAAACAACCTGAATCCGCCGGATTCCCTGAATCCGACCGGATTCCGCAACTTTTACCGAATCCGCCGGATTCCCGTGAATCCGACCGGATTCCCTCATTTCTGCCGGAATCCGCCGGATTCCCGTGAATCCGCCGGATTCCCTCGTCGTCCCAGCCCAGTTCGAACTGATCAAAACCCTAACCCGCGATTTTATATCCAAATCACCAAAAACACGATTTTAAACGGTTATAAACGACTACTAACATTGCATAATCAATATGTAACACTTATAACATGTTTCTAACATCCAAATCTCTCAAATCATCGATTTACCCAAATTCAATCAAAATCAAATTCTTAATTACTCAAGAACACTTACTGATTGAAGAATCTCACGATGGTAATCTGATGATTATGAAGTTTCACGAGAACCACAACTTCCTGATTTGATTTCTGGATTGATTTGGAGGTTTTTCAGAGAGTTTCTGTGAGTTTTGAAATTTCTAAATAAACTTTCCTAAAGAGGAAAGTGATATATATAACCGACCTCACAAACCGCCTTCAATATACGGGTATAATTTAATACCCCATCTCAATCTATTGTCTGGAACCCGAAAACCATTTACGAGTCCAAACATTTTATTGCACCGTCAACTATATTAATTTACAACAATTAATAATTCACTTATCACGTTGGAATATTCAGCTCCTATTCCAATTATTTCACTAATTCAAACAATATTATTTCCAAACACATTTAAATGCTTATTTAAATCCAGAAATAATATAAAACAACTATGTCCAATTCGAGGATGTTACAACTCTCCCCTCCTTAAAGAGATTTCGTCCCCGAAATCTAACCTCAATCAATCTGCCTAATGTGATATAATCACATTTATTTTAGCATACATTTGTCCTCAATAGCAACTTACAACTATACTTAGACTGTTTGAATTCTTTCCACATGCACATATTCAAATGTACATGCTTCTATCTTTTCCTATGCACCCATACAGTGCATCCATCCAACATCTCATAGGAACCAATCATCTATCTAATTTCTTTATCACCAATCAGATAAAAGTTTAAAGCACCCAATCACTTTAACCAATAACAATAAGTGAAACATAACATCACTTACTAGGTCTATACAACCAGAAATTAGCAACATGCTCAAATCTTTAACCTATTCTCACTGTTCATCACTGTTAACAATAAAACAGCAGCAACAATATCACAACAACAGTGTTTATTAAACCCCAATGTACCTAGCAACATTGAAATATAATTCAACTTACGACCAACAATCAATCTAATATACAGATTACAATCTTAAATCTCTACCATCAAAGATCTGAAATCCAAATCTAGGTCAACTTTTCATCCAAAAGTTTCATACTTACTTTCTTTTGAATACCCTATCATATTCACATATCATTTCAATCATATGAAACCTTTTACTTAAAAGTAATCCAGATTCCTATCACCTTAATAAGTACTGCAGAGGTCAACTCAGTAGGTAAAACCACAATCAACAAGTACTTTGCTCAATCAACAAAAGTACCACAATCAATCTTACCTACAATCAACCAACCTCTACATTGACTTATTTCCATTTGTAATTCCTTTCATTACTACCTATCAATTGTCAACAACATCAAAGTCGACAACAACTACTGCTCAACAATAATCACAACATTAGTAATTATACATTCCAGTACACCTATTAGTACTTAATATTTGTCTTCAAACTCTAACTAACCATCAAGTTAGAATTTATATACTACTTAAACTGGTAAGACATCAAAATCTATTCTTAGCAACCAGTTATTTCAACTCAACCTTAAACTCTTAAGCTACTAATCACAAACCATTAGCAATTATACAACTTGAATCACCTAATCATTCAACACTAGATTCCATCAATCTAGCAACTAAGTCAATCTTAATCAACATATTATGATACTACAGATCAAGCATCACAATATCACAATGTGCTACTTTCTAGCACATTACTAACAAATCTACTTCAAGTTAATTTCAGTTAACTAACTCCACACAACTTATGGCATATTTTAATTCATTCTATTAAAATCTATCATGCCCTTTATTTTCATGTATACTACACATACATATCTACACAACTTCAGGTACTCTCTTAAATGGACATATACACATCAATTCCATTTCATTCTATACACTAGGCCATTCAAACTATTAAAGTCTATATCCAGCCTTCACATTACTACTAGTCATCACATATCCATACCACAGGACATGGAACAATTATTAATCAACTACTCTATGTTTCACTTACATACTTACTAACTCGTATATAACTTAAACTTACAAGAAAAGCTTGGTGAATACAATCATCACCTATCAATTTCAAGGTTTCTCTTATTTTTAACACTTACAATTATACACATCAGGTTTTCAACCTCAAATTTCAAACAATCATTATTCTTAAACTATCGAAATAATGATCATTACACTTAATTACATACCTGATTTCTTAAAATATGAACAACTATTCAATTTATATTTCCTCAATTATCAACAAAAATCAACTAGATCTTTAATATAATTCAACTTCTAGATATCTTTTCTTATCATTTCTTATTTGGATCTAATCCCAATTTACCACTTTATCACTTAATTCATTTGTATACAATCAACAATTAACTAAAGAATTCATTCAATTCTTTCAATACTTAAGTAATTCACCCTGAGGTACCAGTCAACCTACACAATCATTAATAATTACTTTCAATTATTTCACTTCTCATATGCTTACCCAATCATGGCTGTCATCACAAGCCTCATACACTGGTAAGACTTTCTTATCACAATCCTAACCAATGTAACTTAATTTGCACCTTTCACAAATTATAACTGTCATATCATAACATGACTTCACATCTGTATAATTCCTTAACACATATTCAGTTCAATTATACTTAACACTATTTCAATTACTTAATACTAGCTTTAAGTAATAACTCAAGTCTCACAAACTTAGACCATTCATCTATCTCCTTTGGATCTTACAAGACCCATCTCAACATAATTTAACTAATCAAGGAATTCAATCATATTCCTCACAATCATAACATTACAATCTATGTTAGACTATTTCAACACACACAGTTGACTACATGTCAACTTTGATTTCAGTCAACCAATCAATAAAATCCTCTAATTGCTTTTCTCAAGTTTGACCTATCCTCAAACCAATCACAAGCAATTAATTTTATACACAATTCTCTATTCATGGGTTGACTTTCAAAGTTAACATACTATCAAGTTAACTCCCAACAAACCATTTCATCTTATATGTTCATTTTCAAACATATATTTCAAATTATTACTTTCAATAATTTCATCAATCCTTTACTAGGACAAAATCAACCTACCTCAACTTTGGCTTCACGCAAGCCATTACACTTGGTATGTTTACTATCGAACATAAACTTCAAATTATTACATTCAATAATACTTGTAATTTCTCAAGCAAGACGATATCAACCTATCTCAACTTTGGCTTCATACAAGCCAGATACAAAATAGTGATTCATTTAAACACTATCAAATCCTCCTACATGTAATCTATCACAATCAATCACAATTACTCATTCAACAAAATCAAATTAGTCAATTAGGTTTACCATCAAACCCCCCTCAATGACTATTATCATTTACACTAGCACCTTTACAATCTAATTATCACAGTCCTATCAACCCATTGTTTTCTTATCAAAACAACTATTTAACAACTTAGCATACTATCATGCTCAATTTTCCTAAATCACATTACATTTCTTTTATACCAAGTAGCCTCAACAAGTTCATGTGACACAACATAATATAACAACGGTGATCAGGCGTTGCAAGATTATGTTCTTCACAATCCATTCTCAGGCCACTCTACATTATAATTATCAATGTGATCTACTCTTATCTCATAAATATTAAATACTTTATGATTTCAAATCAATCAACATCTATTTAATAGTTTCTAATAGCTGATACATACTCAAAATCAGCTTACTACTTACATATTCAATCTTACATATGCAAGCCATCTCACATACACACAATTTATTTTCAACAACTGAATCACTCAGTATATCTACTTGTCTGAACTCTCAAACATATGATAACCTATCATCATAGTTTTCAATACTTAACACTAATCAATGTCCTTATTTACTTCAAAAATTCAGGACACTTCTTAATTAACTATCATCACTTTGACATATGCTACACTATCAAGCACCAATGTCACAACAAGTCTACTAAATCATGTTACTATAAAACATTTCATCTATTAATTCACAATTGACCAGAAAGATCTATCACTTCCCAAATCAATTTCACCTTTTCATACTCTACATTTCTCATAAACCTATCAGTCTTGGTTTAAATCAAGTGTTTAACTATAGTCAACGCACACCATATAGTCACATAAACACATATTTTCTCAATTATCAGTCATTATCAATTCAACTGACACCACAGTCTTTAATAAGGATTGAAATCACTCCTTGTGATCAATCTACTACTATAATACTATCAATTATTTTGTCTCACCAATAAAGACACTCCTTAGGTTCCAACATCAATCCTGTTAAAACCTTAATCTACTCTTTGTCTACTTAAACATATTTCTGCATTTACAATTCAATCAGAAATAATCACAACAATGAACAACAATGAGCATCTCATTCAATACCTCTATCCTCATGTCAACCTATAGCAATCAATAGTTGACTCAACACTGGGGAATCATATCAGTCTGACTCAATTAACTTCATAACAAGGCTTACTCAACATAACAGAGTAAACAATTCAAGTTAATTTAAATTAACACAGGCTTTTCAAAGATTACCTGACAAATCTTAAGCCAGCAATGTTGAGGAAACATGAAATAACCAACCAGTTACTCATGTTCCTCCGTCTCTGCATTCAAACAAGAACTTCACAACTTGTTATGGGTTAGGACATATTCAACTAACTACTTTCCCACATATCACAAATCACTAAACCCGCACCCACTGGAATGTTTGACTCAACTCAATCACAGTTCAGGATTGAACAATCTATCATGCTCAATTCACCTAAACTATTGCTCTGATACCAACTTTTAACACCCCTTCATTTATATATAAACAAACAATATTATAATGGCGACGCGGAAGCTTATATTTCAAAACATTACAACCTATGTTACATGTTACCCAAAATGTCAATAAACTTTTTCAATTCAAAGTACAAGACATTTCAACACACAGGGTGTTATTAAAAACATTTCTATAATTATCAAAATAACATCAGAGTTACAGCCTGTCAAACATTCCATCCAGTCTAATACTTCCTGCCCTGCCCAATATGTCCCATCTATTTCAACCTGCAGGAAGAACTGTGGTGGGGTTAGCACAACGCTAAGTGAGTGAAACTATAAGCAACAATACAACCTAGCGTAATAATCTGTTTACATCAAATAACAATAGACAGAAAAACAATCAATCACTCGACATCCAATCAATGTCAAGCTACACCAATCAAACATTATCAATCGTCATGAGGACCGGTGGCTCCTGAGATACCCTAATACCGGTTTGGTACTCAGGGAACCCTTATCAATCATCTGTATTGGCCTATACAGAATTACCGGTAACCAGTTGTTAATCACACACGACCTAGATCTCCAAACCAACATTTCAAGTTTCAAGATCTCCTGTCGTCTACAATAACAACCAAGTCCAACTGTCAAGTCAAGTTGACCTCAGAATCTTACATGCTAGCTCAAACAGCCAAGTAAGCAACTAGTCAAACTATCATGGCAAGATATCTCAATAGATGCATCATATCAAAGTAATACTATAAATTACTGGTTGTAAATCAAATCATTACAACTAAATCACACTGAGGTTACAGATCCACTCACCGACTACCTCAGGCCTCCACTCAGTAGTCTAATATCACTGAGCCTTCTCCACATCTGAGAATCAATAATTCAAATATAAGTTAGTAATCCGTATCAATACATAACTTATATCAATTAATAATATTAGGAACTTAACATGATACATATTAATATTACTAGTTCCTAATCTTGTACCAATGATTTACAATATAATCATTATCATATATTAACCTACAACAGATATCAATCACATTACGATTAACAATCAAACAAAATGTGATATCAGCCTATCAAGCCGCCGGATTCCCTAAGAAGCCGCCGGCTTCCCACAAAACAACCTGAATCCGCCGGATTCCCTGAATCCGACCGGATTCCGCAACTTTTACCGAATCCGCCGGATTCCCGTGAATCCGACCGGATTCCCTCATTTCTGCCGGAATCCGCCGGATTCCCGTGAATCCGCCGGATTCCCTCGTCGTCCCAGCCCAGTTCGAACTGATCAAAACCCTAACCCGCGATTTTATATCCAAATCACCAAAAACACGATTTTAAACGGTTATAAACGACTACTAACATTGCATAATCAATATGTAACACTTATAACATGTTTCTAACATCCAAATCTCTCAAATCATCGATTTACCCAAATTCAATCAAAATCAAATTCTTAATTACTCAAGAACACTTACTGATTGAAGAATCTCACGATGGTAATCTGATGATTATGAAGTTTCACGAGAACCACAACTTCCTGATTTGATTTCTGGATTGATTTGGAGGTTTTTCAGAGAGTTTCTGTGAGTTTTGAAATTTCTAAATAAACTTTCCTAAAGAGGAAAGTGATATATATAACCGACCTCACAAACCGCCTTCAATATACGGGTATAATTTAATACCCCATCTCAATCTATTGTCTGGAACCCGAAAACCATTTACGAGTCCAAACATTTTATTGCACCGTCAACTATATTAATTTACAACAATTAATAATTCACTTATCACGTTGGAATATTCAGCTCCTATTCCAATTATTTCACTAATTCAAACAATATTATTTCCAAACACATTTAAATGCTTATTTAAATCCAGAAATAATATAAAACAACTATGTCCAATTCGAGGATGTTACATTTAAAGTGTCTTTACCAAATCCTTATAACTTTTTCGATCATTTCGTAAGAAAAGAATGACAGATTAACCGTTAATGAGCTAGCCTAATCATATAGTAATTTTTTTAGAAGAGCATACCTAAAACCAAACTCACGTGTTATGTAGAACTAAGAATGTGTACACTCACTACTTCAACTAGGGGTGTTCGTTTGGATGGATTGGATCAAATTCAATCCATTTATATAAATCCATTTGGATTTTGGTTCTCAAAATGTGAATCCGATCCATCCAAATATATATCAAATCCGAACTGAGCCGAACCAAATTACTATTTGGATGGATCGGTTTTAACCGTTTAGTTTTCTCGTGAACTGCATGAGTGTATCATTTTGACTCGTGAAAGGGTAATGTCATGGATATCAACGGTTACCTATTGTCATATTGCGTTGAGGGTTTTTATAAATTTGGAGTTAGTGTTTTATATCCAAACTTAAGATTTTAAGTTATATTCAATTATATATATTAACAATACCAATAATATAATAAGGTTTCATGTACAAAAAATAACCAAACATATATTTTACATTCACTTTGATAGATAACCAAGAGTATTACTACGTATTACATATGAGCATTACATATACAATTATTACTATTTGGTTTATTTGGATTATCCGGTTCTAATAATAGTAACCAAAATAAATCCAAAAACCAAATTACTAATTTGGTTTTTGCCCGATCCGATTCAAAAAACCAAATTGTCCAATCCGAACGGTCTAATCCAATTAGACCATTTGGATAATCCGGTTATATCCGAACTGTGAACACCCCTAGCTTCAACATGTAACCTCTTAATTGAAAAGTTCGTCTTGTACGACTCTATTATATAGAAAAAAAACAGTACTACTCTATTATTATGTATCATATAAATCTGATTTTAACATTTTTTATTAGCTCTGTTATTTGACCTCAAGGAATGTGGAAATGAAACATATAAAATTTAATCAAGTTTATCATATATCTTTTCGGTAGGTATAAAACAACATGGTTTTGATAATCATTGCCCTAAAATCAATGTTTAAGTTTACCATATATAGGCACGCATTAATTAAACATCAATAATTCCATATCGATAATGAATCTATAAATTAAAAATGAAATATTAAGTTGTGATTCTTTTAAACATGTCAAGTTGTTTATCTTGTATAAATGTAAACCTTAGTTTATCAAATCCTTTTAGTGTAATTATAACTTACTTGAAACCAAAATGTATTCCAAGTTAAGTTATAAAATGAGTTGGTAATTGCGGAGTGCACACTTGTTTAATTTTTTTTTTAAACTAACTTGGACTGCCACTAAAAAGCGGGGGTCAACGGGTAGAGCCAAAATGATCAGGTTTAACAGACAATTGTGTCTGTTCATTAAACATCACATCGTTTCGCGAAGGGTCATGTGTGTTCGTTGGCTTAAACTCCAAAACATTTATGTATATAACAGAATAAACACCGAAACATTTGGCTTTCTTGGATAAACGAAAACACGACATAGTCTCTTTGTTACGCTCAAAATTCTCTACGAAGATATTAAGTGATTACTTGAATTATCCCAGTAATGTTTACGGGATACCTAGACAGTGTTTGATCAAAATACTTTATTGTGAAAGTGATTCCACAATCTACACGATTCAAGGAATTAGTCTAGACTATCATCACACCATGTTATACAATTTTAACACAATTGTCATATTTGATTCGCATAATCATCCAAATTGCCTATTATATATCTTATGTATTTAGCTCTACATACGTTGTATAGAAATTAAATAATTTCGTAGTAAATTAGTGATATGATCCATATAACTAATGGCAGTTGACAAGTACAGTATTGAATGCTAAGACATCTGTTGTTGGATATCTATATCTATATTTATATTTTATTTATATACAAAATTCAAGCCTCAATAATGATTTCATTAATGAGTCTAATAAATGACGGTGAAAAGAAAATAGAAAATTAATCATCATTAATATAATATGCATATAAATAACTAATAATAACAACAACAAAAAAAGGCTTCATGAGTCATGTATATACATATGTTTATATAAGTAAAGGAGTCAAAGAGAAAGATATAAGAAAGGACTCATACTAACTAAGTGTATTATCATGGGCTATTCTATGTAATTCACTCTAAATGATACATGTACCAGTAAACTTAATCGGAAAAACCTAAATTCCAAAAATTAGACCCAACTTCCCAACCCTCTTAGAAAACTCAAAAATTTCAATCATCCTACAAATGTATATAGTTACAGATTATGTATAATCCTTCGTTCCTGTTTGTGCTCAAAATCGTAAATTTTAATTTTATCCTTGCATTGTACAGTTTCCAAATTGATGGTATAATTATAAGTGTATACATACATTATGTGTTTGTATCATTATAATTATTATAACTATATTTGTTGAGTCACAGGTCGCTAACCACGATGAAGTCACTGGTCGCTGACCAACTCAACTATACACTACTTAATGAAGAAATGGATTGTATCGAAGCTGCTGTTGCTAATAATAGGTTTCGCTGATCGTCATTCATTCTGCTCGATATTCTGAGGAAGATTTAAAGCTCAACTTGGTGTGTCGCTGATCAACGTCAGCGAGAGCATTACTTCTTCAAATCAATAAAGGCAAAAGTCACTGCCAGAATAACAGCTAGTCACTGAAGATCTTTGGTTCAATTCATTCTACAAGAGCATGTTAGCTCGCAGTGAATGAGGAGGATTGCTGCATCTTCAGTGACTATTCAATAAAGCCTCTCAATCATCAAGTACCAAAAAGTACTGTACTTATCTATACATCAGCAAGAGTGTTCCAGTTCGAAGTATGTCCGAAAGATTACGTGGCAGCAAGTGATTGGTTTTAAGGTAACGAGATATTTGCGGTAACAGAATTGGGACCCGCAGAATGTCGGTTTATCAGAGATCAGGACCAATCAAGCAGCAACACGTGTCCTTCCAAGATCCTATTTTGTAGGCGATATTTTAGGAACTCTTGTAGTATAAATAGTTCAGTGTTTTGTACTATTGAGGCTAGTCGTCATATGCACCGTTCTTCTGTTTGTCAGAGAACTAGTTTGTCTAGGTGTGTATTAAGACTCAGCGAGGTTAACTATCAGCGTGTATGTCCACTGTAGTTAATACTCTTCATTGTAATAATTTAGCTAAGTGTTTGAATTGGATTAACTTTGGTTAATCCATTCCGCATTCAACACTTCGTGAATTTAATCAATACAATTCACTTTCAGCTACTATTACTTGTCGTTCTTTGATACTGTTATATCTTTAATCTGTTATTTTAATACCGTCATACTCTGTTATAGATAATCAATTTAAAACAAACTGAAACACTTGGTAAAATCTGAAATTGTTTTAAATTGTATTCAACCCCCCTTCTACAATTAAACTTTACACTTTGTGATTCCAAATCACTAACTAATAGTGATTACGGGACTATCAATTGGTATCAGAGCAGAGTTGGTTTAAATTCAATTAACCAGGTCTGCTATGGAATCAGTAAAGTACAGCTGTGTTGACTCTGATTATCAAAAGGGAAATGGTTCCACAACCAAACCTCCAGCTTTTGATCATTCAAGGATTGAAACCTGGATATCCCGGATGATGATGTTTTTGGACTTAGTTGATGACCGTCTTTGTAATATCATAACCAATGGTCCACATATCCCAACTACTATTGTTCCTGCTGTAATTGCAATAGATACTACTCCAGCTATACCAGAAATGGTTTTACCTAAAAGAGAGGAACAATGGACTGATGAGGATAGGCGATTGGTTAGACTTGATAAACAAGCTAAAATCTACATAGGCATGGCACTTCCTGATGAAGTGTTCGAATCAATCAGGCTTTGTAGAACTGCTAAAGATATGTGGGATACCCTTAGGAATATATATATTGGAACTCCTGATATTATTCGCTGCAGGGAAGTCAATCTCACTCGTCAGTATGAGCTGTTCGCAATGGAACCAAATGAATCTCTGTCTTCCACTTACACCAGATACCAGTCACTGATGAACAAAATGGAGAAGGCTGGTATAGGCAAGGAACAGAGATTTGTTGTTGAAAAGTTTCTTGAGTTGCTGCCAAGGAAAATCTGGGGAACCATTGCAACGTGTACCAGACAGAGAAATGATTATTCAATTCTGAATTTAACTCAGGTCTATGGTATTTTGCTCAATTGGGAGCAGTCTGAAAAGCAAGCCGATCAGAGTGAGCATATTCGTGCTACTCTTGGAAGTCAGAAGATATCCAATGCCCTTGTAGCAGAGCTCGATGAAATCGATCAAAGACAGAAGTCAAAAGTGTCTAAGAAAAGCTCGAAGTCACTGATAGCTGAAGAAGAAGGTGGTCTGAATGAAGAAGAGTCAGAATATGAGTATGATGAAGGATTGGAGAAACTTGAGAAGGATATGGCCATGATGGTTGCTAATTTCAGAAGGAACACCAGATCAAGAAGATTTGCTGGTGCTCCATCATCTGATAAATTTCAATCTAAAGGTGAATGCTACAAGTGTGGCAGAATTGGTCATTTTGCAGCTGAATGCAGATCAAAATCAGTGAATCAAGTCCCTGAACCCATGCCAGATGTCAGAAATGACAAGTACAACAAGTACAAGGCAAAATACAAGAAACTGAAGGCATTGGCTAAATCTGGGAAGAAGAAAGGAAAAGGTTTCGTTGCTGAAGAAGGTTCATTAAGTAACTCTGATTCCTCATCATCTGATGAAGAAGAAGCAATGATTTGTTTAGACAAGGAGTACTGTCTGATGGCTAATGACACTGAACTTCTTGAAGACATCAAAGAAGTCACTCCTAAATGTTCAGCATCTGAATGGGATCCTGAAACTCTTTACAAGGTACATTGTTTTAAAACATATACAGCTGCTGAAAAAGATAAGGTCTTTGAGTCTTTGATAGTTGACTTATCAAATGCTCATGATATTCAAAGAGGGCAGAAACGTAAAATTTGTGACTTACAATCCAAACTTAATGATCAAAATGAAAATGAGTCAAAGTTGAAGAAATTAAAACTTGATCTTGATGCACAAATTCATGCTAATCAAGTGTGTATTCAAGAAAAAGTTAAGTTTGAAACACAATTCCAACAGCTTAAAAAGGTCATGGAATTTTGGTGTAAGTCAAATGATAAAGTCAATCACTGTGTGAATAATCAAATTCCAAAACAAGTCAAAGCTATTTTGGGAGGAGATTATGAATATGCTGCATCCCTCGCTGATTCAACAATGGTTGACCCTGGTTTTGATCCCAAGGGTAATTTTTCAGAAGCTGTATTTGAACCCATCTCCATCTTCAATGATCCACGACCAAACTATTTTACTAAAAGCAAGTTGGTCACTGAAGATACTGATGTCTTAAATGATAATGATGAGATAAATATTTTGAAAACTGTCAGATCATCAGTAACGTCTCATCTCATCAAAAACATCGCTGATAATCAAACGATCATCAGCAACTTCACTGACACTGTATCAGTCACTGAGACAACCTCCATCAGTGATCTAAAGTCAAAGATGCAAGAAGTAACAATCAGCAATAAAAGTTGTGTGATTGTGTCAGATCAGCAACTTAAAAAGAAGAAAGCCAAAAAGACCGGCTATTTGAACAAAAAGTGTTATAAATGTGGCAACAGGCAACATGTGTCATCTGAATGTTCGGTTACACCTTTTGAAAAACAAAACATCGTCAGTGAACATTCAGATACGGTTTATTCAAATCAGTAGACGCCAAAACCAGCGCTTGATCACTATGAACCTATCTCTGGATGGGTTCATCAACTGGACTAATCATATAGTTCATTTTATCTCATGAGTATTTATTATGTTGTCATACTTGTTTTATATCAGTGACTTAATTTCTTCTAAGCTGATTTTGTTAGTATTCTAAGTTGTAACTTAATCAGTGACGAAGCAATCTAATGATATGTTATACAACTTATATACAACATAATCTCTACTCATGATTTAAAAAAAAAATAAAAATAAAATAATAATAATAATAATAATCCTTTTTCTTTATTTATAAAATGATCACATCTCTATGGTTTATTCAGTATTCTAAGTTGTGTTTAAACCAGCGAGACTACATCATTGCCTAAATAAAGAAACAATGTTATTTTTCTTGACCATTTTTGTGGTAAATCAAGAAATTGGTTATGTATCTTCAGTAACTTTCAAACTCACTGAAGATATCATTTAATGGTGATTTTTAATCGACAAAACATTCGTTATATTTAGTACATTGTGTATTTAACTTAACGGATTTCAAAATTAAATGTTTTATGGTATATCGGAAAAATCGCGCGCTTCCGACACTCTCTTTCCTACGTCAGCGTACTTTTTCCGGCACACCACTCCCATCACCATTAATGCCACCACGCACTACCATCATAACCCTCTCCACCTCTACATCTTCCACCACGACTGCCCACGTTGTTTTCATCTCAGCCACACGATCATTAGTAAAGTGTACTATTTAAACCTACAAATCAGCAACTTGTAAACTTTTACACTTTACTAATTTTTGAAAATCCTTTGGCATTTCAAAACCCTAAAATAAGTGTTTAATCAACGATTTTCAAAGGTTCTGTAATGGCTAAATCAAAATATTTTCTCAACTCATACACTGCCACTGAAGATATCAAAGCTCTTCGAGCTCCTGCAGTTGGTGAAGATGATATCATTACAGTTCCAAAAGCAAATTATTTGGGTAATCTTTCATACCCTAAAACAGAGTACGCGGAGATAATCAATTTCTTAAAAAATCATTTTATTCTCCCTGCTCTCACATTATCACCTGTAAAGATGAATCCAGACTGGTTGAGTGAGTTTTGGTATACCTGTACTCACTCAATCATTAATAGTACCTCTCAACTTAAAGGTTTTATCGATAACGGAGGTCAAGAAATAATCATTACTGCACACACCATCCGTACCGTTTTACAACTTCCTGAGCACAATACTTACGACCCACTGCCTGACAAAGAAGATGCCAAAGCTGGCATAGTGAATCTCACTGGGATTGACTGCAAATACACTATGGATAGCAATGGAAATCGTAAGTATACTACTGTTCATAAATCTAAAATGGATGGTGTGTGGAATGCCCTATTTTCAAACTTTATTCAATCTTTGGGCACAAAAACAGGGAGTTATGATCAATTCAACTCCCTAGAAGCATAGTTAAGCTGGTCACTGGTCAACTCCTTAAAAGTTGACTATGCAAGTGTGATTTTTGATGATATTGTTTCCAGAATCTGTGAATCTACCAGAGCAAAATTTGTTTCCTATCCTAGGTTCCTTTCTCTTATTTTTAAAGATCAATTTAAATCCTATGATAGGATTTCATTTAAAGGTTTTGAACCTACTCTGATAGGAAGTCAAATTTTTAGTATAACTGCAACTGTGCTTCTCCCTGATTTTATGAAACAAAAGGGGATACTTGCACCCCAGCCTTTACAAGCTATACATCCGTCTGGTTCTGCCCCCCATCGATCACGTCACTGATCACACCTCCAGTGACCATTGCTGATCAACCACCAAAGCAAAAGCCACCAACTGCTCCTAAGAAAATCAAGTTAAAGTCTCTGACATCAAAGGATCAGGGACAGAGTCAGAAAAAGACGTCTAAGGACGCCAAGAGTGAAGCAGCAACTGAACGTTCAGTTCCTGCAGGCACTCTTGATCAACCTATGCCTAAAACTGCTTCACTGGACTCACAAAAGTCCAGTGACTCTATAAAGGGAAGCCTACAGACAGCTACAATGGCTCAACCTATTGTTAGCAGTGATTCGGGTGCAACCCACACCCATCCATCGAGTCAACCCATCAGCCACTCATCATTCTCACAAAAGGATGATGTTTCAGTCAAAGGGCTAGTGTCATCAGGGGTGTTAACACACTCATTACTGATGACACATCACTGGCTACAGACCCAGGCCAACTCTCATCTTTCACTGCATCGACCGACAATGTCCCTCCCCAGTCACAGGGAGAGATACAGGTTGACCTTTCTGTTTCTAATGATCCATCAGCTAAAACACAAGCTGATGATGTTGAGGAAGCCCAACCAATGGATACTTCTTCATCTTCTTCTGAAAAAGATCAGCAACATGGATCTTATGATCTTACACTTCCAAAGGTGAATCAGCAACCAGATGATACTGATATTTCATCTCTACCCTTCTCCACTATACCACATGCTGATTTAATAACCTCACCCATTCAGGAATTAGATGAAATGTCTATTTCTAGTGATAACATTGCTCAACATGCTGATGATCAACCATCTCAACCAGATGTTGAAATTCAATCTGAATCACAAACAATTCCACCAATCTCCCACACAACTCAAAAATCACCAACCAACAAAGCATCAACTTCCACCACATCATCAACAGACAAATTGCTGCTTGAGTACATTGCTGCTTCACAGCAACAAATTCGAATGCTCACTGAAGATAGAGAGACCTTGACTGGCCAACTCACTGATCTCACTAATAAGGTTCACTCTCTTGCAGCAGCTTATGAATCCATTCCAGATTGGAGTGATTCTATCAAAGAAAAGGTCTCACTTATTGCACATGCTGAAATAGATCACTATCGACTTCTGGAAACTCATGCTAAGTCTCTTACTGATCTCGCCTCATTCACCAGAATCAGCCTCAAAACTCATGAAGATGCAATAATCTCTCTCAGTGAAAAACAAAAAACAATAGCATCTTCTGTTGTGGATTATATCACTCATGCTGATAAAATTATCAGCGAGCTTCCACAAATTATCTCCAACCATCATGAAATCATCACTGGTCTAGAAACTATGCATGAATATCATTAGAAAATCTGCATTAGACTTGAGGAGATCATTCAATTCGTTTCTGAGGCTGAGGGGGAGAATGAAGATGATGATGCTAAGGATTACACTCCCTTTGATAATGACTTATCAGATATGGATGTTGCTGAGGAAAGAGAGATGGGTGTTTTCCCTGAGTTTCATCCTGATGAACAAAGGAGGTATGACTATCTAGTCAAAGAGTGGGCTGCTGATGAGAATGCACGAGTTATGGGGGAGTCAGCAAGCTTTGAGCTGATGAGGTGGGAATGGATGAATAGACAACAAGAAGATGATGTTGTCAATATGGATGAAGGAGATGATGATGATGATAATGATGACAATGATGGTAATAATGGAAGTGATGAAAAGAAAAAGGATGATGCTGATATGCAAGATAGTGCTGATAAAGATGCTGATATGCAAGATAGTGCTGATAAAGAAGTCAAGAATGATGGGACAAGTGAAAAAGGTATTGATGCTGGTGCTAATGATAAGAAAGAAGAAGATATTGCTAATCAGATGGAAGATCAGCAACCAGTAGTCTCTGATGATCATATGGAAGATCAGCTACCAATCTCTTCGATTTTAATAAAAAGAAAAAGGACCAGCGAGTCTCCCATATCAGAGTTCATTTCTTCTAAAAAGATAAACTTCTCTGAAGAAGAAATAGCAGCCGCCATGCACAATCTCAAAACTATCATTCAGCAACCTCATACAGACACCGTCATATCTGAGGCATCCCCAGCAACAGCAATCATTCCATCAGCAACAATCCAAACATCAGCAACAATCCAGACAACAGCAACAACACAATCATCAACCCCACTTCTAGCAACAAAAACTGCACCAATTACCACAACCACAATAGCAACTACACAGATCACCATCTCAATTCCCACTATCACCACTCCAACAGAAGCAACAACTACTACAACTCATCATCACTCTCAATCTGAGATCACAGAGTCAGATTCTTCTGTCCCTGCTCATCTTTTGTCATCAGTTGTAACTTCAGAAAGTTCTCATCCTGAAGAAACTGAACAGCAGCGAATAGTAAGAAAAATTAAAGAGAGACAGAAGCATGAGAGGGAGATGCTTTTAAAATTTCAAGCTGAGCTAAATGAAGAAGAAGAAGAAGAAGAAGAAAGAAAGAGAAAGTTGAAAGAACAAGCTGATTCTGCTCGAGCTTATCTATTGAAGCTGAGTGGAGATGAAGCCATTCAAAAAGAAAGAGAAATCTTCTTAAAAAGAAAGCAAGAAGATGAAGACTTAGGCTGTCTAAACTTCTTCAAGATGTTGAAGAATCTGATCTTCAACAAGAGATTTGTGCAAATAAAAAGGGCAGCAAGTTGAAAAAGAAAGGGGGAGCAAAGACTTCTGCTGATAAAATGTTGGATGAGATTGACAGAAAGAAATATGCTGTCAGAATGGTTGGAAGATCAAACCCTGCTCCTATCACAAAAGTCTACCTGAAGAAGCCTAAGAACAAGTCTCAAGCTCAGCTACTTATCCACAGAGGATTGGATTCTCAAGCAATCAATCTTGATCAAGTCTGTAAACTACATAGAGAAGAATGGAATGAAATTAGACTTGCTATCAATCACTCCTCAAGTGCTGCAAAGGAAGAAGTCTTGGCTGAGATTGACAGATTGTTCAAGAAAATGGTGGATCTACAGCTACTTAGACCAGAAGACACTGTCATATTTGGTGAAGAGATAGTGCAGCCACCAAGTCCAAGGTATAGGGCAGGTACCAACAGAATTATCAGAATCCCAAACACCAGCAAACTGAATCTGTCAATTCCTGATGGAGTGCCAAGGGTTGAGGGCGCTGAAGTTACTGAAGGAGAGAAAGTGATTGTTTACAGGGACTTCAATGGAAAGCTGTGTTTCCAAAGAGAATCAGAACTTGAAAAGATAGATCATGAGCAGCTTGTACATCTCATCAGAATAGTCAGTGTGCTTCCCAAGGACTCAACAATGAGAAAAGCAATCATGGAAGAAGGGCTTGCTAGACAGTACAGGTTCCTGCCATCCAGTGACAAATATGAATTACAGAGTGAGTTGGGCATCGTAAAAGAAGAAGAAGTTTGGGGATGTTTAAATTGAAGCCTGTAATAGATTAGGTTTATTGTAACTAAATTTACTTTATGATATACAGTTCAATGAAACCTAATTTTTTTTTTGAGAAAACCAAAGTGCAAAACTCAGATCATATCAAAAGAATCCAAAAGAAAAATGAATGGATCACAAGTATAAAGTCACTGAATGTTTAAATTCTTAAACACTGACTATAAACTTTCACAGCAACAAGTTTTTCTAGGGAGCTTCAATCACAATCATTTAGGGGGAGATTGTTGAGTCACTGGTCGCTGACCACGATGAAGTCACTGGTCGCTGACCAACTCAACTATACACTACTTAATGAAGAAATGGATTGTATCGAAGCTGCTGTTGCTAATGATAGGTTTCGCTGATCGTCATTCATTCTGCTCGATATTCTGAGGAAGATTTAAAGCTCAACTTGGTGTGTCGCTGATCAATGTCAGCGAGAGCATTACTTCTTCAATTCAATAAAGGCAAAAGTCACTGCCAGAATAACAGCTAGTCACTGAAGATCTTTGGTTCAATTCATTCTACAAGAGCATGTTAGCTCGCAGTGAATGAGGAGGATTGCTGCATCTTCAGTGACTATTCAATAAAGCCTCTCAATCATCAAGTACCAAAAAGTACTGTACTTATCTATACATCAGCAAGAGTGTTCCAGTTCGAAGTATGTCCGAAAGATTACGTGGCAGCAAGTGATTGGTTTTAAGGTAACGAGATATTTGCGGTAACAGAATTGGGACCCGCAGAATGTCGGTTTATCAGAGATCAGGACCAATCAAGCAGCAACACGTGTCCTTCCAAGATCCTATTTTGTAGGCGATATTTTAGGAACTCTTGTAGTATAAATAGTTCAGTGTTTTGTACTATTGAGGCTAGTCGTCATATGCACCGTTCTTCTGTTTGTCAGAGAACTAGTTTGTCTAGGTGTGTATTAAGACTATGCGAGGTTAACTATCAGCGTGTATGTCCACTGTAGTTAATACTCTTCATTGTAATAATTTAGCTAAGTGTTTGAATTGGATTAACTTTGGTTAATCCATTCCGCATTCAACACTTCGTGAATTTAATCAATACAATTCACTTTCAGCTACTATTACTTGTCGTTCTTTGATACTGTTATATCTTTAATCTGTTATTTCAATACCGTCATACTCTGTTATAGATAATCAATTTAAAACAAACTGAAACACTTGGTAAAATCTGAAATTGTTTTAAATTGTATTCAACCCCCCTTCTACAATTAAACTTTACACTTTGTGATTCCAAATCACTAACTAATGGTATAATTATAAGTGTATACATACATTATGTGTTTGTATCATTATAATTATTATAACTATATGTATACCTCTACTAATATGGGTTGATTCTTTCTGCATAATTAGATGGTTGAGTTGTTTTACATTCATTTTCAAGAAGCCCTAATAATGATTTGATTAATGAATATAGTGATTGCCCTAAAGTTTATCTGTTGTTATTACATGATAATTAATAGTAGTTAATAATCAATCAATAGTTAAACCCTTTCCATTAGCTTAATCAACCGATCCAGTTCACTTAAGAACTAAAAACTTTCTTTCATCTCACTTTTAGTAACTCTTAGTCTATAAATACTCACCCCTATCCCCTCCACCAACCATCACATACAAATGGGTAAAAATACCAAAACTCTACAAAAAGTACCAAAAGAAAATTCTGACTTTCCTTGACCAATTTCAAGAGGGCAAAGATGCTCACGTAAAGGTCATGATAGGTCGTAATTGGGATGTTACACTATTCATGGAAAATATGTAAGCACTGATTTTATTGTTTCTGATCAGCGGGTAAAAAATGCATACTTCATTATCTTATAGACTAATTATGTATAATCAAAAAGTATACATATGTTTTCCTTTAATTTATGCAGGGAAATCTTTTGCATTGTTTTATGGAGAACATTACGCTTCAAAAGAAACTCATGTAATCTTAAATGGCTAGACAAAAAGAAAATGAAGCGTTACCATCGATAAAGTTGTACTCATAAATAATTATTGTTATAATATAACATAGACACACGTACATACACTTAGAAAACTTTGACTTCTTGCAACCTTTTATGCAGGATAACTAAATTTTTTTTACTTACATACGCGATCATATATGAAGATGGAGTGAAGGACAACTATGAGGCGAGGCAATATCGGGGTGATATCAACAACTAAAAATCTTCAATACATGACAACAAAACCTATGCTCTTTTTGTTTACAGTATGGAGTTTTGCCCATATAATTCATATTTTATAAGTGTTGGTTGGTTGATATTTTATCTACCCAATATTACAAACATAGAAACATACAATTCCATGTGGTCATAGTTAATTATCCACTATCAAATCCTCAACTTTTAACATATAATGAAGAGTTTGTAGTAGAAACAATTATCAAAATATGAGCACTCAAACATAAATATTTAAACATAGGAATGTACAAAACCCGTGCATAGCACGGGCCATCATCTAGTTATATACAAAATTCAAGCAAATACGTAATTGCGCATCAAAAAAATGAATCCTCGCCGCTATCATTTATTCTAAAAATTAATAACTATCCAAAGAAGGTCTCCAACATTAAAAAACGTTATTTCTTCCATTTAAGTACATCTTCTAAAATGATAGAAAAGAGATTTTTCCGAATTTATGTAGAGAATGTGTTTACTACATAAATTAATTCCGTTAATTAGTAACTTATCAAAGGTGATGACGATGATATAGACTACGTACGTACCATTCTTACAATAGAATTGAAAGACACAATATCGTGATATATACATATTATCATGAGTTTTACCGAGATTATAAAATGACAAAACTTTAAATTATTCAAAATCCAATAAAATTAACAACATTTGATCATCCCGTATACGGACCTTGGTTACAACTTCAAGAGCCCGCTTCCAAGTGATTTTTTTTCAAGAAAAGTGTCACACCCCCAATTTAATGCTTTGCGGAAGCGACTGTTTTGGGGCGTGACTAATCAATAATCAAACCCAAAGTACAAGCAAACGACTCTAAATGAGACGTTGTAGTAGATGTTACATTAATACATAAGTTTTCAAAAGTAATACATCATTGATGAGTTCGCAACTTGTTTTGTTAGATTTTAAGTACATAATCATTATACAAAAGATAATGCAAGTAAAATCTTCATATGTGTAATTGCATGCGACTCGAGCTACTAAAGCATATCCTGCTGGGCCATCTGTACTGATCAACCCTACTGTTGCTGTGTACCTGAGAATGCATTACTAAAACAGGTCAACCAAAAGGTTGGTGAATCTCACAGGTTTATAGTAAGTAACAGTTTGAACACATTAGCTTGTAAAATCATTGAGTAAATATTGCACAGTCGCAATAGTTTCCGTATATATTGCCATGAGCACCATAGTCGAAGCTTAACAATCAGTGATTTTGCCCTCGTGAATGCTAATCCAGAACATTCATATGTAACGAGTAAGAAACACCCATTTATACTGAATGTTCGGGGTGTGCGTGCTACCCTGGGTGAGGATTGTCAGTCCTAATGGATCCATTTACTAGTACTCGCGCTTAAGACCATAACTGACGACTATGATTAAAGGGACTTCATTGGATTAAGTAATCTCATGCAATTGATATACCAGTAAATCAGTTTGTAATCAAGTAAGTAAATACATGTGTTCGAGTAAAACAAGTAATGCATCTCCCCCAAAGTAAAGCAGTAAAAAGGGGCCATGAGACTCACCTGTAGAGCGAGCAATCCTAAAGTGTGTGCGTATGCCAACAGTAATCTCCTAATGCCCTAAACACGCAAGGTTGTATATTTGAAATTAGACATTTAGTAGTTTGTTCATATGATTGTTCGTTTGGTTAATTATGTCCAAAGTATTCGTCTCGTATTATGTTTGAAGTTTCATTAAAACGCACAGCCCGTTGGTGACGAATAGAAATTACATTTCAAAAATATAATTGTGTTTGTTTTGTTTAATTATGTTCCAATGTGTTCGTTTTTGAAAGACAAATCCAACGCAAAAAGAATCGTCAAAAACGGATGTGTAACGAAGAAGTTATGAAGCAAAACGTAAACGGAACGCGTGCTGATTGGCACTTCACGCGATCATAGTGAATCTCATGCGATTACGTGAAAAAGGAAGTTCACGCGATCATGGTAAATCTCACGCGATTGCGTGAAAAAGGAAGTTCACGCGATCATGGTAAATCTCACGCGATTGCGTGAAAAAGGAAGTTCACGCGATCATGGTAAATCTCACGCGATTGCGTGAAAATGACGCGATTGCGTCAGATTTTGAGGTGAAAACCACGCGATCGCGTGGATTTCACTGGTTTTGAGTCTGTTCGAAGTTCCAGCATAAAAAATGGGTTTTGGGGTGTGATTCTTGGACATATTCGATAATATAACACTAGTACATGCTAAAACAAGTTATATAAACACGAAAACTTAAGGAAATCGAAAGTGATTCTTACCAAATTAAAAATGGGCTCGAGAGGATGATGATGATGATCCGATGATGATGATGATGATCACAAAAGATGAAGAAGATGATGATTTTGGTGATGTTGTTGTTGATTGTTGTTGTTTTGAGATGGAACGAGAGAGAGCAGAGTTGAGAGAGTGAGAGCAGAGAATGAGTTTGAGTTTGAGTTTGTGAGAGGGAAATAATTGGGGTCGGTGTATATACACCGGCCTCAATTATTGAGGTGTGTGTGTATTTTCGTCCCGTGTTTGTGTACCCGATCGTTAAGTAGTGTAATATTTAAAAATGATAATTTTCTAAATATTATTTCGTATTTGTTAACAATTGAAATATTTTATAAAAATACTTCTAATGAGATATAAAATATATATTAGTTTTAACTCGAAATACACGGATAGTTTTCTGTATCTAAAATGTATTTAAATAAATTTCGGAGTACATTATTATTATTCTCAATAATAATACTTTGTTTAAAAATGTTTTTCACCAAATCTTAATTTGGGTTTCTACGTTCTACCAGATTTGTGTACGTGTGATTATTATATAATCGTTTCGGGTTATATAATACTTTGTAATTAAAGTTCAAATTAGGACGGTAATTTGGGTCATTTTTGACCGGGTGTCACAAAAAGAGAAGTGAAAAGAAAAAAGTATTGTGTTCTTGAGTTTTTATTATGGAAAGAAGAGGAGAGAAGGGAAGTAAAGTGAAAGGAGAATTTAGACATTTAATTTCTCCGAACTTTCTCACCGAATTTGGGAAGAATTGGAATGATGAAATACTAAACAAGTTTTAGAAAATGTCATTTCCTTTCAACACGGGCATGCTAAACGTTTAAATTTCTTCTCTCTTCTTTTCAACTCGGGAATGCAAAAGTATTCTTCCTATTGATATTTTCTATCATTTTATATAATTTCTCTTGTTTTCTTTCAAATAAAAACTCGGAAGCAAGCCCAAAAGAGATTGGGATAAGAAAAAGAAAAATATGTTAAAACTAGAAGAACCTAAACTTAAATATAATTCAAATCATTTTAAGTTCAATTGGTGTTGATGTAACATTTTAATTGTGTGTTGATAATTCTACCACTGTTTTTGATAAATCCACCATATTTGTGCATTAACAGTTTATACTGTACACATGATTAATGCAGAAACTTGGTGAATTTATCAAAAAGAAGGGTGGAAATATCATCGCACAATTTAATTTGGTGCGATCCAATAAACACACCTTTATTATGTTATAAGTCAATATTCCATTTTACACACCAAGAACTTCTTAAACCCGAACAAAAGTCCATTACCAACTTGTACACCGTTCATAATATCTTGTACACCGTTCCTAAACTAGCAAATTCCATCTTTTATAAATATCCACTTCCCTCTCATGAACATATAACACCAGTGGCAAATTAAAGCTCCCATAAACCTAAAATGAAAACAATGATATCTTCACTGTTTCTTGATCTTTTTCCTTATGTGATTTTACTTGTAATTACCATACTACCCTTGTACTTTTTCAATATCTTATGGGTGAAACCTCAGATGCTAAGAAAGAAGCTTGAAAAGCAAGGAATTAGAGGGCCAAAACCGTCTTTTTTATATGGAAATGTGAGGGAGATGCAGAAGATACAGTCAGCTGCAGCTGCCATGAATGCTAATAATTTGAGGTCGAATAACAATGGAGACTTTGTTGGTGATGATTATACATGTGTTCTTTTCCCATACTTTGAACAATGGAGGAAACAATATGGTATGTTACACCTATCACCACTTGTTACTATTTTCATTAGTATTTTTTTTATAATGGCAAACTTACATTATAACACACGATTATTACAATCAAAACGCATATTTACAACGGCTTGAACCCTTAACCTCTAAGTTGAAGGGTCCCTCTCATATCGCTAGGCTAAGAGCCCTTTGGTATTTTCATTCGTATTATATCGTATCTTATCTTATTTTAATCTTATTACGGTTATATCGTCAAGATATTATAGTTTATTTATAAGAGTGACATAGAAATGAAATTGATATTATTATTTTAAAATGATTTCTATTGAGAGACGTAGTTGAAGATTTTGTAAAGATATTATGCGGTCATGTCGCTAGATTTGTATTTAAAGGAATCTATATATAGTGGGGACACGTACAATTGCTTTACTTTTCGACATTTTATTGATTTATTTTTATTAATTTTCTAATTTTAATTTATCTAAATATGATTATGATGTGATGTTATCTCAATATGTTTTGATGATTTTATAGTCTTCTAAAAGCAATATTTGATTATTTACTTTTTTGATGATTTTCTTCTTTTTATTGTTAATTGACACTCATACTTTGAGCTTTTGAGATGGGAGGCTTTTTATAAAAGGGTTTAAGTCATGGATCGCCAACGTACTCTCCTTTTTGTTCCGAGATCACCAATCAACCGGTTTTGTTACTTGGATCACCAACGTACTTGTTAATTTCGTGTTGAGCTCACCAATGTACTTTTACATACGGGTTTGAGATCGCCAACATACTTGTTAGTACGGAGTTAAGATCGCCAACAAAATTTACAAAGAAATTCATTTTTTTAAAGTACGTTGGTGATCCTGGTAATAAAACCGGTTGATTGGTGATCTCAGAACAAAAAAGAGAGTACGTTGACCATCCATGACTTAAACCCTTTATAAAAATATAATGTTTTTTTTTTTCCTCTCTGAAACCTTGTTTGTTTTTAGTTTTAATATTTACATATGTTCCAATCACATAAGCTGACGAGGGACGACATACTATTTTACTATGCATGTATTAAAAGGGCATAATAACATCTATGATGTTAATTAAGAGTATAAATGTTTTGTGATGGTGCCTAATCATTAAGTAGAGAAAAAAATTTTATTTTAACCCCGAATTAAGTTTTAAATATATACACAAATTACCTCTTATTTATTATTATCAGCACGAAATAATCTATGCAGTTTGCTGTACCGAATATTTTCCCTTCTTTTATTATCTTTATGAAAAGACAGTACAAGGCACTAACACGTACTCTATTCTTTTTCATGCAAACGACTTTATAGTGTCCTTTTTTATTCTTATGCTAAAAATCTAACACAAAAATCCAGCAGATACACACAACGTTACTCCTGTACCCAAATAGTATCATTATATAACCAAAAATAAGATTTAATATCAGCTGTCATATTAATTACACATTTTAAGCTATAATAACTAAAAAATTGTGTCACAAAGTCTAGTAAGTCACTAACTTTCGAGTAATATAAGAAGCTATTCGTTGATGATCTACATTGATGATTCGTGGCTTTAACCCTAATCAAAATGTCATGTTATCGAAAATGTTAAAAATTTGGTTAAATATATTGATATAAATGACAAACAGATCACAGAAATAATAATTTTTAGAAACTTAATATTCCGTATTATATTACACTTGACAAGTAGCTTTGAATAACATGAACATATATTATTCATCTATTTGAATAATTACATGAAACATAATGTTGAAACATACAACAAATTATATATATTGTATTAATAAAAAAGCATATTGACGACACAATGTTTTGTTCTACTGATAGTGATGTCGTTTCTAGGTACAAAACAACTTAGTTGCGCATGCTCCTATACTTGATAGGTTATTTGAATTTTAACCATCCATAATTATTTCCTATTATTTTTTATTTAGTTTTAAAAGAAAGGCAATGTAACTTTTTTCTTTACGTTTATAATTTCATAAAGACAAGTACTAATACACTTTTATCACGAATATAAATATTTTTTCATGAATATTTACAATATTCCAAGCCTAGGACTTGAACTCACAATTTTAAGGTTGTTGGGTTCCTCGATATCGATGGGATATAATGATCATTTGATATTTTTTTTGAAAAAAAAATAAATAGATATGGCTACTTTATTTATTTATTTATTATTATTTTTTAATGCATGAGGCCGGATGGAATCAAGAGTACCATACTACTATTGATGATATGATGTGTTCTGTTCTCTTTTCATTTCTAACCCTTTTTAGGGGAGATAGTTGCACATTACACCCGTGGAATGTATAGAAATTTGAAATATTAGTTTGAAATATCATCCCGTATGTATCAAACTAGAAAGCGATAAGAGTTGACATCGAAATTCATTGGAAATATAGTACAAAACATAGAATTGATCGCGAGCTTTATAAAGTTGAAAAACTTCTATGATTAGACAACAATATAAAGATCCCACTTGTGATTTTAAGTAGCTGATGTAACTATGTTGTTGGGAATTAGATTCTTGAAGCATAAACATCTTAGGTGTCATTTGGTTTGGTTACGGAAATTGGAATGCTTATGCGTTTGAAAGAAAAGTAGGAAATAGGGAGTGTGCAGTTACTTTGATTACAAAAACTATATCATTACGATAATACTGAGTACCTTTTTTCCCTCTAATATAAATCTGTTTTAAGAAGCTGTACGCCTTATATGTACACTTTACGAAACTTTTGGCCCGTTTCCTTTATGACCCAACTGATTTAACCATCTGAACCGTTAAACATAAAACATAAGAAGTTATTAAATGGGTCAGAATTGTCACGTCTACCTTCATTTTATAACAAAGTGTTATATGTTTGCAGGTTCGATCTATACATACTCAACAGGGAATAAGCAACATTTGTATATAAATGATCCAGAGTTGGTTAAGGAAATGAATCAGTCCATCACACTTGGATTAGGAAAACCATCTTACATTACTAAAAGACTCTCACCTTTACTTGGCAATGGCATCTTGAGATCAAATGGGCATTTTTGGGTCCACCAGAGGAAAATTATTGCTCCTGAATTCTTCATGGATAAAGTTAAGGTACATCATTACTTTTCACAACTCAACGGACCAAACAAACACCCATGTGTTATATATCATGAAACATAAGACTTTAAGAGTTTAAGTAACACAACATGTAGGCAGGGACGGAGCCAGGAATTTCCGATAGTGGGGGCGAAAAAAATTATTTTTTATTTCTTTAATAGTTTCGTGGGGGCGAAAATTTTAAAATGTAATGAATACCTTAATAAATTTTCTTTTTTACGTAATTTAAAAATTCTTGTGGGGGCGACTGCCTACGCTGCCCCCGCCCTGTCTCCGTCCCTGCATGTAGGGCACATTGAATGGACTTGACAATGCATTGTATATTTGTATAATTGTGCATGAACTGGCATGTACGGCCTGCTCGATGCACTAACTGAGGTTGTAGGGTGTTCAAAATATTCCGAAACCGAAAAATCGAACCGAAAACCGATTGAATTAAACCGACTTTTGGTTAACCGAACCGACATTTTTTCATTTTTTCGATTTCGGTTAATCGAACTGAAACTTTTTCGGTTTTTCTGTTTCGGTTTCGGTTCATGATTTTGGGATAGACATGATAAACGGTTAACCGAAAAAACTAAAAAGTTTATATATAGTTTTATATATATTGTATATATTATATTTATATATGGATATTTACACTTGTACTTTGATAAAATCATTTATATTTCTTTCACACTCATTTAATGGCCTAATGTGGTAATTATTAATACTTAGTTCTAATTATATTCGAATGATTAACGTACGTGTAACATTAAAACACAATTATAAAGAGTAAAATGGTTATCATTTGATATTTTAATTATCAAAATATTTTAAATATAGTGAACATTATTAATGAATTTATATTTATGTGTTATTAATTATTTTTTAAATAAGTATTAATTAATAAACGGTTAATATGGTTAACCGATTAAACAAACCGAAAAATCGGTTAACCGATTACCTGTTAACCGAATTTTTCGGTTTTGGTTTAGGATCAAGAATATGGCGAACCGAGTCCCCGGTTAACCGTCCGTGAACACCCCTGTGCTTATTGGGTCAAAATGTGATTATATATAGGACTGTGTCAGAAGGGTTGTTTAGATTTGCGTTTTGGAACAAATTAAGTATTTTGATCGTCTCCTAAGCTCATTATTAGTGTTTGGATAAGGTGATTATGGGTCAAATAATCAGTTTCATACTCGTGTCTCGTGATAATATACTTATCGATCATCAAATAGATATATAAGTTCACCTATACACCCTTACTTAACCCATGTAATCAGAGTTGGAGCTACAAACTTGTTATCTAGTGGTGAAACAATCAAATTAGTTTATTCTTTTAAGGAGGTAACATAGCATTTTTTTTGCTTTTAATATAAGTTTTTTACACTGTAATGGAAATTTTTAAGGGGGCAGCAGACTGCCTAATGTCTCCGCCCGGCCGCCCCTGCATACGATAGACTCTTAACCTCATTTCATAAGATGCCTTTCTTGTTCTTCACAAGAGTCTCATTTTTAGTGATTCTATCTAGTAATTATTTAAAGCATAATTTGTTAACTACTCGAATAATTTATTATCTGATCTTTACGTCTTCAATCAACGAAATCATATTCAAACACGATAATTTACATTATCTATTGCCCTTCCTATTGCAACTAGTTCTTGATTGTGATTATGTAATATCATATAATTCACTATAAGAGTTGATTGGCTAGGGTATGGTGGGGCTAATGTCGGAATCGGCTGAACCACTTTTGAAGAAATGGGAAGCCTGCATTGATGCTCAAGGTGGCCAAATGGCTGACGTAAGAGTTGATGATGAGCTGAGAGCGGTTTCCGCAGATGTGATTTCACGGGCTTGTTTTGGAAGCTCTTATACCAAAGGCAAAGAGATATTCTCCAAACTTAGAACCCTTCAAAAAAGCATCTCCTCTAAAGGCATGCTTTTTGGCCTTCCTACTTTCTGGTAAGCTGCAAATATGTCAACTTTTTATTATTTAATTTTTATTTTTTTAGCATATAAAGATACACCACAAAAGCCAAAGAGTAACACGTTTATATAATACAGGGAAAGGAAAGATGTGAAGAGTTTGGAGAAAGAGATCGATTCGTTGATATGGGAAGCTGTGTGTGAAAGAAAATGTCAACAGACACCGTTGTTGAAGAAAGATCTGCTGCAAATGATCCTTGAGGAAGCCATGGACCATTTTGCAAGCAAAGATGAAAGCAAGAATTTCATTGTTGACAACTGTAAGAATATTTACTTTGCAGGACATGAATCCACAAGTGTGGCTGCATCATGGTGCTTGATGCTGTTAGCATTGTATCCACAATGGCAAACTCACATTCGCAATGAAATGTTTGAAGCTTGTCCTAATGGTTCACTCGATGTTGAATCACTTCCTAAGCTGAAATCGGTACAATCCATATTAGTAACTAATTATTAATATTTTTCCATCTAATTATTCAGAAGTAGCTAAGTCAAAATTTAAAAGACTTCTACTCCCATTTTATGATTTATTACTTCTTCCAAGTTCTAACAACACTAGCACATCCAAACACCAAATGACCAAATGGACCACAACCATATTTCTGCTACTGCTGATTTTCTATTTCTGATTTTTCACAATCATATGCAGGTAACGATGGTGATTCAAGAAGCTATGAGGTTGTTTCCACCAGCAGCATTTGTATCAAGAGAGGCATTAGAAAGGACAAATATAGGGCATGTAGATGTACCTAAAGGAGTATGCATATGGAGCTTGATCCCAACTTTGCATCGTGACCCTGATATATGGGGACCCGATGCCCACATATTTCGACCTGAGAGGTTCGCTAATGGTGTAACCAAAGCCTGCAAATTCCCACAAGCATATGTTCCATTTGGAGTTGGTGCTCGGTCTTGCTTAGGCCGCAACTTTGCTATGGCGCAGTTGAAAGTAGTCGTTTCACTGATCACTGCCAACTTCACCTATTCGTTGTCTCCAAGTTATCAACATTCTCCTGCTTATAGAATGGTTGTACAACCTGGGCATGGTGTCAACATCCTCATTCAGAAATTCCAAAAACAGTAGTTTTTATAGACCATTTTATGTGAACTGTACGCATTGGAACATATATATAACATATTTTAAATAATACTTCGGTTCATACATAATATCTTTCAAATGCTAAAGTTTTTTTTAAAGTGTTTCTTGAACACATGTTGGATGAAGGTCATAGCCACAAATATGACAAGAAAATGCCCAAAACGTCCCTCGTTTCTTGCAGAAATCACACATGTATGCTTTTGCCATGTCCAGTTTAAGAACGTGTTCATGCTTACAATCCATTACTTCTTGTGGCAATCCATCTTTTTCTTTTATTAAAGATTTTTGTATCTCCATGATCTTTGTTTCAGTAAACGGGAAACCTCGAGCACCATATAATGAAACAAGTTCTCGCCCATTTGTGCAAATCATTTTCCCATTTGGTCCTAGAATTATCAGACTGGGGATCCATTTGACTTCAAATATTCTACAGAGGTCATGCCTTGTTCTATTGTTAAAAGGGATAGCTAGCCAAGGCATTTTGCTTATGCTGAGTTCAAACTCTTTAAGGTCTCTATCGGTTGAGATGAATATGACTTCAAATTCTTGATCTTTATTGATGATGATATCTTTGTATGCTTTAACAAGCTGGGATGTGAAGTCACGACAAGGTGGACACCAATGTGCACCAAAGTACAAGCCTATCGTCTTGCCAACAAGTTCGGATGCACCAGTCTACAATCAAGATTAGCAAAAATTTTAACTTTTTCATTCTTGATTGCTTAATTTGCTTCATGGGGTGTTAGGATGTGCGTTTTATAAGTGATTATGGTGATACTAAATAGTCTAAATTAGGCAAAAAGTTGTAATAGAACAGAGTGATTCGACTTGCTTCAAGATGTTTCTGCTTAAACATCTGATCCTTTTTTTTTTTCTTAATAAATATATAAGAATACCAGAAAGACATCTTGTGAAATGGCAAAAACTTATCAGTTTTATTGCCCACTGATCTTTTGACTCTTATGAAAAACATATTTTGTTTGTCCAAACACCTAAACCGATTATTGTGATTATTATATAATCAGTTTCTAATAATTAAATCAACAAAAACTGCTAACCTTTCCACCTTTACTTGAGACAAATGAGTCTTCAATGCCATTTGCAAAAAGTTCATTTAACTTCCCTCCTTCACGTTTTGCTTCATCTAACGCCTTCAATTCATCTTGCCGTTTCTTAGTGAAGGGATACGCATCAGCACCATAATCCTTTATCAGCCCGACTGTATCTTTTGCAAGAAATTTTGTGCCAACATCCATTGGTATAAATGACGGGATCTGATTAACTTTGTACACGTTACCTAGTATCTTTTGTAAATTGACATTAAATGGAACCACAAGCCACGGCATGCACTTCATGTGTTCTTTGAATCCATTTTCGTCTCGATCAAAAGATACAAATATAATCTCTAGATTGTGGCCACTATCATTTAGGTGGTTGTATGCTTGAATCAGTTGTGGAATGAAAGCATTACAAGGCCTACTCCAGTTTGCAGAGAATAATAAGCAAAGTTTCTTCTCTTTACTTGACGGTAATGATACCTAGCCTCAAAAACAAAGAACATATATTGGTTTCGTGATCAATCTCATATAATAAGAAAATTGGGTTGTTGGTCTTGTACCGTAACATGTCAAAATGAGTAATTGTTGTGTACGTCAAAAGGCACCAAGTTGACCCGAAATACATTTTGTCAAACTATCATAAAAAACTGTACTGAATATGATTATAATCTTTTATCACATTATAACAAGATACTTATAAAGCACATTGATTTAGTTGGCTGTATGGATTAACAATACACTTTGGACGACTTTCGACAATTCGACTCCTTTGTCCCGTTTCCTTTCTAGCTAAATTTTATGATTGAGCCATTAGAAATGATATCATATTCAGGGTCGACCCATAAATAAGAAAAGTGGGTCGTAATTGCCAACTAATGAACAAATAAAGCTCGTTGTTTTAACAAGCTCCTCAGCGAGAAAACACATTAGGATTCAATCAACAAGGTACACACTTGTATAAATATTTAATATGTCTCACTTACGACCCAAGTTATCACATATATCAAAGGAACATCATAAATTTCATGATACTGGAACTTATCCAGTTTTTATCAGAAAACCGGTGACAGAGCAAGCGGCTAGAAGACATAATACATATAAGAGTTTGGAAGTGTTGGTATAATTATATGATTTTATTCTGTTGGAATATACTGATGTACAGGGACCAAATATGTAATTATATGGAAGTAAGATCCTACAGGGATGAAGAATGTAATTATATTGTAGCTCAGGGTCTGTAGTGTAAATAGATTGATCAGCTTAGTTTAATAGCGCAATAGGTTGTTAGGAGCGGTTAATGACATTTTTAGGTAATCATCTTGTTCGTGGAAAACACTCTGTAAATGAAGATGAATGATTCGATAGATATGTTGATTCTTTCACTAATCTGTTTCATAATACAAGATTTTGTTATGGTATCAGAGCAAAAGGATCATCTTTTACTGATTAGATTCCAATTTTTTCTTTCGATTTTGACCTAATTTCTCTGTTATTCTTACGTCCTAGATAATTTTCAATTTCGTGCCCTAATTCTCCGTTCTCTATTCAATAATACTTCAAGGATTCAATAATATTGCTCAGATTTGTGATTAAAATGGTTGAAACACCGATTCGTAATGATTATGCATCACAATCGATTGACAGCAATAATGAATTGTACATTCACCATGGTGATACTTCAAGCAATTTCATGCTTGCTGCTCAAAAACTTAATGGCGATAACTACGGTGAATGGAAACGAGAAGCTGAGATATTTTTGAGTGCAAAGAACAAATTAGGGTTTATAAACGGTACTTGTGTCAAACCTGCTGCAGATTCTCCCAATTTAGGTCATTGGGAACGTTGCAATAATCTGGTGATTTCGTGGCTTATACATTCTGTGGAACCTGATATTCGTCGTAGCATTCTTTACTATGAAACTGCAACAGAAATATGGAATGAATTGAAAGAAAGGTATGCTCAATCTAATGTTCCTCGCAAATTTCAAGTTCATAAGCATATAGGTTCACTATCACAAGGAAATCTTTCAATTCCTGCATACTATACTGAATTGAAAAGCTGCTGGGATGAGTATATGTCTTTACTATGTATGCCTTCATGTACTTGTGGTAGTGGATCTGCGTTTATAGGAATATTAAATGAGCAATTGGTCATGCACTTTCTCATGGGGTTAAATGATGACTATAAGAACATTAGAGGTAATATACTGATGATGCAACCATTACCTACACTAAGTCAGGCTTATCGTTTAATTCTTCAAGAGGAAAAACAAAGGGAGTGTAATACACCTTTATCACTTGGAACTGATTCTACTGCTTTGGCTAGCTACCATAAGAATCAGGGTAATAAGAGCAGTAATTTTAATGCTTCAAATGCTGGTACTAAGACCAATTCAACAACCTGGGGAATTTCACCTACTGGAAGAAAATCCAAGTTTTATTGCACACATTGTCATATTTGGGGACATAGTTTGGACAGATGTTTCAAGTATCCACCAAATAAGGACAAGAAAGCTGCTAATCATGTTCAACTTGATGCTTTATCTGTACAAGCTACACAGTCCAGTTTTCCAACTCAATCTGGTGATACTCCTTTAAGCCAAATTTCTCTCACTCAAGAACAAGTTTCTCAACTTATGGGCTTATTGAATCAGCATAATAATGATAATGGTGGTCATTCTATCACTGGTCCAGATGCTACTGCTTTTATGTCTGGTAAGGCTTTCTGCTTCTTAACTGCTTTCAGTAATACACAATGGATAATTGATAGTGGTGCTACTGATCATGTCACACCACACTTATCGTTATTCATTTCTTATACAGCAGTTCATCCTCCATCATTGATCACATTGCCAAATGGTTTTAAAGCCAAAATCACTCACATTGGCAATGTACAACTAACTCCACAAATCATATTGAAAAATGTCCTACATGTACCAGAGTTTCATTTCAATTTGATCTCTGTTTTTCAACTTGCCAAACAATATTTTTCAAATGTTATTTTTACACCTCATTCTTGTTTTCTCCAGGTGCCTTCCATGAGGCATCCTCTGGTCCTTGGTAGAGCTGCTCATGGACTATATTTTGCTACCAAGTCACCAACCAATCATTCAGCTATTCCATTTGTTTCACATGTTTCTAAACTTCAACATGAACTTTGGCATTGTAGATTAGGACATTTACCTTTTGATAGAATAAAGTGTATCAAATCCATTACTTGTCCTGTATCTCCTTCTATTGTATGTGACATTTGTCCAAAAGCTAGAATGCATAGGAGTTCTTTTCCAGTCAGTTCTATTAAGTCTACTTCTATATTTGAATTGTTACATGTAGACTTATGGGGTCCTTACTCTCATGCTACTTATAATGGATTCAAATATTTTCTTACTATAGTTGATGACTTTTCTAGAACTACTTGGACACATCTTTTAGCCACTAAGAGTGCTGCTTTTGGTATTCTAAGTGCTTTTGTTGTCTATGCTTCTACTCAGTTTCAATCTACAGTTAAAATTATCAGATCAGATAATGGATTGGAATTTAGAGATAAATATGCTCTTGCTTTTTATGCTTCTAAGGGCATTATTCATCAAACAACTTGCAATGACACTCCACAACAAAATGGAGTTGTTGAAAGGAAACACAAACATCTTTTAGAAACTGCTAGAGCTCTCTTTTTCCAAGCTAATTTGCCTATCAAATATTGGGGGGATTGTATTTTAACGGCTTCATATTTGATTAATAGATTTCCTCTTACATCTATTAATAACAAATCTCCTTATGAACTTCTTCACAACTCGACACCTACATATGCTCATCTAAAGACATTTGGTTGCTTATGTTATGTTTCCACTCTCAAACATAATAGACCAAAATTTGCTGTAAGAGCAGTACCATGTGTTTTTTTGGGGTATCCTTATGGCAAGAAAGCATACAAATGTTTAAATCTTCAAACTTCTAAGATCATATATAGTAGAGATGTTTCATTTCATGAAACTCACTTCCCATTTCATCATCTCCCCAAACATTCTACCTCTTCTCCTTTTCCATTTCCAAATGATGATTTTTCTTCAATATTCATTACTCATGATGACTCTTCTTCTGATATGTCATCTCCAGCTTCTGATATTCCTTCATCATCTCCTTCTGATCATACTTCTTCTCCTTCATCTGATTCTTCTTCCTCTACTTCACCTCCTTCACATAATGTACCCGAACCTAGAAAGTCTACCAGACAACATATACCACCAAGCTACTTAAAAGATTATGTTTGTCCTAATCAGGTGACCAAACATTGGTGCAATTTAGTTGCATATTCGTCTTTGTCTAGTATTCAACAATCTTTTGTCATGAATGCTTATTCTATAATAGAACCAAAGTCGTACTCAGAAGCATCTTGTGATCCTAAATGGGTTGAAGCTATGGATAAAGAACTTGCTGCTTTGCAATTAAATAACACATGGGAGTTGTGTGATCTTCCATCTGGGAAAAAGGCTTTAGGAAATAAATGGGTTTACAAAGTTAAGCTCAGGTCTGATGGTTCAGTTGAACGGTTCAAAGGAAGGCTTGTTATTCAAGGTAATCATCAAAAATTTGGCATAGATTATCTGGATACTTTTTCCCCTGTTATCAAAATGCCAACCATTAGATGCATTCTATCTTTAGCAGCTTCTAAGAAATGGCATGTTCATCAATTAGACATTAACAATGCATTTCTTCATGGTGATTTGGATGAAGAGGTTTACATGAAAGTTCCACAAGGTCTATCAAATCCAGATGACAAAGTTTGTAGATTAAGGAAATCTTTATATGGTCTGAAACAAGCAAGTAGACAGTGGTTTCATAAACTTTCAACTGCTTTATCACTTCAGGGTTTCTTACAGTCTAAGAATGATTACAGTTTGTTCATCAAGAAGACAGATTGTAATATTACTATTGTTGCTGTATATGTGGATGATATAATAGTGACTGGTTCAAATCAAACAGAGGTCCAAAATTTGAAGGCTTTCTTACACCAACAGTTCACTATTAAAGATCTGGGTCTTATTCATTATTTTTTGGGTTTGGAAGTTCATAACACTGCTGATGGTATCATACTTACCCAAAGAAAATTCACAAATGAATTACTGGCAGAAACTGGTTTTTCATCTTCTAGTCCCTGTGTTACACCTCTTCCACAGCATCTTAAACTTACAGATACTTCCAGTCCATTGCTTCTTGACCCATCTCTTTATAGAGTATTAGTTGGTAAACTCAATTTTCTTACCAACACCAGACCTGATATCTCATTTTCCGTTCAGACTTTGAGTCAATTCATGCAACAACCTAGGCAATTACATTTGGAGGCTGTTCATCATCTACTCAGATACCTTAAAGGTACTGCAGGTCAAGGTATTTTATTGAATAATTCATCTACCATTAATCTTCATGCTTATTCAGACTCAGATTGGGCTTCATGTCCAATGACTCGCAAGTCTGTTACTGGTTACCTTCTCCTACTTGGGGGTTCACCAATTAGCTGGAAGTCCAAGAAACAGACCACTGTAGCTCGCTCATCTTCTGAAGCTGAGTACAGAGCCATGGCTCACGCTGCTGCAGAAGTTACATGGCTTGTTCGTTTGTTAGCTGAGTTGGGAGTTACCAATTTGACACCTGTAACTCTTCATTGTGACAATCAAAGTGCTTTGCACATTGCTAAGAATCCTGTATTCCATGAACGAACCAAACACATTGCCATAGATTGTCACTTCACTAGAGACAAAGTGATGGAAGGTCTAATTCAATTGAGTTATCTTCCTACTTCATCCCAATTGGCAGATGTGTTAACCAAAATTATGCCAGCTGCTCAATTTCGAAATTTACTTTCCAAGCTGGGTATGGTTAATCCCCATCCTCCAGCTTGAGGGGGGGGTGTTGGAATATACTGATGTACAGGGACCAAATATGTAATTATATGGAAGTAAGATCCTACAGGGATGAAGAATGTAATTATATTGTAGCTCAGGGTCTGTAGTGTAAATAGATTGATCAGCTTAGTTTAATAGCGCAATAGGTTGTTAGGAGCGGTTAATGACATTTTTAGGTAATCATCTTGTTCGTGGAAAACACTCTGTAAATGAAGATGAATGATTCGATAGATATGTTGATTCTTTCACTAATCTGTTTCATAATACAAGATTTTGTTATATTCTTTTCACCCAAAGTATCTAGTGGATTTAATTCATATACATGAAACTAAATCAATTAATAGAGAGTATATATAATTATAGTTCACCAGAAATGATACTTTTTTACTTTGAGTTGTTGCATACCTTCTGTTCACCAGATAAAAGATGGTGAATTCCTTCTTGTTCCATAATAGTCTTCAAGTTATGAGTGCAAACATCATCAGCAGATTCATAACCAGCTCCACCCATAGGACCTTGAAAACAAGAGATGGTAAATTACTCAACTTGATGATGTCTTGCACTATTGTTTGTCTTGGTTGCTTGTGGTTCACTCTATGTGCCTATGTGGTATGAAGTATTCTATCCATCTTCTTGGAATTTATACCTTCTATGATTTTGATATTATCATCATCATGGAATATGAGCATATTCTGTTATGCTCATTAAAAATCAATGGTGCATCAGTTCTGGAAACTTGGTAGTCTTTGGTTTTTGTCTTTATAACTTGCACAAGTAAACTGGTAAATTACCAATTTACCCTTGCAATAACATGTTACAATTGATTTAAGTTTGTACTATGATCATATAACAAAGAGTTAACACAACTTATGCAAGTCATAAAAAGATCGACACTTTTTGTTTCGATTACTGGAATTTGTCAAACACGAGCTCGAGAACAACTCATCGTGTTTTGATATAGCGTAGGCAAATCAAAACACATCTCATTCAACCTCCGAGTTGACCATCACCCGATACATGAGAGGTGATCAAACTCACCTAGCGGCCCATTTGGATAGTAGCTCAACCTATGAATCATCCTTTACCAAACATATTTTCTTCTTTGACTCAGACAACGATTGAGCCCGAAATACTTTCCAACCGGCTCATCCATAGAACCAATTAAGATACTCACCAAATGCGTAATTAACTGACTGTAAACAGATAACCACGAAATTTCCGATACATAGACAGTGTGATTGCCAGTTGCCACAGATCCATTGCTTGGCATTTTATCAAACAGATAGAGTGCAAACACACCAGATCACTTTCATCATCATTTTTAAGAAAAAGAAAATCATTAGTATTCGTATCAACATACCATATAAATATAGCCACAATAATACTACTGATCCGGTCCCCTTTACAGACCCTACTTCATCTTCTTATCTTGATCACTATCAGCAAACGTGTCTATCTACATTTTCCGGTCGATTGTGACCCCTTCTTATTATTATATTTATTTCTCTAAAAAAATAAATAATGCAAGAACACAAAATATATTAATTAATTGAGTGACTGATTTAGAGATATGGTCATGGCGGTCATAAAACTCCAAACCCTACCGCCGGCCAAAATATTTAACAACTACAAACCATCACTCCACCACCGCAACCCCAACCGCCGGTCACCAACGCCGCCAATTTTCATATCAACGAATATATCTGATATAAATCCGATTCATTTACGAGATCTGTACAGATCCTGTAATCATTCGTGCCACCGTTTCCCCAACTTGTTGTCGGACGGACGTGTGGAGCCGGTCGACGTTGATAAACTCCGTATCGCTGTATCGAACAGCTCCGTCGTTGTCTCCGTTTTCACTAGACCGGACGTTGTATCGGCGGTAACGGAGAATGTGAATAGAGGTGGTGGTGGGGATTGGTACCGGAGAATGATTCCGTTAACGCCGTTAAGTGGACAGTTAGTTGGATTCGGTAGAGCTGTTTCTGATCATGGATTAACTGCTTCTATTTATGACGTCATGGTAATTCAAAACACTCAATAAAACCTTAAAAAGGCTAATTATAATTTTTCATATTAAATTTTTAAATAAAATGGTATAGTAGTTTGTTAGTTCAGTTTAGCTAAAAGTAGACCGAAAGACTTGTACTTTAACTTGAATTTATGTCATCATACTGATTTTAGTTTATGAATGTTGGTAGTTTAGATTTTTTCAAAGTTGAGTTAATGTTTGGTAACTTTGGATTAGTGATTTTGTAGGTAATTCCGTCGTTACAAGGCCGAGGAATTGGACGAATGATTCTTCAAAGGATTATACGGTTTGTAAATAGCATTCAATCCTAGCTCCAACTTCTTGCACAAATACTTTTCAGCTTATACATATGATCTGACCGAAGTAGTTATTGGCATTTGCTGTTATTTGATCCATCTATACATATAGAGTGGTGAAATGGGCAGGTTGGGTAATGGCTTCAGGTTAAAATGAGTCATTTTGATGTGGATCAAAACGGATTGGGTTGACCTGAAACAGTATTTTCCAGACATTTAATTTCTTTTATAACCGGTGTGCAAATGGATTGTACTTGCCACTTCTGTATACGAGCTTTATGAGGATTGCTTATGGAAGGTTCATTTTGGTTGCAGATTGCTTACAAATAAAGGCATATATGACATAGCAGCTCTATGTTCTGATCAAGAAATGTAAGTTAGTAGATAGTTCTTGCGAACCATGGTTGATGATGATAAATAAATTGTTGAATATGTTCATTTAATTTTAAGATTGGGAAAAATGCAACTTGTATGCTAAGTTGCTAACAAGAGTGCGGATTGTCTGTTTTGTCCTCAGGGATTTCTTCAAGGCATGTGGATTTGGAGATGACATACTTAGATCAACAACAATGATGTATACCAGAACTGGTAATCATACAGTTAAAAGTGCTGGTAGGAAATTACTAATGGTTCCACCACTTAAAAGATCCTAATATTGATTCAATTAAAAAGATACCTATCTACTGATGTATTATCGAGTAAATGAATTTTTTAATATTTTGCGTTTTATATCAGAATGACGTCAATATGACATTTAAATTCTGTTTTACATATTGACATTTAAATTCTGTTTTACATAGGACGATACGAGGGTGATTTTATAAACCCATGTTCTTATTGGAGCTAGATATAAGTTATAGCTCAAATGCTTTGTATTAGTGCTATGTGCATTGTATATTCTTTTAGAAATATACCTCATACAAATTTGTATCCTTATGCTTTTGTTTATGTTTCTGCTTCTGTTTCTTTGTCATTGTATGCTAGTATCTACTAACATGAAAGTTGAGCCTGTATTTCGTAAGTCAAATGTTGTAGGAACGTCGGTAAGTTACATATAAAATTTTTTGTTGAAAATAATATAGGGTGACCCTTGAGAAATCTATCTAGTTGTGTAATTCATGACTTTGTTATTTGCTATCATGTTACAGTTGACCACTGCGCCCGATGGTTTGAAAATTAGATCCCGTCTGAGACGCTCTAACAAATAAGTCCATATTATTGTATTTGATATTGCGAAACCCATACAAATGCCCTTTTTTCTGTTAAAAAGTCGTCAACACCTCTATTATTTTGCTCTGAACCTTTTTGACTCTTTTATATTCTTGTCTTCTGTAAATGTAGTGATGATGCTTTTTCTTGATACCAACAAAAAGATTGATTCTTTAATCACCAAGAAGACCAATTCCAAGACTTTCTTGACAATAAAGTAAAGCACTCTTCTGAAATGATGGAAAGTGCCTTACTTTAATCCATATTTTATGCTAAAAAATCTAACTTCACATACCCTTTTTCTTAATCCATTTCAAAGATTCCAAAAATGGGCAAAATCTGGGTTGAAATATGCTTGATTTCTGCTAGAGGGCTCACCAGAACCTCATCATTATGGAAGCTTCAATGGTTTGCTGTTGGGTGGATTGATCCTAACAACAAGTATTGCACTAAAATTGATGCTTCTGGGAATGCAAATCCCATATGGAAAACCAAGTTTTCTGCGTTGATAGATAACTCGAATCCAAAGCTTGATGATTCGGCCCTCAATATTGAAGTTTATAGCAGAGATCCCGTGTTTTTAAAAGAGAGACTTCAGGGGACTGCAAGTGTTGGATTGAAAGAATTTCTTGATAAGCATAAGAACAATTCTGAAACTCTGAGGCATGTTGAAGAAGTTGGGAGTTTTCAGCTGAGAAAGAAGAATTCGAACAAACCACAAGGATTTGTCGATGTTTCCTTTCGAATTTCACAAGAGACAAACGAGGATAGTACATATGAAGGTAAGTATGTGATTTATAACGTTATATCTTGATTCACAACCTTTTGTATCAGATTATATGGTCATACGGGTTTAAGGTATTTTAATACTTAATTATACATTTGAACTTACAGATGTATTTAGGTCGGTTTTCAAATGGGAGTTCACGAAACTAAATTTTAGCTCTAAAACTAACAACACTAGCTCTTGATATGGCGCCAATTGGTTTTGGATTTTATGGATCATGGGGTTGTGACTCATGACAATCTATGAGAATTTAACTAATTTTTTCATATGCTCAGGTGATGACGTTGGTATCAAGCTAAGGATTCGTGACCATGACGTGAACTTGCCATCACAAATTGGTCATTCAGAAAACCATCTGCAAACAAGTTATCCAATCCCGTTGACAGCAGGACCAAGCTACAACCAACCTCGAGCACCAATATCAAATTATCCGTTAACAGGAGGCTCCAACCATCAACCACCACCAAGTTACCACCAACCCCTAGCTCAACAACAACCACTTCAATATAATGTCGGCTATATGCCTACATCATCAATAGAGAACTCGAGTTACATCAACATGCCAGGAGCAAGACCTGAAGCAAGGGCTGGACCTGGTTTTGCAATGGGGTTGGGTGCTGGAGCATTGGCAGCTGGTGCAGCTATCTTTGGAGACGATTTCGTTTCAGGGTTTGATCTTCCGACTGGTTTTACAATATCAAGGGATCCTCCTTACTGATGAGTGATGCTTGTACCAAGTTATCAATTTGTTGTAGAATAAAACCCCGTCCTTAATGTATACCAAGAGTCTTCTAACTTTAGTATTCAGAACAAATCGTATTCCGAACCAAATTCAATTCCATACAAAGATTTAGAACAAGTTATGAGCTCAGTCCAATGCAGAGCTGCATAATTAAAGACAATGTTTTTTTTGTTTTTTTTTTCATATAAAAGGTATACTTTTAGGCTGATATAAAAGTATCATTCTTCTTTTAATAACTAGTGTTTTATAGACTTTTAATCAATTTAATTAATATTAATATTTGTAAGTTTTCTAACAAACTTATTTGAGCTGATAAATGAGTTTGAGTTTAATAGGAGTGTGCCTGCGCAATGAAGCAGGTTATAACTTATGTATTGATGTTCGGTTAGGTTTTTTTGTTTGATTCGGGTTAAAAAGTTCACATTTAAAATCGGTAAGAATCGAACGTCCAGAAAAAATAATAATTGTGAGATTAAAATTAATTAACTTATAGAGTTTAAATAATAATAGATAGAATTGTATGATTTGAAAAAATAAATATATAGATTTTATTTATTTTTTTTTATTTTTGTCTAATTAATTAAAAATTTGAATTAATGATCAAACAATTTAAGATGTTTGACTTTTTTAAAATTTGATTTTGAGGGTAAAATAGACAATAGCCATTGTTGAGTACAAAATTAAGATAAATGTGAAGATGCTTTATATGTAATGTAGATGTAGATATGGTAATGGTAAATAGATAGAATAGATTATTAGAACTGTTTGTTAATTTTAACTACCAAATAAAGAATGGGTTTTTTGCCGAAAAAGGAACAACTTATTCTCGATTTTGTGTTTTAGGGTATCAAATATTTTTAACTTTTTAAAAGGAACAACTTATTTTAAAATTAGGATTAAAGGGTATATGGCTAAAAAGTTCGGAATATTTAACAATTTGTGGAAGATTAATGAGTCAATAATTCTCGTTTTTTCCAAAGAAGCATTTGACCATTCGGCGATTTATGTCACATTTACCGATTTACCGACATTAGCATGTTTTCGCATATCAAAGATTCCGAACTTATTGCCATATACCCTTTAATCCTAATTTTAAAATAAGTTGTTCCTTTTAAAAGGTTAAGAATATTTGATACCCCAAAATACAAAAACGAGAATAAGTTGTTCATTTTTCGGCAAAAAACCCAATAAAGAATGCATTAAAATTGGGTAATCTTGTGATGGCGTTAAATTGAAAATATGCGAAAACAGGGATGCATAATAGCAAAAGTAATAAACATTTGGTACTTGATTGATGTTTCAATATTTATATAAAAAAAAAGTAAACAAGATTGTCGTGCTATACAAGCAATTTACTTTTTTTTTTTCTTTTCTTTCTTTACAAGAAATTTACTGCAAAAGTTCGGTAACCAGAATCGCCATTCATAACTATCTTTAATAAATTAGCTTGTTTAGTTTGATGAATAATGGCTTTGTGGAAGCATCTTGCTTCAAAGCTTCACACCAGATCAGTCGCCAACAACCTTCTTACTTCTAACTTGTTAATCAGATCCGTCCCCCAGTTTCGTCCAGCGTTTGCGGCTTCTCGTTTATTTAACACTGACTCTACTGGCCGTTATGATGATTATCGTGGTCCTGCTGCAGAATCCTTCAATGGTAGTTGCCATTCTTATTCTTATTATTTGTTAAAGGATGAACATTTTTCATGGATTGGGATCCTGTCCCTTTATGCCTAATCTAATTTTCTGTAACTCAACATATAGGATCGCAATCCATTTGCATTGGTTATCTGTACTTTTTATTGCAATGTGGTTATGTAGTTTCAAATGTTTAAGTACGTTTTTCTATATTTTAGAGCATTTGGTGTCCGGGTCTATTTCGACGTGGTTGCTCTACCACACTGGTGTGCCTGTGTGCTTGTGGCGTGGTCAAGGCCAATGTGGTCTACACCGCGGTGGCCACTACAATTTTTTTTCTTTCTGAAGCTTAAAAAAATCAAAGTGTGTACTAATTTTAAATATGATCATAATCCAATGTGGTGCTGATGTGGGAGGTGGGTGCGAGTGATGATACACAATGTTCTTATTGATAGATTAACTTATTTTCTTTGACAATAATTGAAGGGTTTTTTGTTTGAGTGGTAATAAATTGTAGTGAATAGAGTTTGATTTTTCATGATTGCAGAAGTGTATGACGAATTATCAACTAGGAGGCTGACCCGTTTATTAAAGACTCCTTACACTACGAGAGTGATCGAGCCATCAACAACTGTGGAAAAGCCTGAATGTCTCAACCTATTCGTAAACATGTCCGGAGTAAAAGAGGAGGATGTGAAGATTTCCGTTGAAGACAACACTGTATTCATCGAAGCTGAAGGGGATGAGGATTTTAAGGCCACCCGTGATTTCGACAAGTACAATTGTTGGATCGACTTACCGGATAATACCTACAGAATCAATGATATCAAGGCAGAGATGAGGAGAAATTTAGGAGAGTTGAAACTAACTGTTCCTAAGTTGAAAGAGGAAGAAAAGTTGAAAGAAGAGGAATTAGTGTACAATATTCAAGTTAATGTTAAAAAGTAGTTGTGGTTAAAATGTATTAATCTTCTGTTTCAATACATTTGGTTTTGGATTAAAAGCTTAGATAACAAAATTTTAATGATGCACTATTAAAATTTTGATTAAAATTATACAAAATGATGTGTTAATTTAATCCTATGACAGAGAGAAAAAAGTGAAAAAAGAAATTAGCATAAGTGTATTTGATTTCATTTTAACTGTTTGAAAATGCACAATTCCAATAAAGATAGTACAATATAAGCAGGGGTAAAGGTAGGAATTTTACAGGGGTTATAATTTTTAAACTGTTACTAACTGTGTTAAAAAATTATCTTTTTTGATATTTTTAGATATTTTAGAGGCGACTGCCCTGCACCTCTAGATCCGCCCCTGAATATACCAGGTTTATTAAACCCTTACATATTTTATCATTGGAGACATTTTTAATTGAGTGGAATTACACATTTAATGTATGTTATTGTGTATGTTTACTCTCTCCGTTCCATCTAAACTGTCAACATTATTATTTTAAGTTATCCCAAATAAGTGTTCACTCTCATATTTTAACAAGAGACTTTAGCGGATAGATATGTTATTTGATTGGTAAAAAGTGTAGTTAGTAGAGAATACTAAAACTGTAGTTAGTGGAGAATACTAAAACTGTGTACAAAGTCAAATGAACACTTTAACTGGGACGGGTAGTAATTGGGTAGTAATTAAACATATACTCATATTAAATAAAAATGAAAAGTAAATTAATTATAGGTGTCAATTTTGTCAGCTACACTATTTCTTAAAAGTATCTATTATCTCTGTAAAATCATACAGATACAAAAATGGAAGCTTTGGTATGCAGAAACCTCGGTGATCCAACAACAAAACCGGATTCGACCCAAACAACCGCCCTTACTATCTCAACAACTCACCCAATCCCCAAACTCAATTCACCAACTTCAGTCAGAGTTCAAATCAAATCCACCAGCTTAAATTACGCCAATTACCTTCAAGTCCTGGGTAAATATCAAGAGAAATTCGATTTACCTTTTATTCCAGGTTCCGATTATTCAGGGATAGTTGAATCCGTCGGTCCAAACGTCACTAAGTTCAAAGTCGGTGATCGTGTTTGTTCGGTTGCTAACGTTGGTTCGTTTGCTCAGTTTATTGTTGCTGAAGAGAAGGATTTGTAAGTAATTGTTTGATTAAAGGTTTGATTAGAGCTTGCCCCAATTTAAATTAAATATTAAATAAAAACGTTGAATTGAAGGTATGGAGTACCAGAAGGGTGTGATCTGTTGGCTGCTGGTGCACTGCCAGTTGCGTACGGAACGTCTCATGTGGCGTTGCTTCATAGAGCCAATCTCAAGTCTGGTCAGGTATCGCTCATAAACTTTTATAAAATCATGATTTTTATTCAGGATATTGTTTTAATATATACAGTAACAGTAATAATTAGAATATTTTGAGTCATTGGAAATTAGGTAAAGAAGGCTATAAATGATAATTAAAAGGCACTTTGCTTAGTAACTGAACTAGTCAAGTGATGTGCTCTTTAATCTTTATTTTCGATAACTAGAGTGTTTTGCTAGTGTTGTTGAGTGAATGATTGTCGAAATAAAGTTTTGTGTTTGAATTATCGATCAAATTGTTGCTCGAATCCACAAAAGGCGTGTACTTTCATAATAAGGCAAGGAAAACAGTTTGCTACTTGTAGTTTAGAAAAAGGGAACGGTTTGTTAATTGGTTGGACTTCATGCATGTAAATATAGGTATTCGATTATTTGTCAAATACTCTGCTAAACTACGTGCGAAGTCAAACAGTTGTATAAATTTTGGGATAGATGTTATGAACTCTAGAGATGAATTATGACTTGATAAAGTGACCAACTAAAATCTGTATAAGGTTATAATCACTGGAAAAGTATTCGTGCAAAAATTGGCATAAAGAGCCAATGTTTGAATTTGAACTCAAATGTCTAAGTATTTGTCATTTTTAGTTATGATTTTATAACTGCAGGTGTTGCTAGTTCTTGGTGCGGCTGGAGGTGTTGGTCTTGCAGCTGTTCAAATCGGAAAGGTTTGTGGTGCCGTTGTCATTGCAGTTGCTAGGTATGTGCTTCATTTATGTAATTTCTATACTTCCCTTAAGTTTAAACAAATTGTGTATTGACTCTGTTTGAAATTTCAGAGGAACTGAGAAAGTAGAGTTCTTAAAGCAATTGGGTGTTGACCATGTTGTTGACTTGAGCAAAGGAGGTGTTATTGAAAGTGTAAAATCGTTTTTGAAAACTAGAAAGCTTAAAGGGGTTGATGTTTTGTATGATCCAGTTGGAGGCAAGCTTACAAAAGAAAGCATGAAGTTGTTGAATTGGGGGGCACAGATTTTAGTTATAGGGTTTGCGAGTGGCGAGGTTCCTGTTATTCCGGCTAATATTGCTCTTGTTAAGGTAAAGCAATTGCTAAGTTCTTCTATACGAATTTCATTTTCTTACCATATACTAAATTTATATATCACAGGAGGCGTCATTTGACTACAAAGTTTTTCTCCAATTTTACATGTTCATTTCTTCTTGTATAATATCCACTAGATAAATATATTAGATGAGCAAAAAGGTTTTTCTTATTTTTTTGGTTGACATTAGAGTAATGGTGATGAAGACCGACAAAAGATGTTCCATATGATGATTGTTACTTTAAATTTGACTTTTGGGTATAACTTAGTAACTGACTAACTGTAGTATTCTCTGTATTATAATAAGATGGGGCCCACTGACTTGTAAAAATGGCTCGAAAGAAATGATGTTTTTTTCTTCTTCGTCTTCTAGAATTGGACAATACATGGACTGTACTGGGGGAGTTATAGAGTGAATGATCCAAGTGTACTTGAAGACTCTTTAAAGGAGTTGTTATCTTGGTTGGCAAGAGGCTTAATTACCATCTACATTTCTCATTCATACAAAGTCCAAGAGGTATGAAAAGTTCATTTATGAAGTTAAGTAATGAGCCATATTCGTGTTACTCCCAAGTACTTGAATACTCTCATAAATAGTTAAGAACCATTAGCTGGATGTTTAAAAATGTTCTTTAATCATTTCAAAGTAAGAGCATATAATTGGATCTAAATATCATCTAAGTTGTGATTGTATTAATGAACGAGTAATTTTATTTTTCATTGAAATACCTTTTACTATTAGTAGAGAACCTCATGGATCTAAATCAAGGAGGCTATCACTAGTTTGAAAATGTGATAATAGAAACCTAGGTTCTTAGCTTTGGTAAATTCATTTAGTCACAAAGATTGCAATTTCCGAAAAACACATAAAATAAAAACTATTGTTATACTTACATGGTAAATGTTGTTGGCAGGCAAATCTTGCATTTCTGGATATCAGGGACCGAAAAGTAATTGGGAAGGTGATGATTACCTTTGATAATCCTAAAACCATAACTTCTTCTAAGCTCTAGACCAGTAATCTGTATCAGTTACTTAAGTATGATGGTGGAGTAAGTAAGTGCCAAAACGTATGCAAATTCTACAGAAAATAATGGTGATAAAAGAATTATATCCTCTATCTTAGCGTCATAACTCTCTCAAATGAGGTGTGTTGGTAATAACTTTGACGATGTTCTGTTGTCCATCTAAATTTATGGAGAATGAATGAGTTTATTCTGTTTGTTTTGCTGTTTAAAGTGATAGAATGTGGGTTTCTTTGCACGGTGTTACAAATCATTCGGAAACCATTTTCTTTCTCTTGTACTTTGTTCATTTGAGAGCCAGCAGTATATTGGAAGAAAAAAAAAACCTTTCATGTCATCATACATGCAGTGTATATAAATACTTGCACAAACAATAATCTTTTGTTTGTAATCTATTCTAATAGATGCATCATGACTATATGATTTGCTATGAATCATTTCTCATGGATAACTGAAAGGTTTGTACATGTAAACGAATTCTGGGCATGTATTTGAGGCTTGAGTCTTTTGCATATGAGAGGTGAAGGTACAAGTATCTTATGTTGGTTTAACTAGTACTTAAACCCGTTTGTACACACGGCATGTTAATTTGTAATTGTTTTTTATAAATACGCTTTTTATTGTATATAATAAAGTTGTATCGTTTTATATGAAGTTAAAAAGGATATGCAAGTTACAAAGTAAATTATTTTAGGTAGTATGTAAATAAAGCATATCGTTAGAACTAATTTGAGTTAGTGAGACGAGCGGAGTAACAAGTAATAAATAAAAGTCTCTTTCGTATTTAATTATAGTTTAAAGATTATTTTAACTATAATCTAGTTAGAGATTTAATCTTTAAATGGTATTCTAATAAGTTATAACCATCTTATCTTAAAAGGTTATATCATGCCATATATTACTTATGGTTTTAAAATTTTAAGTTAATCAATTCAAATCATGATTAAATTACAACTAATAGTTTAGTTCACCCTTATTGTATTGGCATTTAACAATTTGTCATCATCATCATTATTATTATTAATATTATTATTATATTATTATATTATTATTATTATTATAAAGTTAGGTGTTTTACTTTTAACTTGAGTAACAATAAAGGACTAAATTGTTCAATTAAAAATTGTAATTAGATGATGACATCATTATTAGGTTTCCTATATACTCCCTCCGTCCCATATTTATAGTTCAGTATTCTTTTTACGGATGACCCAAATTTATTGTCCACTTTCATAAATAGATAAGAATAATGAGATAAAGTTCGTATTTACCCCTGGTGTATATATGTAAGATAAAAAAGTAAGTAAAAAGTAGAGGGTAAAACTGTCATCTTACCAAAAAGTAAGAGAGATGATTATGTTTTCTTAAACTGCGTGTTTTTTGTCTGGGTACAATAAAATTGAGACGGATGGAGTATGATTTATAAGATTGTCCTTCACCATCTGTTAATTTAAGTTTTAGTTGGTTGTTGGTACTTAGTGAGTTGGTGCTGCACCAAGTATTGCTGATCACCAAGATGCACATACCAATGAACAAATCACAAAGTACAAAATAACACCATAACGAACTCAAATGAACTGAGGAAGCAAAGGAAGATTATCTTTAATGGCAGGCATATCCACTTTATGTTGCTAATGGGTTCGTGACAAAATTCTTCTAGCTTCCCTTAGATTTGCCAAAATTATAAATTCACCTCCAAATCCACAATTATAAAACACACTTTCACATTCAACTTTCACACACATCTCTTTCTCTCTCTATTCTCTCTCTCTAGATTAGTTTTAATTAGTATTTTAACCTAGTCAGTAGCGCAATTAGGAGTAGAAGGAAAGAGCGGAACGTACGGTAATCTTTGGTGTACAGTTCAAATTGTGGTATTTAATTCAAGTTCAATCCTACTCGCATTTAATCCTGGTTATTTCTATTCCTATCTATCTTAAGTAAAATGTATTCTTTAATGATGTTAGACGTAGTTATTGTCATACTTAGCGAGTAGATTACTATTGTATTTGTTGTGATGTAGTTAGCTTAAATAATTATGGGATGACTTTAGATTATTGTGAAGTAATATGACGGCCCCTATTCGACTGTTCATTGATATAGTGTTGGAAACGCTTTATACGGAGTACAAACGTACGAAAGTCGGGAACAATTGAACGTAGTTATATTACGGATCGATATTCTAAAAATGGAAACTTTATGTTCGAAATTACTTTCTCTTTACGATTTTAAACCTAAAACTATATAATCGTCTTTCTGTCAACGAACGTGATAATAACCTTGTAATAAGGAGTCGCGAACCTTAATACTTGGTTAATAATTATCTGCGTCAAAACTATGGTTTGATTATAGCATCGTGTAAACATCGTAAAACGCATTGTGATTATTTTGGAAGCACCACCGGTGTGGTACACTGTATATCACAATGTACTTACTATGTAAACATTATGAAGTACTTAAATCCGCAACGGAAACCTCGGTTAACGATGGATTACACTGCGGACCACCATAGCATTTTCGGACACGGTCTGGGTTTGAAAATATGAAAAAGCCGCCAGCATTTTAGATTAGAGTAGGTAGGCTACAGGCTAAATTACATTTACAAAAACGTAGGGATTTGTTGTTCCAATAAAGCAAGGCAAGTCTAAAATCTAAATCAAACAATATTTTCCCTAATACTCAGTAATCTAACGTAAGATACGCCGGCAACAATTAAACGTTTCTTTCGCCTATCACACTTAGATTTACCATCGGAAAATTATTTAGTTATTCGAACAAATATTCTAAGTTAGTTGTTTATTAAATCTGTAATCCACATGGCATTAAGAACGGTCAGACTTTATACGGGTCTGCCACTCTATTCCTTCGCCCGCGAACAACTGCGTTCAATAATAAGGGCCATTGACTCCCTCATGAGAGAGTGTGGAGAGTTGAGCATGATCTGTCTGATCAGCAACACGACACCTTAGTTCTTCGTGACATATTAGTTGATAAATGACTAATAGGGAATCTAACAGTTATACCATGAGATGTCAGATTCGATGAACACACCCAATTTAGACAACTGTTTCCTTAAAACCCAAAGTCATCATCCCATATTATTAGCTAATGAAATCACAACAAATACTAGTTTCCATTATCTAAATTATCATTATCTTTAATCGCTTTTATCTAGTTAACTTAGGAAGCCAAAACCAAAACCTTCAACCACTTTTATAAAACCCTATTACTAGTAAACGATTGATTGTTTGGAACATCTTTGTTTCAATTCAGTTAGTTTAAGAACGACTTTAGGTCACACTTACTACTTGCTAACCCTTAGGTTCAGTAACTGTAAGCTATAGCTTAGACCCCAGCTAAACAAAAATTTTAAAATACACACTGACGTAAGTGCTCATCGTTGCAGAAATAACGACGGTCGGTGAGTGTCACGTCATGTACCCACCCACAATACATTGGACCTTGACATGTAGGATTGTAGTTCTCTATTAGACCACTCCTAACTGTGATACAAACTGACACATTAGTTTGTATCAAATCAGCGATACGTCAGTACTTTACAAAATTGACACAAAGATGACACTACACTACCAACAATGTAATGAACTTACCATTTTACTCTCAATAATTTTTTTTCTTAAAACTGATATATGAGAGTTTGCGCAAAAAGTAAGGGTAAAAATGTCACATTCACTATGAAACAATGTAAATTCTTAAACTCCGTAAAATCCTCAAATAAGAAACTTCTTTTGGGACCGAGGGAGTGATATATCCGCAACACAGGAGTTTGAACTTTGCATCTCTATCATATAAATACAGTCAACGTTGTTGACCAAATATCAACAACCTAATCATCCATCTCCATTATTTTTTTCCCTACATTAAAAAAATTTCAAACATCTTTGAAGTTTGAACAATTCTTGTTTTTTAATATTTCCTGTCTTAGATACACAAAAAAATGGAAGCATTGATATGCAGGAAGCTGGGTGATCCAACAATCCCACCAGATTCATCAGAAAACTCCCCTTTAACTTTCACACAATCTCACCCAATTCCAACTCTTAATTCCCCAACTTCTGTCAGAATTCAAATAAAGTCAACATGTTTAATGTTTGCATCAGGCCTTCAAGTGATGGGCAAGTATCAAGAAAAATACCCTGTGCCTTTCATTCCGGGTTCCGATTATTCTGGTGTTGTTGAATCCGTTGGTTCAAATGTTACCAGATTCAAAAAAGGGGACCGGGTTTGTTCGTTTGCTTACGTGGGTTCTTTCGCCCAGTTTATCGTTGCTGAAGAGACCGAATTGTAAGACATTTTTTTTTACCTAATTATATTTTTATTAATTTAAGGTATTTTTGACATTAAACATTATTTTTTTAATGAGTTAATCTTGAGCTTTGTATAAAAAGGTATGGAGTTCCTGAAGGGTGTGATCTGGTGGCTGCTGCTGCAATACCAGCTGCATATGGAACAAGTCATGAGGCATTGCTTCAAAGAGCTAATCTTAAATCTGGTCAGGTACTATTACATTCATTTGTAAATTTTTTTTTCTTTTTTGCTTCAAATTTTCATGGGTATTTTTAGTATTAAAAACATATATTAATGGAAATGTTCCAATTAGTTATGTGAATCATTAGATGTTTCAAAACTTTTATATTCAGAAATCGGCAGAAAATAGCTGAAGAATCACTACAAGCATTGTGAGAAATAGTAAAGTAGCACCGGATTGCCAATTGATGTATTGTGCTCACTTTTTTTTGACAATTAGAGTATTCTTTTAGCATACCATAAAAAGGTCAAAAGGAGTGTACTTTTACTTAGTGGATGAGGTTGTTGTTCAAGGATGAAGTTTTGGCATATTTTGTACCAATTATGGATAGCAAAAGTAGGTTTATATCATATATATCAACAACTTAAGTATTACTCCATCAGTCCCAATTTTATAGTGCGGTTTTCTTTTTATGGATGTCTCAATTTTATTGTATTACTCCCTCCATCCCAATTTTATAGTCAGGTTTCCTTTTTATGGATGTCTCAATTTTATTGTCCCTTTTCATAAATAAATAAGAATAATGAGATAAAGTTCTTTTATACCCCTAATATATACATGTAAAGACAAAAAGGTAGGTAAAAAGTAGATGGTAAAATTGTCATCTTACCAAAAAGTGAGAGAGATGATTGGATTTTCTTAAACTGCGTGTTTATTGTCTGAGGATAATAAAATTGGGAACGAGGGAGTAATTATTTTAGGTGGAAATAGATCACAATACTCCTTGGTCCTTGAAAAATAATGTAATACTTTCTGTTTTAGATTGTTAAAAAAATTGCCACTTACTGCAATTTCTATTAATATATCAATCTTCTAATCAAGTTTACCTATTAATAATTCTTACATGAGATTTGTGACATACACAACTAACATGATTTCGGAAATGAAATTGCCAAAGAATGATTACCAACAATTGGTTAATATTAATAGTATAATAGCGCTATGCTTACCAATTGAAGTATTGTGTTTCGTTAATTTTGATGACTACAAGATAAATTATAAAATTCCTGAATGTAAGCTTGTTCCATTTAAATAGAAAGTATCACTAGAAGTTGTGAAATTTTTAAGAACTGCAGGTGTTACTAGTTCTGGGTGCAGCTGGAGGTGTTGGTCTTGCAGCTGTTCAAATTGGAAAGATTATTGGTGCCACTGTCATAGCCGTTGTAAGGTGTGTGTTACGTTTATGTTAATTCTATACTGTCCATAACTGTGATCCAATGTGTGCATCGACTAAATGTAATTGAAACCTCAGAGGAACCACAAAAGTGGAGGTTCTAAAGTCACAGGGTGTTGATCATATTGTTGACTCAAGTAAAGAAGGTGTTATTGAAAGTGTGAAGGCATTCTTGAAAACAAGAAACCTGAAAGGGGTTGATGTTTTATATGATCCTGTTGGAGGCAAGCTTGCGAAAGAAAGCATGAAGTTGTTGAATTGGGGAGCTCAGATTCTAGTTATAGGGTTTGTGAGTGGCGAAGTCCCTGTTATTCCTGTCAATATCGCCCTTGTTAAGGTAAAACTATCACTCGATTCTTGAATCTCATGTACTTGCTAGGTCTAAATGTATAATAACAATATGTGTATCTTAATTAGTTAACACAAGAGTTTGTCCAATCGGTCATATGTTCATTTAATCTTACTTGAAATTTATTCCACTTGCTATAATTTGTTTATTTCTTCCCAGATAGGACCAACAAAGATAAATGTTGAATGACTACAATGTATTTTTGACGTGATACTTCCAATTTGTATGGAGGCTTTTTTTTCTACATCATCTTTATTTATTGTTTGCTATATAGCAAGTAGATGCATATGAAGTCATAGCATCAAATGAAATGGGACACATACAATGGCGAAAATGGTTGTGAAAGAATTGACCCCAACCCCCTATTTCCCATTTTGCAGAATTGGACGATTCATGGACTCTACTGGGGAAGAAATGATGCAAGTAAATCAGGTGTACTGAAAGAGTCTTCAAATGACCTGCTATCTTGGTTTGCAAGAGGCTTAATTACCATTCACATTTCTAAATCATATAAACTCCAAGAGGTATTAGTAGTTCATTTTTTTGGTTAAGTACTAAGCATGTCCTTTTTATCTTTCCTAATTAGAGATTAATAGACCATCCTGTCACCGAGACAGGTCCTAAGCCCGACCTGTAAAAGGACTGAAAGGGTCTGGTCCAGTGGTCCCACAGATATAGGCCTGCTTGAGCCTGAAGATAGTATCAGACTATTAGTCCTGAATTTTCTTCCCGAAAGCTCGGTCCTTTGAAAAACCAAATCATTGCAATTAATTATAGGAAGTACCCAGATGGCACCTTCTCAGTTACAACTTGCAAGTAGTACTCCCTCCGTCCCAAAATTATAGTTCACTCTTCCTTTTTCAGACGTCCCAAATTAATTGTCCACTTCCAAAAATAGATAGTGAAGTTTGGTCGTGATTACAATGTTACCCTTAATTGAAATTATTATTACACACTTTTTAGAAAGCAGTAATTAATTAGTTAAGGGTAAAACTGTCATTCTGCAAAAAGTAAGAAAGAGAAAGCAATAATGATTATGTATTTATTAAACTACGTGTTTTTGATCGGGTGACAATAATTTTGGGACGGATGAAGTATTATTTTTCTAAGATTATGTGGGTGGTCTTTGTGAATTATTTTTACTCTGTTAGTACATAAACTATATACCCTATACTAATGCCAATAACAGTGACATTGGAAACATAAATGGAAAGTCAAACTATTGTGATGCTCACTTTGTAAATGTTATTGGCAGGCTAACCTTGCATTTTCAGACATCATAGAACGGAAAGTTATTGGGAAGGTGATGATTGTTTTTGACGATCCAAAAAGCTTAACTTTATCGAAGCTCTAGACCAGTTATGTAAATGTGAAAGAAGGTGTCTGTAAGTGCTGAAACTTATACAAATTCTACATAAAATAGCTCATTACAGAAGTATAATATATTGCAATTTTAGCATCAATCAGAGGTCCTCTCTTTTGATTTTGCTCTTTATGCATCACTTGAAGTTAGCAATGGGATGTTCCTTGTTCATCATCAGACAAATCTTTTTTGTGTATAGAGTTTAAGACTAAAATGTTACATGAACATCATTCCCTTATGTTCATCAGAGAGCTAAAGAGAGATGTAATTAGTCTCTTTTAATCATAGATGCAATAATTTCTTTTTAAGTTTCAGTACAAATGTACCTACACTTGTTGTGAATCATTGATATCCTGATTTACAAGATTCTGTCTTTTGTTATTAAGGGAGTATTAAAGTTTTATATATATGATTTTAAATAGATGTTGCATATGCAAAACAGAGGACAATTATGTACAACTTTTCGTTCTTCTTGTATACATGTTGGATTGAATGCCAAAAACTTGCAAAGTCTTCCATCGCCACCCCACCATCACTTCCTCACGGGTATATGTTACGTTTGCTTGAGATCTCCATCTTACAGAAAGCAATTTAAGCTTACTCCCAGTTATACATTAAAATACTTTATACAATCTCAATCACTAATTATCGTGGCTCAGTCATGTCCTCGCAACAGATTTCAGTTTCAAACCTCCCTATGCAAACATCGTGGAGTGGCCAGAAAATTTTTCCGAAACGTATTGAAATAATCATGGATACCTAAACATTCTGAAATAATCATGGATACCTAAGTTAGGCAGTGTACGTCAAAGTAAAAAGACTCACCCTCCCAGTTCAACCTTATCATTTTACCCATTTAAATGTCAGTTAACGTTAGTAATTTTGATCGAAAAAAGTATACATTATTGAAAAAGATATAAACTTGAAAGTAGAATATACTACAAAGAATCAAACAAAAATAGTGTTAATTTGCCCCTAATCGTTTTAACTTGGTATAATATTGAAAAGAATCTCTGAAAAATAAAGTTAATTTGACCCTAATCTGCTAATCATTTTAACTTGGTATAATACTGAAAAGAATTAAAGAAAAATAAAGTTAATTTGTCCCTACTCATTTTAACTTTAAGGGTTAATAGACAATTTCGTTACTGTACTTTCTGAAAAAGTTCAATTTAGTTACCGAACTTTTATTTGGTTCAATTGAATTACTGAACTTACAAAACCGGTTTACAAGTGTAAAATCCTCGTTTTTTATTCCTAAAAAATGAAAGTTCGATAACGAAATTGAACATTTTCGTAAACTACAGTAACTAATATGTGTATGATTAGAAACTTGAGTAACAATTTGATCAATTATTTAAATGTTCAGTAATTCAATTGAACCAAATAAAAGTTCGGTAACTAAATTGAACTTTTTCGGAAAGTACAGTAACGCAATTGTCTATTAACCCTAACTTTAACTACTCTCTTCATTTCAAAAATAAGGTCACCCCATTCACTTTCTCATCACTTCTGTCACCTATCAGCTTTCCACTAACTGATTCACAACCGTTTACCCACTGCCATCAATAACTAATCACTTCATTTTTCTGACACCACATTTACCAATATACTACCATTTCTATACACTAAACAAAAAAAAAAATACACGAGCCCCCACCATTTTTCAACCGATTACAAATCATTTTGGCGATTAAGGTTGCCAACCGATTAGCAACCGATGGCACGGAATAGCTAATCGGTTGCAACCGATTACAATTGATGACTCCCAATCGGAGTAGCCTAAGTGTCCACCGCAAAAGTAATACACATTAACTTTATCAATTTGATTATATTATTAATTTTCAAAAAGCTGATTTATAGAAGACTAGGTAAAAAGTAAAGGTAAATATGTTATTTTTTTCGTACAAAAATGTACTAATTATGTTTTTTTTTATTAAACGTTGTATAATCTGATATCAAACTCCCAAGGATGGAAGACGTATGACATAAGAAACTACTCGTAAATAAGTGTGAACCTGGACAGAATATAGTCCATATTCTTATACATGACCAGACATATGGCTAAGTGGCTAACTACTTTTTTATTCCTTGGAGTACAAATCTGACTTTTTTTTTTAATCATCAGTTCAGTTCCCCTTGCCTGTCTTTTCATTGAAAGAAATGGAAGCTTTAATATGCAAGAAAGTTGGTGATCCAACGATCCCACCAGATTCGTCCGAAAACGCTCCCCTCAGCGTCTCAACATGTCACCCTATCCCAGAACTCAAGTCTCCCACTTCGGTCAGAGTTCGAGTCAAAGCCAACAGTTTGAACTATGCCACATACCTCCAAGTTCTTGGGAAGTATCAAGAAAAACATGATTACCCTTTTGTGCTTGCCTCTGATTATTCTGGTGTAGTTGAATCCATTGGTCCGAATGTCACCAGGTTTAAAATCGGTGATCGTGTTTGTTCAGTGGCTGGCGTAGGTTCTTTTGCCCAATTTATCGTCGCCGAAGAGAAAGTTTTGTGAGTGATCATGTTTAGTTTTGTTACATCTCAAGTTCGATCATATATGCTTGTTTTAAAATTTATGAGTTATTATCAGGGGCGGTACCAGAAAAAAATTCAAACGGGGCAAAATTTAATAGTATATGTTGGAATGGGTCATCAACTTGATTTTTTGGCTTTAACCAAAACTATTTTGGTTCAACATTAAATTCAAATTTTTAATTTTAATGGACTAACATATAACATATACTCATATAATTAGCATAAATTATAAATCGAATATGCTTATGTTTAACATGTTTATATAACAAAAGTGTAAAACATTATCATGTGTAGATTATGAAGAAAAGGGAAAAAATTATAATCATTAAGATTTATAATTTAACAATTATGTTGATTTAAAATAGTATTACATTGATTATATGCAATGAAAAAAAAAAGGCCAAAATACATTTTAGTACCTGAACTTAGTTAACCGGGTACTCTAGTACCCTGAACTATTAGAGGTATAGCATGGTACCCTGAACTTGACAAATTGGTAGATTTACTACCCGACTCGCTTGACTCGGTCATGTGCCAAACATGTGACTGATTTCCGTTAAAATTTAACTGATCCAAAAGTTAATGTTAATAAAGGTTAGATTATAAGAAAAAGTAGAAGATAGAATAATACTCTAATATTTTCATTCGTCGATCAGCCACTTTCTCCTTTAACAGAAAACCCTAAATTTAACATCCTGATTGAGACATAAACAAAATACTTTAATCAAAATTTTCGGATGCTTATCAAGTAGAAAATCATTTTTTTCCCCATATGAATCAAAAGTAGTGCCCATGGAATCTGAAGTGCAGGTAAACAAAAGGAACTCATCTTTGACGTTATGGGTACTTTGGTATCCTTCATACATGATTCCATTACAAAATAATGGGTGAAGAGATTTTAATCCTAAAAATAAGGTTTTTTATTTTATTTTATCATGTTTCATTCAATTATATAGAGCTAGAGCCTGAGAATTTTGATACAGTGGATGACGCCAAAAAGGGAAATGAACAATTTCTATTGAAATAAATCTGGAAAAGGAGCATGCTTATGAATATGAAAGACAATTTATAAAGTGGCAATCTTGACTTCCATTGAGATATTAGAAAGAAAGATACAATAATAGGGGAAAAAAGAAGATGAACAAAGTCTTGAAATCGTTATTCTAATCTAACCTTATCAAGGTCATCTCTTTGGGTTGGTTAAATTTTAACGGAAATCAGTCACATGTTTGGCACATGACCGAGTCAAGCGAGTCAGGGTAGTAAATTTACCAATTTGTCAAGTTCAGGGTACCATGCTATACCTCTAATAGTTCAGGGTACTAGAGAACCCTGTTAACCAAGTTCAGGGTACTAAAATGTATTTTGGCCAAAAAAAAAAGAATGATTACACGTAAAGGGAAAAAAAAATAAAATTAATGTAGCAAAGACGGATAAAACTTTAGACCTCTTAAATGTCAAGTCCACTACCCAACCACCAAGCTAAACACGCTAATAATGACTATTGAAACTATATTATATTTATTAGTCATGGGGCAATATGCAAATTATACTAAACCTACGAAATTTTTCTCTACTTGTAAAAACTTCGTGGGAGCGGGTGCCCACCCTGGCCCCATCATAGTACCGCCCTTGGTTATTATGACTCTTAATATGAAAATGAAGGCACGGAGTTCCTGAAGGGTGTGATCTGGTGTCTGCGGCTGCGATTCCACTTGCTTATGGAACCTCTTATCAGGCATTGGTTCATAGAGTCAATCTCAAATCTGGACAGGTGTTTGTACTCTCACCTTACTCTTCATTTTGCTTCAATTACTTTTATTGCTACCCTTATCTTTTTAACAGCCTGTTGTATCGAGGTGACCTGTATATCAATAGGCTTATAAGTTCAACACTTCCAACTGTTCAAGTCTCAGCTGAGACATAAATCTGTTAAAAAGTGTATCATATATCTGTGATGAATTGTGGTTCAATATATATATTATTACTCCATATTATTCAATTTTTCATCTTCCATGTTATGTACTTTTCCTCTTTTTCTCTCTTATAATGGGAATAATGGACATAATTTCCTGGAAACTTGTTTCCAAAATACATTTGGAAGTAGTGAGAAAACAGCCACAGAATCAAATACGAAAGGTTGGACAATAGTGAGGGACTGAGGGTTACTATTTTTATGAAGCAAAAAAACCGTGATACCCTTTTGTGCTGAATTTTAACTTGGTATAAAATCTGAATTCAAATATCAAAGTGCGTCGTTTTAGTTGTATATGCTTACAAGCAAGATATGGGATCATCAAAAAACTACAGGTGTTGCTAGTTCTTGGTGCAGCTGGAGGTGTTGGTCTTGCAGCTGTTCAAATTGGAAAGATTTGTGGTGCCGTTGTCATTGGTGTGGCTAGGTGTGTGGCTGTGCTCTATCTATATGAACTCTACACTACCCCCTTATTTTTCAAAAAACGTGCATTGACTCTGTATTTGAAATTAACTTCAGAGGTACTGAGAAAGTAGCGTTCTTGAAGTCGGTAGGTGTTGACCATGTCGTTGACTTGAGTACGGAAGATGTTATTCAAAGTGTGAAGGCGTTCTTGAAAACAAGAAACCTCAAAGGGGTTGATGTTTTGTATGATCCTGTTGGCGGCAAACTTACGAAAGAAAGCATGAAACTGTTAAATTGGGGAGCACAGATTTTGGTTATTGGATTCGCGAGTGGTGAGGTCCCAATTATTCCTGCTAATATAGCTCTTGTTAAGGTAAAAATGCTTCCTTATGTATCTCATGCTTCTTTCATTTTGTGGGTCCAAGACATTTCTACTCAATGAGACCCACATATATACACGTGTTACACGACAGGTAACTTGAACTTATTTAGCAAAGGCCAAACAAGTATTTTATATAGTGTTTGTTCATGTCAAGTTATTTATTGTTTTAGCTTTAATGGGACTTGTTAGAACTGAAAGGAGGATATGAAAATTTTGATATCTTAATTTCTTCATTCTTTTAGAACTGGACAATCCATGGCTTCAATTGGGGGGGCTATGAAGCCATTAAACCAGGTGCCGGGGAAGAAGCTGCAAAAGAACTATTATCTTGGCTGGCTAGAGGCTTACTTACCGTTCACATTTCTCATTCATACAAAATCCAAGAGGTATGAAAAATTTCATTCTTGAGGTTAAATAACAATTGAGACATTCGACATAACTAAACCATAAACTGTTTTTTGATGTCGATTGATGTCTCAAATATCCATTTAAGAGAATCTTGGATTCTTGAATATCGAAATTGATATCACCGGTAAATATTAATGATGAAAATCAATGAACATACTAGAAGGATTAAGGATTACAGAATTATGAATTTCACTTCACAACGAGGTTAATAATTTTCTCTATCTCTAAATTAAGATTATCGATAGTTTGTCATAACTATAATAAGTCAGTATATGATTTTAACTTTAGATTTTGTCAAAACAGACACGTTACGATAAAGTTGAAAAACACCCAAGTAGAAATTCTTGTGATGTTCACATTATAAATGTTGTTGGCAGGCCAACCTTGCATTCTCTGATATCAGGGACCGGAAAGTGATTGGGAAGGTGATGATTACTTTTGATGATCCTAAGAACACAACTTCTAGGCTGTAAAACCGTTTGAATAGGTTCTTGAAGCATAAAGGCAACGCCAATCGCAGCATGACTCATACAAATCTTGCACAAAGTAGCCAAATACAAAACTATGGTGTTTTTAGTTTCATCTTCAATATTGTTTTCATTCTCAAACAACGGTTGTTAATATGCTGATGATATCTCAATGAGAGAATGATTGTATCATTTATATTTAGGGAAATTAAAAAAAATGCCACTTTTTTTCTAAGTATATATCGATTTGCCCTTCGCAAAAAAAAATTGACGATATACCCCCTGAAATCGCAAAACGCAAATTTGCGTTTGCGATCCCGTGTTTGCTTTTGCAATCCGTGTACCTGATTGAGCCGTTGTCGAGAATAATATGCCATCGCAAATCGCAAAACGTGGTTTTGCGATTTGCGATTTGCGTTTTCACCTAAGTGATTTGCGATGGCACCTTGTTACGGGTATTTTGCAAAACGTGGTTTTGCGATTTGCGATGGCATATTATTCTCGACAACGGCTCAATCAGGTACACGGATCGCAAAAGCAAACACGGGATCGCAAACGCAAATTTGCGTTTTGCGATTTCAGGGGGTATATCGTCAATTTTTTTTTTGCGAAGGGCAAATCGATATATACTTAGAAAAAAAGTGGCATTTTTTTTAATTTCCCTTATATTTATATATAATGATTTGGTTTTACTGTCAATATCGACTCAAAGGTAGCCCGTTGATTACATACACTAGACATCATAGTTGGATATACTAGACATCATAGCCAAGGAATGTGATGCCCAATAACATCATGATCATAGACACTTCATTGTATGTAGACCAGAAATACTACATTTTGGCAATTCCCTTCTATGTTCTTTCGAGAGCCAGAAGAACACATGGTACATTGGTACTTTTCCAAACAAGTATTATACATGTTCAGATGATATTTCGATGAAGAGTTTACAGATATGCTATTTAACAATGTTTTGAAAATCGGTTCACTCGGTCCGGTCCGACCGGTTGAACCGGAAAAATTGAGGTTTCCGGCCGGGATGGAACCGGTTCTGGGCCTGGTTTGACCGGTCAACGGACCGGAGGTCCAATCCGGTTTTGTGTTTTGACCTGTTTTTGATTATTATTTTTTTAATTTGGGCCGGTTTTCACCGGTTTTTGGGCCGCCGGTTGGACCGGTTCAACAGGAACCGGAGGGCAAGACGGTCCGAGTTGATTTTCGGTTTTAAAAACATTGCTATTTAATATCATCAGATGCAAATTTTCACCTTTTATTCCTAATAAATGCATTTTGGATATTGATATGCTGATCGAATAGTTTGGCCAAGTTACACATGTAGTTAATCGTTACATCAACAGTGCGCCAGAATAATGGAATGCCAGAATGACTATGCAAACGTTTTCTCTTACAAAAGAGATGAAAATTTTAGGTATTTGTCTATTAATAAAGTTTGAAAATTCTACTAAAAGTGAGACAACGAGTCAAGAATATTAAAAAGTAGCTCTTGAGGTAACTGAATGCTCAAGCACTCCTTTTAACTTGACCATAAATTAGAGTAATATCTAAATATCTAAACAACGAATACGACCAAAAATGTGTTGATGGAACAACCCAACAGGATGTGACACATTTCGATTTATTTTGTTAGTTGGCATTTTAGATAGTAAATCACTCGAATGATCTCCATAAATCAAATATGCAGCAAAATGAATATTTTCTTGTATGTAGCACAAATTACACGATATTCACAATTCACAAATAACTTGCTGCATATCAATAACCCAATTCCACCACATAAAAAAGACATGTTTGACCCGCTGCCTTTGGCTATTAGAGTTATTATTAATATATTTTTTTGAGATTTTCCGCGAAGTAATTAAGTCAGATAACAGGTTGGAACCTGATATCCTTATTTAGAAGGCAAGTGAGCGATATTCACATGTTAAGGGAGTCCAGATTTTTAAAGAAGAATATTGTTATCTAGGCTTCAGTTCGGTTTTCAGGAAACGTACATACTCATGCTGCACCATCTCCCCTCCATTCACAGGATCAAATATGCACCTGTAGAAACTGACCATATCACAACTCATCAGATATCATAACATATTATAACTGAAAAAATTAACGGGCCAGCTTAATATGAACAAAACACTTTTTGTTCCAATTTTTAAAACATTTTGAATGATATTTATTACAATAGTACAATAGGAATGTTTTTTGGTTTTAGAAAGCAGTTTACCATGTCGTGTGCATTAACAGTACACTTTGAAAAGCTGTCAACCCACTTGACCCTTTCCTCTTTTATGTAAATTTCTTTGATTATACGGTTTTACCCATTCACATGTACATGGGTCGACATTGCCACCTAGACAGATGCATCAACAAAATAATGTGAAACTTCATTTCAACTAGGGATATACCTTCCATCCATGCCGACAATAATGACTGTGTTCTGTGATCCAAATGCTGACATATACTGGGTGCATTCAGGCAAGTGAAACCGAGCAAATGACCATTCTGAGCTAAAATATTTTGGCAAAACCCCTACAGGAATTCCAAGAACATGAGCATTTAAAAACAAATTATCAATTGTAAAATAATTTTTAAGAGGTAGAAATCAAGTAATTAAATTTTCAAGTCCCATCAAAATACCAATGGGCAATGCTTTCAGAATGAAAGAATTAATGGTTCTTTATTCTTGATCTCCTCCTGATACGATAATAGTTAATACTCTTGCCTTTCCACAAAATGGCAATGCCTTTCACATTAAAATTCTCAAGTTTAAATGGCATTCTGCTTAAAACCATACCAATGGTATTACTTGAGACCACACAATTCCACTACCTTGCCTTTGAGGAGGGGCATTTTGAACATTTTATTATTAGTCTACACTTACCTTAAACTACATGTCAAGTAAAGCATATCATTACGCATTAAAGAGCATTTCCCACATTTGTTGTATCCATCCTTGCTTACATTAAGACTAACTAGTTAATCACATAATACTGTGGTTTCAAAAAGTTAATGACTTGCTACATGAGCTGTGGAATCATGAGTGCTTTAGGAATTAGAACCTCTAATAAGTCCTATGAGTATTGCTGCATCTTCTTATGATGTGCCACTCAAATTGTATTATTTCCTTCTTTTCCAGATTATCTGACTACCTAATTGACTAATAACTTCGTTACAAATAATTTACTGTTATTGATTTGGATTATTCCTCTATTTTTTTCTTGGAGGATATATTTAGGCAACTATCATAGTCACACTTTCTAATTTCTTTAAACTTGTGCAAGTAACAGTTTCAAATTTCCTGTTTCCTTGGAGGCCCTGTTCAGCCCAAAGTCATCCTCCAAATCCAAAAATAGGGATATAATTTTATTGCCATTCTCAATATTATATGACATACAGATTAAAGGTTTTTCATATTACCTTTCATGAAAGATAGTGAAGAACCAGGATTGGCACCAGCAGCACTTGGTGAAATGAGGGCATCAAGAGAAGATGAAGAATTCTGGTGCGATAGTGCTGGAGAATGGCTAACTGTAGACTGAGTCAATCGATCCTCACTGTTAACCCGCACTCTGAGACTAAATATATGTACGGTACCTTTGTCGCTTGACACAGCCAACCATTGGACATTTGGAGAAAGGGAAATACCGTATATGTCAGCTCTATCCACTCCTCTGCGTACCTACAACGACATATAGTTAGTGTATGCCGCTTTTTTTAACCTTCATCGGTATCTGATATAAAATCATATCAAATAATAATGCGCTAATTTGGGACGCTTTTAATCTCAAAGGAAGGATTCAAAATATAACATAAACTCGGCAAAATGGATAACAGTTTGAAAGTCGCCAAAAGTCTATTTTATGCATATAACTACCCAAGTAGATTTTTAAATATAAATTTTTAGATTATTATGCTAATAAAAGTATTTTCGTGATCATAACTAAATAAATGAGTTTTGTAGTGGACCATAGAAAAATGTTTAAGAGTCAGCACAACCCTCCTGACCGTTCATCTTTCAGCTCTAATACAAACACAAAGTTGAAAGAACACTACATGAACACACACATAACAAAACACAGAATACCTCTTGTAATTGAGTCCCATCCATTGTATTAAAAATTCTTATCAATGTGCCCTTAGTGCTAGCAGTGGCGAGAAGAAGCCCGTCCATTGTCATGGTTAAGCATGCTATCCGAGAATCATGAGCATTTATCAACTTGGTCATATTTAGTCCAAAATGCTCAACCCTGACTTGTCCTCGTCGTAGACCTGGGCACGCCAGTACAGATGTATTCACCTGGTGGGATAGACAACAAAGTCCTCTAGGATTTGAGAGGGTCTCTATCTGATGTAGAAGCCTCAGCTCCACAAAATTATAGACATATATCTTGTGTTCAAGAACAACAACAATACGGTCACGACTTAATTTTACAGCCCTAACATCTGACCTAAATGAAAATTCACCAATGCATCGGCTTTGATGATCATCCCAAATTATTACTTTATTTGGAGGATACTGTGTATTAGCTTTACCACCGACAAGTGCTATAATGTTGCATTTGAAAAGCATCTCGATTATCCCAAATCCTCCACTTTTGAGATCACGCCTAAAGGTTTCTTGAAACGGATCACAGTTGTATATACGAAAACCATGGTTTGTACCAGCAGAAAAACAACTATAATCCTGGTTCCAATACACAGATAGCAAATCTATTTCACTCTCATCAATCTCCACATTTGAATTGTCAGATGGATCATAAATAGCATCCATTGGGGGCTCAAGTGATGGAAACTCTGATTGTTGAAATCCTCCTTGTAATGTTGAAACAGCCAGACTCATAGGGAGAAGAAAAAACAGTCACTAAACCAACCTAAAGCTGTAAATAGTTCAATAAGCATAATTCAGATTTAGTACAAGGATGACCATTTTTTATCAACTAAATAGAAAGAAAAAAAAAATTCATTGCTTCCCACTTTCCAAGAATTAATCAAGTTGAAACAACTAAACGTATATTAAATTAATAAGATAGTCGAGAACAAGGTAGTAATAGTATGCTACAAGAACTTTACTACAAGTTGTGTGAATAAACAACGATTATCAAGTTTCTACTTTCCAAAAGACTAGTGACTACATTCTCCATATGTGGACATCATGAGACGATATGACACTTATACACAAGAATATACACGTGTAAACTACTGAGAACCCAAGTCTTTCTTTTTGTAAATATACATAGATAATACATTGTAAATAACCTACATATATCTCTTGCTATGTAAGCCTTCTTTGTTTTGATTTCACCAGCTATAGCAAGTCAATTACCACTAGATAGGGTTATAAATGAGGTAGCCAGATACGACATTACAATTAAGTCTACGAAACCATTAATCTAATGAACCTGAGCATAGCTAAAAGCCTAAAACAACGCACACCTATATCTTTCAAAATGAAAATAATAGAGCCTATTTTCATAATTCCAATAATTTGCTAGCAATAGCATTCACCTAAGTTCGTATTCAACAACATATTCAATCAAACATTTCACTTCTTCATAGACATATAATACAATCAAAATACTAATATCAAGAGAGCTATAACGAGTCCTAAACTCTTATCCAACAGATAAAAAAATCATAAAAAATTACAATTTCATAACTCGATTGCAGAAATCTGTCAATATATACCGTCTACGTTTACCTGCAAAATTCACATTATATAATCCGTAACGTGAAACTGAAGCAAATCGTAGAATCTAAACGATATTAACAAATTACAAAGCCCTAGAAATAACAATTGTACATTATCGTAAGCAACCGACCTTGAATAACAAGTTAATCAACTTGAATCGCGATCGGATACTGTAGCGTCGGTCAATCGGTCAAACTTGAGCGCGATTGTGGATGAGATTGATTGAAAGCTTAACAAAGAGTAATCGTTGTCGTTGTGCAGAAGTAAAATAGAGATCTGATCACAGACGTTGAAGATAGAGTAAATTTAATTATAATAATGTAGAGATTTTTGTTTTTTAATTTGTTCGTGTTTATGATGCGTGCAATTCGTGATTGGAGAATGAAGACGACCAATTACAAATATATTTGGTTAATTTTTGACACTCGTTTTTATAAAGGTCAGGAAAGGGAGTAGTAAATGTGAAGAGAAATTAATTTGATGATATTAAAGCGGTAACAATATTTGTAATCTAATGAAATTTTGTTAACAAACCGTCTTTGATTATTATCGTTATGATCTTACGCGTACATATCACTAGCATTTTGCCTGCGCAATGCAGCTACGAAAAAATATTTTACTCATTTTAGATTTGTTTAACGACATGTCGTATTTGAGTAAAAGTAAAACAATAATATATGCTATACCAATTTGTAAATTATTTTATATACATTATATTCAAATGGTTTTACGTACATGTCGGTGGTAATTCTCGCCAAAACTTGAAATTTTACACGGAAATAAATGGGGAAAAGTTGTATTCTCAAGTCTCAACCTGCCGACCGAATTAATTTATCTTATTGGGTTAGGGTTAAAGTCCGGGTTGACCTGCTAACCAGCACAATTATTGCAGGTCGTATCCAAATTGGTTGCTTTTGATCCGTTGACCCGTTTATCAAATTCTTTTCAGATTTAGATTGTGAAAATTTTGACCCGCAAACGTAACTCGACACACATTGCAATCCCTAATTATAATATGAAAGTTAAATAAAATTAAAATAAAAAGGGTAAACATAAGAGGTTTTTCCGTCCAGTTTACCCGTGGGGGGCGATTATAAATAAAATTAAGATACGAATATCTAATATAGCTATAAAATATTTGCAGTTATGCATTTGACATTGCAAATGGTCAAATTCTTTATATAGTATTGATATATTAACTTTTATAATTACTTGGATTCACTTAATTAAATGTTTAAGTGTTGAATAACATATTTAAAGTATACAATAAATTTTAAGTATCTCTTTTTTATAGTTTAAATTTTATAACAAATTCTTTATAGTTCGTAAATAATATTCGATTTTCATTAATACTTATACTAAAAGAATCTTAACATACATTAATTATTCATTAATATGTAATACTGTATAAGTTATGAAAAATAACAAATATTTATGGGGTTACACTTGTAAGTTGTAACCGAAATATCATTATGATATATTAACTTTTATAATAAAATGCATTTAATTTAAGTATTTCAAAATTGAATGAGACTAAAAGGGTAGAATGGTCTTTTGTTATTACTCATTTTTAAGACTATGACTTAAATCCTTTATTATATAGTACATATACATATAATTAAATCAAAATCCCATAGAGCAATCTTGACTTTCCGATGAGATTTTTCAATTTGATCCGACAATCTAGATTTGCTTAAAATAATTACACTCTCCCCCCTTAAATATTAAATATTATTCAATATAAATCTTTTATTAATTATAATTCTTTATTTTGTAACCCTATATATATGATTTATCATTCTCTATGTTTTTCTTCATACTAATATCAATAGATCCACAAAGATCTCAACCTCTTTCAAAAAATTGTTCATCCCAAAAATCAAGTGTAGTTGAATATCTTTCCGATAAAAAAACAACCGGTTGTTCAAGATCCCAAAAGTTCAAAATTGGAAGGTATGGTGACACGGGTTTTAAAGCTATACATATACTTTACATTTAACACACCAACATGTATACTAACTTATTTAATTAAAAAGTCAAAATAAAACATTAAATCGATACCAATTTCAATTTAGCCGTCTGCGTTGTCGCGGGACTTTAAGCTACTTGAATTATAAATTAACATATGGACTAATTTATATCAGGGCAAATAGCCCAAAAGGTAATATAAGATTCAAAATTTTCCAATAAAGGGAATATCACTTTGTTTGTCGCCCAAAAAGGACCCTTAGCTTTAATTTCTACCCAAAAAGGATTATTGTGTCAAAAAACTTAAATTAAGGGGAATATCATCCACTCAATTTTTTATTTATTCAAAATTGACTTTTGAAACGACTTGCATGAGTTATTATGTGTTTTAGATATTGACATCGTTGCATCATCATCACACAAGAAACCTTCAATTCCACGATTCACCAACTTTTAGATGCGAATTTGTCACTTCAATTTTGGAACCCTAGGTTGCTTGCTCACGATCCCCAATTGTTTTAAACTTTAATGTGTTGTATAAAATGTTTATAAATAATGTGCATCGCTTTTAACCGACCTTATTTTTTATAAAACAAAAAATCGACCCGCTGATATTCCCTTTAATTTAACTTTTATTGTCAAACTAATCCTTTTTAGGCAAAATTAAAACTAAGGATCTTTTCTGTGCGACGGGAAAAGTGATATTCCTTATATTGAGAAATTTTGAATCTTACATTACCTTTCTGAGCTATTTGCTCTTTATTTTAGGTACGAGATTGGAGGGACATGTGATTTCATTTGTTGATTCTTGTAATAAACCATGATTCAGAACACTACATTTTGCATAAAATAAGGTGATGTTAAGATAAAACAAATCTAAACCGTTGATTACATAAATTAACAGTTGAGATCCCATGCCCATTTTTCCCTTCAAAATGTAGTAAACCTCGTAAAACTTACCAACTTTTTATATTTAAAAATTTATATTAAATAGAAAAATGATAACGACAACCTTAAGGGTTGTCAATAAGAATTTAGAATATGCATTAATACTTGTACTTATACCATAATAAACTCTCTGACCCCCATAAATATCACTTGAGTACAACCAATTGATGCACCATGCACGTTATTGACAGCCATTAGAGCTGTCATTAACAATACCCTAAATATTTATACATAAATTAACAATTTTCATATACAATTTTGACAATCTAAAATGACAATTACGGAGTATCATTGTTGAAGTCAGTTTGTTGCAATGTATAGTATCATGATCAATTGATCATAAACATTAAGATAGTCAATTGTGTTTTAGTGTCCATCTAATCTCTATCTCTATATATATATATAAGAACATCTTAAAAGAGATCTCCCCCTTTGATTGGAGAGCACTCCTTAACTAAAACACCATTAGATCAACTAATGACATCATTAGTCTAATTACCTGTGTTACAAATTATGAAATTGCCCCCGATTAAATACTGCCCTAATCACTTTCTTCTGCTACACACCTTCACGCACGCTCCCTGGATCATCAGCCAAATCCATAACCCTGAAAGCAAAACCCTTTGCAATTCCACTCCCGTATTCACAATCGTGAACCCAATTTTATTCGCGATTGAATTAGGGTTTATAAAATAACCGATGTCAAAGGTTCTTCACAGGATTCGCAGCCTCCAATTCACTACCATCGTGAATTGGAGCAATCCTTTCCGACGGTGAATCGACAGCCAAATCAATACAACCACCCAAACAAATCGTGTGACACCAATCTCGTAAAAGGTAGCGGCTTGATTGTTCAAAAGCGTGTCACCTGATACCAAAAGCGCGGGATGAATTGTTGCTTCGTCAATTTTAATGTGTTCCAGGTCAAAATCAGGTATGCGATTTGGCTTCTTTTTATTTCAGAAGTTAGGGTTTATACGATTAACATTGAATTTGACTTTGAATCAGCATATGATCTTTATTGATGTTCTACATATGCTACGACTTGAATGAATATTTCCTCATCGTATGATGTGTTGCTTTCATCAAGATGTTGCGTTCATCGTCAAATCAGGTATGTGATTTTGCTTACTTTTTAAATTCTGAAATTAAGATTTATAGGATTGATTCTAAAATTAATTTTGAATCTGTATACTGTCTTAGCTGATGGTCTAAAGATCATACGGCTTGAATGAATTGTTTAATAATCATTCTGGGCGTGAGCAGGCTGCATATACATAACTTTTCAAAACCGTATTCCATGTACTTTATATGGTTCTGTATTTTATCCAATTAATTTACTATGTCCATTTGTTGATCTTATTATTGATGTTTTACGTGTCATGTTGCAGTAATTTAGGGTGGTGTTATAGAGAACTTGATAAGCACAAACTTGATCAGGTGCATTCAAAGTGGTGTTCCCGGTGATGTGTAAGGTTTGTTACATCCTATATTCTTGCTGTCATATTGGTAACTGTATTCCATATATCTCTGTTATTCTATCGTTTATGTTATTAATATTTATAAGATCAACATTGTATCTTTTATAAATGTTCAGCTGTTGCAAACTAATATTTTCTGAGGCACACGATTTCTTCTTACAACCGAAAGTTTGAGAAGTACAAGATATGGTAATTCATCATCTTACTGTATTTTGAGTTTTTATAAATCTTTTAACTTTGTTAAAAAAAAAATCAATTCCCCTGTTTTGCCCAATTTTCTGTCTTATGAGTTAGTCAATTCAGGATATTCTTATGTGTTAATGAGGAAAACTGGTAATAATTTTTACGTGTTAAAAAGAAAACTGGTGAAAAGCTGCCCAAGCTGGTAATTAATAATATTAAAAGTACTCGGACCTACTACTGTATGCCTAAAGGTGAGCACCTGCTTGCACCACTGATGTGTAGGAGAAACATCATTTAGTTCCTACATTATTACAAATTCTGTAACGCATTTAAAACAGAATTATGGTATATTATAGTAAGAGTAAACAATTACTATTGTAATAATTTGTTACTATACTTGTAGATTACAAGACGAAAGTGTCTCGCAATGGCAACATTGCTAAACTTCAAGCTGGTTACATTTTTTTCCATAGGTATGCTCGAATAGCCCATAAATGATCATTGTTGTTGTTGCTATTATTTTTTGAGCTGATATATTTATAATGAGAGTTTGGTTGCGGGGTAACAGATCGTAAGAAGGAAGGCTGCACATATGTATGAATATCCTGATGCGTAAGTGATTAGTCTTGGAATTGGTGATACTGCCGAGCCCATTTCAGAAGTCATTACTTCTGCAATGGCTGAGGTATGATGTAAATTTCTGCAATGGCTAAGGTAACATAATCTAGGTTAGTCAAAGACTAAGGCATTATCTAATACATTAGAAACTTATTAATGCCATCTACTAATGCCATCAAATTTTAGACACGAAGTTCAGTTTTATGAGAAACTTGCAAAGCAGATGGTCAATGAGGGTCCAATCAAGTGAAGAGTTTCAACAAATATAAATGGAAAAGGTACATTCCTAAATTTTTAATAGCAATGAAATCAGATGTTACTACTAAAACGATTCAAGTAACCAGAATCCATATTATCAAGTATAGTAAGCTTTATACATGCATTTTTAGGCCCGATTTCATTGATTTTTGTGGTAATCGTGATCAGTGGGCATCCAATTGTGATTAGTGATGACATGTTGGAAAGGAGTAATATTAGAGTTAGCAATTTTTGACTCATTTACTGTCAATGGGTTGATTTGGGTTATAGTTCTACCTAACACGTGAAAATGATAAAAACAATAGCTAAGAGGGAAATGGGTAAATGATTTTGCAAGTCTCCTAAAGTGCATTAGTAATGCTCACAACCTCATTTATCACTAAAATACATTCTCTATTACTATATTAACATCGTTTTTGTTGTCATATCTGATGCATTAACTATTCATAGAGAATGAACCAAGTTGATGATATATGTACACGATAACTCACTGAATTCAGCTGTTATAGCATACATCTATGTACATGGTCCTTATTTTGGCTGAAAGCAGGTATAGTTGGTTGCAGCCTTACAGCTCTCTGTACAAGTGTACATGTAGCTTTTTATTTGAAAACATGTGTATTTAGTTTCCTTTTAGTTTGGTCCTATGTAGCTATCATAATTCTTGTCATTTTTATTTACCCTGCTGTTGGTGAATCTTGAGTTGGATTGTGCACTGTAAGTCACTACAGCTATTATGGCATGCACTTCTGTACATGATCGTTATTTGGCTGGAAAATATCATGGTTGGTTGCCAGCTTACTAAGAACCATGGACAATCGACCTTTTGATGCTTCTATTGGTGTTGCTAATGTGTGTGTGGGACTAAGTACTATGGATATGTTTACGCCAATGCCCTCCATGGTGGCGATGGTAAGCATTTTTTCTTCTGTTTGGTTGGTGATTACTATTTAACTTGAGTTTTGCACTTACTATTTAACCTGATAACTTTTCATTCTTATGTTGTATGCTTTAAATCGCACACTATTTTATGTTATATGTTGTATTTGATTTTGTTCAGGCTTTTAAGTACGACTGCTAAGTTTTGATATATATATATATATACAGAGCTTGCAGACAGAAAATAGTTGTGGAGGCATTGCTTTAAGGTATTCCCACTTCATTATATGGGTACATCGAGACCTTTTCAGTTTAAGACTTACGGTCTAAAGTTGTTTTTTCATATTAATTCCTTAGTACAATTTTATGATTATAAACATTATGTTAGGTAACTTGAAGCTCACGCATTTGGAGCTGGTTCAGTAACTGGTCTTAATATACTTGATCTTGAAAGCCCCAAGACACGTTGGAAATAACAAGCTTCTGGTTTTCAGTTTATTGGGAACGATCTAGAGTGTTTTTTCTGTATTACTTCCTAACTAAGGAAGTAAAATCATTATAGTGCATATAAGTATGTGGTTCCAAGTTAAACACTAATTCTTTCAACTCTGCTTTAATATGCATTGTCTGTGTGATGCAGTTGATATGTATCGATATACCATGGATTCGACTATAATGAATGGTATAGGAGCTTTATATACATATCCTTCTTTTCTTTACTGTCACAGCCGGGCAGGTGTCATCAAAACCTCAAAATATATCTAACAAGTATGTTTATTCTAAATTCTTAATGTAACCTTTTTAGTATAAAGGTTGAATATTAAAGTATAATTTGGCCATTTGGGAGTTGTGGGTTATGGTTTCAGTTGTAATTCATCTTTAAACTGGCTCGACCTGTTCCACCCATTTGAAGCTGACCCATCTAATTTCATGACGTGTTGGATCTTTAACGAAACCCAGCTCCCGTTTGTAATTAAATGGCCATGAATTACTGTATGTATTTTGCAACTGGCCTTGTCATCTTATGGGTGTAACATACTACAGCTACTTGTGCAGGGGAAAACGGCTAGAGCATATTATTGGGTCCAAAGATGAGGTACGTGTTTGTTTACTTATTTAGTCTTTATAGCTTCAAATTTACAGCTATAAATCCGGCATATATAAATTTCATAACTAAAAAATGCATGGCTTAGTGTCGGGTCCTTCAAAGATCATTTAGACCCAATATTCTGAGTTCGCACTGCTTTTCGTCAATGAACTGGATGCAGGGGTACATTGTTGTACGTTGACGATTCTTATTTGTTATCATGTTTCAATTGGAAATTAGGTTATACTGGGTGGACACGTTCGAAATTGAAACCATTTGATGTGGCCGTAGTAGTTTTTGGGATAATAGAGGCGTTGGGTTTTGGGTGAGATTACCAGCCCTATGTTGGGTTTGGGTGTTGGGTTTACCATCGAGTGAGAATGTGAGATTACCAGCCCTATGTTAGATCACTAAGCAAATCGTCTGACTTTGTTGACAGTTTGTATCTGCATTGGAAAACAAATTCTCATAATCAAATAGTAAAAGTTTTAGGTGACTATTTCTTAGTTTATGTGGTTGGTATATTGATAAGATGAATGCTTTATAAGACTAATCTAATTCTACAATCTAATGTTCTCTGTTGTGAATGTAGTGCTTTAGCCCCTAGGTATTAGATTAATTGCTGTAATTAAATTTAGTATTTTCATAGCTTGTGACAGAATCTCATAATATTAGGCATTATCAATGTTATTGTGGTTTATTTTCCTTAGTTTGCCAACCATCATAAGCATGGGAATCTGGTCTTTGTTGTTAGGTGTTGTACTGAGAATCATGGGGAATTATAAATAACAAATATTTAATTAAACATGGTGAGATGACAAAGAAACTTGAGGCTGTTTAGCCATTGATGCACCTTGAAATAAATAATTCAAAGAACACGATTATATTTAATTTGTTACCAATCTATCTTAATCTGTTAGGGTGGAAAAACTGGTGGGGCGTATGGGTTGAACAATGGGTCAAGGCATGCTACTACTCCATTAACTAAGACATATTCAAGGTGCATGTTTGACTTCTAAAATTAGACCCTTCTAATTTTGAACAATGTTTTTGGAACTTTTAGGTGTCAAAGAACAATGAAGTAGAAACCTGCGTTTTTACAAATAGCAAAGGGAACCGCATATATCACAAACGTATTATATGTTAAAATGACTGATCACTTAGATAATGTGAAGGAGCTATAGAAAACGCCGAATCAACTACGCTCATCAGGGCTAGGGATACCATTGACAGTGGGAACAACCTCAGTTAGCTAATGATCACATAAAAGTTCATAAATGTAGCTTTACTTTTATTGCTGCAATTGATGCTTACATTGAGGTATATCTAATTTGCTGAAATGTCATTTCCTTAGTTTTTTTGTTTTTATTTTTTTTCTAATTCTACTGGTGATCACCTGATGTTAGAGGCCATGGTCATGGTCATTAAGACCCATTTTTCTGTGAATATGTTGATTTGGGTTGCATTTGATCTCCAATGGCTCAAATTTAGATGTTATATCTTCATTTTGCAGGTCACGTTTATGCCATGAATCAAATAAGAAATATAAAAAATCCAGTATACAAAATGCGAGATTAATCCTTTTCACAATTGCTATTCTCTATTATGATATTATTCTTAACTTCTACACGTGACTTTTATAAAAAGAGGTACCTAATTTTTTTATATTTTGAACATTCTTTATCCAATCGCTACAGGTTTCTTTGGTGTTATTCTCACAGTCTGAACTTATACAGTTCATAAGAGGTGGCAAAATGGGTGGTTGGACGGGTTGCACACTGCTTAACACATGTTCATGTCAAAACATGTCATGTCAATTGTGAAAGTGGGTTTTGGCATTTCAGAGACTAATGAACTTGATGACTTCTAATGATAGGTAACATTTCATTATGTATTGCTTGTCCAGTATTGGTTTTCCAAAATTCAAAAATTTATCGACAAAAATGGGCAGGTCACGCAGGTTGGGCAATGTGTAAAAGAAAGCCATTTCAGGCAAACCAGAACTACGTTGTCCAAAAGGGTCACCTTTTTAATAGCTATAGAAAATTATATTATGTCAATAACTTTATTTAATTCTAATTAGAATATAGTGATTTTTGACCCTTTAAGGATATAACTTGACCCGAATTGGTTTAGTTCAGTTAGTCGACCGGTTATTGATGATATAATATTATTTCAATTAGGATTAGGATATGTTAGGTCTATTTTATAAGTTATTAACAATATAGTACCTAAAAATGCTGCTAAAAAAAATATCTCAAGGATTCATCCTTCTAATATTTTTTCAACTTGATATTTTTTTATTAGAACATGTTAAAGGATAGGCAAACCATTTTATATTTTAGAACATGAATTCCTACAATGCTTGCCAAAATCACGTTATCTAATTAGTAAGTGCAATGTCTCTTGATTTCATACCTTTTTAACATGTAGTCGAATAATAGCCCATATGAGCCCATGTATAAACACCTTCAAGGATGAGTGTTGATGTTTTGGAACATGGAGTGATATAAGTAAATTTATTGGTGCTGAATGGGGTTATTATTTATGACTACAAGAGCATTGAAGATTTTTAAAAGTGCTAGGCATATCATGTTGTAACTTGTAACCTGCCATTATACAAGCTAAATTGAAGATAGTCTATTAATTAAAATAACTCATTAAGCTCTACAGGCTTAACCAACTTACATTAAAGCTACTGATGTTACACATTACATGACAGGTTGCTTTGGTCCGTTAATTAATTTCTTTGTGTGACAGTGATACTTAATCGCTTGAGCCAAATAGCATGTATTTGATTAATTTAGTTAACTCTGTTTAATTTATTAAGATAACTTATTTGTGAGAAGGTTGATGCAGGTGTGGCAAGACCTGGTTACTTATATGAGGCGATCACTAATTATTTGGAGTCCCATGGTCTTATAGAAGCCCGGTAAGAAAGTGGATGTGGTCGACCTCGGTGGGCTCAGCCATGTTGCTGTCAATATGGCCCAGGCTTTTGTTGCAGAAGTTATTGCTTTATGTACATCCATTTCTAAGAAGCGAGAAGCACTTGAAGGACCGGAATCTGATCATTTGATTAACCACAAAGATGAAAAAGATAAGCAGGTGATCAAGCAAAATTTTGCAAATATTATTTTAATGCTATTGGTGGTTGATTCTTGATTGGTAGCTAGGTCATTTTTAAATGCTGGTTTTGTTTGACTATTATTACTCATATAATAGGCTGCTATGTAGGGGCGGGGGTGAGTTTTTTTTTTTTAAAAAAATAGTGTTAGTGGATATCACTTGGTGCCCTGTTCGGTCTTGCACTGCTTTTCAACATTGGATTCATCTTGGCTTTAAGCTACTTCACTTTGGTTTCTTTATAATCTGCTTATCCCTTTTTATTTATTTATCTTTTACATTCGCATGTAAATGGGTTGAAACTGCTACCTTTTGTCTCGATATCCTCCTTACTGGTTAGTGTGGTATTTTTGAAGGAAAAAAACCTAAATAACTAACGAAGCTACCTGTATCACTTGCTTTTAAATGGGGAGGTTTTATGATACAAACAAATTAATAGTCGTTCATCTAAGTGGTGCAATGACTAATGTGGATTATGGAAACAGTTGGCCTAAAAAGTCTTAGAGTGCACTTGTAAGTTTTAAACATGATCAGCTTAGTCAAGTTCAGATTACGAAGGGACAATTAAAATCACTCAAGTCGCAAGTGTATATATTCATACCCAAATGCATTTAGAACTATGCAATCAACATACATGTACTCATTGTTCAAGTCCAAACCCGGGTAGTCAAATTCAGATTATGAAGCAAAAACAAAAGAAGGATGATGCACCATAAAAGTTAAAAGATGAGATATAATTTATCTAGGCACGAAAGGTTTAAGATCATGTGTATATCATATATGTTTTTCATTATACAAGTAAAGTTTAGTACGGTATTAAATTATATGATCCTGTAGGTTCAACTACCACACGTGATAAAGCTACAAAATGAACAATTCAGCCAGTGAAAAGCATCTCGTGAAAAAGAATTATTGCAACGCGTATTTATCACCATGTTGCTAATCTATATTTTCCTTTATTTCTAAACTCTGTTATATATGATTATAATTTGTTTCTAATGTAAATGCAGTTGGTGTGAGGCTTTATTTTTATAAATGCGGATAAAGGAAGAAGGGTGTATACGAAAGGCATAAACTACAGGTTCTAAATCAACGCCAGAAAAGGGTTACATATTAATTCTAATCAGATATAATTTTGTTTGCTTATATATAAATAAAGATAGTTGAAGCAAGAATGATCACCTTTCTAGGTTCTTCAAAGAAAGACAAAAGAGGCTGTAATGCCAACCAAGAGGCTTAAAGAATTGTTAAAGGCCAGCAAGTCAAATCGTGACATCTCAGGTATGATTCGCATCTACTTTCTATTGGAACAACTAATATTTCATCACAGAAACATATGTCAGAGTGACTACCAATGGTAATGGAATAATAGTATTGGTAAATATCAAGGCGAATGAAAATCAAGCTTCTTAATTTCTTATTGCAGATCAATGAGAAGTCTCTGCGACGTTGTTTCACCATATTAAAAGATTTTGAATGTCAGTCCCATGAACTCGCAGATCCAATGTCAGCTAAAACAATATGTTGTTATAATACATAAAAACTAAAATTTTACAGAAAATCATGGTTTAGCCCGCGAATTCGCGGGTTATAAACTAGTTAACTATATAAGGTTTACGATTATAAAAATTAATTAATATAATTTTTCTATGTTAGCAATGTCTTTCATAATTACGTAAGTCTATATTCTTAATGATGATTCGATAAGAAAGCTAAATATCAAAAAATGATTCCGAAGTTATCTATATTTATAATAATTATGTACTTTTGGTGAACCATGCCTCAAGTAATGTATCACATTTTATGGTCATTTGGCGACAAATTTTTTAAAGAAAATACTTATAAAAGTAGATCATTTAAATAACTCCTCAGGTCGACGGTCGTTCTTAACTTCCAAAAAGTATTGAATTGCCGGATATTTGAAACTTTTGTTCACCCGTAGCCTAAAAGGACTACCGATGAGGACAAAGTTTAAAACATAAATTATTTTAATAATACATGTGAACTATTGATGAACAAAAATTTTAAAAATTGAGCTATTCAAATACTTGTTAGGGAGTTAATGACAACCAGTGAGACAAAGTGAAAAAAACACAATAATGATTGATATCATGTACTCGAATTATAAGCATACTAGTAGGTTACCCGTGCTAAGCAATGGTAGTGAACGAGAAGAAAACGTCGCTTTGTAATGATTCTGAAGGAAATCCAAACATTTTTGGTTTAAAAGATCAAGGTGGGTTACGAGATTCGGACGATTGTAATTAAAATAATGTATTCGCTTAGGAAAAAAAAACATGCAATTATGTGATCAAAATTATGTATCTACTTAAGAAAAAAAACATGCAATTACGTGATTGGCATTTATTAGAGAAAAGACTGTGCTAGTAAAAAAGAAAAAGAGATCAAAAAGAGGAATGCAATGTATTCAATTTAAATTAGAAGTGTAGTTTACTTAACTTACGATCTTCAAAATTTTAAAACTTCTAAACCTTTCGGTACAAATTTTTTATAAGGGTTTAAGATTTAATCTCGACTAAAAAGGATATTCATTTATTCCAATCAATTCTTCAAAGCGTAAGTAGACAACACAAGATGATGATCGAAATGCAGTGACTTGATGCTCCTGCCAGCTCATAAATTGTTTCTCTGAGAATATGGACTTCATACATAAATAAATGAATAAAATCATTTGCCAAATCAGCCGGATATTCTATTTGATTTTATTCAACTCATAACTATTTACATTAAAGACTACGGAATTTTAAGTATTTGGACCACACCTTAGTATTGTTAATATAATATATAATAGTATACAAATACAAATACAAATCTCTCTTTACTTTTACTTATAAGAGAGGAGGTTAATGAATTAAACATTCTTAAGTTTAGGATTTGTACACTAATCTCCCCCATCCAATACGGGGTGATTTATTAATCTCCAAAATTTTGGGGCTTTTTTGGACATAATTGCCCTTCCTTTATTGACAATCCCTTTCCCAAATTTTTCCCTTTTGCAATCGTACGCTGCAGTAAAAACATTTCCCAATTCAAAATATAGCAGACTATGAAAGCGAGCCTCATATTCCCGAATTCAAATTGGGAACAAAATTCGGAAGATTCAATGACGCTCCTTGTGCTAAATATCCACGGTGTTTCAATTGATTCTTCTGATGATGAAATCCGACGTGCTTACTGTAAACTTGCTATGGTATTGACCGGTTCACTTACTGATGATTTCGATTAATGTTGTAAATACGTTTTAATTTAGGGTTTAGTAATCTGTTAATCTGATTTTGTTTTGGTGTAGCAATGGCATCCTGATAAGTGGACCAAGAATCCGTCTTTATTAGAGAAAGCTAAACAGAAATTTCGACCGATTCAAGAAGCTTATTCAGGTAATTTTCAATTAATCAATTAACTAATTAATTAAAAAATATATTATTATTTTTTTTAATGAATAATTGCATGTATCAATGTTTTGTTCTAATTTTGGGAAATTCAATGAATTAAACAGTGTTATCTTACGAGAAAAAGAGGTCAACGCATTCCAATCGAATCACTCCAACCTCATCCACTTTATGTGTGTTAACCCGATTGCAAACAAAGGCGTTAAAATAAGGGTAACAGTTTGTTTCTTCATTAACCATGCTTGATGGTTACAAATTTTAATATATTTGATATGGTTAGACTTGATTTAAAGGTGGCAATTTCGACCGGTGTGTTTAAGAATGTGTTAATGTAGTTTGTATATGTAAGTTTTTCACAAGGATATAGCATTACTTGGTCGGTTATACTTTACTTCCAGATTGTATATTATACCGAAGTGTGTGTGTGTGATCCATCAGGTATTACAATACATCTTTAAAGGCTTACATGCAAAGCAAAAACTCGCTATATTGTTTTACGAAAGTAATGTTGTTATCATAGTCTCTTCTGCTATTACCTCTAAAGTTATTACCTGAAATGTTGATTCATGTTACAAATAGTTTCTAGCTATAATTCTCTATGAGTGCATTTATGGTGTGTTACTTCTCGCATTATATAAGTATAAAGGTACTACAGTCCTTAAGCACACAGGGTGCATACTCCCATGCTTGTAAAATATATATTATAATTTATTGTTGACCTCTGTGATTAAATAAGCTAAAAACGACTTCAGCAGATGCCAATGCTAAGCTGTCTTATCTTGGTGTTGTTGGAGAAGACTAAGTGGGTGTTTGGGTGGGCTTATTTTTTAAAGCATATTAGCTTATCTCAATAAATAAGCTAACATTTTAGTGTTTGGATGAGCTTATTTACTTGAGCTTATATGCTTATTGTGAGGGGAGTTTTACAAGTTCAAAATAAACCCCAATTTTTTAGCTTATTTGCTTATAAGCTAATAAGCTTCAAAATAAGCCCACCCAAACACCCACTAAAATAGGGCTTGAAGGCCTTAGAGCTAAAACGGGTGTGTTTGTAGGAAAAAGAAATATAGAATCTGTTGATGTACTTGCAGGTTTTTATGAACATGCCTCTTGAAGTGCGTAAGAGAAGAGATCCTAAAGGCCTTTACAAGCTCGCACGAGCTGGAAAGAAGGTTGATTCCTTACCTCTTCTTAATCCAAATCAGTTGCTCTTTGTTAACATAAAAGTCCAAATATCCATTTGATTACATATATCTTTTAGTCTTCTATATTTAATCTCGCAAGAGGGTTGGACAATGAACTAAAGACTGAGAATGATATAATCGAATTAAATCACAGTATGTACAAACTCATCTATGGAAAAGCATATATTGGATGAAAGCATCGGGTTTCTTGATCTATTATATTATCATATTTTTAATATACTTTATCTTGGAAAAAATATGTTTTGGTTGACTTTTGAATACTTTTAGACCCCAATTATACTTGCAGGTGATGAAGGTAATAGCCATTCAAATTTGTTTGATGCATGTAAATTGGAAGGCTTTTTATTACAAATTTGGTTTGTTATCCTTAATTATATGAGCATGAGATATTATAATGTCAAGCTCAACTTGATACTTTGGGTCGAAATCTTATATTAATAACTACTCACACGTAAAAAATAGAGGAATAATCCAAATCAATAAAAGGTATGATTAAATTATATATGATAACTAGACGTCCAAAATAAAAAAATTGGACACAAGACTATTAAATATAGTATACCTTTTTCTTCTTGGAGTTGACATAGTGCCAAAGACCAAAAGTTCCGAGCTCAGAAAAATACACGTCCATATAATTTTTATCATTTGCACGAGCTGCTTGATATAGTTCGACTTCATCAGCGTTGGTTTTTGTTGACCACTAATAGTTCTGGGAGGGCTACAAACTAACGAACATTTACCACTTGGTGAAACCACTATCATTTGAACTTTTTCTCCGTGTAGGCTGTCACAAAATTAAGACATAAGGAATTTGTTAAATTCCTTAGAAAAAGTTCAAATGATAGTGGTTTCACCAAGTGGTAAATGTTCGTTAGTTTGTAGCCCTCCCGGAACTATTAGTTGGTCAACAGAAACCAATGCTGATGAAGTCGAACTATATCAAGCAACTCGTGCAGATGATAAAAATTATATGAACGTGTATTTTTCTGAGCTCGGAACTTTTGGTTTTTGACACTATGTCAACTCAAAGAAGAAAAAGGTATACTATATCTAATAGTTTTGTGTTCCAATTTTTTATTTTGGACTTCTAGTCATCATATATAATTTAATCATACCTTTTATTGATTTGGATTATTCCTCTCTTTTTTTTTTACGTGTGAGTAGTTATTGATATAAGATAAGATTTCGACCCAAAGTATCAAGTTGAGCTTGACATTATAATATCTCATGCTCATATAATTAAGGATAACAAACAAAATTTGTAATAAAAAGCCTTCTAATTTACATGCATCAAACAAATTTGAAATTTGAATGGCTATTACCTTCGCATCACCTGCCGTAAGTATAATCAGGAAACGTACATACTCATGCTGCACCATCTCCCCTCCATTCACAGGATCAAATATGCACCTGTAGAAACTGATCATATCACAACTAATCAGATATCATAACATATTATAGCTGAAAAAATTCACGGGCCAGCTTGATATGAAGAAAACACTTTTTGTTCCAATTCTTTAAACATTTTGAATTTTGAATAATATTTGTTACAATAGTACAATAGTAATGTTTTTTGGTTTTAGAAAGCAGTTTACCATGTCGGGTGCATTAACAGTACACTTTGAAAAGCTGTCAACCCACTTGACCCTTTCCTCTTTTATGTAAATTTCTTTGATTATACGGTTTTACCCATTCACATTTACATGGGTCAACATTGCCACCTCTATGACAGATGCATCTACAAAATAATGTTAAACTTCTTTTCAACTAGGGATATACCTTCCATCCATGCCGACAATAATGACTGTGTTCTGTGATCCAAATGCTGACATGTACTGGGTGCATTCAGGCAAGTGAAACCGGGCAAATGACCATTCTGAGCTAAAATATTTTGGCAAAACCCCTACAGGAATTCCAAGAACATGAGCATTTAAAAACAAATTATCAATGTAAAAAAAATTTTAAGAGGTAGAAATCAAGTAATTAAATTTTCAAGTCCCATTAAAATACCAATGGGCAATGCTTTCAGAATGAAAGAATTAATGGTTCTTTATTCTTGATCTCCTCCTGATACGATAATAGTTAATACTCTTGCCTTTCCACAAAAAGGCAATGCCTTTCACATTAAAATTCTCAAGTTTAAATGGCATTCTGCTTAAAACCATACCAATGGTATTACTTGAGACCACACAATTCCACTACCTTGCCTTTGTGGAGGGGCATTTTGAACATTTTATTATTAGTCTACACTTACCTTAAACTACATGTCAAGTAAAGCATATCATTTCGCATTAAAGAGCATTTCCCACATTTGCTGTATCCATCCTTGCTTACATTAAGACTAGCTAGTTAATCACATAATACTGTGGCTTCAAAAAGTTAATGACTTGCTACATGAGCTGTGGAATCATGAGTGCTTTAGGAATTAGAACCTCTAACAAGTCCTATGAGTATTGCTGCATCTTCTTATGATGTGCCACTCAAATTGTATTATTTCCTTCTTTTCCAGATTATCTGACTACCTAATTGACTAATAACTTCGTTACAAATAATTTAATGTTATTGATTTGGATTATTCCTCTATTTTTTTCCTTGGAGGATATATTTAGGCAACTATCATAGTCACACTTTCTAATTGCTTTAAGCTTGTGCAAGTAACAGTTTCAAACTTCCTGTTTCAGTGGAGGCCCTGTTCAGCCCAAAGTCATCCTCCAAATCCAAAAATAGGGATATAATTTTATTGCCATTCTCAATATTATATGGCATACAGATTAAAGGTTTTTCATATTACCTTTCATGAAAGATAGTGAACAACCAGGATTGGCACCAGCAGCACTTGGTGAAATGAGGGCATCAAGAGAAGATGAAGAATTCTGGTGCGATAGTGCTGGAGAATGGCTAACTGTAGACTGAGTCAATCGATCCTCACTGTTTACCCGCACTCTGAGACTAAATATATGTACGGTACCTTTGTCGCTTGACACAGCCAACCATTGGACATTTGGAGAAAGGGAAATAACGTATATGTCAGCTCTATCCACTCCTCTGCGTACCTACAAGGACATATAGTTAGTGTATGCCTCTCTTTTTTTACCTTCATCGGTATCTGATATAAAATCATATCAAATAATAATGCGCTAATTTGGGACGCTTTTAATCTCAAAGGAAGGATTCAAAATATAACATAAACACGGGCTAAATGGATAACAGCTTGAAAGTCGCCAAAAGTCTTTTTTATGCATATAACTACACAAGTAGATTTTTAAATATAAATTTATAGATTATTATGCTAATAAAAGTATTTTCATGATCATAACTAAATAAATGAGTTTTGTAGTGGACCATAGAAAAATGTTTAAGAGTCAGCACAACCCTCCTGACCGTTCATCTTTCAGCTCTAATACAAACACAAAGTTGAAAGAACACTACATGAACACACACATAACAAAACACATAATACCTCTTGTAATTGAGTCCCATCCATTGTATTAAAAATTCTTATCAATGTGCCCTTAGTGCTAGCAGTGGCGAGAAGAAGCCCGTCCATTGTCATGGTTAAGCATGCTATCCGAGAATCATGAGCATTTATCAACTTGGTCATATTTAGTCCAAAATGCTCAACCCTGACTTGTCCTTGTCGTAGACCTGGGCACGCCAGTACAGATGTATTCACCTGGTGGGATAGACAACAAAGTCCTCTAGGATTTGAGAGGGTCTCTATCCTCAGCTCCACAAAATTATAGACATATATCTTGTGTTCAAGAACAACAACAATACGGTCACGTATTAATTTTACAGCCCTAACATCTGACCTAAATGAAAATTCACAAATGCATCTGCTTTGATGATCATCCCAAATTATTACTTAATTTGGATGATACTGTGTATTAGCTTTGCCACCGACAAGTGCTATAATGTTGCTTTTGAAAAGCATCTCAATTATCCCAAATCCTCCACTTTTGAGATCACGCCTAAAGGTTTCTTGAAACGGATCACAGTTGTATATACGAAAACCATGGTTTGTACCAGCAGAAAAACAACTATAATCCTGGTTCCAATACACAGATAGCAAATCTATTTCACTCTCATCAATCTCCACATTTGAATTGTCAGATGGATCATAAATAGCATCCATTGGAGGCTCAAATGATGCAAACTCTGATTGTTGAAATACTCCTTGTAATGTTGAACAGCCAGACTCATAGGGGGAAGAAACAACAGTCACTAAACCAACCTAAAGCTGTAAATAATTTAATAAGCATAATTCAGATTTAGTACAAGAATGACCGTTTTGTATCAACTAAATAGAAAACATTTTTTTCATTGCTTCCCACTTTCCAGGAATTAATCAAGTTGAAACAACTATAGCACGCTGCAATAGGTATCAAGAAGGATTGCACAAAAAAACTTATATTAAAATAATAAGATAGTCAAGAACAAGGTAGTAATAGTATGCTTCAAGAAATTTACTACAAGTTGTGTCAAACAATGATTCTCAAGTTTCTACTTTCCAAAAGACTACTGATCACATTCTCCATATGTGGACATCATGTCACGAGCGATATGACACTTAAACACAAAACGCGTATGATACAGAGAGCCTAAGGGTGCGTTTAGTTACGGAAAACTCCTCCATTTTTCTGGAAAATTTTCTAAGAAAACTAAAAAATTAGAAAATGTGTTCAAATTGTGATTTTCTAAAGAAGTTTTATAAGAAAAATGAATCTAATGATTTATGGTATCCTCCATTTCCTATTTTGGAAAATGAAAACTCCATCCTTTATATTTGAACGCGTTTTCTAAGCACCATTAGTTTTTTAAGGGACTCAAAACTCTAGAAAAATAGAAAAGGAAAAATGGAGATAGTTTTCCGTAACTAAACGCGCCCTAAGTCTTTCTTTTTGTAAATATACATAGATAATACATTGTAAATAACCTACGTATATCTCTCTTGCTATGTAAGCCTTCTTTGTATTAATTTCACCAGTTATAGCAAGTCAATTACCACTAGATAGGGTTATAAATGAGGTAACCAGATACGACATTACAATTAAGTCTACGAAACCATTAATCTAACGAACCTGAGCATAGCTAAAACAACGCACACCTATATCTTTCAAAATGAAAATAATAGAGCCTATTTTCATAATTCCAATAATTTGCTAGCAATAGCATTCACCTAAGTTCGTAGTCAACAACATATTCAATCAAACATTTCACTTATTCATAGATATATAATATAATCAAAATACTAATATCAAGAGAGCTATAACGAGTCTTAAACTCTTATCCAACAGATAAAAAAATCATAAAAACTTATAATTCCATAACTCGATTGCAGAAATCTGTCAATATATACCGTCTACGTTTACCTGCAAAATTCACATTATATAATCCGTAACGTGAAACTGAAGCAAATCGTAGAATCTAAACGATATTAACACATAACAAAGCCCTAGAAATAACAAATTTACATTATCGTAAGCAACTGACCTTAAATAACAAGTTAATCAACTTGAATCGCGATCGGATACTGTAGCGCCGGTCAATCGGTCAAACTTGAGCGCGATTGTGGATGAAATCGATTGAAAGCTTAACAAAGAGTAATCGTTGTTGTTGTGCAGAAGTAAAATAGAGATCTGATCACAGACGTTGAAGATAGAGTAAATAACATTATAAAAATGTAGAGATTTGTGTATTTTTTTAAATTTGTTCGTGTTTAGGGTGCGTGCAATTCGTGATTTGACGAAAGAAAGAAAATGATTGTTTCAGCTAAACCGGCCTAAGGCCTACCACAATGGAATGTGGTGGATAGAGTAATAGAAGAGCATCCAACCTCTCATACATTTAAGTGTGCCACCTCAATGGTTGGTTTGAACGGCAACCTTCTCTGCTCCATCTCCTATTAAACCATTAGTGGTCCCCATATTATATTTAAAAATTGTTTACTTTCTTTTTATGTTATGTATATTATTTAGGGTTAATAGACAATTTCGTTACTGTACTTTCCGAAAAAGTTCAATTTAGTTACCGAACTTTTATTTAGTTCAATTGAATTACTGAACATTTAAATAATTGATCAAATTGTTACTCAAGTTTCTAATCATACACATATTAGTTACTGTAGTTTACGAAAATGTTCAATTTCGTTATCGAACTTTCATTTTTTTGGAATAAAAAACGAGGATTTTACACTTGTAAACCGGTTTTGTAAGTTCAGTAATTCAATTGAACCAAATAAAAGTTCGGTTATTAAATTGAACTTTTTCGGAAAGTACATTAACGAAATTGTCTATTAACCCTATTATTTAATAATACACCAATATGTCAATTAATCCAACCTCACAAGGTTTAATGGGTTGTGAAGAATTGTGACACCCGTCAATTTAGGACTAGAATTTAGTGCCTAATCAAGTTTTAATACATGTAATTAGTTCTGTGTTAGGCTAATTAATGTATCAATTATCATATATATTGTTGAATATATATCTACACAATTATGCGGTTTGTTTAAATCGTACGAGTTTCAAATCGAATGAATTTCGATACAATAAACACGGACGTTGGTGAACAATTTTATTAAGTAATACAAATATTATTTAATAACTAAATGTTATTCAGAATATTATTTATTGTGACATTTCGTATCCAAGTTTTATTACACAATTAATGTATACGCAATTAAAAATACAAACGCGCAAACAAATAAAACGAAATTCATTTTAAATACCATAAATTGATAATTGGTGAAATATTACAATAAAACATTCTATAATGATTTGTAATTTAAAACGGACAATTAAATGAATAAAACAAATATTTAATGTTAAATGACGGAGAAAACGAACACCACGCGGAGCACGGGACGGAGACTGCGAGGTGAGGCTTTCACCTACACCCCACCTCTCCTTTCCTCTTTCTTTCATTTCCATTTTCCATAAAACACACACTTACACCCAAAAACCTCTCAACCAAAAATCACCAAATTTTCGGATCTCGCAAAACCGACAACAAAAACCATATTTTCGGAATCACCATTTCAAGGGGAACAAGAATTACAAAAGCTCTACCATCATTTTCGGCCTCCATCGTCTTCGATTTGCATTTGTAAGAAAAATTCTAAAAACTTAGATTTGTTTATTTTGATGTAATCTTTGGATGTTTTGATGTTTACACAACTTATATATGTCCAATACTAGGAAGATAACAAGGTTTTATAGTCTAAAAATGAGTTTGATTTGAGTTTTGGCCGGAAAAATCAAGAACAGCCGATGTTTCTGGGCTGGTGTTCTTCAGTGCGACACAAGCCTTGTGTCGCATACTGTGTCGCATAAAACCTGTTATGTCGCACCTTGTGTCGTACCAAATCTTTAGTGTCGTAACTCATGCGACACAATATTGTGTCGCACTCTATGTCGCAAACTATGTCGTACTTCTATATGACACAACCACTATGTCGCTATTAAATTAGCATTTCGTATTCGATGCGACACAGTCCCTGTGTCGTATCCTTGTGTCGCATGACGTCTGCGACACAACCATTGTGTCGCATGTCAAATCTTTGTGTCGCATGTTGTGTCGCAAAACACAGAAAAACCAGAATTTTGAAGTCAAAGTTACTGTTCAAAAAAGTCAAATTTACTGTAGCAGTACTGTAGCAAAGTCAACATTTTAGAATTTTTATTATTTCAACTAAATCACCAACGGGCCGTACACGTTTTCAAAACTTACAAAACAGATTATTCAATCAACCAAGTCGTAGTAACTTGGATAATTTAGTCAATCAAGTCGTAGTAACTTGAAACAAAACAATTAATCAACCAAATCGTAGTAATTTGGACATATATAATTAAATAACAACTACAAAGGTAGTCTTTCGAGATACCGGTACAATTAATAACAATCAAGTGTCGTGGACACATTCAGGTTTCAAGTCTTTGGACATCAACTCACAGCTAATTACTTCAAGTTTATTAACTTAAACACTCCAAGACTCAGGTGAGTTTCATAGCCCCATTTTCACTGCTTTACAACTAGGGGTGTGATATTACTACTCGATTTTGTTTTACAAGTAGAACGCAAGTGCCAAACTTCAAATACTACATGAGTTTCAAGCTAATCAATTTAAAGTCCTCCATAAGCATAGTCTCTAATATTTTAGCGTGAATGTTAGTATATGATATCATATGGGATTGACAATCCTCATCCGGGTTAGCACGCACTAACCGGTCAAACGGATGTATTAGCATTTGGGAAGACGAGTGTTGATTAGGCACTCGTAGGAGGCATTTCAAGTTAGGTTTCCTTAAGTGGGCCTGACAAATCAAGTTAAGCTCAGACTATGTGCTCATGGACAGTATAACTTTTATTTTGCTTAATTGCATTTTAAATTCAATATAAATCTTGCGGTTCTGACAACTATACATTGACATACAAACCTGTGAGCTCACCAGCGTTTTCGCTGACCCATTTTAGTATTTATCACAGGTACCCAGCAGTAGTTTGGCTGCACAAGCAGGAATTATTAGCTCGAGTCAGCATACATACAACTAGAGATTGGACTGCATTATTATATTTTGTAAAAGTAATTATGCTATGTAATCTCTCAATTTCAGGAACCGAGCTAATGTAACTATATTTTGATGTAAACATTTACTTTATCTATACAAGTTTAAAACGACGCATATAGTGGTCGTTCATTATATCTTATGTGCTTTGTATATTGATTAGTGACACCCAAATCAAGCTTCCGCAAATCATTAAATTTGGGGGTGTCACAGATTGGTATCAGAGCCTAAGGTTTTAGTGAACTAGGTTGCATTTAGTGGGCCTAGACTATGACCGTTAGGCAGTATTCCTTATTAGTCATGACTAGTTCAGGGATTACATCATACGACTTTAATTTAACATAGCCTGATCAACTATGTACAATTAAAGAAAGATGATGTGAAATCTGAAAGAGTTATGTTGAACAGGAATGCATTAGTTGACTCTGACCTCGAGAGAAACGGGACTCAAAACACGTCTGTGCTAGACACTCAATAGGTTATTATGTGATGTACATATATATATATATACATAAGTAGACCTCATTACAACCTTAGGCTATATTATATTATATGAATATAGGCCTCTTTCTCTCTAACGCTTTGTCTCGAAATGACAAACACACCACTAGTTCATCATACTCGGACTAGTATCTTATTTCATTTCCTTGTTCTTTCTTACTCAGCATCATGCCTCCTCGTCGTCAAATTACCCTTAGCGAAGCTGAGATCGCGGGAATAATTGCCCGCAGTGTGACCGAAGCCTTGGCTACCCGAACACCACCCGGTAGCGAGGACACAGCAACCAATACTCCACCACCCAAACCTTGCTCCTATAAGGACTTTCTTAGCTGTAAACCGCTATACTTCAAGGGCACGGAAGGTGCCATTGGTTTGATCCGTTGGATTGAGCGTATGGAATCTGTTTTCAGTCTCTGTGACTGTACTGAGAACAACAAAGTCAAATTCGCTGCTTACACCTTTCAGGAAGGTGCACTCACGTGGTGGAAAACCCACGCAAACTCTGTAGGCCTTGAGGTTGCAAATCGACTTCCTTGGGCCGAACTGAAGAAGAAGCTGACAGAAAAGTACTGTCCTGAAGAGGAATTACACAGGCTGGAAGAAGAATTCTGGCATCTGGAGGTGCAGGGAAATGATGTTGCTGAATATACCACCAAGTTTCAGCAGTTTGCCTTATTATGCCCGGGTTTGGTCGAACCAGAAAGTAAGGGCATTAAGAAATACATTCGTGGACTTCCCGAGAACATCCAGGGCAACGTCGCCTCATCCAAACCAACTACTACTGAAAGTGCCATTCGATTGGCCCACGAACTCATGGCTCTAGTTGTCAGCCGTGAGACTTCCAACACCTCATCCTCTAACAACAACAAACGCAAATCTACTGAGCACCACCACAACTCAAACAAGAAAAACAACGCCATCCAAGTCTACAACACCAACTCTGAATCCAACCGCAGCTACACCGGGGACAGACCTTATTGTCCCAAGTGTAACTATCACCACTTTGGTCAGTGCGGTACTCCTTGCAACAACTGCAGGAGGTACGGGCATTCGACTAAGGATTGCCGAGCCCCCAAATCCAACAACAGCCCCTCTGACAAAAATACCCGACAACCTAAGTCCTGCTACGAATGTGGAAACCCATGACACTTTAGGGATTCTTGCCCAAAATTGAAGAACAAGGGCAACAACAACAACCACCGCAACAACAACAACAACACCAAAAGTAGCGCCTTCGTGATCAACTCAGGGGATGCCCGTCAGGACCCGAACGTGGTCACGGGTATGTTCCTCCTCAACAATTTAACTGCTTCCATACTGTTTGATACTGGTGCCGATAGAAGTTTTATTTCCGATGAATTTTGCCCTCTACTTGACATTACACCTGTTGCTTTAGACGTTAAGTACACCGTAGAGCTAGCAAATGGCAAATTGATAGAAACCAATAGTGTGATGCCTAATTGCAATTTAAATCTAGCCGACGAAATCTTCTCCATAGATCTTATGCCTGTTGAGATAGGAAGTTTCGATGTCATTGTGGGCATGGACTGGTTATCCAAACATCGTGCCGAAATCATTTGCTACAATAAAATTGTTCGCATACCTCTCGCCGTCGGTAGAACCCTGATCATACAGGGGGAGACCGGTGGGACGAGGCTTAACATCATCTCTTGTCTTAAAACCCGGAAATTTCTGAGAAAGGGTTATCCATCAATCCTCGCGCACATCATGGAGAAAAAGTCGGAGGAGAAGCGACTTGAGGATGTTCCAATTGTTCGAGACTTTCCAGAAGTCTTTCCTGAGGAACTGCCTGGTCTACCACCACCAAGACAGGTTGAGTTCTCAATCGATCTTGTACCAGGTGCTGCGCCTGTGGCCCGAGCACCATACCGTTTAGCTCCATTCGAACTTCAGGAGCTGTCCACCCAATTACAGGAACTCCTGGAACGAGGATTTATCAGGCCGAGTTCTTCACCTTGGGGAGCTCCGGTCCTATTTGTTAAGAAGAAAGATGGTTCTTTTCGAATGTGTATCGACTATCGAGAGTTGAACAAGTTAACTGTCAAGAACAGGTATCCACTTCCTCGAATCGATGACCTGTTCGACCAACTTCAAGGGTCGAGTTGTTATTCAAAGATTGATCTCCGATCCGGTTATCACCAATTGCGTGTTCGCGATGCCGATATTCCAAAAACCGCTTTCAGAACCCGTTACGGGCATTACGAATTCCAAGTGATGCCATTCGGCCTAACCAATGCACCGGCTGTATTCATGGACCTTATGAATCGGGTGTGTAAACCTTACCTTGATAAGTTTGTCATTGTATTCATCGATGACATCCTCATATATTCACGAAGCAAAGTAGAGCATGCGCAACACCTCAGAACCATCCTTGAACTACTTAAACACGAGGAGCTCTATGCCAAGTTCTCTAAATGTCAGTTCTGGATCAAAACCGTTCAATTCCTTGGTCACGTGATTGACAGTCAGGGGATTCACGTCGACCCGTCAAAAATCGAGGCTTTCAAAGACCGGCAATCGCCAACCACTCTGACCGAAGTACGGCAGTTTCTAGGACTGGCCGGATACTATCGACGATTCATTGAAAATTTCTCCAAGATAGCCATACCACTCACGACGCTGACCCAGAAAGACAAAAAGTTTGACTGGACTGATAAACAAGAGTCGGCATTCCAACTCTTAAAACAAAAGCTTTGCAGTGCTCCTATCCTATCTTTACCTGAAGGCACCGATGACTTCGTGGTATACTGCGATGCTTCTCATCAAGGTCTCGGTTGTGTGCTCATGCAACGGGACAAAGTCATAGCTTATGCTTCTCGACAACTTAAGATTCATGAAAAGAATTACACCACCCACGACCTCGAGCTAGGAGCTGTCGTTTTTGCCCTCAAAATATGGAGACATTACCTTTATGGTACCAGATGTACAATCTTTACCGACCATAAAAGCCTTCAACACATATTCGATCAGAAGGATCTCAACATGAGACAACGTCGATGGGTCGAGTTGCTTACCGATTACGACTGCGAGCTCAAATATCATCCAGGCAAAGCAAATGTTGTTGCTGATGCCCTCAGTCGAAAAGAGCGAGTGAAACCCCTTCGGGTTCGAGCCCTCAGTATGACCATTCACAACAATTTAAACATTCAAATTCTCACTGCTCAACTCGAAGCCTTAAAACCCGAAAATGTCAAAGATGAAGCCTTGCGGGGCATGGATAAACAATTCGAAATCAGACCTAACGGGATTAGGAATTTCTCAAACCGAATCTGGTTGCCTAAATATGGGAACCTACGAGACTTGGTGATGGATGAAGCTCACAAGTCTAAATATTCTATCCACCTGGGGTCCGATAAAATGTACCACGGTATCAAGGACTTCTACTGGTGGCCGAACATGAAATCTGAAATCGCCACCTATGTCAGCAAGTGCCTTACTTGCTCCAAAGTCAAAATCGAATATCAAAAACCTTCTGGTTTACTTCAACAACCCAGTATTCCTGAATGGAAATGGGAACAAATTGCCATGGACTTCATAACCAAGCTACCCAAATCCTCGAACGGTTGCGATTCCATTTGGGTGATCGTGGATCGTCTCACAAAATCTGCTCACTTCCTGGCAATCAAGGAATCTGACAAAATGGAACGCCTCACCAACATTTATCTGAAGGAAATCGTGACCAAACACGGTGTTCCAATCTCAATTATCTCCGATAGGGATAGTCGTTTCACTTCACAATTTTGGCAATCACTTCAAAAATCCCTGGGTACTCGACTGGATATGAGTACCGCATACCATCCTCAAACCGACGGTCAAAGTGAACGAACCATTCAAACACTTGAAGACATGCTACGGGCCTGCGTAGTAGACTTCGGTGTGAACTGGGAAAAACATCTACCATTGTGCGAGTTCTCGTACAACAACAGTTATCATACCAGCATCAAAGCTGCACCCTTCGAGGCACTGTACGGTCGTAAGTGCCGGTCACCTATCTGTTGGACCGAAGTTGGGGATAGCCAACTCACAGGTCCAGAAATCATTCACGAGACGACCGAGAGAATCGTTGAAATTCAAAACAAGCTTAAGGCCGCGCGTGATCGTCAGAAAAGTTATGCTGACGTGAGACGCAAACCACTCGAGTTCCAGGTTGGGGATCAAGTTCTACTCAAAGTATCGCCTTGGAAAGGCGTAATCCGATTTGGCAAACGAGGAAAGTTGAATCCCAGATACATTGGACCATTCGAGATCCTTGAAAGGATTGGTCCAGTAGCATATCGATTGCAGCTGCCATCCGAACTCAGCAGCGTGCATCCCACATTTCATGTTTCAAATCTGAAGAAGTGTCTGTCTGATGAGACACTTATCATTCCACTCGATGAAATTCGAGTTGACGAGAAACTCCACTTTGTTGAGGAACCCGCCGAAATCATGGACCGTGAGGTCAAACAACTCAAACAAAGTCGCATTCCAATTGTCAAGGTCAGGTGGAATTCGAGGCGTGGTCCGGAATTCACCTGGGAACGAGAGGATCAAATGCGACTCAAGTATCCTCAACTCTTCAATGACTCAACTTCAAATACAACTTCAACATAAATTTCGGGACGAAATTCTTCTAACAGGGGGAGAATGTGACACCCGTCAATTTAGGACTAGAATTTAGTGCCTAATCAAGTTTTAATACATGTAATTAGTTCTGTGTTAGGCTAATTAATGTATCAATTATCATATATATTGTTGAATATATATCTACACAATTATGCGGTTTGTTTAAATCGTACGAGTTTCAAATCGAATGAATTTCGATACAATAAACACGGACGTTGGTGAACAATTTTATTAAGTAATACAAATATTATTTAATAACTAAATGTTATTCAGAATATTATTTATTGTGACATTTCGTATCCAAGTTTTATTACACAATTAATGTATACGCAATTAAAAATACAAACGCGCAAACAAATAAAACGAAATTCATTTTAAATACCATAAATAGATAATTGGTGAAATATTACAATAAAACATTCTATAATGATTTGTAATTTAAAACGGACAATTAAATGAATAAAACAAATATTTAATGTTAAATGACGGAGAAAACGAACACCACGCGGAGCACGGGACGGAGACTGCGAGGTGAGGCTTTCACCTACACCCCACCTCTCCTTTCCTCTTTCTTTCATTTCCATTTTCCATAAAACACACACTTACACCCAAAAACCTCTCAACCAAAAATCACCAAATTTTCGGATCTCGCAAAACCGACAACAAAAACCATATTTTCGGAATCACCATTTCAAGGGGAACAAGAATTACAAAAGCTCTACCATCATTTTCGGCCTCCATCGTCTTCGATTTGCATTTGTAAGAAAAATTCTAAAAACTTAGATTTGTTTATTTTGATGTAATCTTTGGATGTTTTGATGTTTACACAACTTATATATGTCCAATACTAGGAAGATAACAAGGTTTTATAGTCTAAAAATGAGTTTGATTTGAGTTTTGGCCGGAAAAATCACGAACAGCCGATGTTTCTGGGCTGGTGTTCTTCAGTGCGACACAAGCCTTGTGTCGCATACTGTGTCGCATAAAACCTGTTATGTCGCACCTTGTGTCGTACCAAATCTTTAGTGTCGTAACTCATGCGACACAATATTGTGTCGCACTCTATGTCGCAAACTATGTCGTACTTCTATACGACACAACCACTATGTCGCTATTAAATTAGCATTTCGTATTCGATGCGACACAGTCCCTGTGTCGTATCCTTGTGTCGCATGACGTCTGCGACACAACCATTGTGTCGCATGTCAAATCTTTGTGTCGCATGTTGTGTCGCAAAACACAGAAAAACCAGAATTTTGAAGTCAAAGTTACTGTTCAAAAAAGTCAAATTTACTGTAGCAGTACTGTAGCAAAGTCAACATTTTAGAATTTTTATTATTTCAACTAAATCACCAACGGGCCGTACACGTTTTCAAAACTTACAAAACAGATTATTCAATCAACCAAGTCGTAGTAACTTGGATAATTTAGTCAATCAAGTCGTAGTAACTTGAAACAAAACAATTAATCAACCAAATCGTAGTAATTTGGACATATATAATTAAATAACAACTACAAAGGTAGTCTTTCGAGATACCGGTATAATTAATAACAATCAAGTGTCGTGGACACATTCAGGTTTCAAGTCTTTGGACATCAACTCACAGCTAATTACTTCAAGTTTATTAACTTAAACACTCCAAGACTCAGGTGAGTTTCATAGCCCCATTTTCACTGCTTTACAACTAGGGGTGTGATATTACTACTCGATTTTGTTTTACAAGTAGAACGCAAGTGCCAAACTTCAAATACTACATGAGTTTCAAGCTAATCAATTTAAAGTCCTCCATAAGCATAGTCTCTAATATTTTAGCGTGAATGTTAGTATATGATATCATATGGGATTGACAATCCTCATCCGGGTTAGCACGCACTAACGGGTCAAACGGATGTATTAGCATTTGGGAAGACGAGTGTTGATTAGGCACTCGTAGGAGGCATTTCAAGTTAGGTTTCCTTAAGTGGGCCTGACAAATCAAGTTAAGCTCAGACTATGTGCTCATGGACAGTATAACTTTTATTTTGCTTAATTGCATTTTAAATTCAATATAAATCTTGCGGTTCTGACAACTATACATTGACATACAAACCTGTGAGCTCACCAGCGTTTTCGCTGACCCATTTTAGTATTTATCACAGGTACCCAGCAGTAGTTTGGCTGCACAAGCAGGAATTATTAGCTCGAGTCAGCATACATACAACTAGAGATTGGACTGCATTATTATATTTTGTAAAAGTAATTATGCTATGTAATCTCTCAATTTCAGGAACCGAGCTAATGTAACTATATTTTGATGTAAACATTTACTTTATCTATACAAGTTTAAAACGACGCATATAGTGGTCGTTCATTATATCTTATGTGCTTTGTATATTGATTAGTGACACCCAAATCAAGCTTCCGCAAATCATTAAATTTGGGGGTGTCACAAGAATCATGTAAGAAAGTTAAGAAGATGATGTGGCATTGTATTGGACCTTAAATAGTCTAATACATTGTGGATGGTCTAAATATACAAGATTTCGGATCAGAGGAGCACAACATTTTTGGAGGGTAGGGAGGAGCAGGTTAATCCTCACCCTCCAATTCAAGATCAATGGCTAGGAATAATAGAGCCAATTAAAACTAATTAAAAAACTCATAAGGCTATTTTGGTAAAATTGACTTCTCATGTTATTCTTCCTTACTCAACCACCTACTTCCTACTGTTACCGCCGACCTCGACCACACGTGCTCACCAGATTCCGACCACCCCGTAATTAGTTTCCGGCCACCGCACACACTCAAATTCCGGCTAACGGAGCCACAATCATCGTATTCCAGCCACCCCGAATACCGCGACCAGATTCTGACCACTCCGTAGATAGGCATCAGATTCCGACCACTTCACGCGGTCACCGAATTCCTGCCAATCACAATCAGATTCCGACCACCACTGTTAAGTTTTTGTTGCTCACATTAGAAAACGGTGCAAAATAAATGATTATATCTTCGAATTTAGCTTTTACTTAAATAAAATTCATAACCATTTAAACAACAATCAAGATTTGTTGAAGTGTGTGTTATAGAAATCAAATGCAATTTATTATACTCAAAGAAAAAAAAAAGAAAAAAAGAAGTTGAAGTGGTCAAATTGAAGTATTGAACACATGCCAGTTCTGAAAAGTATAATAGTATCAGACATGACAGGGTACTACACTACTACTCTCTTTTTGAATGGTCCATCTTATCATTAATTTTATAATATGAAATTTGTAATTAATTAAAGACATGAAACTTGTTGTAGGTTTTTTAACTTTTCAAAAAAGTGATAAGTACTCTGTACTTATGTATTCATGGTCTCTATGAATTCAGACTACTCTCATTCACAACCAAAATTAACCCAACTATCCATTAAAAATTTAATTTCTCTCTTCCACCTATCCAACCAAACTAAACCCAACTTACACTTCCATTAGCAACCCACCATAAACCTTCTTTTTACAACCATAGTATAAGGTTTATTACACAAAGTACAACTCAAAACCAACCTAAAACATTATAATAATCACTGACCTCGGGTACCAAATCCAACCCACCAACCCCTTGGTGAGGTTTTTATTTTTTTATTATTACTTTTGTGACCAACCAAGAAATAAGTCACAAATGGCACAAGTCTTAAGAAATAAATTTGCTTATATCTTACTACGCATTTATAAGTGTCATGTTCATGCTTATTAGGCCACTCCCATCAGTGAGAGCACGGGGTGTGGTAACACTGTGTTTACAGTGTTTAGGACAGTGTTCTCGAAAATGTTGTGAGTTAAAATTATGTGGTGTGGTAACAGTGTTGTGGACAGTGTTCTGGAATATTTTATTATTTGTTTTATTTGTTTGTTTAATGTAATTATATGATTAATATTAATAGTTAAAAATATATAAATCAGATAAAATACATTCAATTCATTAAAAACAAATAATAAAAATTACAAGTCCTAAAAATTTAAATAAAATACATAATTTAAGAAATCCTAAAAACGATTAATTGCAATACAATATAAATAAATTTTTTTTTTAAATTATGTTAAATGGGGAAAAGTAAAAAAAAACAATAAAAATGGCTAAACGTCGTGCGAGACAACGTGGGATTTCAAACGCCTGACGAAAAACGCCGTCCAAAATGCCGTGTCGGGGCGGCAAAACGCCGTCCGACGGCGTTCTGGACGAAAAACGCCGACGAAACGCAGCCCACACCGTATGCTCTGACTGAAACTGACTGAAACTGACTGAGTCACGTCAGCGCCACGTCAGTTTTTTCCCCAAACTGACTGAAACTGACTGACCACTCTCATCAGTGATCCGTCACTTCATTTTATGAGACCCACTGACTAATTAATTAATCAATTTAAAAACAATATTTCAAATAAACACAATAATTTTAATAAAACACACTTCATTAAAAATAAAAATTACAACATTTCCTAAAAAAAAGTACAATAATTATTAAATAAAAAAACTACAAATCCTAAAAATTAAAAAGTACAATAATTAAAAACTACAATTCTAACTTAATCTACTCGGAGCTCGTTTCGTCATTTTCGTTTGCGTTTTCCTCCTCGTCTTCTTCCGACTCGCCACGTCCATATTTTTCTTCATATTGTGCTACCACTTCTTTGCGAGCGCTTTTGATCATTTTAATTTCTTTTTTTGACGGCTTTTTTGGAAGTGTTTTACACAGAAAACTAATAGCCTTGTAAGCCGCATTTTTTATTGCGTTTTTCTTAATCAACTTTATAGCTTCTTGTTGCGCTAGAGCGGTTTGCTTGACGGCTTCAAGTGTATCAATCTTTTCCGAACGAACACTTCGTGAAGACGAACCGGCGGAGCTTGAAGCCGTACTTTTGGCCGACTTTCGGCCCGGTGGACGGCGGATGTGGTCGTCTTGAAACAACCGTTTCATGTTTGCATCTAGAGCCGAAGCAACCGGCTCGTCGTCCATGTCAAGATCGGTGACAAAAGGTGCGAAAGTGTCTTCGTTAGTCATCACGCCCGGCTCCGCAAAGATTTTTTGGAAATATTTTAAAACATTCCAAGATGATTCATAAATGAAAGCACGTTTAACATGTTTGCGGAATGCTTTTCGGCAAGCTGTTAACACGTCATTTCGTCGGCACCGCTTTGTGGTTGAATCTCTTTGTAGTGTTTGTAGATGCCTTGGAAGGCTTTGGAATCGTGTGAAATCTTATTCCACTTGCCGGTAAGTTGATTGAGGTTGCACTCGCGTGAAGATGGCACACAAGAATTGTAAACGGCTTTGACTTTACCCCAAAATGAGTCGTTCGTTTGATTTTATCCTTGAACCTCATTCTCGGAACAATGGATCCACCTCTCCGCCAAAATTCTTGCCTCGTCGTCGGTCCAACGTAGTTGTTTGCATTTAGGCTCGGCGGGTTGTTTAACCCTTTTCTTGTTCTTTTTGGAACCGGGTTCGGATTCGGGTTCGGTTTCGGGTTCGGGTTCGGATTCGGGTTCTTGCATAGGTTGGGCCTCGTCGGAGCTTTCTTCCAACGTTTGAGGTACGGTGAAATTAGTTTGGTGAAAATTGGGATTGGAAGTGCTTGGTGACCATTGTGTGTGGTGGGAGAATTGAGGTTGTGGTGGTGACCATTGTGTGTGGTGAGAAAATGGTGGTTGTTGTGGTGACCATTGTGTGTTTTGGTACCACCCATAATGTTGATAATTGTTTCTCGGATCATCCGAAGCAAGATTGAATGGTTGGGCAATCGGTGGGAAGTTGGCAAATTGTTGTGGTTGAGAGGAGGAACCGGAAGCTTGAGTGTTTGGTGGTGACGGGTTTGATAACGGGTTGTTCAACAAATTTTGCCACATATCATGGCCGACATTTTGTTGATCTTTCTTTTTGGTTTTCGGTTTGGAGTTTGGTTTGTTGTTTTTTGACATTTTTGTGGAAGAAAGTGAGAAAGATGGAAAGTGTTTTGGTAGTGTGTATGAAAGTGTGAAAGATTGTTGTGTGAAAATGGGTAAAATGGTAGTTGTATTTAAAGGTGAAAAGTGGATTTAAAAAAAATTTAAAAAAAATGGTCATTGTGCCGTTGGAATTTAAAAAAAAAATTAATTTTTTTTTTACTTAACAACTAGTTTTCCAAAAAAAAAAAAGCCATGGGTCCCACCTCGACCGTTTCACCTCGTCGCCAAACCGCAGTGACGAACCGACGGCCCAAGCCGACGAGGCCATGCCATCGGCGTCGGTCTCGTCGGTTTGAACCGACGGCCCGTCGGTTCCACCCAAGGACGGAGCTTTTTTAGGGCAGGGAGGGGTCATGGCCCCTAAAAAATTCGAGTTACTAGTGCTTTATAATTAATAGTCTACATGTTTTTCATATATGTTTATTTGGTTAAGTTGGTTCCCTCGTCATTTCCTAAGTTTCTATTGTCACACCCCGCCAAACGGTAATCACGATCAGTACTAATCAAACATGCGGAAGCTTAGGTGACGTGACGGGGCGTGAGCAGTAAAATTAACCAAACAGTACATACATACTCAGAGCATATGGCTATTGCGCAACATAATAGATAAGGATGCCAGTTTTAAGTAGTTGTTACAAAAGTAGTACGACCATGTAAGTCGTACAATAGTAATAGAGTTTTAAAACATTAAGTATTACAATACATATGTTTATAATAAGATTTCATAAGTATAACTGCAATGTCTGCAGTAATACAGAGGAAATCCTCAAAAGCTGTCCTGATGACATGCAAAAAGTCAAGTTTTTATGTGTCATTATCTCACCTTTTTAGCCCAAATCATGATGAATATATCTAAAATTAATACTTTATCATTAAAACTCATCACTCAGGCTAAAATATAGACAACATTTCAAAAGTTATCTAAAATGGTCGAAAAACACGATAAATGTAACGAAAACGATCATAAGCATTCTCGTTCACGCTTTTAAGCACTTTTTAAGTTCCGCTAAGAATTATGACCTCTAACTTATGTCATTTTCTTCGTTAGGAAAATACGATCGCGTGGATATAAAGAACGCTGAAAACGGACACCCGAGTCCAAAGTTATGGCCAAACGAAGAATGCAAGCAACCGGAGAAGACCAATACGGGCAAACCAAGCCGGATACGGGCGGAACAAGCCGTATACGGCCATGCACTGACCGTATACGGCTTTTTCCAGCCGTATACGGCTGGTGTTCTCCCGTATTCAGCCCGTGTTCGCCCGTATCGTGCAATTTCCACCCGAAATACGAGAGGTCCCCCCGTATCGTCCTCCCCTCCCGTACAAGATGAGATTTTGATACGGCTGAGCGATACGGTTGAGCATTTGGAGGTAGGAATACGGCTGGACGATACGGCTGGACGATACGGCTGAGCAACTACTATATATATGGGATCATTTCACCTCATTTTGAATATTCATCACTCATTCATCATTCAACTTCACTTTCTCTCTCTACTCTCTCTAGAAATAATTAGATTAGGTTAGTATAATTAAGCTAGTAGATTAGCTTCTAGCTTGGTTGTAACGGAGGTGCTCCGAGACTGCGATTGCGCAAGATTTGTAATTACGCTTTGTCAGGTTTTATTATAATCTCTATCTTGTTATTTTAAATATGTTGTGCTGCTGTCATAATTATTTAGAATTGCTTGCTAGAATTATTACCATGCTTAGCTAAACAAATCTGTGTTTGCTATGATAGTCGTTATGCTAGGGTAGTTATACTTTAATATGCAATTAGGATGCACCATTATGAAACAACGGAGGTAACGTTATACGGCTTTCATTTGTATAGCGCCGGAACCATCACGAATGTGTGTAGTACGGAACGTGGAAGCTATGAAAGTCATGGGCACAATCCGTTGTGGAAATAATGATTCCAATTGTAATACGTCGTTACTCTGTTCGTATGCTGTTGATATATATTTGAATCTATGAATTGAGTCTCCAATGTTTATCTATCCAACTTATGCTGTGGTTTGTAACTTACTACTGGTCCTTAACTGGTGGTACGCCGCTTATTATTCTGTGTTTGATGATCGTTGAACTCGACATGGCCGGTGTTCTCCTGGTTGAAATACACCGGAGGGAGACACGGAGCGTAGGATTAGAGATAGGTTAGATTCATTTCATATAACAAATATTTTAGAGAGAACTTTCGGAATATTTGTGACTTAACCAACTATCCAGTTACTCTGCACGTATAAACTGATCCTTGTGTGCTGCTCTGCTGCATGTTCTTGTTTGATTGTTGCTTTAGGGTTTGCATGCTAGTATCACCTGTGCTATTGGATATGTGATTAGGTTTTCGAATATAAATTGATTGCATACACCAGTTTAACATGCGTAGAATAGTTATGACGATTTATATAAAATAATGATGAACAATCTAATCAGCCGTTAGACCAGATCATCCCAACTTGTTCCGGTAGGAAACCCCTGTTCATGTTTTTGTTTATTCAACAATTCATGCCATGATTCGGATATCTCAGATGTCCGAGATTGGGGAACAGGATTCGAGGATGGTTGTTGGTTAAATTGGTTGCTACATTTGGGAGAACTTCCGGTGTAGTTTACATTCCATAGCTGCTATCTTCGTGACATGTTATTTATCTGATTGCGGACAACTCTACGTTAGATAGATAATAGGCTAGTAGTTATGGCTCATTAGGATATATAACTCATGATAGATAACAAGGACCTTTTAATGTTGCAACGGCAATACCGTAAAACAGCTGAATACTGGTATAAGCGTTGAATACAAATACGTGGGAGCTAAGGAAAGGCTGTAGGTAGAATACTTTACTGTCATTGATTTTTCCAAGTACGTCTGTTGAATCCTGACTCCGTCATCATAATTAATGCCTTAACTAAAATAACTACCCCTAAAATAGCATATAAGATTATCATAGCAAGCACTCGCGTTAATCTGTAGTTCTCGTAGCCACCTCACCTCCCCTACCTTAAGTTTAGTTTTTTTTAATTAGTTGGTTAGAATAGAAAAGAAACAAAAACTCCTATCAAAACTCTTGATAAAATCAGCTAAATTACGAAAGATAATCAAAAGACCTAGATCCTATGCCCGTTGTAGTTTGAAGAACGACCCTAGGTCATACTTACTACTGTACTTCCAATAGTTTTAAGTATACTTAGGCCCAGCAAAACATAAATTTTAAAACCCACTGATCGGCGCGCAAGGAGGAAGGCCCGCAACGACGCGAATCAAATCGCAACCGACCTCTAGGCCCCGCATCATGTCCCAAAATATGTGGCATCCTAAGTAGTCCAGGGTTGTCCATCCTGAATGCATGCGTTGCTTACTTACATAGCTAATTTCCTGTAAAACATAGAAAGAAAGTCGTCAACAAATATGTTGAGTGAATTCACAGGTTTTGTATAAGTATGGGGTTTGATAAACTATTTATGTTTGTATTATTGAAATGTTATTCAATAAATAAATGTTTGCAGGTTTTTGCAAAAATATAAGATTGTAGGGTTGTTACCCTAAAATACAGTTTTATGTGGATTGTTATCCAAAATATAAGTCTGGTTGTTTACCAGTATATAATAGATAACCAGAATGTTTTTCCGGTACAAAACAGTTGTAGGATATGTTAATCCTAAACAGTAAGTGGGAATACTTAGACTATGATCCCCTGAAAGGTGAGCTAAACCTCGCAGGTTAAAGTAACGCGACCTAACCCTATAACCAAACCACAACCAAAACTTATGCTGTTTGCCTGAAGGACATTTAAGTATACGCTCCATCCATAGGAGGGTCGTCACGGCAATAAGACTATTCGTATACTCAGTGGCTAGAGTCACCTAGCTAATGGTTATAGTTTGCATGACATAAGGACTTTTCGTGCATACATTGTGAGTCTGGGTCCGTACTAGGATTCGTTGTCTAATTCCCAAAACAGTTGTGAAAATGTTATTTCATATCAAACAGTTGTATAAAGCAATAAAGCATTTATATAATTTGCTGCATGTGTTCGCATGCAGTTTCTATGTTTACACCCCTATGTTTAAAAGCATAAAACATTTGCAAAGTAGGGGCTGTGAACTCACGGTGATTTGCTCGGTATGGAAAGCTAGCAGCCGACAGGTAATAGCCCAAGGTGTGTTAACCTATATACAATAAATGTATTAACATAAGTACGTTTGATTTGTTTAATCACTTATGTTAACAATTTGTTTATTCGAAGGAACTGTTGGTTTCTTAATCGCATTAGTTGTTGGTTAAACATTATTGGAAATATTTGTAATATTTCCTTAGTCTATACTTTGTTAAGTGCATATATACTTGTGTAACTGTATATGTATATGGATTATCGTATCATCCCTTTTTGTACATATATTTGTTCTATATATGTATACTTATGTAAATATACTTATTGTATATTATTAGGTCGTACGTTTGTTAAACTTGTAATCCATTTGTATATATATGTAAATATATAGTTACAAGTGTCGTATGTATATATATATATACCTATATATATATAATTTCAACACGTCGTTTACGTATATAAATATGTAAGTTTTCATTTGTTAAGAAAACGTCCATTGTGAATATAATTCCAAGTGTCGATTTGTGTATACTTATATATAAACATATGTTTTCGTGTATATATATATATATATATATATTGTAATATGTTGTTTACGTATAAAAAATGTTATACGTTTTACTTGTTATAGAACCTTTATCGCATTTAATTCCGTTACTAAACAAAATACTCGTTGTCGGGTCCAAAATCGTTACTTAGAGTTCAATCCATTTCATAGCCTTTAAACTCGCGTCGTTTCACGTTTATTTTATATACAAAGTCCGTACATATATATGTGATACATACATATATATATATATATACATATATATATATATATATATATATATATATATATATATATATATATATATATATATATATATATATATATATATTACTTATCGTTTGTTTGTGCGAGTTAGTAAGTCCAATGTCCGTGTCTCGGTTTTATCTCGGTTATAATGTTATCAATGGTTTATTACGTCTCGGTAATGTCTCGTATCAATTTTACTCGTCAACGGAATCATATAAAGTTTAAAAGTCCAAGTCAGAGTGTTGACCAAGGGTGGTGATCCGCCGGATCAACCCATTGAGTCATCGGATCGGGCTCCATTTATTGTGATCCGTCGGATCAATCTAGTTTTTATGTGTTATGCACCTAGTTTTGTCATTATGCACCTAGTTTTGCCATTATGCACCTATGCCATTATGCACCTAGTTTATATTGGGATCTGCCGGATCGTTTAGGGATTCGCCGGATCCGTGTGGTTTTCACTTGATCCGTCGCTTCGTTATAATGCAAATAGGCGTGTTTTAGCTTGGGATCCGGCCCGCCGGATCCATTCGTTTTACAGAACCTGTTCGAACAGGGCAAAATACATACTTGATCATTTTGGTTCCAAATCGTTTTTATCATATTACCAATAGATTATAACAACGAAATATGACGTTTTTAACAACTTATCAACTCATTTTAACTAGTTTACACATATTAATTTTGGATTCAAAGTTTTGGTTTTATAAAACCATTTTCAAGAAAATTCACATAATCATCAAATTATCATACTATATACATGTATTATGTTGTAAAGATAACATATATAACGAGATTTAGTAGTGGAATAGTGATAAACGCTCAAAAGTACTATATTTTAGTAGTATTTTACCCCTGTTCTTGGATATTTCTATTGCATTTTATTAAGAATAGATATTAATTTCGTTCATATTTGCAATTAGATGTGGAAATTGAGCGTTTATGAAGAAAGGAATGGAAAACAGTCAATAAACAAGCTAAACGATACATAGTTGAAGAATAAAGTGAAGCCGAAATGAAGAAATGAGGAAAAATCAAGAAACCGGTTGGAAAATGCATCCATACAAAGTCCATACGCCGTATGGATTGCAGTGCAGAAGGCCCAGGTCACGCGGACTTGGGCTGGGCTTGAAATCAATCCATATGCCGTATGGAAATCCATACGCCGTATGGATCAAAAACCACAGAAGTATAAAATCGCGAAAAAAACCCTAAAACGATAGTTTTTTTCTATTTTTCGTATTTTATTATTTCCAGACGACTTTAGGGTTTTTATTTCGTAAATTAGGGTTATTTTGGAGGTACGAAGGGTGAAGATCGAGGATAGTTCATCTAAATCTTTCGTAGTTCATCGTTATTGATTCGGTATACTTTCGTTTCTTTATTTCATTGAAGAATTTGATTTATTTGAATCTGATGTATATTGTTATCATGATGAATTGAATATCCAAAGTGATTGTGTAGTTGATTGAACTTAGATTATGATTATTGAACGATTATAATTGCGTATTGACTAAGTTATTTAATTGAAAACGGTTATATTACTCGTGAATCCTTGTTTGTTGGTGACTAGTTATTATTGTTGCTCAACGTGGTTGATAATATTATTGAGATTGAGTTCCTTTAATGTTATGAATTATTGATGATTAGAATCTAGGTTTTGATCATTGCTAAATAGATTGAGTTTGATAGGTTGAGTATATGATAATTATCTACTTTAAAATGAATGAGACAATAAGTAATTATTGGGTATTGTTGAGTCATACCAATAGAGTTAATTATAATAAAATGTGAATGTTTAATGCATGATTTAGGGAAAGGCACACAATTGACTGATCATCTTGTGACATTGGAATCAGTGTTTAATGTTGGACCCTAGGTTGTAGAAATTAGTTTGACCCGAACCGTTGGCTAATTCACATTCAATTTAATATCATTGAAGAATTTGGTATTAAGTTGATCTAAAAGAATCACAATTAGATAATCAATACGTAATGAATCGGGGAATATGAATCTGAGTGATATTAATTATACAATTACTTGTTCCTTCCAATTAGTATTTATTATTATTTATTTATTATTTTAATTTAAGTTTTATTTAAGATTAATTATTTTAAATAAATGTTTTCTAAACAAATGTTCGCACGGAACTAAAACGCCCCTCATATTTACTGCTTTCTAGTTAATTGTTAATTTCTATTTTAAATAATCCACCATTCCCTGTGTTCGAATCTGAATTACCGAATCTATATTTACAATTGATCGGGTATTCTTGCCTGGTTGCTTGAAAGTATTTATTAGGTATTTCTATTTATAAATTATAAAACAAGACGCGCTTTCATAGCATATCAAATAGGTTGTAGAAATTTTGCTCACTTTGAGTTTAGGATGATGGTGAGCCGAGGTGATGATGATCTAGTGATGATGATGATGTTGAGATGAATCTGTGATGATTATGATTATAAGTTGATGATGATAATGATACAAGATTATATCTAGCAAAGTAGTGATGGATGAAGATTATTTAACCTAATGATGATGATGATGATGGATTGAAGAGGAGATGAAGCTCTGCTTCTTTTCTTCTGCTTCTGCTTGTTCCAGTCGACACACACAAGCACATATAGAGTTTGTAGGTGAGGATGAATTATTGATGGTGGTTGTGATCTGTATGTGTGGGTTTGAGAGGGAGGGAACGATAGATATAAAAATATGAGACGGTATGGTTTTGAAATAGGAAGCTGTCCCTCAAATAATTGAGTTTTGGTGATATTTTTAGCCCGTTAATTTCGAGTACGGGTATAATTATTGCAATATAAAATATAACATTTTATATTTTTATTTTGTAGATGCTCTCCTGGTTCGTTATTTATGTTCAGAAAAATGAGATTATCATTATTTTTGATAGTTGTACATATTTGTACATTTTACTGCGCGCAGCGCAGTTAATTGGGCGCCAAATTTCAGTCAAATTATGATTTCATATTTTGAGGTAATGTTCTAAATACTTTTAAACGATTGGTAAAAATAAAATTTCTGTGATTTGCGATCTCTGAATATGTTTTAAAATTGTTTCTGTTCGTTTTATAATATGTTTTATATAAAACGTATATCTAAGTCGTTTTATCTATATGTTATAGATATATTAATACTCGTAATTAATAATTGAATTATTAATTATCTTTGTGTCATGAACTTTTGTTAATTATTTTTGTCGGGTTCGTTCCGATATATTTGTACGTAACTTTTAATACTTACGTATTACGTGATACTTTTTGTTTAAAAGTATTTGGGCTTGCTAGGCTTACATCACATCAAAAAGTTTTGTTTAAACTTAACCAGGAAATTAGCATAAGAATGCACATGCTTAAGGTTAAACTTATACCTAATTTGGAGAGTTGTCACATTCTCCCCCCGTTAGGGAAATCTCGTCCCGAGATTTAAGTTGTGTCGTGAGTCGCGGTCACGGGTTCAAATAGTTGAGGATACTTCTTGCGCATTTCATCCTCACGTTCCCAGGTGAACTCTGGGCATCGTTTCGAGTTCCATCGAATTTTGACAAGTTTGATCCGACTGTTTCGGAGTTTCTGCGTTTTCGTGTCCATTACTTCAAGCGGTTCCTCCACAAAGTTAAGTTTTGCGTCGATATAGATTTCGTCGGGAGGTATGATTAACGCTTCGTGAGATAGAAACTTCTTAAGATTACTCACGTGAAACGTGTCGTTAATATTACTAAGTTCTTGCGGCAGTTTAAGCTTATAAGCTACGGGACCAATCCTTGCTAGGATCTCAAAAGGTCTAATGTAACATGGGTTCAGTTTACCGCGTTTCCCAAATCGTACAACTCCTTTCCAAGGAGATACCTTGAGTAGGACTTTGTCACCTACTTGAAACTCCAAAGGTTTCCGTCTATTGTCTGCATAACTCTTTTGTCGGTCTCGTGCCGTTTTCAATCGATTAAGCACTTGAGATATCTTGTCCGTTGTTGGTTGGACTGTCTCAGGACCTGATAACTGTCTGTCGTCCAACTCTGCCCAACAGAGTGGAGATCGGCATTTGCGTCCGTACAACGCCTCAAAAGGTGCCATTTGAATGCTCGTATGGTAACTGTTGTTGTACGAGAATTCTGCTAATGGGAGGTGAACATCCCAGTTTCCTCCAAAATCAATCACACAGGCTCGTAACAAGTCCTCGAGCGTTTGTATCATTCGCTCGCTTTGGCCGTCAGTTTGCGGATGGTAGGCAGTGCTCATATCAAGTCGAGTACCCAATGCTTGTTGGAGTGTTTGCTAGAAGCGAGAGGTGAAACGTGCATCTCTATCGGAGATGATAGACAATGGTACTCCATGTCTAGAAACAACTTCTTTTATATAAATTCTAGTCAGCTTTTCCATCTTATCCGTTTCCTTGATGGCTAAAAAGTGAGCTGACTTTATCAGTCGGTCGACAATCACCCAGATGGTATCCATTCCAGATGATGTTTTTGGTAGCTTCGTGATGAAGTCCATCGTGATGTGCTCCCATTTCCATTTGGGCAGCTCAGGTTGTTGCAAAAGCCCAGACGGCTTTTGATATTCAATTTTGACCTTTGCACAAGTCAGGCATCTACTAACGTAGGTGGCAATATCTAGTTTCATGCCAGGCCACCAATAGAATCCTTTCAGATCGTGGTACATTTTGTCTGCACCAGGATGTATCGAATAATTGGACTTATGTGCTTCGTCCAATATCAGGCTACGTAGTTCATCCACACAAGGAATCCAAATTCTATTCATGAAATACAATATTCCGTTGTCTTTCGACTCCAGTTGTTTCTCCATCCCCTTGAGGGATTCATCCTTCATACGTTCTAGAGTAAAGGCTGCTTGTTGAGCGTCACGAATTTGTGAAATGAGGCTCGAGTGGATCGTCATTCCTAACGCTCGAACTCTTCGAGGTTTTACTCTTTCCTTACGACTTAAGGCATCCGCTACTACATTAGCTTTGCCCGGATGGTACTTGATTTCACAGTCGTAATCATTCAATAGTTCAACCCAACGTCTTTGTCTCATGTTGAGTTCTTTTTGATCAAATATGTGTTGGAGACTTTTGTGATCGGTGAAGATCGTACACTTTGTACCGTACAGGTAGTGTCTCCATATCTTAAGTGCAAAAACGAATGCTCCCAATTCTAGGTCATGCGTTGTATAGTTCTTCTCATGAACTTTCAACTGTCGAGACGCATAAGCAATGACCTTGTCGTTTTGCATCAATACGCAACCTAATCCTTGATGTGAAGCATCACAGTAGACAACAAAATTTTCTACTCCTTCTGGTAGTGACAGGATAGGTGCGGTGCTCAGTTTTTGTTTTAACAGTTGGAAAGCATTCTCTTGCTTTTCGCCCCAATCAAATTTCTTGTCTTTTTGCGTTAGGGCGGTAAGTGGTTGTGCTATTTTCGAGAAGTTCTCGATGAATCGTCGGTAGTAACCGGCTAGCCCAAGAAATTGTCGTATCTCAGATGGAGTCTTTGGGGCTTCCCAATTCTTAATCGCCTCAATTTTGGATGGGTCTACGTGAATTCCTTTGTTATTGATCACGTGACCAAGGAAATGAACTTCACGCATCCAAAACTCGCATTTAGAGAACTTAGCATAAAGCTTCTCTTTCTCTAGTAATCCAGAATCATTCTCAGATGTTGTTCATGGTCTTCCTTCGTTCGTGAGTATATCAAGATGTCGTCGATAAACACAATGATGAATTTATCCAAGTAGGGTTTGCATACTCGATTCATGAGATCCATGAACACTGCTGGCGCGTTTGTCAGTCCAAACGGCATGACTAGGAACTCATAATGACCGTATCGAGTCCTAAATGCAGTCTTTGGGATATCCTCATCCCGTACCTTCAGTTGATGGTAACCAGATCGCAGGTCGATCTTTGAGTAGTAACTTGACCCTTGCAGCTGGTCAAACAAATCATCGATGCGTGGTAATGGGTATCGGTTTTTGATAGTCACTTTGTTCAGTTCCCGATAATCGATACACATTCGCATTGATCCATCCTTCTTTTTGACAAACAAAACCGGAGCTCCCCAAGGTGAAAAGCTCGGTCGGATGAATCCTAAGTCCAACAGTTCTTGCAGCTGTGCAGACAGTTCCTGCATCTCTAATGGAGCTAGACGATAAGGTGCACGAGCAATTGGTGCTGCTCCAGGCACTAGGTCGATATGAAATTCAACCTGCCTTGGGGGTGGTAATCCTGGTAACTCGTTGGGAAATACCCCTGGGTAGTCTCGCACAATGGGCACATCGTCTATGCGTCGCTCCTCGGGTTTCTTATCCACAACATGTACCAAAAACGCTTGGTACCCCTTTCGTAGATACTTACTCACTTTCATGCATGTAATCATTTTCACCATACGATTACTCTTTTCTCCTTGAATCATCAACATCTCTCCTGACGGTAATGGTAGCCGTACAATCTTTTCATAACAGATAATCTCCGCACGGTTCAGTGACAGCCAATCCATACCAACCACTATATCGAAGCTCCCTAGTTCTACCGGTAGTAAGTCTATTTTGAAAGGATGGCCTTCTAACGTTAAGGTGCATCGTGGTACTATTTCTCCTGATTCAATCATCTTACCATCGGCTAGCTCTACAGTGTATCTGTTATCTAGCTTAAGGGATTCGATCTCTAATAGTGGTCTAAATTCAGTGGACACAAAGCTTAAATCAACACCGGAATCAAATAACACAGAAGCAAAATGGTTGTTTACTAGAAACGTACCAGTGACTGTGTTAGGATCCTGATGTGCTTCTGGTGCTCCTAGCATGAACACACGTCCACGAGCTGGCTGGTTGTTGTTGTTAGCCCGATTGTTGTTGTTGGCTCGGTTGTTGTTGTTTCCACGGTTGTTTCCATTGTTGTTGCGGTTATGGGCGTTGTTGGCATTGCGGTTTTGATTGTTAATTCGAGGGCAACGGTTCTGATAATGCCTCGTGTCGCCACACTCAAAACACCCCTGGTTTTGGAGTACAGTGTTTTCCTTAGGGGTAGGGTTAACCTTACCGTTTTGGGTTTTGTGACCCCATCCCTTACAGCTGTCGCAAAACCAGCATTCACCCTCATGGTGTTTGCTACACTTATCACACTTAGGTTTGTTTCCTAAGTATGGCTTTGGTTCCACAATGGTGGCAGCATAAGACTTCGGGTTTCCAGATCCCTTTTTGTTGGCTTGACCCTGACGGTCGTTCCACTTTCGTTTCTTATCTCCAGAACTACCAGCTTCAGCACTGCTCGGCTCAACCTTACCCGATACAGTTTTCTTGGTAAGTGTCCCCATTCTGACTGCCTCGTCGGTCAGACTCTGCGCTAAGGTAACAGCGCTCCTGAATGTGTCAGGCTTGGAGGACGTAACCAAACTCCGGATTTGTGGTGCCAGACCATATACATAACGCTCAATGCGCTTGTACTCGGGTGTTACCATATGTGGCACAAGTTGAGCTAGTTCCTGGAACCTGGTTGTATAGCCAGTGACATCAGCCCCAATCATGGCAATGTTCCACAGCTCAGTCTCAATTTTCTGCATCTCACTTCGGGGGCAGAATTCTTCTAACATCATTCGTTTCAATGTCTCCCATGTCATGGAGTAGGCAGCTGGTCATCCAAGCGATTGGACTTGACTGTTCCACCAAGTCAAAGCTTTATCAGCTAGTGTGGAGGCGACGTATTTTACCGCAGTATCTGGTAGACAATCACTGATGTCCAACACAGAATCCATCTTTTCTATCCAGTGTATGATACCGATAGCACCCTCGGTGCCACAGAAAGGGGGTGGCTTACAAGCCTGAAATGTTTTATATGAACACCCTCGGCGGGTATTCAAAGCAGTCTCAGTGTTAACAGGAGTCGTCCCGCTGTTGTTTACTACTTGATCGCGATTACGACTCGCTTCATACTGAGCAATGCCTTCAGCTATGCGTCTCTCAATCATTTGCTCAGTAGTTTCTTCAGTGTTAGGTGGTGGAATGGTTTCAGGAACAGGAGGTGTAGCCGTTCTTTGGCTGTTCCTAGTAATCCTTCGTTTTGGTGGCATGATTTCCTTCTGCGATGAATAAAATGCAGAAGTCAATGCCGAGATAATGAATGTGATGAACAAGATTTCACATTGTCTATCAAATGAACAGTATGGAGGATTGAAGAATAAGGTTTCACATTATATGTCACACGACTTTGAAACGCCCATATGTATTTAGTACAATATAATCACGTTGGCCAGGCGTCATTAAATAAATCCAAATACATATTTCTTCTCATCGTCAATTAACACAACCAAGTTCCAAGGGATTCAAGATAAAAGTCAATCGTCGAGGTATGATATGTTGCAATGTTTGCAAGAAATGATTTCAAGTGGTTATTGGTTGTTTGTCGTTCTAACACGTGTGTACAGTGTAAATAGGACACTCTAGTCGACAATAATGTAAAGGTTACGAGGTATAAACCAAATATACTTTATATCCTACATTAGGTGAAAACATTCGTACATGGTTTCGTACAAAACTTGATGGATCCTTCTATATCCATATGATAGACGTTTTCAGTACAATACAAGTTAATACAGTACATGCTAGTACTAGTTAGACTTAACTTAGCTACATATAGATCTAGCAAAATGGTTATATTCCTATGACAGTTCTTCGTTAAGTCATTATTAAGCTATCTTTAGCTATGTTCTCTGTCGTAGTTCAGATCTTTTTGCTTTTACTCCTGGTTTAGATTGGGAGAGAAGTAGCGTGTTTCCAACATAGTCTTGTATCGCAGAGTCGTATGACAGATCACATCATTCTCAGTTGAGCATTTGCACAGACGTTTGATCCAAGTCTTGACTCTTTTCTTGCGATCACTAGCTACTTTCTTCCAGAAACGAATTTTATCTTTAACTCGTACAGACAAAGGCCTTTTCGGATTTTCAATTCTAGCTCACGGCTCCTACATTTGAACACCAGCTCCCAATTTTGACCATCCAATCTTTCAGCTTGGTCTCGTACCCTTTCGTACTCCTCTATGTCAACCATGCCGAATTGGTGGTTCTCAATCTCTTCTTCCACAAGTTCCACTATCGGAATTGTTTCCGTATCGACATATACATATTGTATTTGCTCGTCGACGGTTATGTCATCATCTGATGAGTACTCACTTATGACAGGTTCTGCCATTTTTCCAGTTCAAGAGATCAGTAATAGAAAGTGGTCGAGAAGACTCTCCGGTCTCCAGAACAGATGAAATGTCCTCTAAGGCTCTCCAATGCCTATGCATAGGAGGCATCCAGTCTAGGTGAGGGAACCGCCTCTATGGTGGCTCTTCAGGCACAGTCATGGGTGCCTTGTCCCGTGGCGCGAGCAATCCAGTGGGAAGGTCTCCTACGCACTTCCTAGGTGCACGGACCAATCGAAGTCTACAGGAGGTCTCTCCTAAGTGATAGTGTGGCTCGTCAGCAGGATATGCCGGGGCAAAAGGAATCGTGTGTGACGTATGTTAGATGTATGCAAAGTATGTATGCATGTATGCATAAATGTTTCTAGCCAAGGCTATAGTCTAGGTCTCTAAGGTTTTCAGTCACCTAAAGACTTCTAGTTCGCTATAACCAATGGCTCTGATACCAAGTCTGTCACACCCCGCCAAACGGTAATCACGATCAGTACTAATCAAACATGCGGAAGTTTAGGTGACGTGACGGGGCGTGAGCAGTAAAATTAACCAAACAGTACATACATACTCAGAGCATATGGCTATTGCGCAACATAATAGATAAGGATGCCAGTTTTAAGTAGTTGTTACAAAAGTAGTACGACCATGTAAGTCGTACAATAGTAATAGAGTTTTAAAACATTAAGTATTACAATACATATGTTTATAATAAAATTTCAGAAGTATAACTGCAATGTCTGCAGTAATACAGAGGAAATCCTCAAAAGCTATCCCAAAATATGTGGCATCCTAAGTAGTCCAGGGTTGTCCATCCTGAATGCATGCGTTGCTTACTTACATAGCTAATTTCCTGTAAAACATAGAAAGAAAGTCGTCAACAAATATGTTGAGTGAATTCACAGGTTTTGTATAAGTATGAGGTTTGATAAACTATTTATGTTTGTATTATTGAAATGTTATTCAATAAATAAATGTTTGCAGGTTTTTGCAAAATATAAGATTGTAGGGTTGTTACCCTAAAATACAGTTTTATGTGGATTGTTATCCAAAATATAAGTCTGGTTGTTTACCAGTATATAATAGATAACCAGAATGTTTTTCCGGTACAAAACAGTTGTAGGATATGTTAATCCTAAACAGTAAGTGGGAATACTTAGACTATGATCCCCTGAAAGGTGAGCTAAACCTCGCAGGTTAAAGTAACGCGACCTAACCCTATAACCAAACCACGACCAAAACTTATGTTGTTTGCCTGAAGGACATTTAAGTATACGCTCTATCCATAGGAGGGTCGTCACGGCAATAGTACTATTCGTATACTCAGTGGCTAGAGTCACCTAGCTAATGGTTATAGTTTGCATGACATAAGGACTTTTCATGCATACATTGTGAGTCTGGGTCCGTACTAGGATTCGTTGTCTAATTCTCAAAACAGTTGTGAAAATGTTATTTCATATCAAACAGTTGTATAAAGCAATAAAGCATTTATATAATTTGCTGCATGTGTTCGCATGCAGTTTCTATGTTTACACCCCTATGTTTAAAAGTATAAAACATTTGCAAAGTAGGGGCTGTGAACTCACGGTGATTTGCTCGGTATGAAAAGCTAGCAGCCGACAGGTAATAGCCCAAGGTGTGTTAACCTATATACAATAAATGTATTAACATAAGTACGTTTGATTTGTTTAATCACTTATGTTAACAGTTTGTTTATTCGAAGGAACTGTTGGTTTCTTAATCGCATTAGTTGTTGGTTAAACATTATTGGAAATATTTGTAATATTTCCTTAGTCTATACTTTGTTAAGTGCATATATACTTGTGTAACTGTATATGTATATGGATTATCGTTTCGTCCCTTTTTGTACATATATTTGTTCTATATATGTATACTTATGTAAATATACTTATTGTATATTATTAGGTCGTACGTTTGTTAAACTTGTAATCCATTTGTATATATATGTAAATATATAGTTACAAGTGTCGTATGTATATATATATATATTCCTATATATATATAATTTCAACACGTCGTTTACGTATATAAATATGTAAGTTTTCATTTGTTAAGAAAACGTCCATTGTGAATATAATTCCAAGTGTCGGTTTGTGTATACTTATATATAAACATATGTTCTCGTATATATATATATATATATATATATTGTAATACGTTGTTTACGTATAAAAAATGTTATACGTTTTACTTGTTATAGAACCTTTATCGCATTTAATTCCGTTACTAAACAAAATACTCGTTGTCGGGTCCAAAATCGTTACTTAGAGTTCAATCCATTTCATAGCCTTTAAACTCGTGTCGTTTCACGTTTATTTTATATACAAAGTCCGTACATATAGACTATGATCCCCTGAAAGGTGAGCTAAACCTCGCAGGTTAAAGTAACGCGACCTAACCCTATAACCAAATCACGACCAAAACTTATGTTGTTTGCCTGAAGGACATTTAAGTATACGCTCTATCCATAGGAGGGTCGTCACGGCAATAGTACTATTCGTATACTCAGTGGCTAGAGTCACCTAGCTAATGGTTATAGTTTGCATGACATAAGGACTTTTCATGCATACATTGTGAGTCTGGGTCCGTACTAGGATTCGTTGTCTAATTCTCAAAACAGTTGTGAAAATGTTATTTCATATCAAACAGTTGTATAAAGCAATAAAACATTTATATAATTTGCTGCATGTGTTCGCATGCAGTTTCTATGTTTACACCCCTATGTTTAAAAACATAAAACATTTGCAAAGTAGGGGCTGTGAACTCACGGTGATTTGCTCGGTATGGAAAGCTAGCAGCCGACAGGTAATAGCCCAAGGTGTGTTAACCTATATACAATAAATGTATTAACATAAGTACGTTTGATTTGTTTAATCACTTATGTTAACAGTTTGTTTATTCGAAGGAACTGTTGGTTTCTTAATCGCATTAGTTGTTGGTTAAACATTATTGGAAATATTTGTAATATTTCCTTAGTCTATACTTTGTTAAGTGCATATATACTTGTGTAACTGTATATGTATATGGATTATCGTTTCGTCCCTTTTTGTACGTATATTTGTTCTATATATGTATACTTATGTAAATATACTTATTGTATATTATTAGGTCGTACGTTTGTTAAACTTGTAATCAATTTGTATATATATGTAAATATATAGTTACAAGTGTCGTATGTATATATATATACCTATATATATATAATTTCAACACATCGTTTACGTATATAAATATGTAAGTTTTCATTTGTTAAGAAAACGTCCATTGTGAATATAATTCCAAGTGTCGGTTTGTGTATACTTTATATAAGCATATGTTCTCGTATATATATATATATATATATATATATATATATATATATATATATATATATATATTGTAATACGTTGTTTACGTATAAAAAATGTTATACGTTTTACTTGTTATAGAACCTTTATCGCATTTAATTCCGTTACTAAACAAAATACTCGTTGTCGGGTCCAAAATCGTTACTTAGAGTTCAATCCATTTCATAGCCTTTAAACTCGTGTCGTTTCACGTTTATTTTATATACAAAGTCCGTACATATATATGTGATATATATATATATATATATATATATATATATATATATATATATATATATATATATATATATATATATACTTATCGTTTGTTTGTGCGAGTTAGTAAGTCCAATGTCCGTGTCTCGGTTTTATCTCGGTTATAATGTTATCAATGGTTTATTACGTCTCGGTAATGTCTCGTATCAATTTTACTCGTCAACGGAATCATATAAAGTTTAAAAGTCCAAGTCAGAGTGTTGACCAAGGATGGTGATCCGCCGGATCAACCATTGAGCCGCCGGATCGGGCTCCATTTATTGTGATCCGTCGGATCAATCTAGTTTTTATGTGTTATGCACTTAGTTTTGTCATTATGCACCTAGTTTTGCCATTATGCACCTATGCCATTATGCACCTAGTTTATATTGGGATCTGTCAGATCGTTTAGGGATCCGCCGGATCCGTGTGGTTTTCACTTGATCCGTCGCTTCGTTATAATGCAAATAGGCGTGTTTTAGCTTGGGATCCGCCGGATCCGTCTGGGGTCCGCCGGATCCATTCGTTTTACAGAACCTGTTCGAACAGGGCAAAATACATACTTGATCATTTTGGTTCCAAATCGTTTTTATCATATTACCAATAGATTATAACAACGAAATATGACGTTTTTAACAACTTATCAACTCATTTTAACTAGTTTACACATATTAATTTTGGATTCAAAGTTTTGGTTTTATAAAACCATTTTCAAGAAAATTCACATAATCATCAAATTATCATACTATATACATGTATTATGTTGTAAAGATAACATATATAACGAGATTTAGTAGTGGAATAGGTTGTAGGAATTTTGCTCGCTTTGAGTTTAGGATGATGGTGAGCCGAGGTGATGATGATCTAGTGATGATGATGATGTTGAGATGAATCTGTGATGATTATGATTATAAGTTGATGATGATAATGATACAATATTATATCTAGCAAAGTAGTGATGGATGAAGATTATTTAACCTGATGATGATGATGATGGATTGAAGAGGAGATGAAGCTCTGCTTCTTTTCTTCTGCTTCTGCTTGTTCCAGTCGACACACACAAGCACAGATAGAGTTTGTAGGTGAGGATGAATTATTGATGGTGGTTGTGATCTGTATGTGTGTGTTTGAGAGGGAGGGAACGATAGATATAAAAATATGAGACGGTATGGTTTTGAAATAGGAAGCTGTCCCTCAAATAATTGAGTTTTGGTGATATTTTTAGCCCGTTAATTTTGAGTACGGGTATAATTATTGCAATATAAAATATAACATTTTATATTTTTATTTTGTAGATGCTCTCCTGGTTCGTTATTTATGTTCAGAAAAATGAGATTATCATTATTTTTGATAATTGTACATATTTGTACATTTTACTGCGCGCAACGCAGTTAATTGGGCGCCAAATTTCAGTCAAATTATGATTTCATATTTTGAGGTAATGTTCTAAATACTTTTAAACGATTGGTAAAAATGAAATTTCTGTGATTTGCGATTTCTGAATATGTTTTAAAATTGTTTCTGTTCGTTTTATAATATGTTTTATATAAAACGTATATCTAAGTCGTTTTATCTATATTTTATAGATATATTAATACTCGTAATTAATAATTGAATTATTAATTATCTTTGTGTCACGAACTTTTGTTAATTATTTTTGTCGGGTTCGTTCCGATATATTTGTACGTAACTTTTAATACTTACGTATTACGTGATACTTTTTGTTTAAAAGTATTTGGGCTTGCTAGGCTTACATCACATCAAAAAGTTTTGTTTAAACTTAACCAGGAAATTAGCGTAAGAATGCACATGCTTAAGGTTAAACTTATACCTAATTTGGAGAGTTGTCACATCTATGATGCAAATGGCGAGGGTTCAAGTTCCACTGCAACCACTTTCTTTATAATTCAACTTTTTTAAATTTCGTAAATATTTTAAAAACACTTTAAGCTCTATGCTTAATTAAGAACCATATTTATGTGGATTGGTAGATAAAATATGACAATGGGCCTAAGTGGCCCGTCAGTGATTCCAAACTGCCTTTCAAAAAAAAAAAAACCTCTTTAAGCATTAGCAATCATATTTATGTGGATTCATTTATGGATGTATAGCTAAACAAGTCTGTAAGTTTATTCATAATTTCTAAATTGGAAAACGATTATAAATTTAATTTTCTACTTCTTTAGCATTATATAATCGATGTTCTACTGTCAAGTACTACCTCCGTCCCACCCAAAGTGTCATGTTTTGACTTTTCAAAGTCTTTCTTTTTCAACTTTGACCTTAAATATCTTTGTTTGTGTTATATAATACATTATAAAAATTATACCAATGAAAATACATTTAAAACCCAACTTATTCATATATTTTGCATCAAGTATTATACTCCCTCCGTCCCAAAATAATTATCTCTTTTTGACTTTTTGAAGTCTTTCATTTTCAACTTTGACCTTAAATATCTTAGTTTGTGTTATATAATAGTTGATAAAAAATTATATCATTGAAAATACATTTAAAACCCAATTCATTCATATATTTTGCATCAAATATTAGATAACACAAACGAAGATATTTAAGGTCAAAGTTGAAAATGAAAGACTTCAAAAAGTCAAAAAGGGACAATTATTTTGGGACGGAGGAAGTATAACACAAACAAAAATATTTAAGGTCAAAGTTTAAAAAGAAAAATTTTGAAAAGTCAAAACGTGACACTTTGGGTGGGACGGAGGGAGTATATTTTTAACGTCAAATGATTTTGGCCCCCCTAACAATATGTTCAAGCTCCGTCCCTGGTTCCACCGATGGGAGTGGCCTTATAGTTTTTATAAAAAAAAATGGTATACGTAAACGTTAACTTTAATTCAACTTTAAAAGATAATGAAGTGTACTTTATCGAATGATGATGAAATTTTTTTATCAAACTATTATGGAGTGTCTTTTAAAAGTTTAGCCAACTACACTACGATATTTGTGAATGATGATGTAGAGTTTTTTTAGCGAATGATGATGCGGTTTTTTTTAGCAAACGATGATGCCGTAATTTTTTTTATCAAATGATGATGCAATGTTTTTTAGCGAACGAAGATGCAGTGTTATTTAAGAATTTAGACAATACGATGTAGTGTTTTTATAGTGAACCATGATGCGCTGTTTTTTTAGCGAACGAAGATGCAGTGTTATTTAAGAGTTTAGGCAATACGATGCAGTGTTTTTATAGTGAACGATGATGCAGTGTTTTTTTAGCGAACGAAGATGCAGTGTTAGGTAAGAGTTTAGACAATACGATGCAGTGTTCTTATAGTGAACGATGATGCAGTGTTTTTATACCGAACGAAGATGCAGTGTTATTTAAGAGTTTAGACAATACAGTGCAGTGTTTTTTCAGCGAATGAAGATTCAGTGTTATTTAAGAGTTTAGACAATACGATGCAGTATTTTTATAGTGAACGATGATGTATTGATGTAGTAGATCGAACAATTATAAACTGACTTTCGCAATTTGTGTACGATAACAAAAACAAATGTTTAAACTAAGATGCAGTGATTTTTATCTAACGATGGTGTAGTATATTTTTATTTAACTATGATGTGGTACCTTTTATTAAATGATGTTGTATATTTTGTGAGACTTGTTAAATATAATACAATGTTTTTTTATAAAATTACAAGGCAAAGAAACCCACATGTTTATTGTCCATTTTTTATTTTAATAGTTTGACTCTACTTGATGGAATCACATGCTCCAAGCAAACCTATCATACTTTTTCAAAAGTATGTGCTGGTGTTTTCAACATGTCAGAACAAAAGAAACAAAAGCAAGACAAGACAAGACAATACATAGTCTAATGAAGTATGTACATGGACAAAATGCTTTAAAAAAACTTCTTTTAAAATCATCCATATGAAGAAGACATAATTTAGTTAAATAACAATTTGAGAAACCGTGAAACTCGACATGTACTTAAAAGGTGACAAAAAATATGGCCGGAATTTCATCGCCGGAATCTTCTTTTAATGCCGGAAAATGTTTTTTAATCGTCGGAAACATGCAAGTCCGGTGTACCACGGAGTGTGTAACTCCCCCAAATTTACTGTTTAGCGGAAGCATACGTTGGGTGTTACTAATTAAATATTAAAGCACACAAGATATAGCAAACGACTCTATATGCGTCGTTTTAACAAAATATATTAATATAAAAAAATGTTTACAACATTTAAAGCTGTACATAGCTCGTGTTCGATTAAATGAGAAATTTCAGTACATGAGTACTTGTACAAAATATACTAATGCAAGAAAATCTCTAATGTATGCATGCTGACTCGAGCTATAGCAATCTTGAGGCAGTCCAATCTACTGCTGGGTACCTGTGATACATGCTAAAATGGGTCAGCTAAAGCTGGTGAGCTCACAGGTTTGAAATCAGATAATATCGTATGAACCGCAAGATTTAAGTAGTGATTTGCAACCAGCAAATAAATAGTAATGTATACAGTCATGAGCACATAGTATGAGCTTAACTCGAGGGTCGGGTCCCATATAGAGAATTCCGAGCGAGGTGCCTCCACGAGTGCCTAATCCACACTCGTCTGAACAATTATTAGTACGTCCGTTTACCCAGTTAGTGCATGCTAACCCGGACGAGGAGGGTCAATCCTATATGGTACCATATACTAATAATCACGCTACAACGTATTACCAAACTATGCTGACGGAGGACTTTGAAATGATTAGTGAAAAACAACTCATGTAGTATATTGTAAAGTTTGTACTTGCGTTCACATGTTAAAAATAAGCATTGAATCACACCCCTGAGTGAAAAGCGGTAAAAAGAGGGGCTATGAGACTCACCTGAGTCTTGAAGCGTTTCGTTAATAACGTACGATGCTTAATCAAGCAGTGAGATGTCGGCAGACAGATAACCTGAGGGTGTCCACGACACGCGATGGTTATTAATATGAGTAGGTAGTTACCAAGACTACCTTTGTAGTTGTTCGTTCAACTATAATGTCCAAATTACTACGATTTGGTTGTTTGATTAACTTGTGTTTTGAAAACGTGTACGGCCCGTTGGTGATAAGTTGTAGTAATAATCTTAACATTATTATTTTGATTTCAAATAGTTATACTTAAAAGTATTTATAAGCTTCAGGTGACGGGGGTCCGGGGGCAGCGCCCCTGGTAAGCGGGGTTCCAGGGGTGGCAACCCCTGGCGGGGTCCAAGGGGCTGGCCCCTGGTTGGGGTCGAGGTGCCAAGTCAGCTCGAAAATTTTTTATTTCTACTAAATTGCTTTGGTGAAAAACGCATCTGAAATTGAATTTGGGTGAAATCAAGTGATAAAATTTTAGGTCTCGACACTTAGTAAAAATTGGTTTGAAACCTTCTGTTTTTAGCGTCACTTATAGCGACACTTAGCGCTTAGGCGACACTCAGGAAGTGTCACATGAAATGACGGATTCTCATTAATGGCGTCACTTGTGCAAGTGACGCATAGAGTGCGACACTTAAGGAAGTGTCGGTTGTAAGTGTCGGTACAAGTGTCATGAGTCACTAAGGTTAGTGATGGGTGAAATCAGTTCTCGATTGTAGGCGTCACTTAGACAAGTGACGCTATAAGTGTCGGTTCATAGTGACGGGTATTGAATTTGCGACACTTAGGCAAGTGTCGGGAAGAAGGGGTTTTATGCGGCACTTAGGCAAGTGACGCAAAATTAGGGATTTTAGCGACACTCAATGCGTCACTTAAGTGACGCACGAAGTGACGCTATACTGCAGTCGTCGTTGAAACACTTAAAGCTGTTGACGGATTTTTGAGCCAAAAATGAGTTTTCCGGCCATAGCTTGGTCCGATTCTTTTACCCAACCCATATATGGACATTATCAACTTATATCAACAACAAATACGTAAAAATGAGTGAAATCGGAGAGTTTCGGGTTTTGTCGGAAACTTACAAAGTGACGAATCGAAAATCCGAAAAGATGAAGTTGTAGATCGTTGCGTGATGGTTCTTTTTCTCCAAAGGGCTTTGCGATCCGGCAGCGTTTGGTGGTGCTTTTTGAAGGATGAAGGTGATGGTGGTTGTTTGTGTTTTGAGAGAAAAAGAGGAAGGAAAAAGAAGATGGTGATGATGAATGAGATGGAAAAGTGGGGGAAATCCCCATTTGGGGAGGGCATGGGGCCGGCCCACATGGGCCCACCCATGTGTGGTTGGCGCCTAACTTTCGTTCCTGTGTATTCGCGTTCCGTGTGGTATTTGTTTTCTCGGTAGTTTGAATGTTTAAATACTTTTATGTACGTTTAATTATAAGTTTTAAAATACAATTATCTATTCGATATTTTTGTCGAAATATTTCACCAAATACTTGTCAATTGAGTTATATAATATAACTTAGTTTTGTTTCCGTTGTTTATGCGTTTAACCTTTTTAATAGCGAAGGCTTGTTTATATGACACGGAATGAATACGAAATATTATCAAATAATATTTTGGATATAATAGCGTTATTAAATAATATTATATTATTTAATAAAATGGTTCACCAACGTCCGTATTTAATTGATTCGAATTACATTCGAATTAAAAGGCGTACGATTTAATCAAATCGTATAACTGTATATATTCAACAATATATATATAAATTGATACATCAATTAGCCTAACCCAGAACTAATTACATGTATTACACTTGATTAGGCCATAATTAATAGTCCTAATTTGACGGGTGTCACAGAGTGAGATGACTGAGCTCCGACGTCGAAAATGGCAGTGATAACTCAAGATTTGGCGGAGTTTGGTGTTCACAGGGTGGTAACGTGTGTGAATGATTTAGATTTATTGGGGTTATTGATAAAGGATCCGAAGAATAATTGGAAGGAGGTGACGGAGGGCTAAGATAGTGTTGGTTGTGGTGCATAGGCGATGGCGATGGCGAAGACCTAGGGTTTTAGTCGGTGTAAGGATGGCGGTGGTTGTGGTTGTCGGGCGGTGCTGACGACGACGTCTGTGGTCGAAAGGTGGTGGCTGTGGTCAAAAGGTGGTGGCGGGCGGCGACATTCTGGAAGCATGAAATAGGATAAGAGGTGAAGGCAGATAGTTGAAAGATATTTAAAAAAAAAAAGGTAGGATAAAATTACAATGTTACCCTTAATGAGGTGAGGTTTAGATAATTAGGTGTCAACTCAATATTGGCTGACTTTCATTCCCTCTCTAAAGGGTGTTCCCCTCTGAACCACACCCAATATACAAGGATGGAAAAAATTACCAATATTTGTAGGTCTATTTTATGTCTGTGTAATTAGTCTTGTATAGTATTATTCATCGGATAATGAAGACGACCAATTACAAATATATTGTAAACGTATGTTTATTTGTTATATAAACAAAATTACTATTAATGTTCAAATTCAGATGTATTTTATGTAATATAAAAAATAGATAAAAAAAATCATGACCTTTCCTACCATTAATCCAATTGTAAGCTTATCCAAATCCGTTAATAAAACCAAATATAATTAATGATTTATGATGTCACTAAATCCTATAATTTAGTTAATTAGATAAAATGTTGATTAGGTTTTTGATGACATCATCGAGTGTTTCTTATATATAATTTATAAGATATTTATAAGTCGCAGTTAAAAAAAAAGGGGAGTAATCAATTTTTTTAGTTAATTACGAATTCAGTTTTCAATACAAACAACAATCTCAAAATTTAATAAGGAACAATTTTTCAAGTTATAAAAAGTTGATATAAGTTACAATTAAATTTGTCACTAAAAAAACGCAAATAATTATTTAGCTTAGGGGTAAAATAGTCATTTTCATCATTAAGATATTTTATTCAGCATAAAAAGTAAACAATATTATTCATTTACTGAAAACTGCAAATAGTCATTCATACCCATACTGCCATCTATATCCATATAGAACTTATATAGAAAAAAAGTAAACAGCCCCATAATCTCAACCGTTGAATTTTATATAGAACTATCCTGATTGGCACCACTTCATTTTATATGTACACTGCATTTTATGTAAAATGCAGCGAATCTGAACCGTTGATCACATAAATCAATGGTTAGGATTGCATATCCGTTTATCCCTTCAAAATGCATACGACCTCATAAACTTACCAAATTTTTTTATTTAAAGGTTGTGTTTGGCATAACAGCTTATTGTAGCTTATAGAAGATTAAACTTATTTTTTCATAAGCTCAAACTAATAGTGTTGTTTAGTTAACAAAAATTTAAGAATAAGCTACATAAAATGGCTTATAAAAAATAAGTTTGAAACTTATGAAAGGAGAAATAACATAAATACCCATAATACAATCATTTATTATGTGTTTTTTGTCCTATAATATCAATTCACATATTTAAACTCTAACTACTTTTGCCAAACATTTATAAAAAAAATAAAGTACAGTTTCAAATATAAGCTCGAACTGTCAGCTACTATGTCAAACACACCTAAAATTTATATTATACATAAATTAGAATTTTTCGTAAACAATTTTGACATCTATAAAATGACAATTATGGAGTATCATTGTTAAGGTCGGTTTGTTGCAATGTATTGTATTATGAATTTATATATGATTATTAAACTTAAGATAGTCACTTGTGTTTTAGTGTCCATCTAATTAACTAAATAAGGTTTATGATCATAAAAAAATAATTTAACATCATTTTTCTATGTTAGCAATGTATTTTATAATTACATAAGTCTATATTCTTAATGATGATTCAATAAGTAAGCCAAATATCTGAAAATGATTCCGAAGTTATATATTTTGTTATAATAATTTTATACTTTGGGTGAACCATGTATCACATATTTTTGAGAAAGTAATCACTTATATTTAAGATCTACAATAAATAATTTTTGTTAGCATTGTCATTTATCAATAATTTTATAAATAATTATAAGAGTAGATCATTTAAATCATCTATGAACTCTTCACTAGTCGACGGTCATCTGTGACTTTCAAAAAGTATTGAATTGTGAGAATTCTGAAACTTATATTTACCAGTAGTCTAAAAGGACTACCGGTGAAGAAAAGTTTCAAAAACTAAATCATTTTAATAATACATGTGGCTTATTGATGAACAAAAATTATAAAAACTGAGCAGTTCAAATACTTTTTAGGAGTAAGGATAACCACTAAGACAACGCGAAAAGCACAATAATGAGTGATATAATCTACTCTAATTACAAGCATACTATTAGATTACCCGCGCAGCCGCACTAAGCGACGATAGCGAATGAGAAAATAACATTGCTTAGTGATGATCTTGAAGGATCCAGACACTTTCGGTTTAAAAGATCATGACGGGTTACGAAATTTGGATGATCATATTTAAATTTATGTATCTGCTTAGAAAAAAATTGACATGTAATTATGTGATTGGTACCTGTTTGAGAAAAGACTATAAAAAAGAAAAGATTTCAAAAAGAGGAAAAGACTATAAAAAAGAAAAGATTTCAAAAAGAGGAATGCACTTGATTCAATTTAGATTAGCAGGGTAGTTAAGTAATTTTCGATCTTCAAAATTTTAAACCTTTAAGTTTTTAGTACAAACCTTTTATAAGGGTTAAAGATTAAGATTAAAGGGATTATTATATCTTAATATCAATTGTTAGCCACTTATGAATAATAAGTGTTTTGTCTTTTTTTTTATATCAATTGTTAACCACTTATGAATAGTATGTGTTTTGTCTTTTTTGACAAAATAAAAATACTCCTATATATAATAATATGTATATATGTGATGAAAGTGAAGTTTTGATCATAAAACTATACTCGCTTAATTGGTAAAGATTTTGTGGTAATGGGAGGTTGGGGGGGTGCATGAATTCAAGCCCAACATGCTTTAACTTGTTATCTTATATAGTTATATGCTAGGTAGATTTTTAGGCCGTGCTAAGCACGGCCCATGTCGAATCTTATAACATCTTTAAGGTTAAACAAGTGTCGTTAGTGTATAGATAAATATAGAAGCAATCTTCATACATATTTAGGAACATGTTTAGTTATTAACCTTAACATGTAATTTTGTAATATCAAATATAACACGATAAAAAAAAACAAAAATAGCTATAAATAAACAATTGCCATCTACTAAAAAATTAAAGAAAAAACATCTTTGGTGATTAACCTTTACATTTTACAACCATTAGGAAGTATGAAGTTCATATATTATATAACTAAAGGTTTTCAAAAAAATAAAAGATGGCACCAAAATTATAAATCAGCTTTAGTGCTTTACCTTGACGTAGATAGGTAACAAAATATTTTAGAGCAATAAGTATAGTGAACAAACAAAACGTATTTTCTAAGGGTGTTTATAGTTTGGGAAAACAAAACATCTTAGATTTAAAAGCGGGATCATTGTACACAGAGGTAAAAGTTAAATTAAAAGTTGAATGGTCAATGATGTAAAGTACGGTAAATAGATATTGTTTCTTTATTACAGTAATATTTTTATTTTATTTTTTTTATTTTTTTTTTATTTTTATTTTTTTTGTGTTCAAAATACTTTGAATATAAAATCAAATCATATCAAGGACACATTGAAGGAGATTTTATTTTTAAGGACAAGATCATTCTAAAGCCATTTCTACATCTTCATCTTCATCTTCATCCACTCCTAGTCCCACCAACTCCAAGTCACCCTATACATACGTCCATCACGTACCGCCACCAAACACCCACCCTACATATAGTAATTTAAACAACTCACCTTTGAATTAAGGGAAAATCTAACTAGTGCCCTTAGGGCATTAATTAAGAAGCATTTAATGAAGTAAATTTTTCATAAATAATACTCCGTATAAATCATAATTAATATGTATGTATAATAGGAAATTAGTGAGTTTAATAAATGATTTTTGTGATATATTTGGAATGTTTTAGTAAATTTAATGAGGCTTAACATATGCCCTTAGGGCACAAGTTAGCCAATCCCTTGAATTAATTAAGGGTAATTATAATGTTCATTATTAAATCTACAAGGCCAAAATGCATTTTGGTACCCTGAACTTGGCTAACCGGGTTCTCTACTACCCTGAACTTGTAAAGGTACACTATGGTACCCTCAACTTGGAAAAATGGTTTTTTTACTACCCTGACTCGGTTGACTCGGTCATGTGCAAAACATGTGACCCATTTCAGTTAAAAAGTTAACGGAACAAAAAAATCATGTTAGCTTGAGTTCTCAATTAATCAGTTGCAAAGCTTCTCTTTCTAACGGTGGAAATCAAAATAGAAGATAACCAAAATTAAAGATCCCGATTGAAAGTTTGAAACACATGCCTTCGTGAATATTATGGGAAGGCGAACACATATAATGAAATAAATTCCATTACTAATTGAATGGTGGGTGGAGGGATTTGAATCATAAAAAATAGCTCTTATCTAGCTATCTGATTTATTCCATGTTTTGGTATGCGTATACACATGAAATAATGAAATAAATTCAATTCATATTTTATTCTTAATGATGTTCTTTAATTCCGGCTGATCGAAAACTCATTTCAACGTGTTTATCAAGTGGGGACTGTGAAATTGAAACCCTTAAAATCATAAGATCTATAGCTATGAGATTTATTGAACCCAGAATCTAATCCGAGATAAACATTACAAGATGTTATCAACAATTACATATATTTTGGCCTCGATATCTACGATGTCATTCATTCAAAGTTACTGTATAATTTATTCTTCGCATAAAGTTGTTTATAAATCACATTTGATAGGAAGAAGTTGTTGGTACTCAGTTGTGAAAAGTCAACTTACCCTTTCTTAACGTGAATTTTTTCGTTCCGTTAACGTTTTAACTGAAATGGGTCACATGTTTTGCACATGACTGAGTCAACTGAGTCAGGGTAGTAAATTAACCATTTTTCCAAGTTGAGGGTACCATAGTGTACATTTACAAGTTCAGGGTAGTAGAGAACCCGGTTAGCCAAGTTCAGGGTACCAAAATGCATTTTGGCCAATCTACAAATCCAAATATTTCTTGTAGGATATCTATAGTATATAGTATGGTCACATTATAATGATCGATGAATGATAAATTATGATATAACAAACATTAAGCTTTTAAGGTTACCAATCAAATCAGCCACTGAAAAATTGATATACATATTACAAATAACAATTTTTAGTGTACAACTTTCACATAGAGTTCCAAAAGCTTTAGGGTCTGTTTGGCGCGAAGCTTTTAGGAGCTTTTAAAAGCTTTAGCTTTTGATTTTATTTCTAAAAGCTCATGTACAAATAAAAGCTCCGTTTGGAAGTAATTAGTGAAGCTTTAATTTTCATTTCAAAAGCTCTTTTTTTTTTTTGAAAGGCAATTTTTGGATCACTGACGGTGGCCCATTAGCCACCCACCCGATCATCACCATTATGCACCCTCGAGAAGAAACCCTACTCCGTCCCCGACCCAAGTGCCGACAGATCCGGTTGTCGAAGCGGGTAAAACTCCTCACCCCGGAGCCCAAAGGCCCAAGGGATTTTCCATAATCTGAGTAGCGTTTAAAATAGGTAGGTGCTTTTTGCTATTATAATTACTGATATGCACCCTATCTGTGTGCGAAGATTACAAGCGTCATGCATGTTCTTTTATTTAATAATACTCAGATTATATTTAATAATAACTTCATGATATGCATACACAATTCTCAATATATTAAAAATAGTATATTAAGTAATGGAAGATTCCATAGCAGACATGCTACATATGAAAAAATAATACAATTAATGTATTAATTAATAGAAGATATATCTATTAATAAGAACGTGAATCCTTTAAGTATCATATTACTTATTACATGTATCTAATAAAGTAAACAATTTGATTCAAGTTTAACAATACTCTTTTATGTCATTTTACATTATTCAATTATAGCTACAGCTGATCTGCCAAACACATCTCAACTCATATTAAAAGCTACAGCTAAAAGCTTACAGCTACAGCCTCCAGCTACAGCCTACAGCCACAGCCTATAGCTAACAGCTACAGCCTACAGCTAGTTACGCCAAACATACCCTTAATCTATAAAGATAAAAATATTAAATGCATATAAATTTTCCGATACAAAAATATCTCAAACAAATTATGAGTGAATCACAATTCACAACCATATACGCATCTTCTCATAAACTTTACATCGGTTTTTTTACAAGTACTCTATTATATTCATTACATAATTCTAAATCAGTTTAATGATTTAATTGATCTCATAATAATAATAATAATATTAATAATAACGTATCTCGATAGCAAAATATATACAAGTATCTTTTTTTATATCTACAAACATCCCACCTTTCTTTCTTTGATATTCGTTCTGCCACCCCTTCTACAAAATATGCACAAGCTAATGCTACTCCATACCTCCACCAAATTGGTCATCCCTAACTTCTTCGTCACCATCACCACCAAGTACAGCGTCATGAGGATGAAAAAAGATACCAATATGAATATTAAACGAAGAACAAAAGCCTCTTCAAAACTTACCTAAGGTGTACTTTGACATGTTTTTGTTTGAATAATGGTAGATAAAGAGCGTTAAATAATGTAAGGCCCCTTTCCTTACGCAAACCGAAACATATCATATTATATACTATTCGGTGGAAGCGCGTCCCCAAAACATAATTACCGATTTACATAAGTCCAAAAGTACCAAGTTTTTAAAACATTTACACACATATTTAAGTTTAGTTACAAACATTTACTAAACAACCGGGCGTTAAGAAAACTATTCAAAACCAAAAGTTAGATTCCCAAAATTGTCAGAGTAGCGCTATGACAGTCAACCATCCCATTAAGCATCTACAACCCGGTCCACACCTATTAAAAGCCTGCAAAAAGATTAACAACGAGGGATTAGCCAATGCTAAGTGAATGGAACCGTAACTGACGGTTCAATTCAGAAATAACAAGCCTACAACGCACAAACCAAACCAACAAATAATGCTTACAGCCTAAAGCATCGTAAACAACAATCACACAAATTATGATTACCGCCTAAAGCTTCGCAATCATAAACACGTATCGTCAAAGAGGACCGGCGGCCCCTGGTTAGCCAACCAGCGAAAGCCTACAACCACTGCCGGCCCCAACAGTGGCTTACCGATAGTTTGAAGCTATCTTCACTGACAAGGATTCATCCCTTAACTACATGTATCGGGAAACCCAGGCAGCCCAACAATAGCCACAAACCCAACCAACGTTGACCTCTGAAATCACATATGCCAAACGGCCCAAGCATCACATATTTCATAATAGTCATGACAATATGTAGCTAACCTATTCAAACCGCATAATCATCATGCCAACAATTAATACCAATAATAACCAAGTAAACCAAATCACAATATCAACAATCATGTCAATATATTAACCAATAACCGATAACAAGTCAAACCAATAACCGAAAGTTCATCCGTTGCAACCAAACTCGTTACAACGGAATTGAACCGAGGAATACAATTCCACTCACCGATATTTACGCCTGATTGCCAACTCAGAGGTCTTATCTTACTGAGTGGCCGTCCGCTTATCTGGAAACAACAAAGATAACAAGTTAGTATCTTGTCCCACAACTTAATCCAAATCATAATCCATATCTTACACCATAATCTTATCATATATACTCCACTTATCAACTTAGTTAAATCATTTAACATCATACGAACTTAAAATACAAATTGCTGGAAAACCCAAGGAAGCCGCCGGCTTGGGTAGGGAAGCCGCCGGCTTGGCTGAGAAGCCGCCGGCTTGGCACCCTGGCCCGCCGGGTGAATTAACTTTTTGCACATAAGAACTTAACCTCCTAAATAAGCCTGTTCAGACCGCCGGGTTGGGGTCCAAACCCGCCGGCTGACCACATGAAGCCGCCGGCTTCAGTGATCAAGCCACCGGCTTGATCATAATTTCAGCAGCAGCAGAAACAGCAAGAACACAATACGAACCAAAACCCCATTTTTTCACCAAAATCAGTTTACAACTCGAATTTACCAAGGAAAATGACCACAACTTTTACTACAAACATATACTAACATCAAACAACCTATTCTAACATCTAATTCAAGCATCAATCATCATTAAACTCCAAAATTACCAAAACCTAGCTTATGAACTAATTATCAAGAACACAACTAATTCTAGCACATAATCATCATGTAATCAACTCATATTAACAAATAATCAACAAGTAATTAACAAAACATGATTTCCTAGTTTCAATTTGTGACACCCGTCAAATTAGGACTAGTGATTAGTGCCTAATCAAGTGTTTATATGTGTAATTAGTGCTTTGATAGGCTAATTACTGTATCAATTAATATATATATGTATATATTGTTTGTTGAATATATATGTACAAGTAAACGATTTGATTAAATCGCGCTCAATTCAAATCGAATGTATTTCGGTTCAATAAAATGCGGACGTTGGTGAACAATTTAATTAAATAATGTAACATTATTTGATAATGCAATTATATCAAGAATATTATTTGGAGAATATCTCAAGTCAAGTTCATAATGTACAAACGAAGTCTACGCGATTAAAGTAGTAAACGCGCAAACAAAGCAAAACAAACTAAGTTATAATTATAACTCAAGTATTAAGAAATTGGTGAAATACTTCAAGGCAAACATTAGATAAATATCCGGGTTTTACAAATTATAATTCAATGTTCATAAAATTATTTAAACGTTTAAACAATCGGAAAAAAAAAAAAAAAAAAAAAAAACGAACACCGCACGGAGCGCGGGTACAGAAATTAAAAAGATGGAGACCCACACTTTGGTGGGCCCCCACCCTCCAAAAATGCAGCCCCTATCATCATCCACCTTCCTTCCTCTTTTTCATTTCATCTAACCAAACACACACACACAACTAAAACACTCTCAACCAAATCATCACCAAATTTCGGAATCACCAAATCGACCCTCAAAAATTTCATTTTCGGAATCCTCACTACAAGTGGAACAAGATTAACAAAAGCAACAACATCATTTTCGGCCTCAAATCGCTTCAAAATTCGATTGTAAGGATTTTTATAAAAGCTCTTAGATCTATCAAATGTGTGTTTGTTTTAGTGTTATAATGTTGTATTTAACTATATATGTCCAAATACATGAAAGAAACATGATTTTACAGCTGGAAAACGAGTTTAATTTGGGTTTTGAGGTTGAAAATCTCGTCAGTCGCGAGTTTCTGGGCTGATGTTCATCTATGCGACACAAGCATTGTGTCGCATACTATGTCGCATAAAACCCGTTATGTCGCATCTTGTGTCGTACCAAACCGTTAACGTCGTAACCCTTACGACACAATATTGTGTCGTACACTATGTCGCAAATTATGTCGTATTTCTATACGACACAACCACTATGTCGCTATTAAATTAGCATTTCGTATTCGATGCGACACAGTCCCTGTGTCGTATCCTTGTGTCGCATGACGTCTGCGACACAACCATTGTGTCGCATGTCAAATCTTTGTGTCGCATGTTGTGTCGCAAAACACAGAAAAACCAGAATTTTGAAGTCAAAGTTACTGTTCAAAAAAGTCAAATTTACTGTAGCAGTACTGTAGCAGTACTGTAGCAAAGTCAACATTTTAGAATTATTATTATTTCAACTAAATCACCAACGGGCCGTACACGTTTTCAAAACTTACAAAACAGATTATTCAATCAACCAAGTCGTAGTAACTTGGATAATTTAGTCAATCAAGTCGTAGTAACTTGAAACAAAACAATTAATCAACCAAATCGTAGTAATTTGGACATATATAATTAAATAACAACTACAAAGGTAGTCTTTCGAGATACCGGTACAATTAATAACTATCAAGTGTCGTGGACACATTCAGGTTTCAAGTCTTTGGACATCAACTCACAGCTAATTACTTCAAGTTTATTAACTTAAACACTCCAAGACTCAGGTGAGTTTCATAGCCCCATTTTCACTGCTTTACAACTAGGGGTGTGATATTACTACTCGATTTTGTTTTACAAGTAGAACGCAAGTGCCAAACTTCAAATACTACATGAGTTTCAAGCTAATCAATTTAAAGTCCTCCATAAGCATAGTCTCTAGTATTTTATAGCGTGAATGTTAGTATATGATATCATATGGGATTGACAATCCTCATCCGGGTTAGCACGCACTAACCGGTCAAACGGATGTATTAGCATTTGGGAAGACGAGTGTTGATTAGGCACTCGTAGGAGGCATTTCAAGTTAGGTTTCCTTAAGTGGGCCTGACAAATCAAGTTAAGCTCAGACTATGTGCTCATGGACAGTATAACTTTTATTTTGCTTAATTGCATTTTAAATTCAATATAAATCTTGCGGTTCTGACAACTATACATTGACATACAAACCTGTGAGCTCACCAGCGTTTTCGCTGACCCATTTTAGTATTTATCACAGGTACCCAGCAGTAGGTTGGCTGCACAAGCAAGAAATATTAGCTCGAGTCAGCATACATACAACTATAGATTGGACTGCATTATTATATTTTGTAAAAGTAATTATGCTATGTAATCTCTCAATTTCAGGAATCGAGCTAATGTAACTATATTTTGATGTAAACATTTACTTTATCTATACAAGTTTAAAACGACGCATATAGTGGTCGTTCATTATATCTTATGTGCTTTGTATATTGATTAGTGATACCCAAATCAAGCTTCCGCAAATCATTAAATTTGGGGGTGTCACACAATTCATCTCAATCATCATATTTATCATAAACCCAAATTCTATAAAAAGAAGCTCAAGAACACTAGATACTTACAATCAAGAGATGAAGATGATGTAGATGATGGTGTTAATCAGTTTCCTTTTGCTAGATTTAATCACAAATGTTTGTTCTTGATTTTTCTTTGAAAATGAATAGAGAGAAATAACTTGAAGAACCAAAAATGAAATGGGAAGAGTATGGTGGAATGATCCAGATAAATCCCACCGCCCCAAATTTTTATTATGTATAAATTATACCCGCTTCCTAGCCTATTGTCTGGAACCCGAAAATACCCGAAAGTCAAAATACTTTTATTTTACCGTGAACTTTGTTTATTTAAAACAAACTATATTTTATTAATCACAATAAAACCTGTGACTCTTTTAACCGTTTATTTTCAAATAAACCATTTAAACTTAATAAAATACAATTTATTTCCAGGCCCAGAAACAGGATGTTACAAATCTTCCCCCCTTAAAGGATTTCGTCCCCGAAATCAAATCTCGCACACTATTAATCCAAACGCTACTGATTACACTTAATCATGCAATACTAATTACAATTTACATATCACATCAAAATCAATATCGAATCTACCTGGATTGTTATCTTCAAGCCAATCTCCTACGGTCATCTGAAATGCCCGAGGAGGCGCAGTCTTTCTCTTTTGCCCGACAGATGCCGAGGAACCCGAGCCTGAACTCCCAGCCAATCCCGTACCTTGTCTTGCCTTCTCCAAACACTGACCCGCTCTGTGGCCCTCCTTCTGACAATTCCAGCAAACATTCCTTGGAAAGATACAATCCTTAATATTGTGTCCAAACCCTCCACACCTAACACACCTAACTGTATCCGAAGTACACGGCCCCGGATGCCTCGCTTTACAATCCACACACCAAGCAATCCTATCTCTTGCCTCCTCAGAAAAAGACACCCTCCTACTCGCTTGACTTGATTTGCTACTCGTGGAACTATTCTTGGAATGGTGCACCGCCTTTTCCTTAACTAACTTTTCCGAAGCTCGAGTGTCACTATCCACCGACTTAGCCAAATCAAAAGCATTTTTCAGATTACCGGCTAATCTCACCGACGTCCTGTAGTGTGGTGGCAAAGCTCCCACAAAATTGTTTATTCTATCTCTTTCATTCGGGACCCATTGCTGGACAAAACGTAGCTTCTCCGTGAACTGATTGATAAGATCATCAATCGACATTTGCTCTGTCAATTTCAATTCCATAAACTCTTGCCTAATCCGGATCATGTCAAACTCCGAGCAGAATTCTTTGCAAACCTCACTATGGAAATCCGACCAACTGATGGATGATCTTTGCTCGGGCGACAAAGATGCAGTCACCGCGTCCCACCTAACCATTGCCTTATCCTTTAACATTTGCACCGCATACCTAACTTTCAGCTCCTCCTCACACTGGCATACCTCAAACTTACGCTCCATATCCCTTAGCCAATTCAAAGTAACTGCCGGATCTTTGCTCCCCTCAAATTCCTTCGGCCCACTAGACTTGAATGATTTAAATGAACATACCCGCCTCTGTTGATTAGGAGATGGAAACTGAGATCCAAAATCTCCTTGTTGTGCTAACCTTGCTTGTTGTTCCTTGTACAATTGTTCAAACTTTCTTAATCTTAGCACCTCATCCTCTAACTGCAATTTATATTCCTCATCACTAGCCCCCTCTTGATTAACATTAAATGTACCACCCTGATTACCATCATTATTTTCCGGAGGTGGAAGCTCATTTCTGGGTGCATCATTGGGAGTCGGGTTCTCAGTGTCTGCCATTCCTGTACTCATACACAATAACTTACAACTTGTTAATCGTTAGTATCACCTATACTAACCAATCAACCCCCCATTCATAAGCTAATCCCACTTACTGAAATGTTTGACTGTCACCAAAAGATTTGGGATTGACATTAGCCAATGTCCAATTCACCCAAACCTTTGCTCTGATACCAACTTGTAAAGCCCCGTTTCCTTACGCAAACCGAAACATATCATATTATATACTATTCGGTGGAAGCGCGTCCCCAAAACATAATTACCGATTTACATAAGTCCAAAAGTACCAAGTTTTTAAAACATTTACACACATATTTAAGTTTAGTTACAAACATTTACTAAACAACCGGGCGTTAAGAAAACTATTCAAAACCAAAAGTTAGATTCCCAAAATTGTCAGAGTAGCGCTATGACAGTCAACCATCCCATTAAGCATCTACAACCCGGTCCACACCTATTAAAAGCCTGCAAAAAGATTAACAACGAGGGATTAGCCAATGCTAAGTGAATGGAACCGTAACTGACGGTTCAATTCAGAAATAACAAGCCTACAACGCACAAACCAAACCAACAAATAATGCTTACAGCCTAAAGCATCGTAAACAACAATCACACAAATTATGATTACCGCCTAAAGCTTCGCAATCATAAACACGTATCGTCAAAGAGGACCGGCGGCCCCTGGTTAGCCAACCAGCGAAAGCCTACAACCACTGCCGGCCCCAACAGTGGCTTACCGATAGTTTGAAGCTATCTTCACTGACAAGGATTCATCCCTTAACTACATGTATCGGGAAACCCAGGCAGCCCAACAATAGCCACAAACCCAACCAACGTTGACCTCTGAAATCACATATGCCAAACGGCCCAAGCATCACATATTTCATAATAGTCATGACAATATGTAGCTAACCTATTCAAACCGCATAATCATCATGCCAACAATTAATACCAATAATAACCAAGTAAACCAAATCACAATATCAACAATCATGTCAATATATTAACCAATAACCGATAACAAGTCAAACCAATAACCGAAAGTTCATCCGTTGCAACCAAACTCGTTACAACGGAATTGAACCGAGGAATACAATTCCACTCACCGATATTTACGCCTGATTGCCAACTCAGAGGTCTTATCTTACTGAGTGGCCGTCCGCTTATCTAGAAACAACAAAGATAACAAGTTAGTATCTTGTCCCACAACTTAATCCAAATCATAATCCATATCTTACACCATAATCTTATCATATATACTCCACTTATCAACTTAGTTAAATCATTTAACATCATACGAACTTAAAATACAAATTGCTGGAAAACCCAAGGAAGCCGCCGGCTTGGCACCCTGGCCCGCCGGGTGAATTAACTTTTTGCACATCAGAACTTAACCTCCTAAATAAGCCTGTTCAGACCGCCGGGTTGGGGTCCAAACCCGCCGGCTGACCACATGAAGCCGCCGGCTTCAGTGATCAAGCCGCCGGCTTGATCATAATTTCAGCAGCAGCAGAAACAGCAAGAACACAATACGAACCAAAACCCCATTTTTTCACCAAAATCAGTTTACAACTCGAATTTACCAAGGAAAATGACCACAACTTTTACTACAAACATATACTAACATCAAACAACCTATTCTAACATCTAATTCAAGCATCAATCATCATTAAACTTCAAAATTACCAAAACCTAGCTTATGAACTAATTATCAAGAACACAACTAATTCTAGCACATAATCATCATGTAATCAACTCATATTAACAAATAATCAACAAGTAATTAACAAAACATGATTTCCTAGTTTCAATTCATCTCAATCATCATATTTATCATAAACCCAAATTCTATAAAAAGAAGCTCAAGAACACTAGATACTTACAATCAAGAGATGAAGATGATGTAGATGATGATGTTAATCAGTTTCCTTTTGCTAGATTTAATCACAAATGTTTGTTCTTGATTTTTCTTTGAAAATGAATAGAGAGAAATAACTTGAAGAACCAAAAATGAAATGGGAATAGTATGGTGGAATGATCCAGATAAATCCCACCGCCCCAAATTTTTATTATGTATAAATTATACCCGCTTCCTAGCCTATTGTCTGGAACCCGAAAATACCCGAAAGTCAAAATACTTTTATTTTACCGTGAACTTTGTTTATTTAAAAAAAACTATATTTTATTAATCACAATAAAACCTGTGACTCTTTTAACCGTTTATTTTTAAATAAACCATTTAAACTTAATAAAATACAATTTATTTCCAGTCCCAGAAACAGGATGTTACAAATAACATATAAAAACATCCTAAAAAGTAGATGTCTTCAAGACCTCATGTGTTGGGCTACATATCCATGGTAAAGTGATGGAAAACTCATACCGCTTCTGGAACAAGGATGCAACCCGCTGGCATATTTAGAGTGCTGCAACCGATTGTAAGAAAAAAAATTACATCAGTGAAATCTGTTTAATGACATTATCACTACGGTTGATCACTTGATCTTTACCGGTTTCACGTAGCCGACAAGTTTTCGAGGATAAAATGGGGATGGGATGAAAATAGAAAATGGGTCAGTTACCAACGAGTGAATTTTTACATGTTCATCTTGCATCATACTGTAACCTCGGCTGGTCTTCAAATCCTAACAACCAGACCTGCAAGTGTAACGTATGATGAAGATCAAGCCTTGCGCATTTGCCTGATCAACGAAAAAAAAAAAAAGGAAAACCAATGTAGAGAGAAAAAGAGAGAGAGAAGGGGTGATTTACCTTCCAAATTAAGTAAGAAGTTGGATGGGTGAACTATGAAGGGATGGGGTATGAACTTGAAGTAAGGTTGAGAGATTGTGAGTCAGATGTATACAGTATGAGACTGTTACATGCTGAGTTGGCATGTGGTAAAGGTTGTCACAGTAAAAAATGACTTTCTTTTATAAAATAAGTAGGTAGAAATTATTCCCTAAGATCTATCTTTATAACTAAGGGAGGAGACCCTTAATTATTTGTCAAATATATACCCATGCCACATCATACAAATCCTATGTGTCATCACCATATAAAAGAAATTGATGATGTGGATTTTCCTACACTTTTTATTCCAAATAAGGTAATATTCAATTAAAAATTATATTATAACTATTTTCATTTAATAAGGTAATAATAAAATTAAATTATAACGATTTTAATTTAAAATAAATGTGTCATGTGATAACACTTATAATTTTTTATTTTAATCCAAACTCATGACATCCTTTAATCTATTTTTTCCTTCTAATTTTATTTATAAAATCTTTTAGTTTTTTCATCTTACTCTTAACTCTTCTTTCTCTAACTTTCTCTAAGTCTCTCTTTTTAAAAAAATAAATAAATAAACTTTTAGTAAGTTATGAGAACTTGTTTTTAATGTAATTATATCTTTCATTAAAGTTTTGTTAATTTGAAATTTTTTATTATCATCTCACAGAATAAGGGAATTCAATTTTCAATATTTAGTAACTAAATACAAACTTTATGGACTAAATCATCTCTTTTTTATGGATCAAGTTCATCATCTCTTTTTTAAAGAGTTTTTTTCTTTATGGATCAAGCTCATCATCTCTTTTTTAAAGAGTTTTTTTCTATTTTTTTTAGATCACACAAGTTAGTTACAATTCAGTATGCAAATGGTAAGACGTGTGCTTCTATTAATTTTATATTACTTTTCAAATATATTATATGATTGTTGTAGAATGATTTATGTTTTGTACATATATATGCATATTAGTTATTCAATAAAATGTCTAAATTATTATGGTAATTGTTACAATTTATTTTTTCCAAGACTATTAACATACACATTGTTTATCATATTGTTGCAATGTTAACATATTATAACTACATGAAACGAAAAGGTCACAATGACTAGAAAATTATTTTTAGCTACAAAAATGTCAATTTATAACATACATATATTTTTTAACCTTCTCATTTCATTGATATATCGTGGGAAAAAAATGTTATTATTTCATTTTTGAGAGGTTAAAATTTATAAAGTATCACTAATAACGATAAAAAATGTTTCTCTCATAATCTAAAGTTTCCCCCATTTCATATACCGTTTTGACTTACGATTCACATATTACGACATTTTATAATGCTATCCGTGCATCACACGGGTTTAACACTAGTTTATAATAACTACAGAAAAGAAAATTCCGATAACATTTAAAATTTATGAATTCTATGAACTCTATTAGTTTTATTGTTATTGTATATAATTTATTTACAATATTTTTAACTATAATACATATTATGTTTTTTAATCATATTTAGCTTATTATAACTTTGGTTTATAAGCATGTTTATAATCATATTTGGCTTATTATGTAACAATATGTAGATTTCTAAAACAGGAGTCGAGGAACAATAGTAATAGTAATATTGATATGTAAATATCCCGGTGCAACGTACTTGCGTGATAAATCTTGTTCAAATCAATTCAACACAAGATGATCATCTTTTTTTTTTAACAGAACACAAGATGATTATCGAAATGCAGTGATTTGATGCTTCTGCCAGTTCATAGATGGACTTCATTAATTATTAATTAATAATAAATGAATAAAATCATTTGCCAAATCATCCGGTGATTCTATATTATTTGATTCAAACTCAAAACTATTACATTATAGACTACGAAATTTGAAGTATTTGGACCACACCTTAGAATTGTTGTCAATATCAGTGTATACAAATACGGAGTATATAACAAAAAAGAAGGAAAATAAACATTCATTCTCACTGCACATGTTTAGGCCACAAGGACCATTTCACTTAGGCTTGTGTCAAAATTAAGGCTAGCAAAAAATGACAAGGAGTGCTTACATTACTTTAAAATCGTTCTAATGCGGTGTCTATCAAAACTACAAAGTTGATTATTATCCGATTTTTGTAGCTTTAGACACTGCAAACATATAAAGCTTCCAAGTTTGAGTAGTCATTTTTGCAGTATAACAAGATATAGGTGAATTGTGCGCCACAAAATTACTTAACACATGACCATGAACCCAAGAAAGGAGTAGATGTTAGTACGGCGTACTTTTTGTGATATATCAAGCAAATCGGAGAGAGGATACAGAGAAAAATATATAGTACATAGAAACCACAACATGCAACAAGTACCAAACACGCAAACGTTAAAAACACATTTTTTATATATAATACAATTAACTTTCTTAGGCCAAAACTTGTGACATAGTTTACACCCTCCATCAACCATATATCAAGAAGTGTGTTATAACTTGGGTGTGTTATTCCCAGCATTAAAATATCAACAGAATGCATGAAGATGTTTTCTCATGTACAATGTGTATAAAAGACGTTTATATAAGGCTCATTTAAAGCTCAAGGCTAGTATAACTTTAGGAGAAAAGAATGCTCAGGACTCTGTTTCTTACTGTGATCCTGGTTATAAGTTGGGTATTCGATAAATGTGGCAAGGATGAGAACCGAAACAAATAGAGAACCACATGAAGGGTGTCAAGATAACACCATGTTCATTGTGAAGTCTCCATATTTAGAACAACTGGAAGAAGAGGCTTGTGGATCCATCACTAAATGAGCGTAACTCTGCTGGTTTCACCACAGCTCTGCATAATGGGCATGTTCTTTCTCTTTCAAACCTGAAAAGAAAAAGTGGTTCGAATAGGTCAAACTCTAATCAGGTCACTGATATCGTACAAGTGGCAATTAATACTCGTTAATTTATGAATAGAATGATTTAGGTTATGTTTTATGTCAGACGGGTAGGACAAAATTAATGTAGCTATAAACTACTTATCTGGCCAAACCTTAATTTACCCGCTACCCGACCCGCTTATCTTGCCACCTCTAGATCTCAAGTCATCATAAGTGAGCAGCTTCAAAGGTCAAGTTAAAAAGACTAATTTGCCCACTATAATCATTGAAAATAAGTTTATTACAGTTACGAGTCTACAAAACCTTCCGTTTTGTTTTTTATTAGAGATGTTTTAAGGCATTTGACGGATAAAAGTTCCTTACACCATATGTAAAACATTGCAATTCTTTAATCACATCAATATGGCCATATGCCATGTTAGCATGCATACATTTGTCATAATGTCTCATACAGCTTATGTTGGGTTAGTATAGACATACAACAAACTAATAACATCAAATCAACATAGTGTGGTGTTTGAAGTAGAATCTAACCATTCTGAAACACAATCTTCACAGAATATGTGTTTACATCGCAACAAAACTGGAGCTTGCATCTTTTCTTGGCAAATAGCACATAAGTCTCCTGCTTCGATCACCTGCTAGTAAAAATGTGATAAAATTATGAAGACAAGAATAAATTACAAATAACCAACAGGAATTCAGTCTCGCGATACCAAGTTAGCCCATCAACTAACAGGTTATGGTTTCAAGTCCAAAGAATAGGGTGTGCGAGTTATTTGACGTTGAAAAGAAGAAAAACCAATAGAGAAAGAAGCAAAAACTAATACTCCCTCAATCCCTCAATTAAACTAATGTTTGCCTAGGCATGTAGTTTACTGAGAGCAATTAACCATTAATCAAATATCTAACCATCACAACCCATAAAAATAAAAAAATAATAATAATAAAAAAAGAAAAAGAAAAAAAAGAACAGCAGCTTTGACTCCAAGGCCAAACCCCCAACCACCAATTTTGCCACCTCTAATCTCTAGACTCCAAAAAATGAATCCTGTATGCTCGTCTTAGAGAGCATCTCTCTAGATTATGCCTTTCAGGTCATTTGACATTTCAGTACTCCATTTTTCTCATATAATGTTAAAAGAAATGTGATTGTGAGTTCATCACAAAGAAACGAGATGGTATCCACAATATAAAAAAAACTAGTATATGTTAACAACTTTACATTACAACACTCAAAGCAACACATTACATCATTATGACATTATACCTGTTCTGGTGTTGCATATATTCCATAATGGACATCCTTTCGTGATAACGCCTTCAATGCAGTCCACAGAGATCCAACCTATGAGCCAGAAGACATTCACGAGTTAACTCCCAATCATATAAAATTCAAAAGATACATAAATGTATTGCTAATAACGGGAAATACCTTCTCTACTATTGATGTAAGCTTGAAAGTTAGATATAATCCTGTAGTTAAAGACGAAAAGAGGCTCCCGTACTCTTTGTTTAGGAAGAAACGGTACCAGACTGGAGCAGGCAAGAATGCACGGTATAACAGCATCGCATACTCAACCAGGGTCAGCATCTGACCCTAAAATATCAAAAGTTCCTGTCAGAATGTACTGAAAATATGTTTGAAACTTAAACATCACAAAACATTAGAGGTGGCAAATGAGTGAGTGGGCTTTTATTGGGTCAGAATGGGTATTTTTGGTAACGTCACGACTCAATCGAGTTAGGTTGGCCGGAAAAGAGTTTTGTCCTAAAAATAAAGCTCTTTAATAAAATTAAAAATAAAATAAAAAAGTGTTTTAGATATATTGTTAATTGACGTTCTTGAGCAAATTGATTTAAGCACTAATATTACATACTGGATCTCCATCGATCCATTTTTCATGTTTTCTTTTGAGCTGGACCTTTTGAACTTAGTTATTATACATTTAAGAAAACATGGTTCATTAAACTTTAAGGATTATTTACCAAAAGACTTGTATCACCAGTTAGACAAACAATAATTGTAGTAACCAACTTGACAAAGAAGTGTTCCAAATTAGACTTAAAAGATCGGCGACGGTGGGTGACGATTTTCTTACTTGCCATATGTTTACTTGACCAAAAGGCCTTTGGCCTAGCAGTATGTGAGGAATCCATCAACCAAGAGGTTGTGGATTCAAGACTCATGGGTGGCAATGTGTATACATGTGGGATTTTGTACATACTATGTGTGATTGGTAGTAGGTTTGCCTTTTCAAAAATAAATGTATACTTGTACTATTCAACACATCACTATTCAGGACAAAGTTGTTAAACTAATTAGATAATGGAAACGAATATATTCGTCAAATTCACTTAAATTTAAATACACTGGTAAATAAGGTAATGATTTGTTGTATAATGGTGGTTTTTGCGAATATGTCACATACCTGCCTACGGAAATTATGGCCCTTGCCGTTCCTATAATACATAAGCAATACCAGCTTAAAAGCCATCGCTGCCTGCCGCACCATTGAATCTGCATGTAATAAAACTTGTAAGAAACAAAAATAAACTCAAAGTGGCACGGCATGTGCTTGACAATCGATTCTAGACCATTGAATGTTATATAAAATAATCTGCATGGTTATAACATGGTAGACATTGAGGCATATTGATCTACAATACTCTCCACGTAGAAATCAACTTTGTGTGGATTAAAACAAAGCAATAATAATAGTAATAAGAAAAGGTGTAATTGCTTTCTAAAAATATGAGACATGGCTTCTGCTTACATGTTAACAATCAATTTTTGTAAAAATGCTACAAAGACTGCAGAAATACGCAAGAATGAGTGGATCTAGAGAGACTTTGAACAAAAATGACCCTTTTAAAAAAAATACATAATATAAAAATAAATAAAAAAGGGCGTTCCACTATCAGTTAGAGATAGAAATTTTGACCCATTATTTAATGAATAGGTGGAAGCGGATTATGTTTCATTTCTAATGGGCCAAACGAGTAAACTAATAAACTAGCTTAAAATGGATATAAACTGGCCCAAAGAGTATTTCTAATGCATGATACATCCTGAATCATATTATTCAAGAATTCTATACTTTCTAAATGAAAAATATAATTTAGGTACTCATATATGACACACTAAATAAAAAACAAATGGCCTTTCGAGTCAATCCAAGTACCCAACCCCACCCATACCACCTCTATCTGCAACTAAAACCAAATGCGTTGGTTTGAGAAATAAATCAGTCAAACTAAATTCATACCATTGACAATGATGGTGAATATAGCATGCCAGAATGGCGGTATTGCTCTTGGCGGAACCATGAACAATGGATAACAAAGATCATCATTTTGGTACCACCAGTACACTCCAATCACATGCAGCACAAAAACTATATAATAACCAGCAAGAACAGACAGTTTTCTCTCCCCCTGCAAAATACAATGATCATTAAGCACAAATGAAGATGATTATTGAAGTAATGGGATTTAGACAAGTTATTAACAGCAACATTATGTCGTAGAAGTGCCATTATACCTTTAAAGCTGTCTGCTTTCGAAGAATATCATTAGATTTGTACATGAAAGCAGTTACATAAATCGTGACAAAGAAACCTACAAATGAAAACGAAATAAAACAATTAATCCAAATCTTCAGAGACAAATATATGCGAAGGGTAAAGAACTAAGATATCACGATCGACAATCATGCATACAGAATAACGATACTAGCAAATGGCACTATTAATTTGATCTACAAGGGTTCTTAGGTTTGTATTTGTTGCATTGTCGGAGCTCTTCTTGACATTTGATATATAGCCAAAATATCCATCAAACCTTATCAATTAAATCAAGCCTACTTAGACACAAATCTTTCATGATCAAATTGTGAGGCATAAATCCTCTAACTATGGCCATAAACTAGCAATTGATTGCATTTTCAATTGTATGCTATTCACTTTAAGTTCATAACAACTACCAAAAATCCTCAACACAAAAATGGTTATAACATTCTACCAATTATACATTCAATTGAAAAAGGTCAACTCTTGAATACCTTGCAAATGCTGCCGAATGAACACGATCAACAACAATAACGAAAATGGAAGAATCTGTTCAACCCACCTCGAAACCTGTTGCATATCATACCGTTGTTGATACGACGAATCACTATGACTCCCACTCTCCCCATTTCCACCATCTACATCACTAGAATCCGCCATCTCTCTACCACCATCTCCACCGCTGACCGCCACCGGTTCACCACCCTCCACACCATGTTCTCCTTCCTCAGGATCTGCAGCACCAATTATCCTAATAGAAACCTCCCTATTCTCACCACCATTACTACTCGAAACCGTATCCGAATCACTCGAACCATTCTGATTGTGATGATGATCATGAATCAAACTCTCCGATTCATGAAACTCGTTGTTCACCCGAGGTCGAATAACACCAGAATATTCTAATACAGTAGTTACAGGTGCTTGTAAAAACCGAATAACCGGAAACGAAGAAGACGACGTCGTTCTACTGCTGCTAATCCTAGGATTTGACGAAACTAAATTAGCTAAATTATCACTTACATATGTATCAGAATCCGTTGTATTGATACTCACACCACCTGATGTTTCCATCAATGGATTAAGGAAACCCACAAAACAATTAACAAAATTCAGACAAAAACCCTGAAAATAAGATAATTAAGACAAGAGAAAAATTAAAGTCAAAGAGCGATATATACGTAGGGGTGTGTGATTTGATTTGAAATGAATTAGTGATTTAGGAGATTTGTGGAACAGGAATTGGGGAAGAATTATAGGGTTTCTGGTGGAAGAAAGTTGAATAATTCAATTGAATTATTAATTTATTTGATTTGATTAGATTAAATTAATTTGTCTGGGAGGGTTGAATTGAATTGAAAATGAAGAAACGTGTAATGGCTGCAAAGTGGAGTAGGGAAAGATTAAATAAATAAATAAATTATAAATTATTATTATTATTAATTAATTAATTAAAGAAAATAATAATAGGAAGAAAATGGGAAATGGGAAATGGTGTGGATCTAGAAGACCTTCATTGGGCGTAAGGGATGACCGTGTTTTGTACGAAGAAACACTTCAATCAATTCAACTATATAAATACAAACATGTTAACGGGTTGTTAGAATATATGTCTACTTTTTCAAAGTACACTCCATTAAATAAGCATTTGCTAAAAAGAATTACATTTTCATTTTCACTTAACTATATCTATCATTTTCACATACATAATCGTAATAGTTTTATATCCTTTCAGATGACGGATTAATTAAGATATACTTGTATATTTACTACCAGTACTACTTGTAACACCCCAAAAATCGTAAATTGTTATTTTAATTGAGTGCTATTATTTATAAGTTACTATACGATAAAGGGTCTAACATGTAAAAATATTGTGAAATGTGGTTAATTAGTTAGTTGACAAGTTAAGTTATGTTTAATAACATGAGGGACTAAATATGACAAATTAATAGAGTTAAAAGGTTAAAAGTGAAAATTGTTAATTAGACCCCTTATTTGAGAAGTCTGAAAGAAAAGATTAGGTGTGTGTGTGTGTGTGTTGGGCGACAGAACAAAGAGGAAAAAGGGGGAAGAACACCAAACTAATTCTTGTTAAATTGGAGCCTAATTTGTATGCTTTAGGGTTTGAAATTGTGATTTAATCATCTCCAAGGTAAGATTATCCATCTCCTTTCTTTGAATTGAGTTAATTGATGATTCTTCATGAACCCTAAAATGGGTTTTAGGAATTGGGTAAAATTATTCGAGGTAGAAATGTTAGATGATTATTATTATGAATAATAGAGCTTATGTAAGTGTTAAATGGTGTGTTTCATTATGATAATTGAAATAATATGAGTTTAGCTTAATTGGAGAAATTATGATGATAATGATGATATAATGATGCTTAAGTATTGTTGTAGTTGAAGAATTATCAAATTAGTCTAATGCATGTTAAGTTTCTTAATAAGATAAAAGATGATAGTTGTAGTGAATAATTGTTGAGATAAAAATGAGTTAAAAGTAAGGTTTAAGAAGATGAAAATGATTAGATGAGATTTTATTAATAGTTGAGTTGTATGTAACTTGTATGTGTATGTGAATGTGATTAGGTGAATTGAGAGTATTGAAGCATTTCTTGAGCTAGTGATCATTCATTTTGCTAAGGTAAGTAATAGTTAATCTAAAATGATATATGAAGTAAGAAAGTAGTTTTGTAAAGTTATGTGAAAGTAAATGATGACTAACGTATGTTTTGTTATGGTAAGAAGTTAATTTGTAAAGTTTGCATAAGGAAGGTGTGCGAGCACACATTGTAAAGTTGTAAGAATGTTAAGGGTGTACGAGTACACCATTTGTAAGGATGTTAAGTATAACAACGGGGCTTGAGAAATCTCGTTGATCATATCTTAATATCATGGTAAGATTCCTTCGAGAAGGAATATGGTAAGGAAAGAATGAAGATCCTCAATTGTAAGTTGAAAGTTAATGGAAAGGTTATGTATTAGGTGATTCACACGAGTGTGAGCGCCTATTGGTAAGTGAAAGTCAGAAAGTACGAGTATGTTCCAATAACGGTAGTAAAGTGTTATGTGATATGTGTTATGTTTATTGTGAAGGTTTTATGTTATGTTTCTATTACTTACTAAGCAAGTTGTGCTTATTCCGTTATTGTTGTTAATGATGTGTAGGTAAGCGGGTCAAGTGGTAAGTTGGGTAAGGAATCGACTAAGGGTGGAACTTGCTAGCACTTTAGTAAGTTGAATCCCTTACTTTTTGTAAATCATGCTCTTGAATGACCAAGAAAGCCCCATTTTGTTGTGAAACTTGTTTAAGTAAGGTTTTAGTAAAAGATGTGTATTTTGGGTCAAATTGTAATGGTCATGATTTGAAGGTCATGAATGGATGTTATTATTACTTTTGGAAGAATACTTGTATGAATGAATGTTAATATGATAACGGAATGCACTTGTTATGTTAATGATTGAATGGTGTCCAAATGGGCGAAATAGAAGTATTAAGGTTACAAGAAAGTATAGTTGATGGCAAAAGTGGTGAAAGTTTTATTGTGATCTATTGTATGTTTTTGCAAAGTTCAGAGTCAAAGTCCCAATGGTTAGAAAGTTAAAATATGTCAAAAAATCGTAATTGGTATAACTGGTGCAGGCCTGTCTGTGCACTATCCAGCTGCAGTGCACAACCCAGCTGTAGTGCACAACCAATGATGCACCTGGACTTTCTTATAATACACCTAAGTAAATTTGATCTCTTAACTCGAGATCGTTTCTCATATGGTATTAACGGGATGTGAGACCTAAATAAGCTAAAAAAAAAAATCGGAGCGTTTCAAGTTGGTATCAGAGCAATGGTTTAAGGGATTCGAGTATCCACCATTAGTGGATGCTTGGACTTAAACATTGAAGTCAATTAATAGAGCATGATTTAAAGTAATTAATTGCACTAGTAAAGTATGCGCATGGTAGTTAATTGCATTTTTGTATGTGTAAGTAGTTGTTAGATCGTTGCCCACTTATGAATCAAGGCATGATGTGATGACTTTTGCAAAGTACAATGCGATGAGATAATTATCACGTCTGGCCAACGTAATAATTATCATATGGCATTGTATCGAGTTATAAGAGTTACATGATGTTGAGATGATTAAGTTAATACGACCCTTAATTGTAAGTAATTGCAAGTAAGTGTATGTTATTGAGATCTCGAGTTTTATTAATCGAAAAGTTTGTTAATGTTGTTATCGAAGGAGCAAGAGAATTTTGCAAGAATGTCTAGAGAAAGTTCAGATAGAGAAGGTTCAGATAAGGAAGAATCACCGAAATCAGAAAGTAGTGTTATGACCAGCGAGTTAAAGGGATTAATTTCCAGAGAGATATGATGTGACCTAAAAAGTCATGTTTTTAAGTATATATTTCTGCACTTTTTGGACTATTATTTGGTGAAAACATTTCCAAACCATCTTTATTTTCTAAAAATCACCAAGGTAGTCTAAATATAGACGTTGCTGCAAAAATCGGTTAAAACGTCCAAATAACACGCAAATCGAGGCAAAACTATCACCTTAAATATTCCCTTCTTGATTTTCTTATGTAATTAGATCTTAATTCATATTTTATGATTCCATAGGAAAATACAAGACCGGAGGTGAAAGAATCAGAAGAAACGGATGAAGAACGAAGAAGATGTGCAGTCTGGAAGCCCGCCGATCGTCATCCGGAACACGCAAAAGTCAAACACTTCCAAATTTAGAAAACTTAGTGTCATTAGAAGCGTAACGGAAAAACGAAGCCAACGGTGCAAGAATCAAGCAAAACGGACTCCAAACGAAGAAGATACGGACGAACCAAGCAACCGAGAAGTCAACGGAGACCAAATGGAGCACCAACCCCCCTACCACCAAGGGTGCCATATACGGGGTCTTTTGCCTTGTTGGGTGCCGTTTGCCCCCTTGATCCGCTTGCCCCGTATGCTGCTTTGATGCTTGTATTTGATGCTTCAAGACTTGTACCAAGGCTACTTCCCTTCTCCTATAAATAGTGGCTTCATTTCCACCATTCCACACACCATTCTTCACATTCTTTCTCTCTCTAGAATTCTCTTTCTAGAATTCTCTCTCTAGCACTACTCTTAGGAGTTAGAGGAGAATTGTTCTTGTAGTTAGTTCTTCTCTCTAGTTTCTGTGACACCCGACGATTTAGGGTTACTAATTAACCTGCTAGAAACCCTAATTATGTGTGTTTAGTTTAGTATTAGGCTAAAAGCTTGTAATTACTTGTAACTATTTGTATATTTTGTGAATATACGCTTACGTAATTGGTTGTAATTATGCTTATGCAATTTGGTGAAATTGTGCGAAATAACCGGACGAAGTCCGCCTAATTATACGAAGTTGGTGAAAACATTTCTATAAATAACTTGAATCCATTTTTAGAAGTTATTTATCATATATTGATAATTTGTTAAATTAATACACGAAAAACTTAGGCGTTTTGGCTAAAACGTCTCAAACACAACAGAAATGCGCGGAACGCGCCCGACAATTGAGCGAAAGTCAAAATATATTTTTATAACTTAAAATATATTATTTTGTATGAGATTATTATTGAAAACATCGTATAATGATTCGTCAATAAAAACGTCTATTTAAAACGTTAAGCGATTAAACCTCCGTAAAACGTGCACGTAAATCGAGACCGATAGATTAACGGAACACTGTTACAAATGTTTTTCAAGTATTTAGAATAAATACTTCAAGTGAAAATATTGAATTTTAAATCGTTACTTAAGTACGCATATTAAACGTTTAACACCAAACCGACCGAGTAAACGAACGTAAAACGCAACAATTTAAGCTAGGAATGAAAAATGACCATAATACCCTTGGGTGGGCCCCCATGGCCGGCCCCCTCCCCCCATGTGCCACCACCCATTTTGCCCATTCACCATACATGCAAAAATGATAATGATGATATTCCCTTGATTACTACACTTCCCCCACATGCAACCATTCACACTCCTTTCATTTCACCATCTTTCACTCAATACTACTCTCTATCTCTCTCTAATTTCTGGAACACCACAACCCCAAAATCCACCTCTATCACCCCCATCTTCCCCCACAACCACCACCCTAATCCACCATCAGCTTCCCAACGCAGCTTGAAAGCTTCTTTTGACGGTGAGTAAAACTGCTAAGATGTAACAAACATACACCGTTAGCCTCGTCCAAAGGGGAAAGGGGTTTCCCTTTGGACCAAGCTCCGGCGTGAGAATAAGCTACGGATATGTGAGAGTAAATATTCTAGAGAGAGAGTAAATAATATGAGTGAGTATAGGTGTTATGAATGTGTTTACCTTGTACTGACATGGTATATTTATGCCAATGTGAAGCAAAGATTCCCTTTTCATAAATGGTTAGTCTGCTTTCCGCAGCTCGGCGCGGCAGAGCAGACCTTCCTCATTTGGCGACAGCTTACCTTTATTCCTTTTTGATATGACTTTACCTTTTACGTGTTTCACTGGTAGTTCAGAGCATCTCTGCTGTGAGTCCCATCCTTGGGTATTGTGTTTTAGTCAAAGATTCCTTTCTCGAAACTTTCGTATGTTTACGTAACTTAAGTATGATTCCGTAACTTTTGTGCATGTATTTAGCTGCGGCATATGCTGTAAGCTGCGGTTACCGGCATATACCCGATCATGTCCCCCAATCTAGTGTAAGTGTGTTTTGACGCACTTGCTCTAGACTATAAACGTAACTTGCGGACCTGCGGAAAATAAACACAGGGGCGCGTTTCCAGGTGGCAGTTTAGGTGCACGGTTATCTAGGGCTTTAGTGTTAATTTAATAACTGACGTGGTGGTTTTGATGTGACGGTTTTCAGCCCCATCACTTCTACACATTTCCCCCTAAAATCATTATAACCTATACTATAAATTAAAAACCTTTCATTACTCCCTTTATTTTAATTTTCCTCTCTTAATTCCAAAAAGAAAAAAGCAAAACCATAACTTTCATCCAAAACATTTTCCGATCAAAAAATGGCGACGGCAAGTAGCTTCGCTAGCGGCGATCCGTCTAATCCGTTTAACAATCCAGAAACTGAAGCTAATTCTGAACTTACGGTTGGGAAAGATAACCTGGCGCGGATGTATTCCGTTCTGACGCAAGAAGAAGTTGATGCATTTTGTGAAGAATACGGGATCAATCAAGAGTTTCATCCCACTGCTCCGGCGACCGACGTTACAATTTCCGATATGCCTCTTGGAAAGATTGGTGTTTACACCAGGTAGTTCGATTTTACCAATATCTGTTTCCCTTTGTCCCGTTTCTTGCTATCTGTACTTCAATATTATCAGGTACACATCTCGCAAATTTCTCCGGTCGGGTTGGTTAAAGTTTCGTCTTTTGAAATCCATTGCCGTGCGTTAAACGGTACACCTACTTTATCCCTTTTCCGAAAATTTTACACCCTTAGCAAGAATGGTGACTGGCTGACCATAGAAAAGAGGAAAAAACCCCAACCGTATCATTATGTGAAAGCACCTGATGGTTCAAAGGATTGGAAGGATAGGTTTTTCTGGGTGGACGCACGTGTAGCTCCGATTTTCATGAAATGGAAAAATAAGACGGAGGTGCGTTTAGATCCTATTCCTGCCGATGGTACCTTTGATCATGATTTGTTTGAGAAGCTACAAGATCCCCGTGTTAATGTTCAAACGTATCCGGAGCATGTGCTTGTGATGACTGGGATTAGTCAGAAGTGGGATAAACCGAATGAAGCTCCAATCCTCCATCCTGTTGATTCGGACGAAGGTATTTAACTTTCGTTTCCTTAACTCTGTTTCTTTTATTGTCGCATATATGTTCGTAGGTAGAAGAAGGAATATTGAATTATTTTATCGTAACTTTCACAGAGTTGCCGCTCATTGATTTCATGCAATTATGGAAGTGTTCTGATGCTCGTTATGAATCTCGCCCACTTCGTGAGGGTGAGGAACCTTTTCCAGATCGGTTTCGTGATGCAGTTGTTGCTGCCAGTGATGATCAGTTGCAGTTGTTGGGGGAGCCAATCGCCAATGCTCCGAAGGTTCGTCGATTCAAAACTAAGGCGAAGGTTCAAGGTTCCTCTGCCAAAAAGGTATCTACTCACGGAACTAAAGCTATTGTCAGGTCGTCTGCTGCCAAGAGTTTACCCGTAGGCAAACGTACTAGAAGTCAGGCGAACCAAGTTAGTGGGTCAGATGTGGGTGGTTCCGTTGCGAAGAGAGTCAAGCAAGTAGGTTGTAATCCTGCTAGAAGATCTATGTCCAGTCGTGGCAAAGGAAAGGATGTTGAGACTGTGGATGTTCTATCTGAAAGTGACGAGGGTACTGAATCTGAAGGTGCGGGATCAGATGACGGAGCTGATGACTTGTCTAGTGGAGAGTTTGCTATTGAGTCACCCAATGCTGGTGAACCTCTAGATTCTAACCCTCCTGAACCTCGATATGAGGTTGATCCGGACCAAGCTGACCAGGTATTCATTCCTCCTTGGTCTGTCAAGAATGGAGATACGTTTGATGATCATGATGTTTGTCGTGACATGGTTGATCATGTGATTCCTCCGTCTGAGGTTGTGTCTTTGAAATCTAAGTCTGACGTGATGATTAGCGATGAGATGAATTGGATTTCACTTATGGTACCCAAGATTGTTGGTGAAGGAAGACGCAGGTGGGAGAGTTGTTATCGACAGTATCGTGCTGAGAGGGAGAAGTCAAAGAGGCTTGCTTCGGACTTTGCCAATCGTGATGACAAGATTGAAGAATTGGGTCAGCGCTTGACGGACCTAAATGCTGAAGAGATGGTTAAGCTAAAGAAAGAGTTGGAGGTGATGAAAAAAGAACGTGATGACGTAGCTGCTGCACTTGATAATGCTCGTATCGCTCACAAAACTGAGCTAGAGTTGCTTAAATCCACCCATGCTTCTGATCTTGAAATTGAGGCGCGAAAAGCTGAGGATGCGACTCGCCAGATGCAAGGGCTTGAAGTTACGTTGTCGCAGCAGGTTAAGCAGCATCAGGAGCTGCAGAAAAAATGGGAAATGGAGAAGCAGAGTTTGACAACTGTAGCCGCGGCATCTGTGAGTGAACTTGGTGAAGCATCCAGCTGGAGTAGTGTAGCTGAAGAAAACTACAAATGGTTGATGGATCGTGGTTGGAAAGATGCTTTCGTGAAGCTGATTGGGAGCCCTGAGTACGTAATGTATAATGGTGCGGTACAAGCTGCCCATTATGGTTTAGGTATGAATTTTAGGATATAATTTAGATATCGTGTCTATATGAGATAAATTTACCCTTTTGTGCTAAAATAATTTAACCTATGTGATTCTATATTTTAGGTATGAACCTTGGGATGCAGCTAGGTTATTCTCATGCTAAAATGAGCATTGCCATAGATAAGATACCTGGATATGACGCCAATGCTGCGGATAAGCTTCAGAAAGCTGAACAAGAGTTGAAGGGCGCGACATATCCATACCTGGAACTTATTGCTGCTAGTCGTGACCTTCCTCTTGCTGAGTTCAAGAAAGTCGTTCTAGGTGTTAACTCTTCTCCTGAAGCTGCTTGATCCTGCTTGTGTGTTTTCTCATTTCCAGTTGTATGTGCTTCGATGGTTTTGGTATTTTGAACAATCTTTTGCTGATTTGCCGTTTAGGCAAATGTTATTGGGCCGTGGTGCCTTGGTTTGTAACTCTCAAAAACAGCTTAACTTATCTATATGACTTTGTTGTTGCCATATTTGTTGCGTATGATCTTCTTATTTATCGTTGTTTGCAATTATGCAATTGTTTGTAAGTTTACTTTTATGCGCTTTATTGTATATACACGTATGTATAGAACGTAGTTTTTTGAATAGGTGTTCAACCATTGATACTTAGACTTATGCCATAGGTATATTACTGCACGAAGGAACTTTCGACTTCGCCAGCTTATTATCTCGTGATCAGCGAGATAAGTTGTAAGTAATTACTTGCGAGGATGCCAAATGTTTTCTCATGAAATTGTGTTTGATATATTAGATTGCCAAAAAGAATACCAAACCACTACATCGTTATAGCACTTACATGAGAGTTCATTAGTCTACAAATAACACTTACGCAGATTAGCAACGTTCCATGAACGTGGCAAAATAGTTCCATCAGATTTAGCAAGTTCATACGATCCATTTCCGTGACTGGCAACGACTTGATACGGACCTTCCCATTTGGGTCCCAACTTTCCTTCAGGTTGAGCTTTGCTAGCCTCATTTTTGCGTAACACGTAATCACCAGGAACGAAAGATGTAGGTTTCACCCGGAGTTATAGTACTTTGCCATCTGTTGCTTGTTTCGACATTCTCTTATTGCAGCTATCTCCCTTCGTTCTTCAAGCAGGTCCAGATTGATACGAAGGTCTTGACTTCCGTCTTATACTGGGTTAGCTGTTCGCCAGGTCGGAACTCCAATTTCCGCAGGTAGGACAGCTTCCGTACCATATGTCAAGCTGAATGACGTTTCACCATTGCTTCTTTTCACCATCGTCCTATGCGCCCAGAGCACATGAGACAAATTATCTAACCAATCATTTCCCTGTCCTTCTAACCGCAACTTGATGCCTTCAACTATGCTTCTGTTGGCTCGTTCCACTTGTCCGTTCGCCTGTGGGTGGGCTACGGATGTAAAGATCTGATTTATTTTGAGATCAGTACACCAAGACTTAAACGCACCTCCTGCAAACTGGGTTCCATTATCACTTACTATTTCGTGTGGCAGGCCGTACCTGCATACAATATTTTCCCAAACGAACTTCTTGACCGCCGCTCCTGTGATTGCCTTGACAGGCTTTGCTTCTACCCACTTAGTAAAATAATCAATTGCCACGATTAGAAATTTCACTTGCCCTTGTGCTATTGGGAATGGTCCAACGATATCCATGGCCCATTTTTGGAATGGCCATGGAGCCGTGATAGAGATCATATTGGTTTGTGGTTGCCGACTAATTGGTGTGTTAACCTGACAAGAGTTGCATTTTTGTATAATAGTTAGTGCATCTCGATGCATGCTTGGCTAAAAGTAACCCATGTTCATTACTTTTGCCACCACGGACCTTGGTCCAGAGTGCATTCCACATGCACCCTCATGTACTTCCCGAATAACGTATTCGGCTTGTTGTGGACCAATACATCGTAACCAAGGTGCTAAGTAAGACCTTTTTTAGAGTATGCCATTAGAATAATTGTAATTTGGTGCTTTGACACGTACCTTGCGAGCCTGAGATGGATCCTGCTGCAAAGTACCGTCAACCAAGTACTGAATGATTGGAGTCATCCATGTGTTCTCATGTTCCTCAACAATGGCTAGTACCTCCTGTTCGTCTATGGACGTACGTTCGAGTACTTCAACCAGGACTTTCTTTGTGAGATGAGCAAAAGCTACGGAAGCTAGCTTGCTCAGTGCGTCCGCTTTTTTGTTTCGCTCCTTGGAACTTGTTGTATATCAAAGCTGTTGAAACTAGAGATCAGTTCTTTCGCTTTTTCCATGTACTTTTTCATGTTGGCGTCCCTACCCTCATATTCACCGTTGATTTGACTCGACACAAGCTTCGAATCTACATAAACCTGGAGGTTCCGGACCCCCATTGCCATAGCAATGCGTAGGCCCGCCAATAGAGCTTCGTATTCGGATTCATTGTTTGAACTGTCGAAGTTGAATCGAAGGGCGTATGTGTATTTAACCCCGTCTTGGTCTGTTAGAAGGAGACCCGCACCTGCACCAGATGAGCTAGATGCACCATCAGTGTACATTACCCACTTACCTTCGTTTGCAACCTTCGTTACGTTTTCCACCATAGTTCTGTTTGCCACCTTCATCAGTGTTAACTGGTCTTGGGGCAACTCTGTGAAGAAATCAGCCAGTATCTGTCCTTTCACTGAGGTACGTGGGATGTAATTAATTCTGTGTTCTCCAAGTTCTATTGCCCATTTGGCCAATCGTCCCGATATCTCCGGCTTGTGAAAGACTTGACGGATTGGCTGATCCGTCAGGACATTGACTTTATGTGCTTGGAAGTATCTCCGTAAGCGGCGCGCTGCGTAGACAAGTGCCAAGGCCAACTTTTCCATAGGAGAATAGTTTTCCTTCGGACCTTGTAACACACGGCTGACAAAATAAATGGGGACCTGGTGTTTGTCTCTTTCGGCCATGAGGACGGAACTTACTACTTTATCCGTAGCTACAAGATACATATATAATTCTTCGCCTGTAATTGGCGTTGTTAGCATTGGTAAGCTTGCGAGATGTACCTTTAGTTCCGTAAATGCGTTTTCAGCTTCTGTTGTCCATTTGAAGTCCTTTTTGCTCAAACAATTCTTCAGGGTTTTGAAGAAAGGTAAGGACTTAGAAGCCGAACTTGATAAATACCTGCTCATAGCTGCGAGTTTACCATTCAAGCTTTGAACTTCTTTTACGGTTTTTGGATGTGGCATGTTGATGATTGCAGTCACTTTCTCCGGATTCGCCTTAATTCCCTTCTCCAGGATGATATGCCCCAGAAATTTACCTTCGGTGACCCCAAAAGAACACTTCTTCGGATTTAGCTTCATATTTATCTTCCGTAGGTTACTGAATGTTTCCTCAATGTCAGCTAACAGCGTATCTTCCAGCTTGCTTTTGATGACTATGTCATCAACATATGCCTCCAAGTTCCTTCCTATTTGAGTGGAGAAAGCTGCGTCCACCAGCCTCTGATATGTTGCACCTGCGTTTTTCAGTCCAAAGGGCATCTTTTGGTAACAGAAAATACCTTTGTCCGTATGAAACGCAGTCTTGTCCTCATCTTCTAGTGCCATTTGGATTTGGTGATACCCCTTATACGCGTCTAAGAAACATTTGTACTTGAACCCTGTGAGTGATTCCACCTTGAGGTCCACCTCCGGAAGTGGATATGCGTCTTTTGGACACGCGTTGTTCACATCCTTGAAGTCAACGCACATTCTCCAACTTCCGTCACTTTTTCTAACCTAAACAGGATTCGCAACCCAAGTGCGGTAACGTACTTCGCGCATAATTCCAGCTCTTACCAACTCGTCAACCTCGTCTGTTACAGCTTTACTTCGGTCTGGGGCCACGCTGCATTTTTTTCTGGACAATGGGTTCTACACTTTTGTGTATATTTAGCTTGTGCTCCGCAATGTGCCGAGGCACCCCTGTCATATCATAATACCTCCATGCAAAAACATCAATGTTAGCTCTTAAAAGCCTTTCCAAACGTACCTTCGTGGTCGGAGATAATGATGTCCCCATGCTCACAGGTTGTTCTGGAAATTCATCATTAATGACAAGCGGAACTTTGAGCAGTGCTTGTGCCGCATCTTGTGAGCTTCGTCGGGAAGCATTGGCAGCTCTGTTACCTTCTTCTAGCGACAAGCATTCCTAAAACTTCCTTCTTTCCGCTCTGAGGGTAGCTATACCGGAGCTTGTAGGAAATTTCATCATGGCATGCATGGTAGACACTACTGCCCTTAGACGACATATCGTAGGTCTACCTAGCAACACATTGTAGGGTGATGGTGTTTGCACAATAAGGAACTTCATGTCCACAGTCCTTGATAAAGGGTATTCACCGAAGGTTACAGGAAGCCATATGCTTCCTACCAATGATATCATTGCCCCTGAGAAACCTACTAAGGGTGTTTTGGTACTCACCATTCGTTCCTTAACGGAATCATTCAACTTTTCAAAACAATGGAAATACATTATATCGGAAGAGCTACCTCCGTCCACATAGATACGGTGGATCAAATGACCTTCAACCTCCGCTTTGATAATGAGAGGGTTCTCGGTGGGGCATACCTTGTTAGAAGGTGGAAAGCTGATTTCTTGGTGCATCCAACTTTCATCTTCGTCCATAGGCCTCTTATCCTCGTTCCTCTCGGACCGGACCATTTGAATCACTCTAGGCTTGCTCTTTTGAGAAGGGCCTTGCCTTCCTTGCTGCTTTGTTCCAACCTGCTTTATTTCTTTTACCAGATGTGACAATTGTCCCGACTGCACAGCTTCTTCTATTTGCTTCCGCAACTAATAACAATCGTTAGTATTATGCCCCTTATCACCATGGAATTCACAATACCTATCTGCAAATTTCCCCTCTAGGACGCCCTTGAGAGGGGCAGGTTGTGTGAAGCTATGTCGAACTGCTTCGGTTGCCAATATTTCACAGGGTGTTTTGGTAAGTGGTGTGAAGTACGTGCCCCTCTTTGGAGCAGGTGAGTAAGGTTGCGGAGTGCGACCTCTGCCACTGGAATATGCCTCATGGTTCCGTCTGGGAGATGCAAGAACCTGCGTCTGAACTGACGGAGCTGGTTTCCAGGGCGAGCCCCTGCCTTGTCGCGACGGAGCTCTAGACGGAGCTTCAGCGATTTGCCCTATTGCCTCTTTTCCCTGAGTAAATGCCTTGGTTCGTTCAAACACTTCGTTGATTGTCTTGGGGATGTTAGCGTAGAACTGTTCAATCAACTGCTTTGGCCTTATCCCATGGATAAAACCTGAGATGCGCATGACCTTGTCCGCTCCCTTAATTTCCATACTTTCCTCTTTGAACCGTTCCATGAAGTCTGTCAGTGACTCATGGTGCCCTTGCACTATGTTATGAATTTCCATGGGGTGCTTGGTGTACCTCCGTTGTTGCATGAAGTTTTGGAGAAAGCTCTCCCGCAACTCCTCGAAGCTATCAATACTGGCGTGGGGGAGGTCATCGAACCAAAGACGAGCAGGTCCTGCCAACGTTTGTGCGAACATGTGACACCACACCGGCATGGACCACTGCTCCATTTCTGCCACTCCAGCAAACAATCCTAAATGATCATCCGGATCTCCGGTACCATCATACACCCGGATGTGCGACGGAAGTCTCGCCTTCTTTGGTCTTTTACACCTTGCAATTCTCCTAGTAAATTTCTTAATGAGTGATGGTCTATAAGGCTCGTCTATACCCTCGTCCACTTCTTCGTCCGAGCTGGAGCTCGTTGAGTCGCTACTGTCAATAGCTGCTGCTTTTCTGGTACGAGAACGTGAGGAGCCACATCTCTTTCTTTTTTCCTTACTTTTGCCCGGACTAGCCTTTTTCTTCGTTTTTTGAGTGTGCTTTCTCTTCCGACGAACCTTTGCTGCCTCGGAATCTGAACTAGAACTATCAGTTTCCTTTTCTGACTCGGTGGAGTCATCTGTGGAATCTTCATAAGTAAGTTGCGTTCTCACACCATCCATTTGCTTGTTTTTATCGGATTCTTGCATTAGCGTACGAAGTGCTTCGTAGTTACTTTCTACAAAAGCGGGAGTAAGCCGAGGGTCATTCTGCTGAACCCCTGAGCCTCCTGCATTTCCTACTCCACTTTCGTGTCTTTCAACGGATCGATCTACGTGCACCTTCGGTGTGGGAGTTCCAGATGAAGGGGTTTCCTCTATTCTTTCAGTTAGGTCCCACGGATGGCGCCAAATGTTGATACAAAAATCAACAGCTTCCCAACGCAGCTTGAAAGCTTCCTTTGACGGTGAGTAAAACTGCTAAGATGTAACAAACATACACCGTTAGCCTCGTCCAAGGGGGAAATGGGGTTTCCCTTTGGACCAAGCTCCGGCGTGAGAATAAGCTACGGATATGTGAGAGTAAATATTCTAGAGAGAGAGAGTAAATAATATGAGTGAGTATAGGTGTTATGAATGTGTTTACCTTGTACTGACATGGTATATTTATGCCAATGTGAAGCAAAGATTCCCTTTCCATAAATGGTTAGTCTGCTTTCCGCAGCTCGGCGCGGCGGAGCAGACCTTCCTCATTTGGCGACAGCTTACCTTTATTCCTTTTTGACATGACTTTACCTTTTACGTGTTTCACTGGTAGTTTAGAGCATCTCTGCTGTGAGTCCCATCCTTGGGTATTGTGTTTTAGTCAAAGATTCCTTTCTGGAAACTTATTATGTTTACGTAACTTAAGTATGATTCCGTAACTTTTGTGCATGTATTTAGCTGCGGCATATGCTGTAAGCTGCGGTTACCAGCATATACTCGATCACATAGCTCCACCACATTAAAAGTCGACTTTTTGCAAGGGAAACTAGCTCTACAATATCACCTCCTTCTCCTCATCTCATTTCCATTGTAAGGAACCCTATTCCTCCTTCTAAATACTTATTTACATGTTATATAGCTCTATCAACAAGATTATGTCCAAAATCCTTGATAAAACACGTTTTTGTGAAACATCTAAAAAGATACATAATCTTCCTTCAAAAACACAGTTTAGTAAAACTGCGATATCTCGAGTTCTAGGAAGACTTAGACAACGAATTCTTTTTTAAAATTTGAGTATTGAAAATATCTACAACTTTCGTGTTTTACACTTTTTCCAGATCTGTACATATTTTTGTGAATAATCTGATCTTTGAGTCTGGTCTGGAAGTTTTTGAAAACCGAGTTCGGTTCCTTCGCGAATTTATTTAAATATGTAAATGGACACTATAGTTTCTGTAAAAATTATATGTTAGACCAGAAACCTTGATAATCTGTGGGAAAAATTTGTGAGACTTGATTTGGACTAGAAGTGGTAGAAATTAAATGGCGAACCAAACCGACAAAAGTCGAATTTATGAAATCTTGATATCTTAAGTTGCATGTTAAAAACCGACACTTCGGGCGAACGCCGACACGAACCAACAATTTATTTGGACTCTATAAACTGATATATGGGTTGGGTAAAAGTTTCGGGTCAAACCGAGTCGGTTTGACCAAGTCAACAAAAACGGTTCGGTTTCTAAAAACGACAAAACTTACTATTTTTGGAAAATGGTAACAAAAATGGGTTTGGGTGACTTAGTTAGTAACTTGGACCAAAAACTAAACTTAGAAAGTTTCCCGAATTAGAAACCGACATATAAATTGGAAGTGATTCTATAAATTGAGAAGTGACTCTATAAATTGGAAGTGACTCTATTAATTGAGAAGTCACTCTATAAATTGAGAAGTGACTCTATAAGTTGAGAAGTGACTCATAGTTTGATCAACCTTGACCAGTTTGACCAGGTTTGACCAGCTTTGACCAACGAGTTGACCGACTTTGACTTACGGTTTAAGGCTAATACAAACTAAAATAATCTATTTGCAACACACGATTTGTACTACTGAATAGTATACAACAAAACAAACTTGATAATAATGTCTAAATGAATTATTATTACAAACTTTCACCAACGGGTCATACAGGTTTTTGATAAACGAACTTGAGCAACTTATTTGGACATACTAGTTGATGAACTAGCTCTAGGTGGACATTAACCCTCCACCTACACGATTGGCTTAAGTGGACATTGACCCCCACTTATACAATCGTTATAGATGGTCTTATAAGACATCTACTTACACAACCTTATACGCTTAGGACGTTAGAAGGTTGCACTTTGGACTTTGCTTGCTATTTGATTATTGCTTGCTACCTGCTTAACTATGGTGAGTTTCATAGCCCCTTTGTACTATTTTTTTTTCAACTGGGTGAGAATACATACAACTATTTTATACAACTGCTTATATGATCACAAGTAACTGTAAACAACTTTTCGTATGGATTGCATGAGGCCTGAATAATCCATTAAAGCCCTCTACCCATCATAGTTCGTTAATATATGCGTGAATATTATTGGATAGTGTTGATACAAAAATCAGCAGCTTCCCAACGTAGCTTGAAAGCCTCCTTTGACGGTGAGTAAAGCTGCTAAGATGTAACAAACACACACCGTTAGCCTCGCCCAAAGGGGGAAAGGGGGTTTCCCTTTGGACCAAGCTCCGGCATGAGAATAAGCTACGGATCTGTGAGAGTAAATATTCTAGAGAGAGAGAGTAAGTAATATGAGTGAGGAGAGTGTTATGAATGTGTTTACCTTGTACTGACATGGTATATTTATGCCAATGTGAAGCAAAGATTCTCTTTCCATAAATGGTTAGTCTGCTTTCCGCAGCTCGGCGCGGCGGAGCAGACCTTCCTCATTTGGCGACAGCTTACCTTTATTCCTTTTGACATGACTTTACCTTTTGCATGTCTCACTGGTAGTTCAGAGCATCTCTGATGTGAGTCCCATCCTTGGGTATTGTATTTTAGTCAAAGATTCCTTTCTCGAAACTTTCGTATGTTTACGTAACTTGAGTATGATTCCGTAACTTTTGTATATTTCCGTAACTTAAGTGCATGTACTTAGCTGCGGCATATGCTGTAAGCTCCGGTTACTAGCATATACCCGATCATGTCCCCCTAGTCTAGTGTAAGTGTGTTTTGACGCACTTGCTCTAGACTATAAACGTAATTTGCGGACCTGCGGAAAATAAACACATGGGCGCGTTTCTCGGTGTCAATTTAGGTGCACGGTTATCTAGGGCTTTAGTGTTAATTTAATAACTGACGTGGTGGTTTTGATGTGACGGTTTTCAGCCCCATCACTTCTACACATTTCCCCCCAAAATCATTATAACCTATACTATAATTAAAAACCTTTCATTATTCCATTTATTTCAATTTTTCTCTCTTAATTCCAAAAAGAAAAAAGCAAAAACCCTAATCTTCATCCCCAAAACTTTTCGATCAAAAAATGGCGACGGCGAGTAGTTTTGCTAGCGGCGATCCTTCTAATCCATCCCCCAATCCGGACACCGAAGCCAATTCCGAACCTGCGCTTGGGAAGGATAACATGGCGCAGATGTATTCCATTTTAACGCAAGAAGAAGTTAATGCCTTCTGTGAAGAATACGGGATCGATCAAGGGTTTCACCCTATTGCGCCGGCGGCCGACGCTACCATTTCCGATATGCCTATTGGAAAGATTGGTGTTTACACCAGGTGGTTCGATTTTGCCAATATCCGTTTCCCTTTGTCCAGTTTCTTGCTATCTGTACTTCAATATTATCAGGTACACATCTCGCAAATTTCTCCGGTCGGGTTGGTTAAAGTTTCGTCTTTTGAGATCCATTGCCGTGCGTTAAACGGTACACCTACTTAATCCCTTTTCCGAAAATTTTACACCCTTAGCAAGAATGGTGACTGGCTGACCATAGAAAAGAGGAAAAAACCCCAACCGTATCATTATGTGAAAGCACCTGATGGTTCAAAAGACTGGAAGGATAGGTTTTTCTGGGTGGACGCACGTGTAGCTCCGATTTTTATGAATTGGAAAAATAAAACGGAGGTGCGTTTAGACCCTATTCCTGCCGATGGTACCTTTGATCATGATCTGTTTGAGAAGCTACAGGATCCCCGTGTTAATGTTCAAACGTATCCGGAGCATGTGCTGGTGATGACCGGGATTAGCCAGGTGTGGGATAAACCGACTGAAGTTCCGATCATCCTTCCTGTTGATTCAGATGAAGGTATTGAACTTTCATTTTCATAGCTCTGTTACTTTTATTGGTGAATTTATGTTCGTAGGTAGAAGAAGCAATATTGAACTATTTTGTTGTAATTTTCACAGAGTTGCCGCTTATTGATTTTATGCAACTATGGAAGTGTGCTGACGCTCGTTATAAATCTCGCCCACTTCGTGAGCTAGGGTGAGGAACCTTTTCCTGATCGGTTTCGTGATGCGGTCGTTGCTGCTAGCGATGATCAGTTGCAGTTGTTGGGGGAGCCAATCGCCAATGCTCCGAAGGTTCGTCGATTTAAAACTAAGGCGAGGGTTCAAGGTTCTTCTGCCAAAAGGGTACATGGAGCTAAAGCTGTAGCTGAGTCATCCACCACCAAGAGTTTGCCCATAGGCAAACGTACTCGAAGTCAGGCAAACCAAGCTAGTGGGTCAGATGTTGGTGGTTCTGTTGCGAAGAAAGTCAAGCAAGTAGGTCGCAAGCCTGTTGGCTAAGCTACGTCTAGCCATGGCAAGGCAAAGAAAGTTGAGACTGTGGATGTTCCGTCTGAAAGTGATGAAGGTACAGAATCAGAAGGTGTGGGGTCGGATGACGGAGCCGATACCGTGTCCAGCGGAGAGTTTGCTGCTGAGTCGCCCCATGCTGGCGAGCCTCTGGATTCCGCTCTTCCTGAACGTCGATATGAGGTAGATCCGGACCAAGCCCACCAGGTATTCATTCCTCCTTGGTCTGTCAAGAATGGTGATACGTTTGATGATCACGCTGTTTGTCATGATATGGTTGATCACTTTATTCCCCCATCTGAGGTTGTGTCTTTGGAGTCTAAGTCTGATGTGAATGTTAGTGATGAGATGAATTGGATTTCACTAATGGTGCCCAAGATTGTTGGGGAAGGTAGACGTAGGTGGGAGAGTTGTCATCGGCAGTTTCGTGCAGAGAGAGAGAAAGCGAAGAAGCTTGTTTCTGAGGTTGCTCGTCATGACGATAAGATTGAAGAATTGAGTCAGCGTTTGACGGACCTAAATACTGATGAGATGATGAAGTTAAAGAGAGAGTTGGAGGCGATGAAGAAAGAACGTGAAGATGCAGCTACCGCACTTGATGATGCTCGTACCTCTCACAAAACTGAGCTTGAGTTGCTTAAATCCTCCCATGATGCTGATCTTAATCTTGAGGTACAAAAAGCTGAGGATGCAACTCGTCAGATGCAGGAGTTTGAGGTTAGGTTGTCACAGCAGGTTAAACAACATCAAGAGTTTGCAGAAGAAATGGGAAATGGAGAAGCAAAGTTTAACAACCGTGGCTGCAGCATCTGTAAGTGGACTTGGTGAAGCATCTAGTCGGAGTAGTGTAGCTGAAGAAAACTATAAGTAGTTGATGGATCGTGGTTGGAAAGATGCTTTTGTGAAACTTGTCGGGAGTCCTGAGTACGTATCTTATAATGGTGCAGTACAAGCTGCCAATTATGGATTAGGTATGAATTTTAGAATACAATTTTAGATATTATGTCTATATGAGATTATTTTACCCTTTTGTGCTAACTTATCTTAACTTCTGTGATTCTATACTTTAGGTATGAACCTGGGGATGCAGCTAGGTTATTCTCATGCTTAAATGGGCATTGATGTAGATAAGATACCTGGGCATGACGCCAATGTTGCGGATAAGCTTCAGAAAGCTGAACAAGAGTTGAAGGGCGCGACATATCCATACCTGGAACTTATTGCTGCTAGCCGTGACCTTCCTCTTGCTGAGTTCAAGAAAGTCGTTCTAGGTGTTAACTCTTCTCCTGAAGCTGCTTGATCCTTTGTGTATGTTTCGATGGAACTAGTGTTTTGAACAATCTTTTGCTTATTTGCCGTTTAGGCAAATGCTATTTGGCCGTAGTGCCTCGTTGTGTAACTTTTTAAAACATCTTAACTTATCCATATGACTTTGTTGTTGCCACATTTGTTGCGTATGATCTTCTTATTTATCGTTGTTTGCAATTATGCAATTGTTTGTAAGTATACTTAATGCGCTTTGTTGTATATACACGTATGTATAGAACGTAGTTTTTTGAATGGGTGTTCAACCATTGATACTTAGGCTTATGCCATAGGTATATTACTGCACGAAGGAACTTTCGACTTCGCCAGCTTATTATCTCATGATCAGTGAGATAAGTTGTAAGTTATTACTTGCAATGATGCTAAATACTTTCTCATGGAATTGTGTTTGATGTATTAGATTGCCAAAAAGAACACCAAACCACTACATCGTTGTATCGCTTACATGAGAGTTTATTAGCCTACAAATAACACTTACGAAGTTTAGCAACGTTCCATGAACGTGGTAAAATAGTTCCGTCAGACTTAGAAAGTTCATATGATCCATTTCCGTGACTGGCAACGACTTGATACGGACCTTCCCATTTAGGACCCAATTTTCCTTCAGGTTGAGCTTTGCTGGCCTCATTCTTGCGTAACACATAATCACCAGGAACAAAAGATGTAGGTTTCACCCTGGAGTTATAGTACTTTGCCATCTGTTGCTTGTTTCGACATTCTCTTATTGCAGCTATCTCCCTTCGTTCTTCAAGCAGGTCCAGATTGATACGAAGGTCTTGACTTCCGTCTTCTTCTGGGTTAGCTGTTCGCCAGGTCGGAACTCCAATTTCCGCAGGTAAGACAGCTTCCGTACCATATATCAAGCTGAATGGCGTTTCACCATTGCTTCTTTTCACCATCGTCCTATGCGCCCAGAGCACATGAGATAAATTATCTAACCAATCATTTCCCTGTCCTTCTAGCCGCAACTTGATGCCTTCAACTATGCTTCTGTTGGCTCGTTCCACTTGTCCGTTCGCCTGTGGGTGGGCTACGGATGTAAAGATCTGATTTATTTTGAGCTCAGTACACCAAGACTTAAACGCACCTCCTACAAACTGGGCTCCATTATCACTTACTATTTCGTGTGGCAGGCCGTACCTGCATACAATATTTTCCCAAACGAACTTCTTGACCGCAGCTCCTGTGATTGCCTTGACAGGCTTTGCTTCTACCCACTTAGTAAAATAATCAATTGCCACGATTAGAAATTTCATTTGCCCTTGTGCTATTGGGAATGGTCCAACGATATCCATGGCCCATTTTTGGAATGGCCATGGAGCCGTGACAGAGATCATACCGGTTTGTGGTTGCCGACTAATTGGTGCGTTAACCTGACAAGAGTTGCATTTTTGTATAATAGTTAGTGCATCTCGATGCATGCTTGGCCAAAAGTAACCCATGTTCATTACTTTTGCCACCACGGACCTTGGTCCAGATTGCATTCCACATGCACCCTCATGTACTTCCCGAATAACGTATTCGGCTTGTTGTGGACCAATACATCGTAACCAAGGTGCTAAGTAAGACCTTTTGTAGAGTATGCCATTAGAATAATTGTAATTTGGTGCTTTGACACGTACCTTGCGAGCCTGAGATGGATCCTGCGGCAAAGTACCGTCACCCAAGTACTGAATGATTGGAGTCATCCATGTGTTCTCATGTTCCTCAACGATGGCTAGTACCTCCTGTTCGTCTATGGACGGACGTTCGAGTACTTCAACCAGGACTTTCTTTGTAAGATGAGAAAAAGCTACGGAAGCTAGCTTGCTCAGTGAGTCCGCTTTTTTGTTTCGCTCCTTGGAACTTGTTGTATATCAAAGCTGTTGAAACTAGAGATCAGTTCTTTCGCTTTTTCCATGTACTTTTTCATGTTGACGTCCATAACCTCGTATTCACCGTTGATTTGACTCGACACAAGCTTCGAATCTACATAAACCTGGAGGTTCCGGACCCCCATTGCCGTAGCAATGCGTAGGCCCGCCAATAGAGCTTCGTATTCGGATTCATTGTTTGAACTGTCGAAGTTGAATCGAAGGGCGTATGTGTATTCAACCCCGTCTAGGTCTGTTAGAATGAGACCCGCACCTGCACCGGATGAGCTAGATGCACCATCAGTGTACATTACCCACTTACCTTCATTTGCTACCTTTGTTACGTTTTCCACGAAAGTTCCGTTTGCCAACTTCGTCAATGTTAACTGGTCTTGGGGCAACTCTGCGAAGAAATCAGCCAGTATCTGTCCTTTCACTGAGGTACGTGGGATGTAATTAATTCCGTGATCTCCAAGTTCGATTGCCCATTTGGCCAATCGTCCCGTTATCTCCGGCTTGTGAAAGACTTGACGGATTGGCTGATCCGTCAGGACATTGACTTTATGTGCTTGGAAGTATCTCCGTAAGTGGTGCGCTGCGTAGACAAGTGCCAAGGCCAACTTTTCCATAGGAGAATAGTTTTCCTCCGGACCTTGTAACACACGGCTGACAAAATAAATGGGGACCTGGTGTTTGTCTCTTTCGGCCATGAGGACGGAACTTACTACTTTATCCGTAGCTGCAAGATACATATATAATTCTTCGCCTGTAATTGGCGTTGTTAGCATTGGTAAGCTTGCGAGATGTACCTTTAGTTCCGTAAATGCGTTTTCAGCTTCTGTTGTCCATTTGAAGTCCTTTTTGCTCAAACAATTCATCAGGGTTTTGAAGAAAGGTAAGGACTTAGAAGCTGAACTTGATAAATACCTGCTCATAGCTGCAAGTTTACCATTCAAGCTTTGAACTTCTTTTATTGTTTTTGGATGTGGCATGTTGATGATTGCGGTCACTTTCTCCGGATTCACCTTAATTCCCTTCTCCAGGATGATATGCCCTAGAAATTTGTAACACCCCCAAATTTACTGTTCGCGGAAGCATACATTGGGGTGCTACTAATCAATACACAAAGCACATAAGATACATAATGAACGACCACTACATGCGTCGTTTTACAAATACATTGATTAACGTAAGAGTCTACATATGGTTTACAAAAGATGAGTTCGCATAGATATTTGAGAGATTCTAATACATATCTAATTTATACAAAATATAGAAATGCAAGGAAATCTCTTGATGATTATATGATTGTATGCGACTCGAGCTACAGTATCCTGATGGGCAGTCCAACCTACTGCTGAGTACCTGAGATAACATGCTAAAAGGTCAGCTATAAAGCTGGTGAGCTCACAGGTTTGATATGATAATATATGATTTGTGAACCGCAAGATTTAATGATTCGATTTACAAAGCATGTAAATAATTGAATGATGAGTATCACATGAATATTTGTAATTAAACAAATAAGTAAAGATTGATACAACTAACATGAGCACATAGTCTGAGCTTAACTGAGGGGTCAGGATCACAATAAAGTGCCCGATCGAGGGTGCCTCTATGCGTACGCCTAATCAACATACACGTTTGAACAAATGATAATGCGTCCGTTTGACAGGTTAGTGCTTGCTAACTCGGACGGGGATTGTCAATCCCATATGGTACCATACACTAACATTCACGCTAAATCATATTAACAGAACTATGCTTCAGAGGACTTTGATTGATTAGATGAAAACAACTCATGCAGCATACGTGATAATTTGATACTTGCGTTCACATGTAAAACAAAACGAGCATGTATCTCACCCCTAGGTAAAAGCATTTAAAAAGGGGCTATGAGACTCACCTAAGTCTGATGAATTGTTAGCCAACAATTATAATGATTCACAATGATTTGATGTCGTTACAACGACTGAACCTGCAGGGCGTCTTAGACGCGCAAGGTTTTGATAATGATTAGATATTGAACCTGCCGGGCGTATTAAACGCGCAAGGTTTTGATTGATTAGATGACTCTACGGACCATCTATGCTAGTTGTTCCCTCAACTAGTTATGCCCAAATACTTTGGTTGTCGATTATGTTTGAGTTTTGAAAATGTATACGGGTCGTTGGTGACGGTTTGTAATAATAATTTCAAACTATTATTATTATACATGATTTGTTTTGTTTATAAAAGTGTATGTGTTTCATATATAAGTCGTATCGTATAGGTTTAGTTGTTAATCAAGTTCATTATATCCGTTACCCTTTAGTTCATAATTTACAAAATTTGGTACGAGTCTGAAAACAGTAATCTGCCATTTTCGGCCCCTAAACGACCCCGGATGGCCTAAAACTGACAAGGCTAAGGCACTTAGCATTGATTATTGGGTCGTTTCCGAGTGACCTTGCGAATTTGAGCTCAATCCGTTATAATAAATTTTTCATCGAGAAGCTACCCTGTTATAAGTTGTAAAATCGTCGACGTTTTCGAAAATTTACATGTTCTGTTTTAGCTAGAATTCGCAGGGCTAGTTTATTTATCCGTTGGATCATTAAATATATAGGGGGAACAGCCATTTAAAGTACGCGCCGCGTACATTAGTACACGCCTTGTTCTTTGGTTTTGAAGGACGCGCCGCGTACGATTAGTACACGCCGTGTTCTTTGGTTTTGAAAGGACGCGCCGCGTACGACTAGTACACGCCGTGTTCTTTGGTTTTGAAAGGACGCGCCGCGTACAAAAGGACGCACCGCGTGGATCATGTTTTCTGGGGTCTGGTTCGACTCTGTCCATTCCAAATCATACCCAAACCAATTCTAATCCACATTCTAACCAACAATACTCTATTTTAGCATCAATACATGATAATACAAGGTATTTAAATACAAAATCACAAAGTTTAAGTTAACGATTCCTTACGTATTTAAAAATGGAGGCGTGAGGATGATGATGATGAAAACGATGGAAGTGATCACGATGATGATGATAATCTCTAGCTGCTACTTGTTGTTGTTATTTGTTATTGTTGTTGTTGTTTTGAGGTGAAATCGAGAGAGCCGAGAGAGAGTTGAGAGGGAGTTTGAGAATGAAATGAAAATGAAGGCAAAGGGTCGGCTAACTCAATTATTTGAGTTAGTTGGCCTAATTTCGTAGTACAAAATACCCGTGTTTTGGTACCCGATCGAAAAGTAGTAAAATGTTTTAAAACGATAATTTTCTAAAAATGATATCGTACGTATTTTCATTTGAAGTATTTTATAAAAATACCTATGATGGGATATAATAATATATATTTGTTTTATGTTTGAGAGACGGATAGAATTTAATTGGTTTCGTCGCGTTTGAGTAAAATGGTATAAAACGAAATATGTTCTATTTTGTCTGATGTAAATAATAATTATTAATTTCAATAATAATTCATTATTTATATATAGTTTTTTCGTGGACGTTTGATTTGTACAATACGAGATACTTGATATATTATCAAAAAAATAATATATAATAATTATGAGAATATTAAATAATAATTCCATATTACTTAATTACTTGATTTTTACCAACGCCGTATAATTAAATCGGAATTCGGCCGATTTAAAAATGAACGATTAAATCTAATCGAGTACTGATATATATATTCATCAATATATATTTTAATACATACAATTAGCCTAATACATAGCACTAATTACATGTAATTCCAAATGATTAGGAGCTAAAAACTAGTCCTAATTTTGACGGGTGTCACAAAATTTACCTTCGGTGACCCCAAAAGAACACTTCTTCGGGTTTAGCTTCATATTTATCTTCCGGAGGTTACTGAATGTTTCCTCAATGTCAGCTAACAACGTATCTTCCAGCTTGCTTTTGATGACTATGTCATCATCATATGCCTCCAAGTTCCTTCCTATTTGAGCGGAGAAAGCTGCGTCCACCAGCCTCTGATATGTTGCACCTGCGTTTTTCAAACCAAAAGGCATCTTTCGGTAACAAAAAATACCTTTGTCCGTGTGGAACGCTGTCTTGTCCTCATCTTCTAATGCCATTTGGATTTGGTGGTACCCCTTGTACGCATCCAAGAAACATTTGTATTTGAATCCCATGAGTGATTCTACCTTGAGGTCCACCTCCGGAAGTGGATATGCGTCCTTCGGACATGCGTTGTTCACATCCTTGAAATCAACGCACATCCTCCAACTTCCGTCACCCTTTCTGACCGTAACAGGATTCGCCACCCAGGTGCGGTAACGTACCTCCCGCATAATTCCAGCTCTTACCAACTCATTAACTTCGTCTGTTACTGCCTTACTTCGATCCGGGGCCAAGCTGCGTTTCTTCTGGACAATGGGCTCTACACTTTTGTGTATATTCAGCTTGTGCTCCGCAATATGTCGAGGTACCCCTGTCATATCAGAATATCTCCAAGCAAAGACATCAGTGTTAGCCCTTAAAAGCCTTTCCAAACATACCTTTGTGGCCGGAGACAGTGATGTTCCGACAACCACCGGTTGTTCCGGGAATTCATCATTAATGATAAGTGGAACTTTGAGCAATGCCTGTGTCGCATCTTGCGAACTCTACTGGGCGGCATTGGTGACTCTGCTACCTCCGTCCAGCAACAAACATTCCTGAACTTTTCTTCTTTCTGCCCTGAGAGTAGCTATTCCGGAGCTTGTAGGAAACTTCATCATGGCATTCATGGTAGACACTACTGCCCTTAAACGACATATCGTAGGTCTACCTAGCAACACATTATAAGGCGAAGGTGATTGCACGATAAGGAACTTCATGTCCACATTCCTTGACAAAGGGTATTCGCCGAAGGTAACAGGGAGCCATATGCTTCCTATCGATGATATCATTACCCCCGAAAACCTACTAAGGGTGTTCTCATATTCACCATCCGTCCCTTAACGGCGTCATTTAACTTTTCAAAACAATGAAAATACATGATATCTGAAGAGCTACCTCCGTCCACATAGACACGGTGGATCATATGACCTTCAACCTCCGCTTTGATGATGAGGGGATTTTCGGTAGGGCACACCTGATTAGAAGGTGGAAAACTGATCTCCTGGTGCATCCAACTTTCCACTTCGTCCATGGGCCTCTTATCTTCGTTCCGTTCAGATCGAACCATTTGAATCACCTTAGGGTTGTTCTTTTGAGGAGGGCCTTGCCTTCCTTGCTGCTTTGTTCCAACCTGCTTTATTTCTTTTACCAGATGTGACAATTGTCCCGACTGCACAGCTTCTTCTATTTGCTTCCTGTAACACCTGCCTAATTAGGATAATTAATTATGCCTAATTATTTGTAATTAGTTGTAATTAGTATGTAATAGGACTAATTACAGACTCTATTTGTATATATAAGGTGATTTATATATATGTGTGTACTTACGCGATTTGGATAAATCGTACGGATTAACCGGACAAAGTCCGATACATTTTACTTGGACGTTGGAGACAAAACTTACTTAATTAATGGGAACGTATTTTACTGTATAAATACATATTCGAACGGACACTATTAGATTAGCGTGACAACATTATGAGTATTTTAGCAAAAACGTATTAAACGCAAATCAAATAACTTAAATAACTCGGCAAATGTTTTTATAATTAATTTCAAGGTATTTTTATTAAAATACTTCCGTCACATTTTAAAAATATAACTGCTTGGTCAAATATTAAAAACGAAGGATTAATCAATTAGGACACGGAGTAAATACTGTATTTTAGGGAGTGTTTTCCCTCCCTTCCCTTTTGGAACCAGCCAACACCACCACCACCTCCTCTATTCTCTCTTTCATTTTCATTTTATACAAAACACACACACACACAAAAACCCTCTCGCCAAATTCTCTCCAATTTTCGGATTTTGCAAACCAACCAACAAAAGCTACATTTTCGGAATCACCATCAAGAGAGGAACAAGATTTACAAAGGCACCATACTCGTTTTCTTCCTCCTTCGGTCTCGATTTGCAATTGTAAGAAAATATCTAAATCCTTAGATTTACTCATTTTGGTGTAATATTTTGATGTAATATTGTGTACACAACTTAGTTATGCCTAAATAAAGGATTAGAACACGATTTTATAGCCTAAAAATGTGTTAGATTTGTGATTTGGGTCGGGAAAACGCATCAGTCGCTGGGTTCTGGGCTGGTGTTCATCTTTGCGACACAACGCCTATGTCCCATGTTATGTCGCATAAACCATGTTGTGTCGTAGGCTATGTCGTATTTTGTGTCGTATCTCGTGTCGTACCCTTGTGTCGTAAACCAAATACGACACAACCCTTATGTCGCTATTGATTTAGCACCGAAAATCTTATGCGACACAACTCTTGTGTCGTATAGCTCTTGTGTCGCATTACTATGCGACACAACCCTTGTGTTGCATACCAAACTTTTATGTCCCAAATTGTGTCGCAGAATTCAGAATTTTAAAGAATTTTCACTAAAACAATGTAGAAAATGTGCATTTTTCCCTCCGAGCTGACTCGGCAGCTCGACCCCGACCAGGGGCTCTGCCCCTTGGACCCCGCCAAGGGGTTGCCACCCCTTGGAACCCCGCAACCAGGGGCGCTGCCCCCGGACCCCGGTCGTTCCACCACAAAATGTTCAAAAACAATAATAATACTTTGAAAATTATTATTACAACCGTCACCAACGGGCCAAACATGTTTTCTAACAACAAACGATTACAAACATACAGACAAACATTGGGCATACTAGTTGTGTACAACTAAACGAAACGTCTTGCGAGACATCTACTTACCTAACACTATGTGTCTAGGCATTTGAAGGATTACGGGTTCGGAGAACCTACTTGCTTTACTTACTACTTGCTATTTGCTACTGCATACTACAAGACTCAGGTGAGTCTTACGGCCTCACTTTTACTGTTTTATCTTATTGGGGGAGAAACATGCTACTACTTTTCCTTGAACACAAGTACTAAAACTGTTTACTATACCAAACAGAATTGCATGAGTTATTTACAGTCTACAGAAGTCGCTCCATCATATATCGTTAGTTATGGACTTAAGCGCGAACACTAGTTAATGGATCCATTTGGGAAATGACCCTCCCCGCCCGGGGTAGTAGCGCTACCACGAACCGTTCTGTATAAACGGGAGACTATTATTAGTTACATATGCTTGCTCAGTTACGAGCATGTCACGGGAGCAACTTATTACTTACGGGTTAAGCTTCGATTATGAGCCTCATGGCAACGGTATAGCTTACTTACTTATATTTGCTGGATTGCAAATACTGGTTTTACATTTGCTGGGTTGCAAATACTGGTTATACATTTGCTGGATTGCAAATACTGATTTTTCGCCTACGGGCACTACTGATGAAATCTTGTGTTCAAAACTGATATTACTTAGATTCACCAACATTCGTGTTGACCCTTTTAGCATGTATTCTCAGGTACACAGACGGAGTAGGATTACTCCAGGACGTAGCTAGAGTCGCATGATTTCAACACAACTGCATTAACGGAGATTCTTAGCATTATCTTTTGTATATTTCGATTATGTAATAGAATCTCCCGCTATACGCGTGGACTCTATGAAACTACATTTTTGTATATGAAAACATTAAGTTTTCAAACATTATATCTATGGGAATGTAATTAATTTACAAACGTTGCATATAGATGTCGTTAGCTTTATCTTTGCGCTGTGATATTTGATTAGTAGCACCCCAAAACTTGCTTCCGCCAAACAGTGAATTTGGGGGTGTTACACTTCCGCAACTGATAACAATCGTTAGTATTATGCCCCTTATCACCATGGAATTCACAATACCTATCTGCAAATTTCCCCTCTGGGACGCCTTTGAGAGGGGCAGGTTGTGTGAAGCTATGTCGAGCTGCTTCGGTTGCCAATATTTCACAGGGTGTTTTGGTAAGTGGTGTGAAGTACGTGCCCCTCTTTGGAGCAGGTGAGTAAGGTTGCGGAGTGCGACCTCTGCCACTGGAATACGCCTCATGTTAGCGTAGAACTGCTCTATCAACTGCTTTGGCCTTATCCCATGGATAAAACCTGAGATGCGCATGACCTCGTCCGCCCCTTTAATTTCCATACTTTCCTCTTTGAACCGTTCCATGAAGTCTGTCAGTGACTCATGGTGCCCTTGCACTATGTTATGAATTTCCATGGGGTGCTTGGTGTACCTCCGTTGTTGCATGAAGTTGTGGAGATAGCTCTCCCGCAACTCCTAAAAGCTATCAATACTGGCGTGGGGGAGGTCATCGAACCAAAGACGAGCAGGTCCTACCAGCGTTTGTGCAAACATGTGACACCACACCTGCATGGACCACTGCTCCATTTCTGCCACTCCGGCAAACAATCCTAAATGATCATCCGGATCTCCGGTACCATCATACACCCGGATGTGCGACGGAAGTCTTGCCTTCTTTGGTCTTTTACACCTTGCAATTCTCCTAGTAAATTTCTTGATGAGTGATGGTCTATAAGGCTCGTCTATACCCTCGTCCACTTCTTCGTCCGAGCTGGAGCTCGTTGAGTCGCTACTGTCAGTAGCTGCTGCTTTTCTGGTACGAGAACGTGAGGAGCCACGTCTCTTTCTTTTTTCCTTACTTTTGCCCGGACTAGCCTTTTTCTTCGTTTTTTGAGTGTGCTTTCTCTTCCGACGAACCTTTGCTGCCTTGGAATCTGAACTAGAACTATCAGTTTCCTTTTCTGACTCGGTGGAGTCATCTGTGGAATCTTCGTAAGTAAGTTGCGATCTCACACCATCCATTTGCTTGTTTTTCTCAGACTCTTGCATTAGCGTGCGAAGTGCTTCGTAGTTACTTTCTACAAAAGCGGGAGTAAGCCGAGGGTCATTCTGCTGAACCCCTGAGCCTCCTGCATTTCCTACTCCACTTTCGTGTCTTTCAGCGGATCGATCTACGTGCACCTTTGGTATGGGAGTTCCAGATGAAGGGGTTTCCTCCATTTTTTCAGTTTGGTCCCACGGATGGCGCCAAATGTTGTCGCACCCCCAATTTATGATGCGGAAGCGGGTCGGTTAGGGGCGCGACTAATCAATATACAAAGCACCAGATTACATAATGAACGACCACTACATGCGTCGTTTACAAATACATTGATAAAATAAAGGTTTTACACCGTTATAATATAGTTTACAAAAGCCCTTGAGTCCAAATGATAGAGATTCTATGGCATAACTAAATTATACAAAATATAGTAATGCATGACAATCTCTTGATGTCTGAATGCGACTCGAACTAATGGGCATCTTGAGTGGCAGACCTACTGCTGCTGAGTACCTGTGATACATGCTAAAATGGGTCAGCGAAACGCTGGTGAGCTCACAGGTTTGTATGTCAACACATATTTGTATGAACCGCAAGATTTAATGATAATTGAATTTAAAATGCAATTAAGCAAAATAAAAGTTATACAGCCATGAGCACATAGTCTGAGCTTAACTCGAGATGTCAGGTCCACATTTAAGGTATCCTGATCGAGGTGCCTCCTACGAGTGCCTAATCAACACTCGTCTACACAAATATTAATACATCCGTTTTACTAGTTAGTGCGTGCTAACCCGGATGAGGCTGGTCAAACCTATATGATATCATATACTAATATTCACGCTACTAAGTATTACCAAACTATGCTGATGGAGGGCTTTAAAATGATTAGTGAAAATAACTCATGTAGTAATTGATTTGATGGTACTTGCGTTCATATTGTAAAACAAAACAAGCAATGGATCACACCCCTGAGAAAACATATTTAAAAAGGGGCTATGAGACTCACCTGAGCCTAATGAGTTGCTAACACGCAATAATGATGTTGTTCAAGAGTAATGATGTCGTCTCCAACGACTAAAACCTGCCGGGCGTATTAAACGCGCAAGGTTTTAAAATGATTAGATGTCTTATCATATCATCTATGCTAGTTGTTCATCCAACTAGTAATGTCCAAATGATTTGGTTTAACTGATTAGATTTGAGTTTTTGAAAGATGTGTACGGCCCGTTAGTGAGTTTTTGGTAATAATAATCTCAACTATTATTATTATACTTTGATTGTTGTATCGTATTTAAATTGTTATAGTTAAAACTGCTAGTTATAGGTTTCTGCCGAAAGTTATGGTTTCTGCCGAATAGTTTCTACCGAAGGTTAAGGTTTCTGCCGAAGGTTATAGTTTCTGCCGAAGGTTATAGTTTCTGCCGAAGGTTATAGTTTCTGCCGAAGGTTATAGTTTCTGCCGAAGGTTATAGTTTCTGCCGAAGGTTATAGTTTCTGCCGAAGGTTATAGTTTCTAGATTTTGAACTCGATGAACACTCTATTTAACCAATTTCTAGACCGATTCAAGTCTAACCAAAAATCACACTTATTCACCTAAGAATCTAGTGTAAATCTGCACTTTATGGAGATTTTATAAGCTCATTTACTATTTTTAACAAAATAAACATGAGGAGTGGTCGGATCGGGTTCGATTATGAGTTCAGTCCAAAGACTCACGTTTTTCACCATGATCCGTGAGGATCTGGTCCGAGAGCCAAAAATGAAAGTTGTAGCTGGTATCTTAGTGAACATTTTTCGTTTAGATGTCGAGAGTTGGTTCTTCCTAGTTTTCAAGATATAGACGTTTTTGTGGGCTGTTTTTACGAAGACAGAAACTGTTACCATTTTTGAGTTTGTAAAAACGAGTTTCAAGTTTTGATTTGGACATTTTATAGTTTGATGAGCTACAAAACAAGTGAATAAATGTATTAAAGTAGTTTTAAGGTGTCGTTAACTTACAAGTGTCGGTTTTGAAAACCGAAAAGATAGAGTCGTAGAGGATCGCGTGGTGCTCGTTTAGCTCCTAGCCGTTTTGCAAATGGAGGTGTTTTGATGGTAGTTCTTGGTGGTTTAAGGTGGCGGTTTTGGTTGTTTAGAGAGAGAGAGAGAGAGAGACGAGTTAGGGAGAGAGAGGTGGTGAAAGAGTGAAGGAACAAATTGATGCAATAATGTATGTAGGTATGTGTTAGTCAAAAGCATGATCCACAAAATGTGGATCATGTTTGGCCTGATTTTTCTTAAGGTCAAAGGGGGTGAATTTTTGTTACATTTTGTCTCCAATTATTGATGTTATACCCGTATTTGTTTACCCGATCGTTTAAACGTATAATTTAGACGTTATATATCATACGTATGTTTTTGAATAACGAATGAACTTTAGATATTTTGAGTTGAAGTATTTTATCAAAATACTTATTAATGTGTTATAAAATATAACTTTAGTTTATTTCGATTGTTGCATGCGTTTCACGTATTTTTGGTCGCGTAGACGTTATTTATACAATATGAAATACTTTTGAAATATTATCGAAATAATGTGTAATAAATAATGAGTTGTATTAAATAAAAATTATATATTACTTAATATTTGTTTTCACCAACGCCGTATAGATAAATCGGAATTCGGTCGATTAAAAATGCACGATTAAATATAATCGCGTACTGATATATATATATATATATTCAACAATATATATTGATACATACAATTAGCCTAATACATAGAACTAATTACACGTATTTCTAAATGATTAGGAACTAAAAACTAGTCCTAATTTTTACGGTTGTCACAAATGTTGATACAAAAATCAGCAGCTTCCCAACGTAGATTGAAAGCCTCCTTTGACGGTGAGTAAAGCTGCTAAGATGTAACAAACACACACCGTTAGCCTAGCCCAAAGAGGGAAAGGGGGTTTCCCTTTGGACCAAGCTCCGGCGTGAGAATAAGCTACAGATTTGTGAGAGTAAATATTCTAGAGAGAGAGAGAGAGTAAGTAATATGAGTGAGGAGAGTGTTATGAATGTGTTTACCTTGTACTGACATGGTATATTTATGCCAATGTGAAGCAAAGATTCTCTTTCCATAAATGGTTAGTCTGCTTTCCGCAGCTCGGCGCAGCGGAGCAGACCTTCCTCATTTGGCGACAGCTTACCTTTATTCCTTTTTGACATGACTTTACCTTTTGCATGTCTCACTGGTAGTTCAGAGCATCTCTGCTGTGAGTCCCATCCTTGGGTATTGTATTTTAGTCAAAGAATCCTTTCTCGAAACTTTCGTATGTTTACGTAACTTGAGTATGATTCCGTAACTTTTGTATATTTCCGTAACTTAAGTGCATGTACTTAGCTGCGGCATATGCTGTAAGCTCCGGTTACTTGCATATACCTGATCAGATAGTACTATCGGGGATTGACAATCCCCATCCGGACTAGTCGCGCTAGTCAACCCACGGATGCAATATTATTTGTGATTTAGAAGTGTATCGGATTAGTACACTTACCGGAGGTAAACAATGTTAAGCTCGACTATGAGACTCATTGCAAATGGTATACTTATATTGCATTAAGCAATACTTTTACTTATCGTTGGCTAACGATACTTTTAACTGTCATTTTTGAATGATACAACTTGAAATCTTGTGGATCATAACTAAACGATTGTTTACAAACCTATGAACTCACCAACTTTATGTTGACCTTTTAGTATGTATTTCTCAGGTAACCCGCCGCAGTAGGAAGCTTATGGAAAGCTTAGCTCGAGTCGCATGGTTTTCAAACATCAAGAGATTAGATTGCATTTAGCTATATTTTGTATGTTCAGTAATGTACTAGAAATCTCTTAACGGTTGATGCGAACTCCAGATATTTTGTAAACATTTGAATTATGGTAATGTAATATTTTCAAACGTCTCATATAGAGGTCGTTTGCTTTAATCTTTGTGTTCTGATATTTGATTTGGTTGGCGCCCCCGTGACATCTCAAACTTCCGCTGCCACGTGTTTTGGGGGTGCGACAGATTGGTATCAGAGCCTCAGGTTATAGCGAACTAGGATTGCATTAGTGACCTAGACTATGACCGTTAGGTTAGTATTCCTTGTTTAGTATGACTGGTTCAGCAATTGCATCAATTAAATTTAATTTAACATAGCCTGATCAACTATGTACAATTAAAGGAGATTCGATGTAAGACCTGAAATGGTTATAGTGAACGGGAATGCATTAGAAGACTTCGACCGAGGATAGAATGGGACCAACCTTTATACGTGCTTATGTGCTAGGTTATTGTATTTATATATAACCTTAACCCTACGCATACGAAATTATTTGCCACTATTCACGGCAACCACTCCCACAGCTACGTCACCCAACTCTGAAAACGAGGCTCTAGCCTTACTCACTACCGTGGAGATTTCCACGGTACCCGCTCGTCCAACCGCATCGGGCAACGATATAATCGAATAGGACTCACTTGAGGAGAATTCACCAAAGGATTTGCCACCCAAATGAGTGACACCTACTTCACTCTCTTATTCCCGCTCGAAACTAAATCACTCGGGAACACGTATAGAACTTAAACTGTACGATACTTTGTCACCTAAACGAACTACACCTACTTCCTTCACTACGCACTCATCGTTCTCACTTTTATCATAGACCCATGGAGCGCGCGTGCTACACACGACTAGAAGGACGGACACACCACCTCCAACTAGACCTTGTCTTACTCTTACCACTACTACTGACACTCCAACCACTAGGACCCGTTGTCATACAGGGGTCCACTGGTGAACTTGGTAAACCACAACACCTACATATTGGAATAAATTCCTCCAACAGTCGTATGGATTTCGACGATTCACAAAACTCTTCACTTGATCACGATAGATCATTCTTTGACTTGTATGTCAACAATTCGTTCAAGACACGAGACTTACTACGTGATCATGATTGGTCACCTTTTCAACACGCTTGCCAAACGATTTGCTCATAACTTGATTTGTAACTTGATTCATGACCTTGAGTACTCCAAACATCACCAAATTAGCATTGTAAAGGATACTCACAATGACTAAGTCCACAAACTGCTTCAGATTATGAATTGAACATTCTAAACACTCCTGCATGGGCTATTTGCAACTACAGAATTATTAGCCATCTTTACCAAGCATCTTTACCAAACATCTTTACTAAACATTTGTTCATTTCGAAATGATACCATAGTCATGATTAACTACTTTGAGAACACTATTCGGTCATCATTATGACTATTTCTGAAACTTGTTACTAATTCGCGGTTTTGAAAGAACTCTCTCTCGAAAGTGATGGCCAACTCCACTGTGAACGACTACTCATCTGATGATGACTTAATCTGCGATTTACTTCCGAACACGCCTACAATAATCTTAATTCTCATATAAAAATCTAATTCATTCTTTTATTCCCCTTTCATTAAGGATACATCACCATGAGAATCAACGAGAATTCACAACACTTCACAATATCAAGAGTTTTTCAGCATGTATCTAACAAATCAGTTTTTAAAGAATTTTCACCAAACATATACACGGAATCATTTATAACTTCTAATGTTCAGCAAATTTGGTTAGGCATAAATTTTCAACGTCTTACTGACAGCCAGATTTTTCTAATATATTTGATTAACTAGAATTTTCAACAGACTCTAAATTCTTAACATAAAAAATTTTCGACAGATTTTACATCAGCTCCTCCACAAATTGTTTATATATAAATGTCAAAATTTATAAACTACTTGCATAACTGCGCTCTAAACCTCACAAACGAGCTTTTCCGCATAAACCTAATAACCGTTAAAAACTAAAACTTTGATATCTTCATAAGCATAGACCGGTTGTCCAAACATCGTGCCGAGATCGCCTGTTTTGATAAAATCACCCGCATACCTCTCGCTACCGGTGGAACCTTGTTCATACAGGGGGAGACTGGTAGGCGAAACCTAAACAAACTTACCATCAAAAACCGATACCCACTTCCTAGAATCAATCACCCATTTGACCAACTTCAGGGGTCGAGCCTATACTCAAAGATCGATCTACAATTCGATTATCACCAACTTCGCGTTCGAGACGCCGACATTCTAAAAACCGCTTTCTGAACTCGCTATGGGCATTACGAATTCCAAGTGATGCCATTCGATTTAACCAACGCACCGGCTGTATTCATGGACCTCATGAACCGAGTGTGCAAATCTTACCTAGATAAGTTTGTCATCGTATTCATTGACGACATCCTAATCTACTCTCGCAACGAAACTGATCGTAGCCAACACCTGAAAACTATCTTGGAATTACTCAGACACGAGGAGTTATACGTGAAGTTCTCCAAGTGTGAGTTCTGGATGCAAACAGTACAGTTCCTAGGGCATGTCATTGACAGTCAGGGGATACATGTTGATCCAGCAAAGATCGAGGCCATCAAGTGCTGGAAAGCACCTACTACACCAACCGAGGTCCGACAATTCTTAGGTCCCGCTGGGTATCACCGGCGATTCATTGAGAACTTTTCCCGAATTGCTCAACCTTTAACCTCACTGACTCAGAAAGATAAGAAATTCGATTGGACAGATAAACAAGAGTCAGGATTCCAACTTCTGAAATAGATGCTCCGTAGTGCACCAATCATGTCCTTACCCGAAGGCACCGATGATTTCGTAGTTTACTGCGACGCCTCACACCAAGGACTAGGTTGTGTGTTAATGCAACGTGAAAAAGTCATCGCCTACGCCTCACGACAACTGAAAATCCAAGAAAAGAACTACACCACCCATGATCTCGAATTGGGAGCTGTAGTTTTTGCACTCAAAATCTGGAGACACTACCTGTATGGTACAAAATGTACTATCTTCACTGACCACAAAAGCCTTCAACATATCTTTGATCAGAAGGAACTAAACATGAGACAACGTCGTTGGGTTGAGTTACTTAGCGACCATGACTGTGAAATCCGATACCACCCGGGCAAGGCTAACGTTGTTGCCGATGCCCTAAGCCGAAAAGAACGAGTGAAACCCCTTCGAGTTCGAGCCATCGGTTTAACCATCCACAACGATCTTATTTCTTAAATTCATTCTACTCAACTCGAAGCACTCAACGAGAAAAACATAAAAAATGAGGCCTTGCGAGGCATGGAAAAACAGTTCGAAATCAAACCTGATGGAACCCGATACTTCTCTAACCGAATCTGGTAACCAAACTTTGGTAACCTACGAGATTTGGTGATGGATGAATCTCACAATTCTCGATACTCCATACATCCGGGTTCCGACAAGATGTATCACGACATCAAACAACGGTATTGGTGGCCTAACATGAAAGCCAACATAGCCACTTATGTTGGAAAATGTTTGACCTGTTCCAAGGTTAAGGCCGAATACCAAAAACCCTCCGGTTTGCTGCAACAACCCGAAATACCTCAATGGAAATGGGAAAACATAACCATGGACTTCATCACAAAACTACCAAAAACACCGAGCGGTTGCGATACCATTTGGGTTATCGTTGATCGTCTCACGAAATCTGCCCATTTCCTAGCTATCAAAGAAACCGACAAGATGGAGCGCTTGGCTCGCATCTATATCAAAGAGGTTGTAGCACGACACGGCATACCCATCTCGATCATCTCCGATAGAGATAGCCGCTTCACCTCTCGATTCTAGCAAACACTTCAAAAAGCCCTCGGTACTCGTCTGGACATGAGTACTGCTTATCACCCACAAACCGATGGTCAAAGTGAATGAACCATCCAAACCTTGGAAGACATGCTGCGCGCGTGCGTAGTTGACTTCAGAAACACATGGGAAAACCACCTACCATTGTGTGAGATTTCCTACAACAACAGTTACCACACAGCATTGATGTTGCACCTTTTGAGGCACTTTATGGGAAAAAATGCCGATCACCCATATGTTGGACCGAAATCGGCGATAGCCAACTCACTGGTCCTGAAATCATCCATGAAACGACCGAGAAAATCGTGACCATTCAAAACCGTCTGAAAGCCACACGTGATCGTCAGAAGAGTTACGCTGACGTGAGACGCAAACCCCTCGAATTTCAGGTCGGGGACAAAATACTTCTAAAAGTGTCACCTTGGAAAGGTGTTATTCGCCTAGGTACATCGGACCGTTTGAGATTCTTGAAAGAATTGGTCCGGTGGCATATTGACTGCAACTACCACCACAACTCAATAGTGTGCACAACACATTCCACATTTCTAACCTGAAGAAATGTCTGTCTAATGAGACACTTGTAATCCCGCTAGACGAAATCCACATAGATGATAAACTTCATTTCGTCGAGAGCCGATAGAAATCATGGACCGTGAGGTCAAACGCTTGAAACAGAGTCGTATTCCCTTTGTTAAAGTCCGGTGGAATTCTAAGTGCGGTCCTGAATTCACTTGGGAACGGAAAGACCAAATGCGACTGAAAGACCCACATCTATTCTTAGATACCCCACAGACTGCGGAAACAAACTAATTTCGGGATGAAATTCTCCTAACAGGGGGAGAATGTGACACCCGACGAATTAGGGTTACTAATTAACCTGCTAGAAACCCTAATTACGTGTGTTTAGTTTAGTATTAGGCTAAATGCTTGTAATTACTTGTAACTATTTGTATATTTTGTGAATATACGCTTACGTAATTGGTTGTAATTAACGCTTACACAATTTGGTGAAATTGTGCGAAATAACCGGACGAAGTCCGCCTAATTATACGACATTGGTGAAAACATTTCTATAAATAACTTGAATCCATTTTTAGAAGTTATTTATCATATATTGATAATTTGTTAAATTAATACACGAAAAACTTAGGTGTTTTGGCTAAAACGTCTCAAACACAACAGAAATGCGCGGAACGTGCCCGACAATCGAGCGAAAGTCAAAATATATTTTTATAACTTAAAATATATTATTTTGTATGAGATTATTATTGAAAACATCGTATAATGATTCGTCAATAAAAACGTCTATTTAAAACGTTACGCGATTAAACCTCCGTAAAACGTGCACGCAAATCGAGACCGATAAATTAACGGAACACTGTTACAAATATTTTTCAAGTATTTAGAATAAATACTTCAAGTGAAAATATTGAATTTTAAATCGTTACTTAAGTACGCATATTAAACGTTTAACACCAAACCGACCGAGTAAACGAACGTAAAACGCAACAATTTAAGCTAGGAATGAAAAATGACCATAATACCCTTGGGTGGGCCCCCATGGCCGGCCCCCTCCCCCCATGTGCCACCACCCATTTTGCCCATTCACCATACATGCAAAAATGATAATGATGATATTCCCTTGATTACTACACTTCCCCCACATGCAACCATACACAATCCTTTCATTTCACCATCTTTCACTCAATACTACTCTCTATCTCTCTCTAATTTCTGGAACACCACAGCCCCAAAATCCACCTCTATCACCACCATCTTCCACCACAACCACCACCCTAATCCACCATAGCTCCACCACATTAAAAGTCGACTTTTTGCAAGGGAAACTAGCTCTACAACATCACCTCCTTCTCCTCATCTCATTTCCATTGTAAGGAACCCTATTCCTCCTTCTAAATACTTATTTACATGTTATATAGCTCTATCAACAAGATTATGTCCAAAATCCTTGATAAAACACGTTTTTGTGAAACATCTAAAAAGATACATAATCTTCCTTCAAAAACACAGTTTAGTAAAACTGCGATATCTCGAGTTCTAGGAAGACTTAGACAACAAATTTTTTTTTTTAAAAATTTGCGTATTGAAAAGATCTACAACTTTAGTGTTTTACACTTTTTCCAGATCTGTACGTATTTTTGTGAATAATCTGATCTTTGAGTCTGGTCTGGAAGTTTTCGAAAACCGAGTTCGGTTCCTTCGCGAATTTTTTTAAATATGTAAATGGACACTATAGTTTCTGTAAAAATTATATGTTAGACCAGAAACCTTGATAATCTGTGAGAAAAATTTGTGAGACTTGATTTGGACTAGAAGTGGTAGAAATTAAATGGCGAACCAAACCGACAAGAGTCGAATTTATGAAATCTTGATATCTTAAGTTGCATGTTAAAAACCGACACTTCGGGCGAACGCCGACACGAACCGACAATTTATTTGGACTCTATAAACTGATATATGGGTTGGGTAAAAGTTTCGGGTCAAACCTAGTCGGTTTGACCAAGTCAACAAAAACGGCTCGGTTTTCTAAAAACGACAAAACTTACTATTTTTGGAAAATGGTAACAAAAATGGGTTTGGGTGACTTAGTTAGTAACTTGGACCAAAAACTAAACTTAGAAAGTTTCTCGAATTAGAAACCGACATATAAATTGGAAGTGACTCTATAAATTGAGAAGTGACTCTATAAATTGGAAGTGACTCTATAAATTAAGAAGTGACTCTATAAATTGAGAAGTGACTCTATAAATTGAGAAGTGACTCATAGTTTGACCAACCTTGACCAGTTTGACCAGGTTTGACCAAGTTTGACTAGTTTGACCAACCTTGACCAGTTTGACCAGGTTTGACCAGCTTTGACCAACGAGTTGACCGACTTTGACTTACGGTTTAAGGCTTATACAAACTAAAATAATCTATTTGCAACACACGATTTGTACTACTGAATAGTATACAACAAAACAAACTTGATAATAATGTCTAAATGAATTATTATTACTAACTTTCACCAACGGGTCATACACGTTTTTGATAAACGAACTTAAACAACTTATTTGGACATACTAGTTGATGAACTAGCTCTAGGTGGACATTAACCCTCCACCTACACGATTGGCTTAAGTGGACATTGACCCCCACTTATACAATCGTTATAGATGGTCTTATAAGACATCTACTTACACAACCTTATACGCTTAGGACGTTAGAAGGTTGCGCTTTGGACTTTGCTTGCTATTTGATTATTGCTTGCTACCTACTTAACTCTGATGAGTTTCATAACCCCTTTTTACTGTTTTTTTTTTTCAACTGAGGTGAGAATACATACAACTGTTTTATACAACTGCTTATATGATCACAAGTAACTGTAAACAACTTTTCGTATGGATTGCATGAGGCCTGAATAATCCATTAAAGCCCTCTACCCATCATAGTTCGTTAATATATGCGTGAATATTATTGGATAGTACTATCGGGGATTGACAATCCTCATCCGGACTAGTCGCGCTAGTCAACCCACGGATGCAATATTATTTGTGATTTAGAAGTGTATCGGATTAGTACACTTACCGGAGGCAAACAACGTTAAGCTCGACTATGAGACTCATTGCAAATGGTATACTTATATTGCATTAAGCAATACTTTTACTAAACGATTGTTTTTGAATGATACAACTTGAAATCTTGTGGATCATAACAAAACGATTATTTACAAACCTATGAACTCACCAACTTTATGTTGACCTTTTAGTATGTATTTCTCAGGTAACCCACCGCAGTAGGAAGCTTATGGAAAGCTTAGCTCGAGTCGCATGGTTTTCAAACATCAAGAGATTATATTGCATTTAGCTATATTTTGTATATTCAGTAGTGTACAAGAAATCTCTTAACGGTTGATGCGAACTCCAGATATTTTGTAAACAATTGAATTATGGTAATGTAATATTTTCAAATGTCTCATACAGAGGTCGTTTGCTTTAATCTTTGTGTTGTGATATTTTATTTGGTCGGCGCCCCCGTGACATCTCATACTTCCGCTGCCACGTGTTTTGGGGGTGCGACAGTTTCTCTCTCTAGCACTACGCTTAGGAGTTAGAGGAGAACTAGAGGGAGGGAAACCTTTCTTTTAGATTAGTTATGTAGTTAATTAGTAGAGGATAGCTTATGTAATGCTTAGATATTAATGAAGAAATACAAGTGTTATTCTGCTCGCAATTCTTTTCGGTATTTTCTATCCTTTCTATTATTAATTTGTCATATTGTTCTTGTTTGATGTATGTGATTTATTAATATTAAAAATGTTTATTGCTATGCATTGTGAGTAGTGTGCTTGTATGTTTGCCATGATTAATGAAGTAGTTTGTTGTGATATATCTAATTGGGATAATATCGTTATGAAACAATGGAGGTAACGTTATACGGCTTTCATTTGTATAGCGCCGGAAACATCACGAATGTGTGTAGTACGGAACGTGGAAGCTATGAAAGTCGTGGGCACAATCCGTTGTGGAATAATGTTCCCGATTATTATATATTATGATTGAAAACTTGTGGTGCTGTTTAACTATACATTTATGATTTCAAACTAAACTATCGCCTTTCCTCCAATAAACGTGGTTAGAACCTTTATGACAAGGAGTAGCTAACCATTGATCAAACGGTCACTACCTATCTATGTTTTCCAAAATAAACATGGTCTGATTTTGAAGCTGTGGAAATACTGCCCAACTTATCGTATAGTACACCGTGAATTAATCAGGGATTTATTGGGTTGGGATTTATAAAGTGAACGGGTTGTTTAGCTATCATAGATGGTTTTACTGTAATACAAGCTTAGACAAATTGAATTCAGATAGCCGTAAAGTATGTAATCCAGGATAAAGCCCTAAAACGTCCGAGTATCCGGTAAGCTGTGGAAAGGCCGTAGGCTGAACACTGTATTACATCCTGGTGTAGTCTGTGATCCAGGAAAGACTGTAAAACGGGTGAATACACAATGTAACCGTGGAAAACCTGTAAGTCGAAGACTGTATCACAGCCGAATAACGCTGAACTCAATCATAACCATTAATGTATAACTTAGCAGTCACCAATTGTCTTAATCTTAAATGCCTTGCCCAGCTTAGATATCTCTGTATGTGTTAAAGAAAGGTCAGTGGATATATTGCGGACTGTCGCCTTATTCCTGCACCCCATCTAGAGGGTCACTTGGTCTCGTCACAAGAGACGGTGAGGTGAGGATTCCTTTGACCAACCCATTCTGAAAATCCAACCCAAGGAGGTATTAGAAGTTGAGAGAACTATTATACCCCCAGTAGAACCATTCCCTCACTTCGAACCATCTCCTTATATTGGACATACCCTGGCCTTAACCTGCTTAAACTTTTAGGTATGTACCAATACTACCCCTTGCGTCTACTGATGGATGCAAGGGAGCCCCTAGGATTGTTCGATAAGTAGTGTCAGAGTCAAGCTAGAAACTCGAACAAAAACAAGCGCTTCTCGGGAGGCAACCCGTGTTTAACACTTTTAGTGTGAGATTAGTCTCCAAAGTCCTACACTGGTTTGTTTCTTCAAAGCTTACTTTGATAGGTCATTTGCAAACCAGTGATTTGGAGAATAATCACTTGTTTGTTAGATCACGTTTGTTTGTTCTACTTGTACAAATGCCTAACAGACAGGGACTGATGCCTATGGATAAAGAATCTTCGAGAATAATGGAAAGAAGACAAGGGAGCTTACAGTTCATTAAATTTGGGAATTTCTTGGAGCATTGCTTTACAGGGAAAGAGATGGCACTTTCAAACACATAGATGATCATATTTCATCAAGTAGATCAGCTCAATATTCACCTCATACTCCAAACCCTATACCTATGCCCTACCACATAATGGAACCCGAAACCATCACTACCATCCACCATCACCATATCCACCCACATTCACCCATCCATCCACCCCTTCACACGTACAACCATCACCATCAGGGACCATTCATATGAAGGAATAGATACGGGATTAAATTGGAAACTGGAGATCTCTACCGATAAAGAACAACATCAGATGCATTACATCAGTTTGTCGGCAAAAATCTCGGGAGATAAAGATCTATGGTCATTAGATTCAGCACTTTCAGATCATTAGGAGTAATTGAGTTAAAGCATCGGCTCTCGATGATTAGGATCTTTGTCCATTAACCTCTATCCAACATTTAGTGTTTCTTGGCTGATCCTGCGTGTGTCCAGAGGGCGACATCACTTCGCTTCATTTTCTACAATCTATCCTTTTAGTCTTAAGAGAATTTGGTGATTTGAGTGGATGTTGGATGACTGGAATGATCGAAGAGATGACGAGCATTCAAGGAAGAACCCATGGAGTCAAGGGCAGACAAACAAGCTCATACACCTACGGACCATGGAACTTACATACATCTCTGAGGGAAGGAGCGTGGTTTATCTTCTCTCGAAACTCGCGCGTGCCAATGATCTTCAAAGACTTAAGTGTGGGATAGCATCCCACATTACACACACTTAGCAAGAATCGTTTCCACATCTTAAACACTAAAGTGTGGGATTCACTAATAAGAATCTCCACTTACATTATGGGACGATTCATTGCTAAGTTTGGACTCTTGGTACCAACTGCCAGATCAACGCATTTGAAGCTGAGCCGTTCTTCATACAAGAAGTGGAGCAAGAATCACATCGACTCTTCTCTTCTCAAATTACCGATCTCAGCTTCATAATGTTAATCGTTATCTGGGGAGTTTCCCTAAACCTTCACTCCGTTTCTTGATTTAAATTTTGCTTTGTTAGCCTGTTAATCTAAGAAGTAATCTATACTATATCCTAAAGCTTATCACTAAGTGTGGGATTCCAGCCCATTACATACACTTGAGTAACATTTTCTATATGTTCAAACTCTAAGTGTGGGATTATACTTTACAGTACAATCTCAACTCAAGAGAACATTAGAATACCTTGGATTGGATGTTTACAAATTTTTATGTCCGAATAGCTCAACTCAGAAAATGTTCCTCAAAATTTTCAAATTTTTCAAAATTTTTAACAAAACTAATAAAGTATAGGCCAAATCATTCGATTAGCTCTGCTATTTTTGAGTTAAAATATCTTTCAGGAGGAACCATCTCTAATATGAGTCAGTTATTCAGGAATATTAGGGAAATTAAGGTAGAAATTTCTTAAATAAGTAGTGATAATCTAAAAGGAGCATGGCTAGGCACATACAACCATATTTGCAATTAGGTTTTGAGCCTTAAAAGCATTCATCTTAAATGCTACATTGTTCATTTCTTGTGTGTGCCGATGCTAGTATCTCTAAATTAGAACTTGTTCCTGACATACATTTCGAGACCACATTGGTGAGTACCGTATGCGGTATAAGTGCAATTAAATGATCTCGACATTCCTTAGGAATTAACCCATTTTCTTACATATCTTTTCAAGCCCAAAACCCTTCCGATGCTCATTTTTAGTATCGATGATCCGCTTAGAAAACCCTGTTGAGCCTAAACCTTTCGTTTCTTCCAAACCTTACATTCTTAACCCACTTATCCAAAACTTCCCAACAACTTATCTTGGAATTTCTGAGGATTATGAAAAACATCTTGAAAGAATCTTCTTCTGAATTGATCTACTCCTTCGTGTTCACCAAAATTGAAGAAAATCAAAGGTGCGAAAAATTGACACCAAAGAAAAGACTCGAAGAAGTCCGTGATAAGAAAGAAAAGATTTCCACAATAAAAGCAAAGAAAAATATCCTTAGAAGTTCTCTGGCAAAGAAGTTCTGAAGAAAGAAAAAGAAAATACAAAATCAGAAAAAGAAAGAAAAGAAAAAGAAAAAGAAAAGAAAATAAAGCTAAGTGCTTCAAAGTATCAATCGTTCAAAGAAAGATCTGATGAAATACGTGTAGCTATCTCCTCCGTTCTATAATAAGTTTTTCATGATTCTTAGGATGCCTAAGATAAGCAACCCTTTCAACCAAAAATCACCACTATCCATACCCCTTAACCCTCACAAACATTACAACTCACTTGAATGTCTTGGGATAATTAGCGCCGTCCTCTTCCTGAGTGGTAGAGATCCGATTCTCGACCAAGCTTATGATGATGAGTGCTGCATGAATGGCTATTTGAGCGATTTCAATTGTGCTAGAATGATAGGAAACCCGATACACCATGAGTGAATTGAGTGACCACCTTTAGTGAGATCACCTAGTCATGTATACTCCAAGATCACGAGATTTGGAAAGTATGCCTGGAAAGTCAGTACTTATTTCTGGAAGGATCATCTTAACTTTCCTTGTATTCTCTAAATAATTTTCCCATATGACAAAGTGGTGACCTCTTGGAAATATTTTTAACTCACCCAAACTATTATAAAAATGTTTTCACTGGACATAACTGAGTTGTTGCTTAAGGACAAGCAACTTCTAAGTGTGGGATACTTGATGTGACCTAAAAAGTCATGTTTTTAAGTATATATTTCTGCACTTTTTGGACTATTATTTGGTGAAAACATTTCCAAACCATCTTTATTTACTAAAAATCACCAAGGTAGTCTAAATATAGACGTTGCTGCAAAAATAGGTTAAAACGTTTAAATAACACGCAAATCGAGGCAAAACTGTCACCTTAAATATTCCCTTCTTGATTTTCTTATGTAATTAGATCTTAATTCATATTTTATGATTCCATAGGAAAATACAAGACCGGAGGTGAAAGAATAAGAAGAAACGGATGAAGAACGAAGAAGATGTGCAGTCTGGAAGCCCGCCGATCGTCATCCGGAACACGCAAAATTCAAACACTTCCAAATTTGGCAAACTTAGTTTCATTATAAGCGTAACGGAAAAACGAAGCCAACGGCACAAGAATCAAGCAAAACGGACTCCAAACGAAGAAGATACGGACGAACCAAGCAACCGAGAAGTCAACGGAGGCCAAATGGAGCACCAACCCCCCCCCCCCCCCCCTACCACCAAGGGTGCCGTATACGGCACCTTAAGTGTAGTATACGGTACCTAGGGTGCCGTATACGGGGTCTTTTGCCTTGTTGGGCGCCGTTTGCCCCCCCTTGGTTCGCTTGCCCCGTATGCTTCTTTGATGCTTGTATTTGATGCTTCAAGACTTGTACCAAGGCTACCTCCCTTCTCCTATAAATAGTGGCTTCATTTCAACCATTCCACACACCATTCTTCACATCTCTTTCTCTCTCTTTCTCTCTCTAGCACTACTCTTAGGAGTTTGAGGAGAATTGTTCTTGTAGTTAGTTCTTCTCTTTAGTTTCTCTCTCTAGCACTACTCTTAGGAGTTAGAGGAGAACTAGAGGGAGGGAAACCTTTCTTTTAGATTAGTTATGTAGTTAATTAGTAGAGGCTAGCTTATGTAATGCTTGGATATTAATGAAGAAATACAAGTGTTATTCTGCTCGCAATTCTTATCGGTATTTTCTATCCTTTCTATTATTAATTTGTCATATTGTTCTTGTTTGATGTATGTGATTTATTAATATTAGAAATGTTTATTGCTATGCATTGTGAGTAGTGTGCTTGTATGTTTGCCATGATTAATGAAGTAGTTTGTTGTGATATATCTAATTGGGATAATATCGTTATGAAACAACTGAGGTAACGTTATACGGCTTTCATTTGTATAGGGCCGGAAACATCACGAATGTGTGTAGTACGGAACGTGGAAGCTATGAAAGTCGTGGGCACAATCCGTTGTGGAATAATGTTCCCGATTATTATATATTACGATTGAAAACTTGTGGTGCTGTTTAACTATACATTTATGATTTCAAACTAAACTATCCCCTTTCCTCCAATAAACACGGTTAGAACCTTTATGACAAGGAGTAGCTAACCATTGATCAAACGGTCACTACCTATCTATGTTTTCCAAAATAAACATTGTCTGATTTTGAAGTTGTGGAAATACTGCCCAACTTATCGTATAGTACACCGTGAATTAATCAGGGATTTATTGGGCTTGGATTTATAAAGTGAACGGGTTGTTTAGCTATCATAGATGGTTTTACTGTAATACAAGCTTAGATATATTGAGTTTAGATAGCCGTAAAGTATGTAATCCAGGATAAAGCCCTAAAACGTCCGAGTATCCGGTAAGTCGTGGAAAGGCCGTAGGCTGAACACTGTATTACATCCTGGTGTAGTCTGTGATCCAGGAAAGACTGTAAAACGGGTGAATACACAATGTAACCGTGGAAAACCTGTAAGTCGAAGACTGTATCACAACCGAATAACGCTGAACTCAATCATAACCATTAATGTATAACTTAGTAGTCACTTATTGTCTTAATCTTAAATGCCTTGCCCAGCTTAGATATCTCTGTATGTGTTAAATAAAGGTCAGTGGATAAATTGCGGACTGTCGCCTTATTCCTGCACCCCATCTAGAGGGTCACTTGGTCTCGTCACAAGAGACGGTGAGGGAGGTTTCAAGGTAGTCCGATCTGATCATACTCTCGATAACCTAGTACTCAGTGACATACTGATCGGTTCACCTGATCAGTAGGGTGCTAGTGTTTACACTACAAGATATCTACGTGAAAGCAAGACACAAATCTTTAAAAGACGTTTTCAAACTAAAACATCATCTCAGCTATTCTAAGTCATGGTGAACCACGTCTTCGTCATCCTTAAGTGTTATATATGCTAGTCTCCCTTTAGTTTTATGCTATATTAGTTTCAGTAGTTTAGTTTAATTAAATATAAAAAACAAAACAAAAACCCTTCCAACTTTTTAAAACCCTAGCTTAATTACCGATTAATCGGATTTAGCTCTGTTTCAATTCTGCCGTCGTGAGGAACGACCCTGGATCATCCTTACCGCTTACTCGTATCAGGTATTCACACCAGTTCCAGTAGGTAGTACGGAGGATTAGGCTCCCCCGACTATTACAAATATTAAAACTACCCTGCCGTATGTCTCGGTGGCCAGACCAATGACCGGAGTAAAATCCGACCGACCGCTGGGGGCGCGACAAGGTAGCTAAGGCGTTTGAAAAAGTATTTCCCTTTCTGTTGAAAGGAATCAGAGAAGAAATTTCTGAGACAACTAGGAAGGTGATTACGGAAGAATTTCAGCGTAGGGATGAGGAAATCAATGAGAAAACGCCAATAATTGACGACCTAGAGGAAAGACAGAAATTAACGTATAAGAATTTTATGGCTTGTAAACCACCAGAGGTCTACGGTGAGACAGACCCGATTAAGTGTATGAGATGGCTTTCGGAAGTTGAAGGGGCCTTTGAAAATGTTGAATGTCCGAATAGGTTGAAAGTAAAGTATGCTACTAGTTTGTTGAGATCAAACGGTAAAGAATGGTGGGATTTCCAGAAACAAACATTAGGTGCAGGGGTAGCAAGTGGAAAGTCTTGGGATGAGTTTAAGAAAATGGTTGAATCGGCCTTTTGTTTGGAAGCGGAGTTAACAAAGATTAGAAGAGACTTTTTACATATGAAACAAACGATAGAAACTGTGAATGAGTTAGCTGGAATTTTCTTGGAAATGGCACGTTTTTGCCCTGAGTATGCAGAAAATCCAAAGAGATTGATGAGTCATTTTCATGATATGTTAAAGAAAGATATGCGTCAATTCTGTAAGCCAGAGAGATGGACGAAGTTTGAGGATTTAGTCAATGAAGCCCGGAATCGAGAGATAGAAATTAGTAGAGATGATGATAAGTCATTAAAAAGAAAAGTGGTACAACAGTCAGATTCGTCAAGAAGAGCTAAGTTTAGTGGTAGTAGTAGCAGTAATGATAGAGACTGTGGTGATAGTAGTGATAGCGATAGTGGTAGCAATCGTAACAGGGTCGGTGGAAACGAAAGCGGAAATGGTAATGGAAGTAGTAGTGCTAGGAGTAGTGAGAATGATAGGGGTAAGGAGTATAGTAGCAGTGATGATGAGGAAGAACTGACTGAATGTGAGAAATGTCATAGGAAGCATATGGGTGAGTGTTTGGCGGGAATGAGAGGATGTTATCAGTGCGGGAAGGAAGGTCATATCAAGCGTGATTGCCCTGAGTTGAATCTAGTATGTTTTAACTGTCATGAGCCGGGACACATGATGTGCGTCGAGAGGTCGGTTGCGATTTGACTCGCGTCGTTGCGGGCCTTCCTCCTGGCGCGCCGATCAGTGGGTTTTTAAAATTTATGTTTTGCTGGGCCTAAGTATACTTAAAACTATGGGAGTACAGTAGTAAGTATGACCTAGGGTCGTTCTTCAAACTACAACGGGCATAGGATCTAGGTCTTTTGATTATCCTTCGTAATTTAGCTGGTTTATCAAGAGTTTGATAGGGGTTTTTGTTACTTTTCTGTTCTTAACTACTAATTTAAAAACTAAAACTAAAGATAGGGGAGGTGAGGTGGCTACAAGAACTACAGATTAACGCGAGTGCTTTCTATGACAATCTTATATGCTATTTTAGGGGTAGTTATTTTAGTTAAGGCGTTAGTTATGATGACGGAGTCAGGATTCAACAGACGTACTTGGAACAATCAATGACAGCAAAGTATTCTACCTACAGCCTTTCCTTAGCTCCCACGTATTTGTATTCAACGCTTATACCAGTATTCAGCTGTTTTACGGTATTTCCGTTACAACATTAAAAGGTCCTTGTTATCTATCCTGAGTTATATATCCTAATGAGCCATAATTACTAGCCTATTATCTATCTAACGTAGAGTTGTCCGCAATCAGATAAATAACATGTCACGAAGATAGCAATTATGAAATGTAAACTCCACCGGAAGTTCTCCCAAATGTAGCAACCAATTTAACCAACAACCATCCTCGAATCCTGTTCCCCAATCTCGGACATCCGAGATATCCGAATCATGGCATGAATTGTTGAATAAACAAAAACATGAACAGGGGTTTCCTACCGGAACAAGTTGGGATGATCTGGTCTAACGGCTGATTAAATTGTTCATCATTATTTTATATAAATCGTCATAACTATTTTACGCATGTTAAACTGGTGTATGCAATCAATTTATATTCAAAAACCTAATCATATATCCAACAGCACAGGTGATACTAGCATGCAAACCCTAAAGCAACAATCAAACAAGAACATGCAGCAGAGCAACATACAAGGATCAGTTTTAAACGTGCAGAGTTACTGGATAATCGGTTAAGTCACAAATATTCCGAAAGTTCTCTCTAAAATATTTGTTATATGAAATGAATCTAACCTATCTCTAATCCTACGCTCCGTGTCTCCCTCCGGTGTATTTCAACCAGGAGAACACCGGCCATGTCGAGTTCAACGATCATCAGACACAGAATAATAAGCGGCGTACCACCAGTTATGTACCAGCAGTAAGTTATAAACCACAGCATAAGTTGGATAGATAAACATTGGAGACTTATTTCATAGATTCAAATATATATTAACAGCATACGGACAGAGTAACGGCGTGTTACAATTGGAATCATTATTTCCACAACGGATTGTGCCCACGACTTTCATAGCTTCCACGTTCCGTACTACACACATTTGTGATGGTTCCGGCGCTATACAAATGAAAGCCGTATAACGTTACCTCCGTTGTTTCATAATATCCCAATTGCATATTAAAGTATAACTACCCTAGCATAACGACTATCATAGCAAACACAGATTTGTTTAGCTAAGCATGGCAATAATTCTAGCAAGCAATTCTAAATAATTATGACAGCAGCACAACATATTTAAAATAACAAGATAGAGATTATAATAAAACCTGACAAAGCGTAATTACAAATCTTGCGCAATCGCAGTCTCGGAGCACCTCCGTTACAACCAAGCTAGAAGCTAATCTACTAGCTTAATTATACTAACCTAATCTAATTATTTCTAGAGAGAGAGTAGAGAGAGAAAATGAAAGAAATGTGAATTGTGAGTTGATTGATGATGAGGTGAAATGATCCCATATATATAGTAGTTGCTCAGCCGTATCGTCCAGCCGTATTCCTACCTCCAAATGCTCAACCGTATCGCTCAGCCGTATCAAAATCGCATCTTGTACGGGGGAGGAGGACGATACGAGGGGACCTCCCGTATTTCGGGTGGAAATGGCACGATACGGGCGAACATGGGCTGAATACGGGAGAACGAGGCCGTATACGGGGGAACACCAGCCGTATACGGCTGGACAAGGCCGTATATGGTCATGCCAGGCCGTATACGGTCAGTGCATGGCCGTATACGGCTTGTTCCACCCGTATCCGGCTTGGTTTGCCCGTATTGGTCTTCTCCGGTTCCTTGGATTCTTCGTTCGGCCATAACTTTTGACTCGAGTGTCCGTTTTCAGCGTTCTTTATATCCACGCGATCGTATTCTCCTGATGAAGAAAATGACATAAGTTAGAGGTCATAATTCTTAGTGGATCTTAAAAAGTGCTTAAAAGCGTGAACGAGAATGCTTATGATCGTTTTCGTTACATTTATCGTGTTTTTCGACCATTTTAGATGACTTTTGAAATGTTGTCTATATTTTAGCCCGAGTGATGAGTTTTAATGATAAAGTATTGATTTTAGATATATTCATCATGATTTGGGCTAAAAAGGTGAGATAATGACACATAAAAACTTGACTTTTTGCGTGTCATCAAATATCCCACACTTAGACATTTGCTTGTCCTCAAGCAAACTTCAATCTTATCTGCCGAAATTCCTGTTTAAGATTTTTATTAAAGCCATAACGAAGAAGTTATACAGAATGAAAACAAGTATTACGCTAGTTAGATAAAGAAAAGATGTTCACATGAAGTATCCAAAGATCTTTAAGATGGTTCACTTAGGCATACTTTCAATTCTCGGGATGTGGAATATACACGAATGGGCGATCTCACTGGTGGTCACTCAATTCACTCAAGTGTATCGGGTTTCCTATTATCCTAAGCCAAATGAAAAATCGCTCAAATACCAGTCGTGCAGCATTCGTCGTCATAGGCTTGCCCAAGGATCGTATCTCCATCACTTAGACGGGGACGGTACTAATTATCCCAGGACATTCAAATGGGTTTTGATGTATGGTGAGGGTTTAAAGGGTATGGATAAGGGTAAAAAATGGTTTTAAGGGTTTTACTTATCTCAGGACCTTTAAAACTTATGAAAAATTCTATTTAGACATACTTTTTAATGAAAACGGAAACGGGATAACTAAAAAGGCAGAAGATAGCTATTTTGCCTTCTATCTTTTGAAAACACATGAAGATTTTACGCTTTTGAAGAATCGAAGTTTTCGAGGGATTTAAGCACTTAGCTTTATTCTATTTTTGGTTTAGAATTTCTTGGCCAGGGATCTTCTAAGGAATTTTCTTTTTATTTTCTTTTTCTTTTGCCCTGCAGACATCCTTTCTTTCTTTCATTTTTTTGCTTTTCTGACCCTTTTTTCACTTTTGAATTTTACTTGGTGTCAAATTTTCACACCACAAGGCTCTCGAATTCTTTTTAAATATTGATCATGTAAACGCACACGAGTAGCTTTAAGTAAACACTATATTTGTGACTTTGGGGTAGAAACAAAAAGCATACCTAATTAGCATTTTTCAAAAAGATTTTAAAAATTCTAAGATAAACTTTTGGTAGGTATGAGGGTAAGTGGGTTTAAAATTTGGGTTGAAAGAAACGAAAAGGCTAAGGCTCAACAGGGTTTTCTAGGCGGATCATCAACACTGAAAATGAGTGTTGGAAGGGTTTTGGGCTTGAAAGAGATATGTTGAAATGGGGTTTAATCCTAGAGAATGTCAAGGTCCTCTAATTGTACCTATGTCACGTATGACACCCGTCAATGTGATCTCGACACGCATACCCGGGGCAAGTTCTAATTCAGAAATGCATGCACCGGTCACACACAACAAACGAACAGTGAAGCATTTAAAATGAATGCTTATAAGGCTCAAAATTCCTCACCGCAAAAATAGGTTATATGTGTCCAGTCGTGCAATGCCCCTCTTAGATCCTCATCTTAAATTGTTTGGAGTCCGACATGATTCGACCTTTTTTTACCAACTTTTGAATATTTGTAAAAAATTCTGTACTCTTTCTTACAATTGTGACTTCAAAAAGTTTAAATTTTTGAAAATTTTGGCAAAAATAAGGATTGAAAATCATTTTGAGGACTTGCGTATTTCTAAATCATCATTACGGATATTAGACGGCTGAACACAACCGTATACGGCCATGCACAAGCCGTATACGGCCTGGCATGCCCTATATACGGCCATGTTCCAGCCGTATACGGCCTCTGTCCGCCCGTATACGGCCTCGTTCTCCCGTATCTGACCCGTGTTCGCCCGTATCGTGCCATTTCCACCCGAAATACGGGAGGTCCCCCCGTATCGTCCTCCTCCCCCGTACAAGATGAGATTTTGATACGGTTGAGCGATACGGCTGGACATTTGAAGGTGCAAATACGGCTGGACGATACGGCTGAGCGAATACTATATATATGGGGCTTTACCACCTCATTTCACACATTCATCATTTACTCAACACTCTCACTTCAATTCTCTCTTCATTTTTATTTCGTTTTCGTATTTAGCTTTAGGTTTTGGTTTCTCTCTCTAGAGTTTTCTCTCTCTAGAGAGATATAGATAGTTAGTTAGTTAGAGGTAGAGAGAGGAAAACTAGCTGTTGTAATCTCGGTGTAAAGCATCTCCGGTGCAAAACTACGCAATTCTCAATACTACTCTGCTCGTATTTCTGGTGATATCTATCCTTTCATATTTTATACTATGTCCGAATTATTTCTGCCTATTTGTATGATATATGCTATGTGTATTGCCATGATTACTGAGTAGTGTATTATTGCGGTTGTTGAAATGTAGATAATTAAACGTAGGGATGATGTTAAATTAATCTTTATTCAAATACGTAATTGGGAATTATTAAACTCTGTTATGTCCAAACTTATCATGCATCTAGACTTAGTTTACGGATCATCCTTTCCAGTCCTTCGCGTGACTGCTACTTAGGTTTAGAAACTGATCACCTCTAGATACAGTAGTTTGTTATCTGTGTTATCGTACGGAATCCATGTTTGTTACTGTAATTCTGCTAAAGTACTGGGTATAGCGATGGAAACACCACTGGTGGAGTACAACCGTGGAAGCCTGAGGAAAAGCCGTTGGTACCGACATTGTGCCCTACCTAGAAACCCTAAAATATGGTCTAGGCATCATAGAGCTGTGGAAATGCTAAGTACACCGTAGGTCTACCTCTGGTTACAAAAATCTGTGGAAATACAGTAACTAAAGTACACCGTATCTATAGTTAAGTTTGGTAGGCTGATGGAACAGCAGTAATACATGGTATAATTAAATATGGTTACAAACACCATGGAAATGCTTCAAGCACTATACACTGTAGTTGTGCCTAGAGTTAGTTAACTGTGAGATGACTGGAGTACACAGTATACTGATCTCAGATTATATGAGACTGTGGAAAATGGTTATAGTATTGTACACCGTAAAGGTACCTAGGGTTAGCAAAACTGTGGAAAGAACGCACTGTACCCCGCTAAGCATGCCTAGGGACGAATGACTGATCGCAAAGGAGAGTTCTAGATCATGACAGAAGTAATTAAGCTAATAAAACCTAAGGAATGAGTCTGGTGATGAAAGTCAAGCCCAGCAGTGGTTCAAGATTCTTAAAACCCCTAGACTCTACAAAACTGATAGTTCAGAATAACAGGTTTATAATTAGATGTTTGTCCCTAATCTTGGATCTAGCACGAACCGAGTCAATCAATTGATGGCGGAAACAACAATTGACTAATCAAACAATCACACGAATAACAAATACGCAATGAATATCAAACGAAACGTATTATATTCAGTAATAATCGATCAGATTACAGAGATTTCGACTAATTGCGTTTAGGGTTTCGTCAACCCTAAAACAGAAAACACAAAACGTTTTTATACAAAATCTGGCACCTGCGACGTAGCACGCTACGTCGCAGGCCCAAGCCCATGCGACGTCTGCTACGTCGCAGGCCCAAAACCTGTCGTCGCACCTGCGACGTTGTGCGCTACGTCGCAGGAGTCAGAACACTATTTCTAATTACAAAATACGAGCTAGACCAACTGACAGACACTAAACATGTACTAACAAACTCCCCCGTGTCTTCAGCTTGGTCTTCAAAAATCTTCATTAAACCCAGCCCGCAGGAAACTGGCCGTCGGCATGAATTCCATTAGCTACGCAAACAGTAACAACATTGTAAAACTGTTGTGCTAAACGTCTGTTGAATTCATTCTTCTGACCAACCCGAATCCGATTATCACAGAGTTTTCTTAAATCTTTTTCATGAAAATTAATCAAACTCATCGGATCATATAGTCTAAACGTTGCTTGCCTCAGATTCCATATACCTCCAACTTCTGGCCACGGTTCAGAATCTGGAACAAAAGTAATAACCGCTTCGCCAGTCTGTGGATCAAGTTCCCATTTCACAAGTCTTCTCAGAAAATAATAAGGAACTGATTCCAGAGGTATCTCAGTCAAACATTTAGCCGGCGAATAGTGAACTTTAACCAAAGGCTTCCTGGTGACTGGATCAATCTTTTTCTTCCACGTATACCGAGTTCCCAACGTCGGCTTCAATTTCGAATAAGTCTTCGATAATACTTCCCGACGTAGACTTCTCTGAATGAACTCAGCATAATCATTCTCGAAAGGATTAATCAATTTAAGCTGAGCTAATCGATTAATCTCTCCTTTTGGCAACGTGCTCAATCTATCAAAGCGCATTCTAAAATACTGAACTCCATCTTCTCTCTTTATCATAAACAGATTCCTCTGACACTTCCAGCTTTTAATAACACCGGTATAATTCCGACTAACCCGGTATACTTGACATTTCACTGGAATAGGAACTGGATTTCGTCCCTTAGGCCACCATTTCTTGTTTCTCTCTCTCTTTTCTTCAGCAGTTAATTTCTTTGCTGCTGAGTCCGGTGCCTGTGTCTCTGAAGCTGGAGTTGCAGCAGAACTTGATTCTCCATGTTGAGCTTTATCAGGACTCTCGTCTTCACTTGAATCAGATTCAATAATTGGTGCATCATCATAAGCTTCCACAGATTGTGCATCATCATACGTTTCATCTGCATCCAACTGTTCCTCTTCAATCGAGACATCATCGTTCATCTCAAAAACATTCTCTGTTTCCTCCTCAGAGCCAACTCCACTGGCCATCCTCTGAATAAATGATAGGTCAGCGAATGAGTAATCAACTGCCAGCGGTCTCGGTTGCCCTGGAATATCATCAACAGAGAAATAATCCAAAAGAGAAATATTTTCATTAATATTTTCAATTACAGGGTTGGGATTTACAGACGCAGGTTCACTTGACTCTAAAGTGGGTATCCCAGACCCAGACTCCCCCGAGGCAAGTAACCTGCCTTCCAAAACATTAACCCTAAGCTTCGTTTCCTCAAGCTCCTTAGATTGGACCTCGATCAACGCAGCTTGTTCAGCAATCTTCTCGTCTTGAGCCTCCAGCTTTTGCTTCATCAGCTGCATATCTTCCATTATCTTTTGCATGAAAGCTGGAGTCGGTTGAATCTCAAAAGTATCCTGCTGCTGTGGATTGACTGGAGCTCGTGTAGACGAAGAACGACGAACACGACGTCTCGGTTGATAAGTCTCATCAGCAGGATCATCACCGTCACGTGTACGTTTTCCCGTATCTCGTGGAGGCACATACTTGCGTCCTTGTCTGATCCGACGCTGAATTCGCAGATATCTGAATGAATCTGAAAGCCTGATACGTTCCATCTCAGAGGGATGCGGAACAGTACCATCAGAATGCTCAGGCGTCGGACCCCCATCCTGAGGACCTACATTGGCCGGTTCTTCAGAATCAGAACTCTCGACCGTGTCGTGAGATGCTTGATTGTCTGAGTCAACGTGGCCAAACTGCTCATTGTTTTCCAGTAGAGCATCCACATTCTCCCCCGCAGCTTGAGCAGGAATGTTCTCCCCCGCAGCTTGAACAGGAATGTTCACAAACTGTTGCTGCGGCTGCTGAGGTGCTGGAACATCCATATACTGAGGATCTGGAGGCGGTACATAATTTTCATCAATGATAGCACCGAATAAAGGAACATCCCTTGGTGCCTCGACCCCTTTCTCATACCCTGCACAAATAGTGAAAATCCGACTCATCATCGGTGAAATCTTGAGCGGATGATCGATATCACCCTGTGCCTGAAGCTCCGGATGATGACGATTGATGTGCAGCTGTACAAATCTTGGATATAAAATCCATTTCTGATCCCCGGCATTTGCATTATCAACCATAGCCCGGAAGATAAATCCCGAGAAGTTGAACGGCTTGTTATATACCAACGCTAACATAGCAGAAGCCAGACTGCGGCTCATTCCATCCGTTCCACCTTTCCGATTTCCCAAACAAACAATAATCACATGCATCAAGTATCTCCAGACGCGTGTGAGATTCGCTTTTCGATATTGATCAGAGGGAATCCCGGGATATCCTATCCGTTGCATAGCTCCGGTAACAAAAATATTATCAAAACCGACAGGCATATCCGGTTGATCATTCAGCTGTAATAGTTCCCGAATGCTCTGTTCTGTAATAGTGATCTCCGTACCCAGAACAGTAGAGACCAATCTTCTAACGTCGTTTTCAGTGACGACAGTTGCGTTTCTCCAAAAAGGGTTGATCAGATTTCCAAACGCCAAAGTGTTGTCTGAAATGGCGTGAAATACCCTCGAACGTCTCAAAAACGCGATCATCTGACGATACGGTGCAGCTTTATCAGAAGTGTCAGTAAGGTAAGCAGCCGTATTATGACGAGCTTCGAAAATCAAAGCCATATCTGCAAAAACAGAAACATATTGCAACTCGAAAAAGGTTAGAAAAAAAATGTTACATTTTTTTTAAACAAAAACCTTTTCAAATTCCCTGGAACTAGCGACGTAGCCACGTACGTCGCATAAACCTAGAGCGACGTAGAGCTGTACGTCGCCTAAAATCAAAATAAATTGAAAAGCGACGTAAGGCCTGACGTCGCATAAAATTCGAGCGACGTCAAGGGGGACGTCGCATTTTGCAATTAATTGTGAATTTAATCACTTTAATTAAAACAGCGACGTAGAGCGGTACGTCGCATCGGACGTCGCAGTAAAAGCGACGTAGGGATGGGCGACGTAAGAAATTAATAATAATTAAATAAAGCGACGTAGGGCACTACGTCGCAGCGTACGTCGCACTGACGAACATTCATCCCCAACCTAGAAAACCCTAACCCTCGAATTTAGGGGTTTTCAAAATCAATCGCACTACAAGGTGCGGCTAACGATGGTGATCACGAAAACATAAATTATAACCAGTACTTTACACGATATACCATCTAATTTATCCCAAAACCGAAACCCATTTAACCCGTAATACATACATAGCAATTAAACGAAATATACACGGTGAAAAATGGTAAAATCGGTACCTAAGTGTGCGGAATAACGAGTAGATCAAAAGTACGTAAGTGAATCGGAATGAAAACGGCTACAAAGCACAAAAATTGCTCGAAAATTGCTACGTCGCAAATCGCCTCTCGTACGTCGCAGGCTACGTCGCACGTGAATAGTGAATAGTGTGACGAGTTACGTCGCAGTGGATACTATTTAAAGTCTAACCCTATGTGCGACGTAGGCTGGGACGTCGCAGGCGACGTAGAGCCGGACGTCGCAGAAAACAGTTTTGATCCAATTTCGAAATTTTCAAACCGTTTACTCGTTATTTTAGCAAATAAAATCCAAATGACTCGTGACTTGGGAAAATAACTTAGAATAAAAATAAAACATAAAATGAAATAACTAAACTAAAAAAATCTTTTGATATTTTCTTTAATATTCAAAAAGTAAAAAGAAAATTACTTAACACTCTATTTTTGGTGACGGAGTTGAGTTGTCTGATTAGGGATCATATCGGAATAACATGCATTTATTAGGAATAGTAAGTGTTATTTCGATCATCAGTATATTTGTCCACTTTAAATTTACGTGGCACATTTAAAACACCTTTTATAAAAATTATTTCAAGACAATTATTGGTATTGTTTGTCCACCTAAACATGTTACATCCGTATTTGTGAGCTAACCTTTATTGTTAGAATGAATATTAATTTTGTGAAACCTATTATATGATATACTGATAAACTTTAGTAAAACAAACACTGCATATTCACACAAGGTAGAGATTACAAGACCAAGTTTATCTCGGTTTTCTCGTAATATACACTTGATATTTATATGTAGGCATACATCAAACTGATTATGAAGATACTAGTGGCCCCAGATCTGTACTTAGTACAACAGAGGGTCCCTTAGTATGAACATAACAAGTTTGAGACTATTTGCATAACTAATGGATTCATGTCTGTACGTGAGTACAACAATAGTCACCATTAGTTAGGCGAATAATCATATTATCACTATATGCCCATTTTACATTTACATAATTATGACAGTGTATGATAGTACTTCCATTTATCAATTAAGACTTATGTCATACATCATATAACATTTTTCACAAAGTAATAGACAAGTTTTATCATTACTTCTTACTCACTCACAAACCGGTGTGTAGCATGCCTACCAATACATCATATGATGAAGATAATTTAGATAAAAACTGTTTTAAGTGTGTCAGATAAACCTACTGACACATCCAAGATAAACCTTAAAATTCCATTTTGTGCATGTCACCCGATGTACTATCATATCCCAAGTTGTTTACAGACACAACTTCAACGTCTATTTTAAAAATGTAGCAACCTTGCGATTTCTTTAATACTAAAGAGTATAAAGAGTGGCTGTTGCGATGTTGTTTTTGTTTTTTTTTTTTTTTTTTTTTTTAATTGAATTTAAAAACTTAAAAATCCAAGTCACAAATCATTTCTTTGACTGAAAGAACCTTAAACCTATCAGATTGACCAGTTCAATAAAACGTGATCGCAAAAAGGCTTTTGTGAAAAGGTCCGCACACTGCTTAAGGGTCTCTATATGTACGACATCTATAAGGTGTTTCTCAAAGCAATCCCGTATAAAGTGGAACCTAAGTTCAATATGTTTGGTCTTAGAGTGCTGTACGGGATTGTGAGTTATAGATATAGCAGCTGTATTATCTATATAAATAGGAGTCATAGAGAGATTGAACCCGTAATCACGCAGCTGATGCTGAATCCAGAGAACTTGAGAACAGCAACTTGCAGCAGCAACATACTCGGCTTCAGCTGTGGAAATAGCAACCGCAGTCTGCTTTTTGCACTGCCAAGAAACTAAGCGCGATCCAAGGAACTGACATCCTCCAGTAGTTGACTTCATATCTATCTTGCAGCCACCAAGATCCGAATCCGAATAGGCAGTTAACTCGAAGTTTTTCTCGTTTGAATACCATAGACCCAGAGATGGCCTAAAAGCGAGATATCCAAAAATGCGTTTTACTGCCTTCATATGAGACACCTTCGGATTTGCCTGAAATCGTGAGCAGAGAGAAACAGCAAACACTATATCTGGTCTTGAGGCAGTCAGGTACATGAGAGAGCCTATCATTGAGCGATAGTCTTTCTCCTTGCAGTCTTCATCGTCCTCATTAGGTCCAAGATTGTGTCTTGCTTCAATTGGAGTGCCGTAGTGTTTACAGTTGAGCAATTCATATCGCTTTAACATGTCAGTGACATATTTTGACTGGTGGATGTATATTCCATTATCAGATTGCTCAACCTGTAGCCCCAGAAAGAACGTGAGTTCCCCCATAGCACTCATTTCAAACTCAGATTTCATCAGTCCTTCAAAATCTTTGCACAACTGATCATTAGTGGATCCAAAAATAATGTCGTCCACATAGACCTGCACAAGTAACAAATCCGCTCCTTCCCTTTTGATGAAAAGCGTGCTATCAATCTGTCCTCTGTCAAAACCATTCTTCAGCAAATACTTGGCAAGTCGCTCATACCAAAGTCGAGGAGATTGATGAAGACCATACAAAGCTTTCTTCAGTTTGCAAACATGATTAGGATGCTTTGGGTCTTCAAAACCTGGAGGTTGACACACATAAATCACTGCGTCGACATCTCCATAAAGAAAGGCACACTTCACGTCAAGTTGATACACGCGGAATCCTTTAAAAGAAGCATAAGCTAGAAAAATCCGAATTGATTCCAAACGAGCAACAGGAGCGAAAACTTCATCATAGTCAATACCCTCTAATTGACTATATCCTTGAACTACCAGACGGGCTTTGTTTCGAATAACAGCCCCACGATCATCCATTTTGTTACGGAAAACCCAACGAGTACCCGTCAAGTGAGAACCCTTGGGTAGAGGAACAATTTCCCACACATTCATCTTGTTTATTTGCTGTAGTTCCTCCAGCATAGCCTCGACCCAAGATGGATCCTTTAAGGCTTGATCAACCTTTTTAGTTTCAATTTGAGACAAATGACATGAATCAATATGAGCTATAAGTCCCAAAAGCTGCTGAGCTGAAGTCTGCTTTGCTTGCTGTCGTGTTTGAACAGATGCATGAGGATCACCAATGATATTATCAATGGGGTGATCCTTATGTATACGAGTTTCTGGTATGGCACCTGGCACAAGATTCACACCTAGATTGTTCAAATCTCCCTCAGTTTCGGGAGTAGCAGCAGACTCAGGAATGGCTATCTCTTCTTCTTTTTCTTCATCTTCAGTAGAAAATAAGTGAGAGTAGGCCATTGTTTCCTCCATTTCATCTTCTTCTTGTGGTTCCTCTAAAGGAGGCATATTCGGATCATATGGAAGCTCCTTTGTGTAGGTATAAACTGTTTTAGAAGGAGCAGCCGAAGATGATGGAGTAGGAGATGGTGTTGATGGTGGTGATTTGGTAGTTGTTTGTGGTTGTGTGGGTGGAGGTGTAGGTTGTGGAGGTGTAGGATTAGTTGGTGGAGGTGCGGGTGTTGCATTGGGAGATGGGTCGGATGGTTTATTAGTAACAGGTGTATCTTGATTAAGATCAAGCTCATGAAGTATAGAAACCAGTTCTTCCGTTTCATCTTCTTCCGGAATATTGAAAGAATTGAAGAGGTTTCCATAGTTGAAAAACCAATCCGGACCCGTTCCTTGAGGAGGTTCCGTATACCTTAAACATTTCACTTCAAAATGCTCCTCAATCTGATTCGATGATTTGTTAAAGACTCTTTTGTTCGGAGAGTTGACTGAATATCCAAGAAAAATCCCTTCAACAGCCTTATCACCAAACTTAGAGACCTTATCTTTTGTAATCATGATCAGGCATGGACACCCAAATGGTTATAGGAACTGTAGATTAGGCTTACGGTTATTAAAAAGTTCATAACACGTTTTGTTCCTTTTCTTAACCGTGAGTACTCTGTTGAGAACATAACAGGCAGTATTAACTGCCTCAGCCCAGAATATGATTGGTAACTTGGAGTCAGCTAACATAGTCCGAGCTGTCTCGATTATTGTCCTGTTCTTCCTTTCTGCAACTCCATTCTGTTGTGGAGTCCTCGGAGCACTAAATTGATGCTCAATACCTCTTGTAGCACAAAACAATTCGAGAGTTGAGTTCTTGAACTCAGTTCCATTGTCGCTTCGTATCCTTTTCACCTTCAAGTTGCACAGATTTGCCAACTTGTCCAACAAATACACCAGAATCTCAGGAGTTTCCCCTTTTGTGGTCAAAAAATAAACCCACGAAAACCTTGAGTAGTCATCAGTAACTACCAAGCAGTATGACCGACCACCAATGCTCTTTGTAGAAACTGGACCGAAAAGATCCATATGCAGTAGTTCCAATGGAGCATTTATGGAATTCACCTGCTTAGACTTATGGGACTTC